>JAFREQ010000012.1:6652500-7252500 GCA_025331565.1 Holacanthus passer | reverse complement strand
AATTTACGCATCACTTTCCTCTGCTGTAATGACGAACCTGTCTCGTCTCCACACAGTGTGATCTGGCTGCATTTAGTCTTATTTTTCAGTGCCTTGACAGCAGAGTTCCCTCGCTCCCCCCTCGCTCCCCCCCGGCAGACATGAAGGCTGCGCGCTGAAAACTTCATTTACAGCATAAGCTCCTCTCTCTGGACGACATCTGATCTAGCGAGCGGCGTGTTTGTGTGGCACAGCGAGCAAGAAGAGAGTTGTTATCTTCCATTGTTTGCCTGACAGCCTGAGCGGGATGTGTGTGTATGTACACAGAGGGGAGTGTGTGTTTGCATGTGTGTACATTACAACAGTGAGAGTGTGTGGAATCTATGCTGGTCGGGAAAAGGAGTGTGTTTGTGTGTATATGTGAAAGAGACATGCAGTTGCACATATGAGGGTGTGTCTTTCTCTCTCTGTGGGTGCTACAGAATACCTGTGCATGTGTTTACATGTATGTACGTGTGTGTGGTCGCTCACTGTGTCCTGCTTCAGTCTTGTTTGTCCAACTGTCACCGTGTGGTCAGTGAAATCACATTAATCACCCTATACACACACCTAAATCCTTCCTCGTTCGGCTCTTTATCTAAAGGCGATAATGAACCAAAGGTTGGCAAATGTGTACACAGCAACACACACACACACCAGACTATGGTCAAACGCGATTCACAAATAATTCATGTGAGTTCAATTTACCCTGCACAGAGTAGCAGATAGATGAGATGCACGACAATGTAATCAGGTCATAGAAATGCTGCACGCCGAATAGATTTTGATTACCTGAAATTTTTTGGCATCTCATCGCGGTTTTGCACATTTATGAACATCATTTACTCTCATCGGTTCGGCAGAAAGACAAAATAATGAAAACACTCCAAGAAAAAGCGCTCTGAAATACCTTATTCACAATTACAAACACTGCTACAAAGGTGGATCATATCAGGTTGACTGCCAATTAACAGCAGTTGTTGGCTGTAAAAGAGGTTCTTTAATACGGGAGTTTACAAACCAACATGAGACAACCAACATGGAGTCAGAGCAGGTGCACTGATAACTGCAGGTATATCAATTATGTCAAGGGGATGCAGTCTGAAGAAATGATAAATGCTCATAGCTCTAGTTCAGGCAGGTCACTGAACTCATCAGCTGCGTGACTACCAGCTGACTGATAATGTCCAATCATATTCATGCAGATGTACAGTGAAGCCATTATAACCTGATGCTTTACTATTGATTCATGGTACTATTGACATACTGATTCTTCATGCGAATGTAGTGGGCTGCTGCAACTCTCTCTGCCTCCCTCTTCTTCCTCCATATGTGCTATGCATGTGCATCTGTTTGTTGAGGGGGGCATAAGGGCAAAATCAAAACTGTTTATAGTTGTTCTTAATGAGTGTACTCAAAGTCAGAGTGAAAAGCCGGTTTTGGAAAGTTCCAGAAATGGTCTGATATTGGAAAGGTGTGTGTGGGGGGTGTTTCCAACAAGCAGTTCTGACAGAGCACACAGGCCCCTTAAAATCTCACAGCAGAATCCTCGTTGCTGCTTAAATTTTCTGAGACCTCCCACAAAGACCAAAGCCTTTTCCACCACATCCCACTGCACAATTATTTTCAATAAAAGGTCAATTTTTTGAAGTGCTTCTGACTGAGTTTTCTTTGTCAAACACAGATAAAACTGCTTTCAAAGAGAGAGAATCTCAAGTTGGGCTTAACACGGATTAACGAATACTATTAATTATCTTGCAACCTTGTATAATACATTTTTGTAGCTGTGTTTACGATGCCGATTTAGTATCCTTGAAGGTGTGGATTATTTTTATTTTTAATGAAATATGTCTACCTTTTTTTGTCCAACAACCCCTCTTTAAGTGTGTGAACAATTTCTGAGGAACATGACCTGAAACCGAATGTCTGTATTATTTTGTATTGTATTAATAATTTATTTCATATACAGTAGTCCACATATTTTTAGATAGCGATACTGTAGTGGCAATGTTGGCTTTAAACCACACTGATCAGGTGAGGTCAGGTGAGGTGATTGGACCAGTGAGATATCGACAGTGTGGGTTTCCGACTCTTTTTGTGCCAAGAGCCGAGCGGTATATTACAGTCATTTCTCTGCTCTTTATCAACTGAGTCAACACACTAAAACAACAAAGGTGTGTTGATTACAACTTCAGGAACTGATGCTGATAAGAAGGACACTGTGAATCGAATGAGGCCTGTGCACACACACACACAGTCAGATATACATTGTAATATCCCTGCTACCCTGAAGACATCTCATTCATGATGAAAAATGAGTCTCATAATGTGTAATATCATTCTAATGATGTATAGACAATCTGGTAGGACGAATCCCTAATGGCAGAACAGTTGTGTGAGTGCTGCGGTCTTTGTAGCGTTCTGGAGTGAAAATTAGGCCTGAAACTCTACTCTTCTACCTGAGAGCCTTGATCTGTGGGGCAAGCAGGGTTTCCCACCAGAACACACACACACATACACACAAACACGGAGAAAGGGGCTTTTCAGGCTGCAACAAAAGCCCTTCTTTCTGTGTGACGGTGAGTGGAAAAGACAGAGGGAGGGAAGGAGGGGCTGAGAGTGATAACACTGAGAGACAGAGAGGGGGACTGAATGAATGAGGGGCGACGAGAGAGGAGGGAGACACTAACTCTGTTACCATCACGACGAGTGGAAATGCTATTACAGGACAGAAACTGTTTATTCACTCTCATTTGTTTGAGCTCGAAAATGATATTAGCAGCAGGCAACGTACTTCATATTTTGAAAATGCATCCCGCTGCGCTGAACTTCAAGTGTCACAGCAGGTTACTAGGTTAATTTTCCACAACCACTGAGGTAAAATTGCTTTTTTAAGTCATTAAGCTGTTTACCTGTTCATTAAGGAGACCCGGCCGACCTCCGAGACAATTAAAGGAGTTTTACAGCTGTCACCTTTGACAACGACAGTAACGAGAAGGCTGTGGGCGTGCGGGGAGAAGTGGGATTACTGACTTTCAACAGATAAATCTAAAGCTGGTCATAAAATAATGATTTGAATCTGTGGTTCAAGCTTTATTCTTGACCTTGGCCACAGCAGTGAGGGAAAACAATGCCAACACAAGGCCCATTTTAATAGCTGTTCTGGGGCTTAACGCTGCTTATAAAGACTGCACACGCAACCCTTGTAAAACCACGGCTGACTTGAGATTTACGCCCTGGTTTTCGCACATTTTAAAGAGATATAACATTAGTGAGCTCTAGAGGTGCTGAAGGCAGGTAACATTTGGATAGCCCCTATTTCCAGTCTTTATGGAAAGCTAAGCTCACTGGCTGTAGCTTCATACATAACAGACAGTCATCTAAAAGGTGTATTTCCCTATAGGGAAACTAACTGACAGCTGCTTGTACCTTCATATTTAGCAGACATGAGAGTAGAATCCATATTCTCATCTAACTCTGTGTAAGACAATGATTTAAAGCTTTCCCCCAAAAATTTAAACATGAACATCTGCAATAACATGATCAATGGGCAAACTCCATCTGCCGATGAAGGCCATGTGGTATGATCAAAAGCTCCAGAAAGATTATCTACTCAACTGACCCTCTGGTGAGATTGTTTTCTCAACCAATGTTTTGAATGCTTTAAAAAGAGCAGATAGACATAGGCAGGGTTTAAACCTAATGTGCCCATGTGACATGCAGTTCCTTATTCTGCTAATAGCTCAAAATATCAATATAACCTTTGCAAAGTTGAAATCACCTTGGAAATCATAATAACAGAAGCAGGCCAGGTACCTGTGAAATTTGATTTCAGAGGCGAACAAATTACTTTCCCCTTTAAAATCCCTCTAAGTATGACCTGCTGCCTGGTGGGTGATAGAGAGATGATCTATCTTCAAAGCAAATCTTTATCACGAGCCTTGACAGTGTATAAACCATCACAATGATTTATCAGAATGTTACACAGATGAAAAGCTGACAAGGTCAGAGCAACGACTCCTCAGGTGGCAACTGTTGAAAAATGAGGGAATGCACTTTGTATGCATTATCACACTTCTTCTCCGGGAAGTGTAAATTACTTTCCGACTTCCCTAACAAGAAACTGAGGGCCTGGTGCTAATATCAATCTGTTTCAGAAAAGTTATGGGATCCATTTCAGAGATTCAGTAGTGAGCAATACATATTCAAAACCATTCTCTTTTTCTTCACTCTTTTGGCCTGTGGTGTCACTATCCTAAATCAGTAATACAGTACAAAATTAAGGTTGCTGTAACAAATATTTGTAGCCATGGTAGAGGCATGGTTCTGTGAATAGTAATGTCAGTCTGTTGGTACATCACTTTGGTCCAAACCGAAAAATCTCAAAAACGATTGCCATTTGCATTGCACTGTTTGCCACAAAATGTTGTAAAGACATTCATGGGATGAGTGAGAGGATGAGTGATTTTGGTGATCAACTCACGCTACCATGAGGTTGAAATGCCTCCACAACTATCGGAGGGATTGTTATGAAATTTGTCAATCAGGAGTAATTGGAATCACTTTGGTGAACCCCTGACATTTCATCTACTGCAGCATGATCATCAGGTCAACATTTCAATTTGTCCAATACTTTGGTTTATAACTATGTATTTGAAAAACCAAAGCCTCTGCTGTATTTTGTGTTTAACACTCATTAGAATTCTATCACACTATTGCAATATCAACTTAAAAGGTGATAGTGTTGTGTTGTGAACAGTTTATTCTTGCTCCCCCTAAGTGGCAAAGAAAATCGATGAATGCAGAAAGCACACCTGGTGTTTTGTCTTGATCCTGACTGATTGGACCTGTGCTCAGATTGAAGGTGGACAGTGTCTGTGCACCAATATGAATGACAAAGCTGTTGATCTCACTGCTACATTTAAGCTCCAGCACGTCGATACTGAGCAGCTTGTTTCAGTCTAGACAGCGTTTTGTCATGGGATTAAGTACGACGTCCTTTTAACATTCACATTTCCTTCCTAACTACCATGAAGTACAAAATCAGATTTAAAAAAAAAAAAATTCAAATCGAGCACCGCAGACGTGAATGAAGCCTTGCTATGCTGATCACAGCGTAACATTTACACCTGGATTTGTGGGTGCAGACACCATTTAGGAGAGTTTTAACAAGAGTTTGAGGTGATAAATGATGCAGAAACAGCGCTGACAACAAGGATGTAGTGTTAGATACATGCTGTTTTCTATATGAGTGGAGTCTGAAGTGAAACTTAATTTGGCATGGTGTTATCATAAATAGAGAGAGGAGGGGGACCCAGGGGAGACGTGCAGTTCCCAGGACATTTTGTGCTTGGAGAGAGAAGGAGACAAAGAGGGAGGGGGTGTATTCTGTTGGAATTCCCTGGATGGCCTGTACCTAATGCCAAACAGCACACACACACACACATATATACAACAGTAGAGCATTCCTTTCTATAAATAGCAAGTGCTTTGTCCACATCTTCCATATGGCTGTCAAATTATCTCACAAGCCCTGTGCTATCTCACTGTATGAGTGGACGTAGGGATCTGTGGTGTGGATGTATGCATTTTGCGTCATGCACTGGATTCAGAGTTTATTTTGCAAGACCTCAGGCAGAACTCGCAGCCTCTTAAATCTCTCTGGATATGTTTTGCTTGCCTGAACTCGTCTGGGGGAGCATCACAGAATCCAGAACAGTGACCTGCGCTGCTCCACTCCATCCACAGCTCCGTCTTTGTGTGTGTTCCTGTCTCTGTTTATCGTCAGTGCGTATGTTTCTTCCTCCATTTTAAAGCTACTTTGAGTGACTAAATCTGAATGTTTACTCACTCGTAGTCACTTCTTTGATCATCTCAGCCGACGCGTGACATCCGTTCACTATGTGTCTGGTCCACAGGGACAGATCCTTGGTGGTCTCAGCCCGGAACAGATGCGTCTCGATGCCGAGTCGCGTGCCAGTCCGAGTGGCGAAGAACAGCTCGGTGCCAGAGTGAGGCGACCCTCGATCAGGGCCAGAGTGGACCAGACTGGACAAACACATGCACATTCGATTCAACAAACATATGGAGCCACACTAACAGCTCGTGATATCCACATTGGGAGAAGGATAAAAGTTCATAGTTTGCTTTCTTCAAGGTTGGTATGGTAATGGTTGGACAGTGCCAACATGCTGGTGTTCAGCAGGTAATGTTTAACATATTCAGCTTTGTAATTTATCATATTAAGATGCTTTGCTTTGGCAAAGTAGCTGAAAGTGGCTATAAAAGAGTTTATAGATGTAAAATTTAGTACTGCTTTTAAAATCCTATTACGGTGACAACACAGTAGTCTCTGTGAAAGATCTTAAATATTTTATGGTGCAAATATACTGTGTGTGTTTGTGATGTCTGTACATATGGGGGTGGACGTACCGTGTTGCTAAAAGTGGATAAGTGTGTGCAGGGCTCTGCCAGGCCTCCTTGCCTCGTGGTAGACTGTCATACAGCAGCAGGTCTTTCTCTGTCACCACCACCAGCACCGGCCTCCAGCTCTGCTTCTCGCTCTCTGTCTGCAGCACGAACAGATAAACAATGAAACAGGGGAGGTTTGTATTCATCGATCCATTTTCTACACCCACTCATCTTGTGCTGGGCTGCCGGGGGACTGCTGTATTAAAATGTAAAGCAGCCCAAACATATTAAGCATTCTTTGTCATAATAATATCAACACATTTTCATTGAGGTGTAAATGTTTTAATTGAGTTGATCATTAATTGAACAACTTGATAATTAAGTCTATTTCAGTGAATCAAAGACGCAATTAATCAACCCTGCAAGGTTGCTCATGTTGAATTTGAATCAAGCACAACCTCGATTAATGTGATGCTGCAGGGTTTGATGTACCTATGCACTCTCATATTTGTCACAAATACTGAAATCATTCTCAGTTTTTCACATGAAAGCAGGTATTTCATCAGTAATATCAATGGTTGTGTGCCATGAGCTGCTTTGTGGGACTAATGTTGTGTCAGGGAGAGGAATGGTGTGTGTGTTTAATATGTAAAAGACTCAGTGTGTACTCAGCAATGGGTGTAGACGAGTCTTCACCTCTCAGCTTAATCCAAGACTGGGAACTCAAACTTTGTTTTTCTCTCTCACTGACTGCACACACCAACTCTTTTCATCTGTCTCTCTGTCACATCTCGCTCCAAAAATGAGCTGTTACAAGGCTGTTCTGGTCCTTCACTGGATGTGAACATGTGTAAAATGTGCACATTCACTGTACTATACCATGTACCCAGTGGGGGATCTGCTAAAAATAAAGATGTTGGCTGGTGTGTTGGTGCAGGTACACACATTGCACATACACTTTGCTGTGGCCCCTCACCCGACCATCCTTCCTAACGAGCAAACCCCTCGCTTTCCCTCCAGAACACACACTGTAAATCTCTTAACTTAGAGTGCACACACACACACAAACACACGCACACACACAGAGCCTGGTATTTCATTTTACAATGCTCCATAACTATTCTCATTATGAGAGCTTATCTACAGCCCAGCCATGGAATCCTAAGCTGTTCTTTGAAGTTGTGCCTCAGCCAATCATATCGTGGGATTTAGAGGGTCAAGGGTCAACCTTTTAACATAATGGGAATATGTTGCTAAGTAACAGTATTGTACTGCATTTGAAGGATCAAATATTGGCAAATTCATGAGGACTGAATTAGACAGGTATGAATGTTTGTGTGTACGTGTGGATATGTTTGCACAGGTGTGTGTGCCTGCGTGTGAAAGAGATGGCGGAGCTTTGTCTGTGTTTGTATGTGCTTGTATGAATTACAAAGATGTGTGTATGTGTGTGTACAGAAGCTATGTACAATACAAAAAATATGCACACAAATACAGGTAGATGTGCACCCACACACACACCTACACACACATTTGTAATTCTATACCCCGTTTGCTGTAATGTATCCCTGAGCTTAGAGCATTAACTTTAATAATCACCAGTAGAACTGTACATGACACACCCCAAAACTGACATAAGACATAAGTCAGACAGACGACAGACAACCGAGGGGCTTGTGCTTGTCAGCTTCAGATGTAATGTTCATAATGCACAGTGCCACATTCGCTTTAATTAAGAGACCAACTGTTTCAAATGGCTCTTATAATATATGCAATATTTTTTATGATCATATCTATTTTAGTGTGAGTGATTTCTTTCTGTTCGACTAGTCAACTAGTTTAAGTTTAAGCTTCTTGTTTAAATGTCAGGGAATTTAGTCATTAGGATCATCCTTTTCAAGAGGGCATTAAGAGGAGTGCACCTAGTCACTAAAACAAACAAAAAAAACAATGTAAAAACAATTGATTGATAAATGTAATAAATAAGAGGCCAATCATAAGTGATCTCAGAAACAAGCAAATATCACACATCTTTCGTGTTTCACAGCTGTGGACCCAGAAAAATTCTTAAAACCAAGTCTTAACCTTTCAACAGCCCTTCGAAGATGGGAGGACCAACTAACCCAAAAATGGCTACACTTTTACGGCACAAAACTCAAATTGGTCCTCACAAAGATAAAACAAGAGCACCATACATACACAACACAGTCACAAAATGGTAATAAAAGAGAAGGTACCCCATTAAAAATGTGAGAAATCCTGAAGCATGGGTGTCATGCACACACACACACACACACACACACACACACACACACATCGTACAGCTGGGTATTATAAAGCATTTTACACTCTCTCTCACTCACACACACTCACACACTCCTACCTTCGCTGCCAGCCATCCCAGGTGTCGTATCTCTTTGCTGCCAGCAACTCCCGACCTGGCTGTGTTCTGGATGACCTCTGCCAGCGCCCGCTGAGGGGGATGACAGTTTATAGGATAGATGCTCATTCAGGACGCATCAGATTTAAAGCAACTCTGAGGAGCTGGATCATCGCCACAGTATCTGATCGTTCAAATATCTAATTCTTGTGGTCAGTGGAAGTTACGTTTAAAATCAGTGAAATCAAAGACAGACCTGTGCCAGTGTGGATGTGACAGAGTGCATGGCAGAGAACCAGGACAGGGCAGATGGTTGGTCTGGGCACCGCAGCACCACGGTGTGCCTGGCGTCAGGAGAGTGCAGCTCCAGTTGTCTGGAGGAGGAGATAAGAAAAGTTAAAACAGCTTTAACCTCTCTGTTATCATTGGACCAGTTATAAAACTTTTATAGTTCCCAAGCCTTGATGAATAAATTCCTTTTTGAATATTTAAACTATATTGCTATCCTTGCCAGGCAGACCCAATTTGACTTACGTAATTTAATCTCAACTCATAGTTTTAAAAACCAAATGTTATCCATTTAGGTTTCAGCTTCAACAGATGCTCATTTGTCTCATCCGCTTGAAAATGGGCACTCGGTCAGAACAATGAAATTAAGTGCATTGAAATTTGAGTTTATTCAAGCCAATTCAAAACATGGAATGGGCATTTTGCTCATGCATCCTCTGTGGGCCATATGACACAATGCTGTCTCTAAATTTCCATAACTAATCTCCTTATATCATATGAGTCTTTCAGACCTCGAGAGAAATGCATCTGTAGGACGCTTCTCCATCTCGCTGAACGGCTCTTTGATTGTGTGCTCGGTGAATATGAATTTTAAATAGGTACATGCTGCAGCCTTTACAGCACGTAAAGCAGTGCACGGTTGTATATTGTACCATTAATACAGTTAGTGTTCATCTCTGTGGAGGAAAAACCAGCAGTGAAAATACTCTTAATAGGTATAACAGGTATGTTAAAGCAAATGTAAACTGCCTCTTTAAGGAAGAAAAAAAAGTCCAGAATAAAGATGTAAAGTAAGAGTGAAATTATAATTAACTTTGACACACAAACAATTACATGAGGCTGACTCAGAGGTTTGGAGGACAAGTCATGGCAAACGATTCTTCAGTGTGGTCATGCTGACGTTTGGCCATGTTTGAAGAATATGAGCCTGTTCAAGGAGGTTTGAGCAGAGAAAATGCACAAAATAACTGTGACTTCAGCTGAAGTTGAATCTTACTAATGTTAACTATTTATCTCATTTCTAATAATTGAATACTTTTAAGGTAAAGAATTTGAGATTTTAAACTGCATTTCAACATGGAACTGTTGTGTAGTGAAATAAACAGTACAGCCAGTAAAATTTGCTGCAGGATTCACCCAGGGCAATTTTCTCGAAATACAGGTTCAGTTTCAACCCACAACATAAATGGAAATGCATTCTCGATCCGGAGAGTTTACCACCAACTCTGAAACCACCTCGGAGCTCTGTTCACAGTGCTCCGCTGTCCAGGTGCTCCCAGTGGTTTAAAATAGAAACTACTCCAAAACCAGGGAGGTTTCAACTCTGCAAACATGCTTTCTTTGCAGCTTTCTTTATTCATACAGTCCTCACTGGGGACCTGGGAAAGCCCCGGTGAATGTGATGAATCTGCTCTTCCATCAAACCCTTGGAGGAGGGTGAGAGTGTCTAGATCAGCTCCAGGTGTTTCTCTGGGTTAAAAATACAACTGCTGCCTGTAAAAGGCAAGTCGATTAAGGACAGCATGGAGGGGTGGAGGGACTCCAGGGCCAGATGTGCATTTGGTGAAGGAGGTTCTTTAATCTTCTTTTATACTCGAACAAGAGGAAGCCTTATGTGCCATGTTCTGGCCACGATGTGCAGTGGTTTTCATGCATGAATCACACAATGCATTAACACGAGGAATCAGAGAACAGCACATTAACTGGTAGATGGACTTGAATGTATAAAATCATTTAAGTCTTTTGGCCCATTTGTGCCTAAATTCAGACAATAACTCAACAAGGAAGAATAGTTGCTGCACACGTCAATCAGAGCTGTTTTTGGGACAAGTCCAAGACAAGTCTTAAGTCTTAGCGAAAACATGTCTCAAGTTGTGTTTCCATGTAGTCCAGACGTTCTTCTCCATATCAACGTTTTGCAGCTCCTCCTTGGGGATTCTGAGTCATTCCCAGGCCACATGAGTTATATAATCTTCCTCTAGCGAGTTCTGGGTCTACCCTGGGGTCTCCTCCCACGTGTATGTGCCAGAAAAACCTCCAAAGGAAAGCCCCCAGGAGGCATCACAATCAGAGGCCCAAACCACCTCTGCTGACTCTCGTCACGAAGGAGTAGAAGCTCTACTCTGAGCTCCCTCTGGATGTCTGAGCTCCTCGCCTTTAAAGCTGAGCCCAGCCAAACTAAGAAGGAAACTCTTTTGGGCTGCTTGTATTCAATCTCATTCTTTCCGTCACTTCCCACAGCTCATGACCAAAGGTGAGGGTGAAACCAACAGAATCACGTCATCTGCAAAAAGCAGAGACACAATTCCCCAAACCAGACACTCTCCTCGCCCCAGCTACACCTTGAGATCCTGTCCATGCATATCACAAACAGGATTGGAGACAAGGGGCAATCTGGTTTCTACATCTTTACCGATGTGAGCGTTGAAGTCTCCCTGCAGAACTGGAGATGGCATCCTTTGCAGGACACAACCCAGAGACTCCATGAAGGCCGAATATTTTGAGCTGCTGTTCAGTGCACAAGCAAGGTGGTTGTTCTTTTCATTTCACATTTCAAGTCCCAAGTCAAGTCTTTAGGCAGTCAAGTCTCAAGTAGAATTAAAAGGTTGTTCCATGAATTTAAAAATACTAATTTCCAGGGATTCCTGAGATTTATAGGTTTATGTTTTTTAGTTTCAGTACCACTTCTTCTTTGAGGTTCATATAACACCAATCATTCAGAAACCACTGATCCTCTGATTATCTGCAACGCCTCTCACCGGTTTTACGTCTCAGTGGTTATATGGAAATGTTTCATCATCTTTACAGTTCTGTCCCAAGGTTATTAGTGTGTGCATTGGCAGTTTTATTTTACACGTTTGATGAATGGCAGCATGGAACTTGAACATTTCGTTGTAATGTTAAAGTGATCCTCTGCAATCAATACTCCATGAATGCTTCTTTTCAATCGGTCCCCGCTGCTCTGACTCAGAATGAAGGAATGTATGTTTGATTAAGCCACTTGTTGCATAGTTTCGTCTTTCACTTTATCTCAGAAATATTTTGCCACACAGCTGAATTGTAAAACGCAGTGGTGCAGAAAGTGTGGAGAGGGCGTATGTGTTTCAATACACACATAGTCTTCAGCACAGACATACACACAAACACATGCCAAAAATCTGTGGATCCCACAGGTATTTTTCACAATAAACAGGACCAGATTTTGGCAGAGAATCCCAGCGAAATGGCTTGTATTTCATCTAAGTCTCATGTTTCTACATTATGCCCTAAATCATGATTTGTGCACCTCAGTGTTTGTAAGAATTGCATCACTGTCACAGGGCCACAAAGTGGGAACAAACAAGTCCTCCACATTAAACCAGTTATGCTGGAGACAACTAAGGAATCAGAAGACGTGCCTTTGGATAGATGTAGTACATGAACAGTACAAAATACTACATTAAAAGGTTGTATTCCAGTTATAAGGCAATTTTGTGTGTGGATGACTGAGGTGAGACAAAATTGAGAATGGGAGAGAGACTGAGAGTCTTTATATCCTTTCAATGTTAAACTGTGGTACTGTAGAAACCTGTCATACCGTGAGGAACCACGCCAGTTCTGTCAGGAGTCTTCTCCTTTTAAACAGCCATACATGATTTCTGTGGATATCCAAGTCTCACTCATTCACACTACAGGTTTCTCAAGTGTGTTGCCTCAGTAATGATAGAGATTAATAGCGAAAGGAAAAGGAGATTCATCCATTTCAGGTGCTAATTCATTTCTCCTCTTGCCTCTCTGCATCTCTCTCCTCTCCTTTTTCCTTATCTTTGCTCATCACATTTCCTGTTCTTTCTCACTTTCTTTCCTTTCCTTTTTCTCCTCCACTTCACTTCCTCTTATCTCACCTCTGCACATCCTCATCACATTTATTCCACACTGTGAATGACAAGAGTGTAATCCTGTATTTTTGTATTTAATCTGTCACTAATGTCAGAGAAATTCAGACTTTACATCCTTAAACAGTATGTTACATTAAAGTAAGGGAAAATGTCTTCAGAGTTAGAGATAAATCAAGTCTCCTCTTCTCTTCTCCCTCCTCTGCTCCCTCATTTCTCTTTCCTTATCCTTCACCATCTCTTCTCTCACCGTACATGCCACGCCTGTCCTCATATCCCCCTCTCCTGTCCGTCCTCTAAGGCTTACACACAGTTTAAACAACATCTGCTCAAATAAATAGAGAAACCCTCAGACGGATGCAAGATGAGTCTAGTAAAAAAAGAAAAAAAAGAAAAGCCAGATTTCGCTGTCACTTAACACAAAGCCTCTTAAACCATTTCAGCTCTGGACCCAAATTAAGAAAAATGGAGAGTGGGTTCAGTCTTTTCCTGTGATCTTTAACAGGTGCGCAAATTCTTGGATGATCCTAATGATGAGAGGTATAAAGGTTCAGGGTTTCAGGGATTAAGCATAACAGATCACATTTCAACTTGGGTGTCCTCCAATTTTAAACATTTACTTGATATTTACCAGTGAGTCAAAGGGGAATTTGTCCTGGCTGCGAGGATGAGGAAAGAGCTTCATAAAAAAAACACGCTCGTCAAGGTAAATTTGGCCGAGGACTTTATCTGTTTCTGTGAATCTGCCTTCCAGCTCTATCAAACCACAAAACACTGTCTTATCTGTGTAAAACAAAAATTCACCTTGTCACTCGATGAGATATTGACCCCGAATCCTCGTATAACTGGCTGACCAATAAAGTCAAAGTTATGGCCAATAAAGTGAATGTTCAACCCTATTGTGCACTTAAAAGCTTTAATACTTCAACCAAGATTCATGAAAGTGTAACTGGATGAAGGTTTCACCAAACAGTCTTTGGGCATTTTGTAATTTATTAAATCCCTTTTCATGTTTTTAAGGAAAAACACATATAACAATTTTGAGGAAAACCTGTTTGTTGCACAGATTCATATCTAGAAACAAAGGGCCAACCACAGCGTTATGTTAAACTATGGCCTCACTAATGTCTGCAAAAACTTCTACATGTCGAATATTTTATAACCAAACTGGCCCTTTCAGATCATGTAAATTTCCCCACTGGGGGACGAATAAAGGTATATCTTATCTTATCTTATCAGAAGGAGAAGCCACTTGATGACAGTATTTCACTCTGAAGACTGTTGGACCGGTGGAATATGCATCACTAAAGCATATATAACCCGACATGATGACGGCCATTAGGTGAGTCCTGCTTTATTACCTGATCTTGATCTCCTGTCTTACAGCTCGTGTAAATGTAGTTTTACAGTTAAACAGAAGAATAAAAACGATAATTTGTTGTCACAGTTCAGCTCGCGGGCAAGAGTGTTGGGTGGGTGAATTGTCAATAAATAGCTTTGGCATGTAACTCGATCTAAATGCGCAAATTGTTTTGACATTTCTGTTGATCAAAGAAATGAGAAACCACATGTGAATAAGTGAGCATGTGCTTATAGGCTTATAGATTTAAGACTCTGGACAGAGCCGGGCTGTTTGTCTTTATACAAAACTGAGCTAATTGCCTCCCAGAATCCCAAATAATAACTGAAATAATATTACCACATAGACAACCTGGGGTCATATAAGGCTCTAGCAGAGTAACACGGTACACAATCCACAGAGAGAGGGAGGAACAGGGGTTAAAATGGCTTATTTTTGCCCTGGGGCCCCTCAACTTTATTTTTTACTTTTTGCTGCAAGTTGTAGAGTTGCACCACATTTTTGATGACGACAAGTCCAAAGCAGTGCAACTGTACACTATACATGTGATCACATCCTTAGATAATGCCAGAAGCCAGGCAAAAAGATGCTCTCTCAAAAACGACCTACAGTACATGGTGCAGGGGGAGCAAGGCCTCAGATCCTGGTTAACTCTTTTCAAACCATCACCTCAAACTTGAAGAGTCGTGGCTGTGTTCATCCCGCCACAGGCAAAGTACAGAGAATGGCTCACGGACACAATCTCAGTCAATAACTGGACACATTCCCAGCAAGCAGAGCTGACAACTGCATTTCCCTCTGTCAACAACAATGTAGTTTTTTGACTCTTTCTTTGTGAGAAATAAAAGTTTTATCATCCAGGAGAGCCAGCCAACAGAGAACCTGAAAATCTGTTCCATCCGTGGATGACGTTCTTATTTTTCATTTTGTTTACACGCATTTGTGGTGGTGATTGTTTGTGTTTGTTAGCATTTACATTTTACAGTTCCAGCGTTGAGCCAACTAACAACGTCTATACAGACGGAGCATCTTTGAAGTGACTGCTCACTGTTACCACCTGACTTTGATGTCGCTTCCATCGTCTGCAGCTTTGAAGTTTAGTGAGGTTCAACTATCTCACATTTCTAAAATCATACATATGCAGAGAGGGACACACATGGATGCAGGGACGGAACAATAGAGAGACACTGAAAGCTGCAGTGGGAGAAAAAAAGAAATCGAGAGAGAGACAATAATGAGAATAGGATGGAGAGAATTGATTCAGACCTAGAGAGGCAGATAACAGAGGAAGCTGAGAACAGAGAGAGATCATAAAGAAAAGAAAGGGAGAGGACAGCAAGAAGATAAAAGGAGCAGAAAAACACAAACAAGTAAGAAAGAGTGAAAAACACAAAACAGGAGAGAGCGACAATAAAAAAAAAAAAAAGACAAGCGGGATGAGAAACTGGGACAGGAAGCAGAGATTCACAGACTGTGACACCAAAAAAGTTGAAACAGTTAATTGCTTTTCCCCCCCATGCTGTTTGATTGGGCCATTGTCATATTAGCAACCAATTAACTCGACAACACCTCCTAACAGACCGCCCCCCGCTGGCTGAGAGTTATCTGCGTGCGACTTCAAACATCTGTCTTTAAGAAACAACTGAAAACGGCCTATAAAAAGTCTGGGGGAAAAAAAACAGTACTGGGTAATCCCTTCAGGATAGCAGAAAAAGGCTGCAGACACTCTCCCCCTTTCATACTGCTGAGTTCAGGGTCAGAGAAGAATCGGTTAACCTTTGGTTAATTACAGTAACCATCTTGTGCTTGTTTCAAAGTTGAACTTTGGAGCATTTGCCAGCGACAACGCTGAAGCAAAGCCTGTGAGCTAGTTTGGACAGTCAACTCGAGTTCATCACTGCACTCACATGACAAACTTTTCTGACTGCTACATATATCCAGCGCACCCTTTTCACCTGAAGTCAAACTGAAATTTGAATTCTCACTTTTGTGTGTAAAGCAGCATGAACTATAATAGTATCTGTTGAGCATAATTTTTCATTTTTTAGGAGACAAAACAGTCTTTGGGCATATTCGTGCAAACTGTGTTTAAACGTCAAGCCTCTGGGTGAGCATTTCCATCGGCAGTGGTCACCTGATGTTTGAGACTTTTGCAAGAGGACACGCTGTCAACTTCTGTGGTGCATTACTGACTGAGCAATGTCATAAGCCATACAGCATTGGTTATGTACCTTTAGCAATTTAAGATGTTTGTCCCTTTACAGCATTTAGCATTTGGGAGGATGCCATCATGCTGTCAAGTTTGTAAACCAGGTGAAGAATGAAAGCCTGTTAGTCTGTTGTTATTTCAAGAATGCGCCCGCATACATTTCTGAGGAAAAATTAACTTTTAGTTCGACTTTGATCAAACACCAAAACCAACAACCCATTAGTCAAACTCTCAATACTTTCAGACTTACTTTCAAACAATAACAACAAGACAGCAACATATCCAGAGAACTGTCGTCTGCTCAAGAATGAGGATACAGATATGTTCTATTGTGTGTGTGTGTGCATGTCACCTACCTGTTCTCAGGGTCTGGTGTGGTCATGGCTCGGGTTACATAACACATCTTGAGCGGTATGCACCTCCTGTCGCCCTGCAGAGACAGGCAGGGCTGGGGAGGAGGGCTCGGAGGGTCAGATAAGGAGGTGATGGGAGAGCTGCCGAGGCGGGGAGACTCGGGAGGGGGGGTTTCCCAGCCGATCTCTGACACAGGGGAACCCTTTTTGACGTACGGTGTGGCCTCACGCATGTACTTCACTGGGCAGGAAAGGAAGAGAGAGATTCCCAGTATAAAGTGAGACATGGTGAAACAGCACATTGAGATTTTAAAGATACTTTTAGTAAGTGTGAGGGGTTAATTAAAGCACATTAATTAGCAAAATATAAAGGTATAATGGATCCCATAGTTATGGGTATATACAATCCTTCCCTCAGTAGATTCTTGCAGCAGTTTTTAGAGATTACTGAACTCATTTCATGATGTTAGTAAAAACTGCAAATCACTTCCCTATTTTTCCACTAAACAGTACGCTGTAAACCCTCTTTTATTAAATGCTTCATGAATGGATTAACTTTTTTTGCAAACAAGGAAAATATATGCTTAATTATGCCTTCATACTTAAAAAAATCACATTCATGGAATTTTAATTGCATCAAGGCCAACTGCACTGAATACTGAAGCCTCTCAGCATTAGCATTGTTTTAACATCATTTAACACAGAGGCCAATTAAAATGTGAGTAGAATCGACTCTATGATTGACCTTGTAGCCATCTTTTGATACGGAACTCGCATTAGGTGCATTTCAGAGGCAATAAACATTGCAGTTGCACCTTGCTGTTTAGAAATGTTCGCTCTTTTGAAGGAAGGATGTGGGGATGGGGATGTTTACATGTGCAGCATAAATAGAAACTATTTAATTACTGTACTGCTGAGGTATTTGGTGAGTATGAGAATTGGTAAGTCAAGGGGCAGCAGATAGAAAGGCAGCTCTCAGCAATATCTCTGTGCATTAATGATGCTTCCACTCCGGCACAGAAGCCCACAAAGATGTGTGGGTAGTCTGGAAACTTGTCTGTATATTTTTTTTGTCAAAAGTTACGACTGTGAGTCTGTTCAATAACTACATCATCCTACCATCCACTTGTTCAGGTTTGCTTGAAGGGGTGAATGGATTTCCTTTAAAGCCGACCTAATGCAATAGTTTGCATACTAAAACAAAACTTGTGTACAGTTTGTTCTATCACTGAAGAGTATGCATATAAAGCAGCTCATGTTTGTTGCACAGACAGCAGGAAGCTCAGCTGATCAAATGATTACCTTTTGTTTTCCTTTGACAATGAGCTCTCTGCTGTCAAGTCTGAACTGATCATGGCAAATGTCAAAATGCCGATAGCCAAAACAGACTCAGGTGACCCTTCACCTCCTCAGTTAATTTCTTAAAATGTAAGCATTCATGCTGTAAACTGCACTGATGATTCACACCTTGTGTCTGCAGCTACAGGCAGGCAGTAACAAGAGACTTATGGTCCCGAAAAACACTGAACCTACCCACACAGCCTCCAATATTTCCTGATAGGACAGGAAACAGAAAGCTTTACTTGTAAATGTCAAACC
The DNA here is from genome assembly GCA_025331565.1 of Holacanthus passer. Taxonomy (NCBI): domain Eukaryota; kingdom Metazoa; phylum Chordata; class Actinopteri; family Pomacanthidae; genus Holacanthus; species Holacanthus passer. The sequence goes on along the minus strand of JAFREQ010000012.1, from coordinate 7,234,007 downwards.
CTGAATCACTGGAGGCTTGATAACTATTTTGAATTCCTCATGTTTTTAGTTTTGAGACGGGGAGAAGAAAAGAGAAGACAGGACATGTGTTTCAGTGAAAGACAGAAATAAGAGCAGAGATAAAGTGGGTGCTCAGTACGCTCTCCATGTCCTGAACGTTCTGAATCGTTGGTATGAGCTGGATGTTTAATTGGCATATCCCACTGTACAAGCCGCATATAATTGGCATATGGCTGGTGGCATTTGTAATCCAGTGTGTGAACTATTCTTGGGAGAAGCACTATAGACCCGTATGAGACTGTGTAACAAGCCTAACCGCCAACCTGTAGAGAAGAGATGACAGGCTGACACATAACACAGAAGAGTAGACGGGGGTGATGCGAGAGTGTCCTCAATGGACCTATGGCGATGACGTGATCCGGCTGCACAGCAGAATAACCCACACAGTCAGATCAGATTAAAGGCCTGAAAAACGGCTGATCTGTTCGTTAAAACGCACAACAAGCTGCAACACAAGTGAATTCAATGGAGTGAAAAGACCGAATCTGTTGCAGTTGGATGATGACAACCCTGTCTGGTTTTGTTTGTTAGGAGTCCTGCATTTATGAGACTAAAGTGCCACAAAGGCCCATGTGCTGCAGGATTTAAATTTAAAAAGGGAAAAAGCTACACGGTTTTCAAATTTGAGATAGACTTATGCAAGTACAAAGCCACACACACACGAACACACACTGTCTGCCTCATCTTCTCTGCAAAGCGTGATGAAGCTGTAAAGCGAACAAGAGGAAATAACTTAGGTCCACAAAATGTGGATGTGGATGCGTGTGTGCCGGTGATAAACCGGCTTTATTGCTGAAATGACACACACGTGCACTCGTTAGCATTTCAACTAATTGGAATAGTCCAAGCAAAATGGACTTTCCCACTATCATTTAATATGACAGAGTCAATGAAAGAATATTAACACAGTTACGGTTGGCAACATAATTAAAACCTGATACAACCTCATCGGTACAACACATCTCGTGTTACAGGAGTGCTGATGCCGAGTTATCAATCAAAACCCATGACTCATCAGGTCTCCCTTTCACCACTTGCACAAATCTGGTTTTACACTTTACAGGGCTTTGCTTCATATTTACTGAGGAGTGCGACAGAAGAAGAACAGACTGTAAAGTAGTGGTGAAGCGATTAATGTACTAATCACAGTTTAATTGATAACAATTTGTGTAATTGATTCGTTGTCATTTATGTTGCAAAAATGCCAAAAACTCTCTGGTTTCACGTGAGGATTTTCTGCCTTTCTCTGCTTTATCATAATAAATTGATTATCTTTGCCGTCCGACTGGGGACAAAGATGAGGGAAAAATTCGACACAACACAATAATTTTCAAACGATGCCACAATTATATGCGCAAACCGCTCATTCTCCATGTCGACCTTTTCGAGTCTTAGGTCAAATTGAAAATACAGCTATTATACACACATCCTACTCAGTGGGTGATTTGTTTTCAGTTAACATTCACTAAGGCAGTCTGGAAGGAGGGAATGTAAACTCACTGACCAGTGTTACTGTGCCCAGAAATAGAGCTGTAAGTGTTTCCAGTGGCAGGGAAAATAAATGGGGTGGAGTCCATGTGATCATTACACTGGAAGTTTGTAAATGTGTGTGCATTCCCTTGGGTCTTGTTTCTATTACATTACGCAGCCAACTCCGCACAATAACCTCAATGGCACGATAAGAACTTCTTGAGCCTTCATTGGAAAGCAGCTGCTTTGCTGTAACCCAAGTCAAACCAAAAGAAGCTAATGAGGGGCTACCCTCCCCCGTCTGTCTGATTTCAGCTTCCATTTTTCCACCTCGTGCTTGAGACGAACTGAGAGCGTTCACACACAGACAAACTAAATCTTATTCATTGTGACTCCTACGCTCCATTTCATTCAGAAACATTAGCTTGCTGTTACATTAGTTGTGATGTAGATGTCTGGATGTCAATGTATCACCAAAGACCAGCTGTTCAACTCAACTCTGAAACTGCCATTCACTTCCACTGATGATAGTTTAAACTGTGCTCAAACCCATTCACTTACATATTTTCTACAACGAGGCAGTTCATTAAATCAGAAGTGTGAGAGCTTGTTGTGTGGAGCAACAGTCCACACACAAACACACACACACACACACACACTTGTTCAGTCGCATTCCTCAGCATGTGTGTTTGCACAGCACCAAACCCCTTTCATGCACACACACACAGACACACGCACACGCTATAATATCAGGTGTAATTACTATATCTGCCTCATTGTGTCTGTTTCACTTAATGGTCCTTAACAGTATTTAATGAGGTCTGAAGTCATTGGACTTCAACCATATGCCTCAAATGGGGATTTTTATTTGGTGAGAAAATGTACCAAAGGAAAAAAAGAATCGCTCTCATTAGGCCAGTGGGAGAGAAAGTAGAAGGTGCAACAGTGGTAGGAGCTGGAAAGAGAACAGACCAGGGCAAAGAGGCAGAAAAGAAGAAAAGAGACCTCTGACAGAATGAAGGCTTTTACTGCTTGTAGGCACTGAGCAGGTATCTGGATACTACAGCTGCACAAAAGCCTTTTACAAATCCACCCTCAAGGCATCTTTTTGTAAGATTTGGACCAATATCTCAAAGAGTTCAAATATCACCTTAACTGAACAATGAACAGTAACAGAGGCACGGCTCCTTTTTATAGAGGGAATTTTGACAAAAACAGTTGAAATGTGCGTAGCTAAACTTATTCATTGACGCTGAACTTTGAACTTGATGTCAAACAGTTACTAACTCTCTGCAAGCTCTTAACTTCATGCAAGTAGAGAAGGAGAGGTGTGAAATGTGTGTTGACATAAGAAAGAAGAGATTGATGTGATGAAGATGTTTGCTAAAAAGTAAATATACTGTAGAAGCGCCTCAGGACAGTTTCTGTTTGACATATTACTTCAACACGCAGAGACAGCAAAAGTGAACTGACACCCTATTTTAGAACCTATTAATTTAAGAATGTTAATAGCCAGTGTCATAGGTCCTTTGTAAACATATATTACTGTGGCTGTCAAGTGAATGTGGCATACAAGTGCAGTGAATTCTGCACACAGAACGAAAGTCAACCGAACTAATGTTCAAGAGGTTATTTGCAAAAAATTAGCAGAGGCAAATACTGGAAGCACATCTTTACACCACACAGTGTGTTCAGAGGGATGCGTTAAATGAGTCGTCTCCATTGCACTAACCTGTAGCAAAGATCTCCCTAATATGTCAAACTGCAGTCAGACAAAAACTCACATCCCACATATCGTCACATAGTGTTAACCATTTTTGTTAGTGTCATATTTTTAGGCCAGTGAATAATTATCTTATTAGACTCATTTAGCAGATGCTTTTCTCCAAAGCAACTTACGATTGACTATTCACCAAAACCCAATAGCAACTGTCTTTTGCAACCCTAACTACAGGCAAGTACCTGCTGAAGCAGTATGCATGTGGTTGCAATAAGAGTAAGATACTCTGCATTTAAAGAGTTTGGAGGATGGTTTCTCTTTTTTATCATAATTATACACAATTTTCCCAAACTATTAGATTACGTCAAAATTTGATTGTGCCTTGCTGAAGCCTCATCATCTCAGCTGTGCATTTATAAAGCACTGCTAAATTGGAAATATATCTCAAACTTAGCATACATTTGTGAAAAAACAGACATGATGTTTCTATTTTCATTTTGTGTTACTGGTACCTGTGAATGTGGATTGTGATGTGGACTCATACAGTTGACTATGTTTTGTCAGGACTGTAATTAACTACAATCTACTGAATTTTAAGATGTATGGCATTTACTCCATCACGGCCAAATGCCCAATCTTGTAATGTTAACTCAAGTCAAAAATAATTTTAAATACTGTACATGTCAAAAATTTCAAGTGCATCATCCTCATAACCAAAATATTTCAGATATTCTGCTGTCCTTGTCGTCCGTATCAAAAATCTATCATTTCGTCAATGTTTGCTCACAAGAACCAATATATGCAGGCCAAAAAGAACATCCCCATACAGCAACTTACTCTGCTTAAAAAAAAGTGGAATAAGTGATGGGTACAGTACGTTATCTTCATCATCATACTTTAAACCAGAGAGCTGTATGTGTTACATGTTCCATTATATCCTTAAATGGCAACATAAGCCACCATACTTACACACAACCACAACCACAGAGAGTGTGAGCAGATGTCAGCTGACTCATCGACAGCGACACACATTCAACAGACGTCAGTGACGCCACGTAACACACTTCTTACTATGGGTCATGTTTGGCCACCTTGTTAAATCTTTTTCAGTTTCCTAATTTAGGCATTAAAGTGAAGTATTGAGCCAAAAAAAACAAGGACAAAACAAACATGAGGTACAAAAACACAATGATTACACCTGTAGGGGAAAGAAGTTTTTGTCTTCTTCAAACAAAGCCAACACGAAAACCAGATGAGCTTTCGCTCTCTGTCTCTGCTTTTGTTTAGGCAGCATAAACATTCACAGACGAGAGGGATGAATGATTCAATCTATTATCGTCGCCACAACAATCACTACTGCAACGGCACCGTTGTTGCTATTATCATCACCATCATCCGCTCTGAGTCAGGCTCCACAAACAGTAGCGGAGGAGGCGATAGTTTCTCTAATGACATAAACAGTCAGCTGGTAGACGCATCAACCCTCTCTGCCTCACACACACACTGCAGCATCAGTCTAGACCAGAGTACAGTGCTGATGACTGAACTTGCTGACACACGTGTATCTACACAAGTAGGCACACGCTCATAGACACACACACACACTCTGCATCACAGTGCTGACAGCATCACATATACACACTCATACACAAACCCATCCAGATGTCAGGTGATGACAGGTGCGGCTTGTTAAGGGATCATCAGAAGGGCTTACAGGACACTGACTCATTTCCTGCCTGCTGAACTGTGGCAAGTTTATTGTATTCTGACTCTTAGTTCTTAATTTCTTCCACTTTCATGTTTAAGCTTTTTGGACTTGAACTGCTTACAGAAAGTACTGGTTGATGCTGTGTGTGTGTGCCTGCAGTGAAGTACACCTGGTCTGAAAAAATAACTACTGCCAGTTTCAACCTCAAGTGTTCCCTCCCAATATTCCCATCATATTAATTGTACCATTAGATTTCTCCATGAGATGTGCTTGGTGTTGTAGTAAGAGCAATACTCAGCATTTAATTCTAATATGAACTACAAACAACATGTTCAGCTAACCAGCTTAGTATCTATAACACTGACTCCAAAAAAGTTAGGACGTGTAAAACATAAAAACAGAATGTGATAATTTGCACATCCTTTTTGACATATACTCAATTGAAAATAGTACAAAGCCAATATATTCAATTTTTGACCTCATCAGCTTTTTTGTACATATCTTCTTCTGATTTGATTGCAGCAACACGTTTCAAACAAGTTGGGACAGGAGCAACAAAAGACTGTGAAATTAAAGTTCTGAACATTTTCTCACACCTGAAATAAGAAAAATGCTCAAAGGTTTTATAGTGTCATGTATTTTCAACAGCGCTGATTACTAAGAAACCTGTACTACTCTGAGGTCAGCGAAAATCAATTTAGCCTCTTAGCAACAAGCCAACCTTGTTTCTTCAGCCTACACGTCCCTCGATGAATGATCACACAGGTGCAGTTAAAATAATACATAAACGTTCTAAAATAAATCATCTGACCTCTCCTTGCGTGAGGTAGACAACATCTATATCTCTATCTGGCTGTAAAATACTAATCCTAAATGTGGAAATGATTTTTGCATATTACACTCAAGTGAATCGAACTATTCTCTAAAGGTTCTCGTCTCTTTTTATCTTAACCAAATTGCTCTTTATGCTGAAGAAAAAAATAAACTTAACATCCCCATGGCTGGACTGGATTTTCAATCATCGCTGCATATAACAACAATTGGAAAATGAAAACAATAGGAGGAAAATAAAACCAGCTCAGGAGGGGCAGAGCGGGGACAGCTGTGAACATTAAGAGCAGCCAGGACTGACACCTGTAAAGTCCTCTCATTCCTGCACCAGGGACTCATGAAGCTGTTTATCACTAGCAGGTAAAGGGGCCACGTCTCCTGATGCTGCCAAGGAATCTCAACAATGTGCCTTATGTGTCTTTTTGTATTGAATTGCACACTTCTCACACACTCCTCCTCAGCGGCCTTCATGCTGTTGCACTCACTTGTACACATAAAAAAAAAAAAATCAAGCAGGAAAAGTACATTAATGTTGGCTGCATTCCATTTAGCTGCTTTGGTTTCAGGGTCCTGGTAATGTGCAGGCTGGTTCACTGTCATATCTTACTGGGACACTTGATTAGAACGCCATCATTATTATTAGTCGTCACATCAGTGCTTTTCCTACTATGACAAGTCAAAATGTCTGCAGGGAAAGAGGCCAATCACTGTATGAAGCTGATGAAGCTGTTTGGGAAAGTTGCTAAAATCATTGGACGCAACCCTCCCTCCTATTCTAACTTTGGAAAGGTGAGGGGGAAGCATCAGACACAATCAGCAAACACTTTGTCTGAGGTTCTTAAAGCCTGGTGCTGTTCTGCTGCAGGTTGTGGTTGCACATTACTTCCTACCCACAGTTCTTCACGTGGGCCTTTTTTCAATTTCATTTTGACTTGTCAGTAGTAAAAGCACTTACACATTATTGATGGCTCTGTCCTATTTGAGTCTCCCAGTAAGTCATGACAGTGAACCAGCATGCACAATACCAGGGGCCTGAAATTGAAGCAGCTATTCAGCCATAACTATTACTTACGCCTGTGCTTTTCCTCCTGTAACATGTCTACATGCCTTCCTCAAGTACAAAACACAGCTGTCCAAGTGTGGCCTTTTTATTTGCTGTGCAAGCAGAGAATTAAAAGTGCTCTGATTAGGCAATGCTCCAAGTACAAACTTTTCACTACAGTATTTGTTTTTCCCAGCAGTATACAATTGAAGGTTTGTGTTTAATCAATTCTTCATTGGACCAGCATAACGTGTTCGATAGCTTCGAGACAGAGCTGCAGAACCTTGATTGATGGGGGATATTCACTTTCAGCTTGTTGGACTGCATGCTGAGCCACAAAACAAAGCCAGCAGAGGACCGGCCTCTCGCTCAGGGGACACTTTAACAAAGCGGATGCTCTCTGACATGGAGGCTTGAACCTTGGCCCTTGAGGTTGCAGAGCGGTTTTTGACTGGGTTCGATGTACAATTCTACAATTTCATTTAGCAGACGCTTTTATCCAAAGCAACATACATCTGAGAGTAGATACAACACAAGCAAGGACCTAGTCAGGATCTGCTGCCTTCTTTTAGCCTGCGTCTGGCAGGAGCGAGTGGTCATTGCCTATTTTAGCTGGATTTGTTCTCCATGCTCTTAATGAGTTTCCAAGAGGGCTTGCAAGTGAAATACACAGATTGCAAACATGCACGTACAAGCTCTCCAGCATCCACACACTCCTCTCCCATGAGACATGTACTATCTCTCCTAACAGCTGAATTAGATGCTTCCTCCTGATCTCTTTCCTCATGTAACACGGTCTGCTCTCATCTCAGAAGGTGGCCTCCACTCAGGAATAAACAAGATACCGCTTCACTTACTCACGTATTTTTAGGTCTTACGTATCGCTGCTCACATTTTTGCATTTGAAATGAAAGTTTACGTGCTTGCTCACGTGTGAAACACCTTTCGCGCCCTCAAAGATCCATGAAAACCAGTGAAAATGCACTTTGTCACTTTCCTCTATGTTTTGCTGCTTCCCCAAATGCAAATGATCTCCGCTAAATTGCAGTTGTGGAGAACTTCGGTCTCTCTGTTACCCTTAAGTTAACCCTCGCTGTCATTTTTTATATCAGCCTCTTAGCCTCCCTCGTTAGCTCCCCTTCTGTTCAGTCTCTTTCTATCTCTCTCCCTCTCAGCATTTTCCCCATTAAATTCGCATTTCAGCTCCACCCCCTCCCATCTCTCCCTCTCTCTCCCTTCCCCTTCCTCCTTGTCTGATCTGTTCCCCCTCTCCTTCTTTTTTTATCTTGGTAAGTTTTCAGATGGGACCTGCTTTTTCCTCTGCAGTATAGCCCTTATGTCCCCCTGGGAAGGATCATCACCATGTTTGCATGTGTGTGTGTGAGAGTGAGTGTGTGTGTGTGTGTGTGTGTGTGTGTGTGTGTAAGCGAGAGAGAGAGAGAGAGGGAGAGTGGGAGACACTTTGTTCTTCCAATCTTGGGTCCAAGAGTCCTCACAGGAACAGGAGTAAAAAATTCAGAAGTGGGTACTTGTGTGCAACATTTTGTGTGAATGTGCGTTTATTTGTGCTTGTGTGTGTGTGTGTGTGTGTGTGTGTTAAGGGGGTAAGCCCATCTTGCCCATGCCCATCCTTCAGAGTAGAATCTGCCATCAACCTAATTTTTCTCACTTTTGGCTAAAAACAACTGCAAAACACGAACTTGGCTGCACCGATCTTGTGAGTAACTTAAAACTCAATGTGTATGACTTTACATATGCGTCTATACGTGTGACGCTTAAGGCCACGTAGAGCTGGATTTGTTTGAGCGGCCTTGCTTAGAGAGCGTGAGGGGAGGGGAGACGATATAGGTTTTGGCCTTGCATGGTTCTCCCATGACACCTCTGGTTGCATAATCACTCCTTAGAAATCTTCAGTGTTCCTTTGCGCAGCCAAGTCACCTAGTTTCAAATCTATGGAATAAACAGAGGACGCCATGATGGCAAAGTTGCTCCACATACACAATGAAGTAGAGCGTCTTCTTTTCTTCTGCTGTAAGTTAAATACATTTACAGAAAAAAAGTTCCACTTCTCTTCAGTTTCGTACCCTGAGAGAGAGTGTACGGCTGACTTTGTAAATGAATAAGAAAACAGATTTGATGAAGTGAGATATGAATAATATAGACTGGTGTAATAAAAAAACCATCAGCTTCTCTGTCTGGGCTCTTGTTATTAACCAGTACCCCCTTTCTGTAATGGAAAATAGGCCTAACTCACATCCTACAGCCGAGCATTTCATTCCCAGACGTCAACACTCAGAGGCCTGCTGCTTCTCATTCTCTTCGTCTAATCAGGGAGTGATTTATACCTGCGACGCTCAGTGAATGCAATCAACTGGCAGGTTGAGTAGGGAACGTGCAGCACTTTGTGTCCGCTGACCTACTCGATGAGAAACAGCCGAGGAAGCAGGCAGCCGTGTGGAATGAGAAACCCTACAAGACACTTTTTCTCCCCTGAAGGCTGATGTTCCTGCACGTTAAGGTCTACAGGTTTCTACAGTCATCCAGGTCATGGTTTTCAAATAAGGGTTGAATGGACGGCAACTTTACAAACAAGTCCAGTTGCCGATTTAACCTTTATTTGGATCTCCTTAAAAAAAGGGTCCTGAATGCACCAACATTTCAGACAGCTCTTCAGACCTGAAGAAGCTGCTTGGATTCAGTTCTTGAGAGCTGAAAAAGCATCTTGAATGAGAAGTGAAACATCTTCAACCCTCATTGATTCTTAATTGAATCGACCCTTAATTGAAACCTGGATGACTGAGAACCTTCACAGAAACATTTCCATGAGGTCTTCCAAACACAGAATTCACTCACAACACTCAGCTCTGATCTCCACTGGTTTGCACAATCCCTCACTAACAGATGAGCACAGACACGCATGTGGGCTCCTTAAACACTTAAAGAAAAATAATGCATGTGCTATGAGAAAAGTTGTTCACTCCCCGTGTCCAGCCCACCTACCCTCCAGGGTCACCTCCCTGCCGGCCCGCTTCAGCGCCTGCACCGCCTCGTCGTGCGTGGCGTCCCGCAGGTTGACACCGTTCACGGACAGGATGGCGTCCCCCACGTACAGAGCCTGGGTCTGGTCCGCAGCCAGCCCCTTGAAGATCTTACTGATGAGGATGGGCATCTTGTTCTCCTTCCCCCCTTTGATGCTGATCCCGAGTCCCCCGATCTCCTGCTTGGTCACCTTTACGCACCGCTTCCTGTTGGCGATGGTCTCTGGCACGCGCTCGGGCAGGTCGGTGAAGGCGGTGCGCGCGCTCTGGGAGCCGTTGTTGGAGTTGGTGTTGTTGTTGTCCAGGTAGGATCCGTTCGTGAGCCCGTTCAGACTCACGCCGTCGCTCTCCTCGCAGCTCAACGTGAGCGCTTCCTCGTTCAGGTTCGCGGAAACTTTGTGCCACCGCTCGCGCACCAAAACCTCCAGACCCTCACTTTTACGCACACCTGAGCCTCCGCTGATCACCACCGCCATCTTTGGAGCATGTCTTTTAAAATGACTTGTGATTTCACCCTCTCACACATTAACTTTCAGCCTTGTCTCCCCCTCTCTCTCAGCCCCGGACTTTGCCCCCTCTGGAGTTTTCTGCGGGACTTGTCAGCGCGAGCCCCGCTGCCCTGCGCTCCGCCCGCACGAGATCCCGGCTGCTGGGTGGAGTTTACCCCCCTCCTCCCCACCCACCCACTACCCACCGTCAGCAGATCCCATCTCCACATCCTGCATGCGCAACATTTCTTCCATCATTTCCCCCACATGGTTTGAGATCCAGAGATAAACACACATGAACAACCCGCGTGCCAAAATCCACTCATCTGTCCATTTCACGCACCTCCATAATGATCCACTTATACATATCCTGTAATGCATTAATATACTGACTCACATAAAAGGAGAGAAAAGTCTATTTCAGCCATAACTGGGTTTTGTGCGTCATGGAGCTGACGAAGTGGCACAAAACTGGACTTTTTCTTTATGATGGCCACTTGAGAACATGATGAAATAAAGGCACTGATGTAAAGTAAGACAAGAAATTGAGTTTCCAGTCTTCAAATATTCTTAGTCTCCCTCTGCTGGGGCTCGCGGTGCGCGTCCACGGTGCAGAAGTGAAGGTGGGGGCGCGCGTAAAGGAATGCGCTTGTGCCTGTTTCAGAGAGAGAGAGAGAGAGACAGAGAGACAGAGAGTTTTGTCAGGGAGCCTTGACATGGAAAGACCCCCCCTCCCCCTGAGGCTTTGCTCTCCATCTCCATTATTATTATTCCACAGGACATCCTCATGACCTGTCAATCACTGCAGGCTCCTGATAGTTGAAATGAGTGAACCCAGACCAGGGGGGGCTTCAGCCTGTGTTGTCACCATAATGACTGGAGCCGCCGGGTGTCTCGACCCTCACAAGGACTGACCCAGGTTCAGGTCCTGTGAGTGACTGACAGGGATGCAGGAGAGAGATGGAGCCTAATGAGGCAGCTTCAGTGAGCCACCAGGCCATGATGAGATTAAGAAAAAAAACATAACTAAGCAGCTGCTGTGACTTCAATGAGGGCTTCAAGTGCAGAAAAGTTTCAGATCTTTAAAAATGCATTTTTTTAAAACAGCTGTCACTCTGAAGCAAAGCATCCGGCTGACAGTAAAAGGACAGAGACACCTACTACAATGTAGCTGCGCCACCTACTGGTGACACTATGAATTGATGTTTGCTTGTCTGTGAACGTTAAAAACGTGACTTGGCAGTAAAAACACAGGGACGCCCCCTCTGGTGATGAATGGAAAAGAAGGAATCATTTGTACCAAGTGCAAACAAAGCAATGAACAAACTGCAATAAAATATCGTCATGCTGGGAGATTTTAATTTAGTTGTGTCAACTTTTGCATTCATATCCAAGATGAAGTGTGATGTGGGTTGATTTTAATGTGATATTTTATTACCTCCACCAAGGAGGTTTGTTTGTCTGTTTGTCAGCAGGATTAGAGAAAAACCACTGGCCTGATTTTCATGAAGGGTAAGGGTGAAACATGGGCCAACGAAGAACCCATTAAATTTTGGAACAGAAATTATTCCACAAATTATTTTTCTCTTTTTTTTCTCTTAAGATCCAGTAGATGGTTGTAAAGTTTAATAGTATTAATAAAATACAATGACTCCGCATCACGATCCACATTCACAGGTACCAGCAATCCTTTACATGTCGTTACTCAGACGTCATATAGAAAGTAGCTGACACTACCAACACAATTTCAACATTTTTCCTCAAACTAAGGTATGGCAATAACTTAGAGGTGCTTTATGATGAGGCTTCAGCAAGGCACAACCATATTTTAACATAATTCTAATAGTTTTGTAAGTATGCCCAGACATATAAAGTGGTTGTGCTTCCAGATTTGTACATCATTCAGAGTGGATTAGTGGCCTTGGTGGAGCTCTCAAAGTGAACTTCTAGCTCATTTCACTGTGAGTGTTCGTGGTGCAAAGACACATTTCTCGCCCTGGCGCAACAAAGATCATCAACAAATCTAAAACAGAATTAAAATTTGAAAATTTGCAGTCACTGACACAAACTGAATGTCGTTACTTCGTCACACTAAAACATTTTGTAATTTATTTAAATGCACAATAGTGTTCTATGTATTGATGTTTTGAATAAAGATACACAGGTTAAAGTATTTCATGGATCATTTACAAGTTTGAATCAAACGAATATTTCAAAAACTTAAGTGGTGTACAGCCAAGCTCGAAACTCTGAATCACATCTTTAATTGACACATTCACATCTTTTTTTTTTTTTTTTTTTTTTTTTTTTTAAAGGAAAATGACTTGCAATTTTTACTTTGGGGAGTCCAACATATGGAGGAGGCATGGAAGATATGTATATATAATGCACAGTGTTAAAGGATATGTGTAAATATGGTGAGAAATAAGAGTATTATCTTATATCATGATTTAATACAATATATTTCAGTCTATGTGTGATAATGAATGAAATTATGTAATCACAGAGATATGTACAGGGTAGGAGTCAAGCCTCCCTCTAAACTATATTGGATCATTACTACTGAACCGCACCAAGAGGGGATTAGTTTATTTATTTTGAGAAACAGACTGAAACAGAGATACTAAGAATATTTTAGCTTAATGAGGCGTAGGAGCCACAATTGATTTTTACTTTTATATGCAAATGAGCCAGCAGACACAATGTGCATTCTTTGTTGTGGTAATGACCTTCAAAACAAACAAACAAACAAATAAACAGAGGATGCAGCTTTATTAAAGGTGCTTGGTATTTAAAGGTTGTTAATGAAGCTTGTTTTAATCCTCAGTCAGCCTGAACACACACTTTGTTTTTTCATTCCAGCAGGGAGCAGCTGCAGAGCTGGTTTACACACAAACACGCAATCACACATGAGGTTTGCATTGTTGGTCTATGAACCGGCTTTGTGGATTAATTAAGAGAGGGATGTGCCAGGCCCAAGAGCACTGGGGCGGCACTCGAGCAAGAGGAGCTTGAAATATGGGAATGGTTAACTAAAATTTTTCTTTCTTCTTTCCTGATTCCTCTTTCCACCTTTCCTCCATCCTCTGCTCCCCACCTTCATTCACCCTCCTTATTCTAGATCTTGTTCACGTTTGGTGTCTTTTTCTGCCTCCACAACTCCTCCCATCCTTCATTTCTTCCTTCTTTTAGCTCTTCTTGTTTCTCTGCATCCTTCATCAGCGCTTCCCTGCTCTTTTTCTTTACCTGTCACTGAAGAATACTGCTCACACATTGCTTTTCACTGGCGTGCAGTGGACGCTAAGAAAAGCTTTTGTATGTTTGCAACAGATTGATTTAGAAGATGCCGGTTTTCAGAGATAGGAGACACATTCTTCTCTCGTGTTTCGCATCACCATATAATTTGTTCTTTTCGCATTTAAAGGTGCCCTGCAGAGTTTTCTTGTACACAAAATGGAAAAAGGTCTGTTTACCTTCAGTGTTTGTCACTAAAATGCATTGCGTGTATCTTTGAGGTCTAAAAACCTATTGAGTGCATTTTCTTCCTCATAAGAGCAATATGCAAAGCTGATATTTTTTTTGTACATACATAAAATTCTGCACTGTTGGTATACATATTTACATGTTCACTTGCACCTTCACTTTTCCTGCTTTGCTTATTTGTGCCTCAACACCACTAACTGTCAATCAACAGAATAGCATGAACCTGGTGTCAGGAATGTTTACAGCAACGTGTGTGTGCTTGCTCACATGCGTTTGCATCATGTGTGCACCAGCTCATAAATTACTACATTAATATAATATCTTTATCCAAAGGTCTTTACAAGGTTTGGCCACTCATTCATCCATTCACCCACAAACTCAAACAGAAATCCAGCTACAGCCTCCATGCAGGGTGCTGGCCTGACCATGGGAGGAATTTGGGATTCAGTGTCTTGCCCAAGGACACTTCAGCATGTGAAAATCCAGATTGAACAGTATTTCTTGTTCAAAATCAGTATAAATAAAGAAATTGACAAATTATAACATGCAATGTTTTGGCAGAAAGGCCTACATGACATACAACGATCTTTCATCTATCACATTCAGAGGAATAATTAACAATACTCACACTATGGTTTAGTATTTTGACTCTATGTGAGTCTCACAGTAAGAAGTCAAACAGCAGGACTTCAGGACTTTGAGCTTCACTTCAGAACAGATATCACACTCAACCTCCACTGATTTGGCTGCTTCTTGGTTGTGGCTGCTGCTGCTGCTGCTGGCATCATTTGAATCACTTCCTGAAATAGGTTTCGATTACTGCAACTGTTACTTTAAATAGTGTATTGGTGGTTAAACGGTATTTGGCACTGAAATTAAAAGCACAAACATCGCCACTATCTGAAATCATGGACATTTTGGAAGAAAGTAAGAAGTGGTTGAAATACAATACATAGCTTCAGCTTCATTCATCCATATTTAGGTAATCATAAAAAGGTAATCAGATTACATTATTATATGTCATTTTTTAGCTGGTTTATATAAAGTCTACAGTGCAACATTAAAAACCAAGTGATTACAGTTGAAATCAGTGGAGTTTAGGCACATTCATACTTCTTTCTGTCTTGAGGGAAAAATACAAACTAAACAGCTGTTTTTCTGAAGAGAAAATATGATTCTTTTTATTTCAGTGCCAAACACACTGAAATATCACTCCTTTCAACTTAACCCTTTAAAAGAAGAGACTTTGCATAAACTGGCTGAGTTCTCCATTTAGTGTTTGAGTGAGACAGATGTTTGCTGTGGTTTGAGTCAGTGTTGTTTTAGCTGAGTGGATCTGAAATTGCACAGTGACACACAAAACTGTCTAAGATGACAACAGGAAGTATTAATCAAGGGTTCTTTATTATCAGGAATTATGCCCAAAATCACTTTTCATTTCATGCCATCATTTGTTGACAAGGCTCAGTTGTTTAGGGGTTAATGTCATGTGGAAGAAAGCCGAAGGGCGGAGTATGAATCAGGAGAGGAGGAGCACCATTGCATCATTTACAGGGAAATGAAACATTGAAACATTGTGACATAAACAGTTCTGTTAATGTGCAAACAAAGAGAAATAGTGGAGCAACGCATCCAAGAAGGTGAAGTTCAACTATATATACATATATATACACATTAGGGATGCAACTAAATTATTTTCATTATTAATTAAATGAAAAGTCACCATAAAGTATCTAATATGAGCTTTGCTGTGCTCTTTGTTGCAGATATGGCCACAGCCAGCACCTTTCTGTCCGAGGATCAGTTCCTGTGCTCCATCTGTCTGGATGTTTTCACAGAGCCTGTTTCTATCCCATGTGGACACAACTTCTGCAAGGCCTGCATCACCAGACACTGGCAAGGCAAAGAGCAGTGTCAGTGTCCATTGTGCAACGAGAAGTTCAACAAAGGGCTCAAACTTCGCGTCAACACTGGATTCAGGGAGGTCGTGGAGTATTTCAAGACACATTACGAGAAAGCTGCTAATAACTCCCCGGTCAAACCGGGACAGGTGCCGTGCGACTTGTGCCTTGGAAGTAAGTTCAAAGCATCTAAAACTTGTTTGGTTTGTTTGACCTCTCTCTGTGAGACACACCTAGAGCCTCATCAGAGAGTTGCTGCCTTAAAGAGACACAAACTGACAGATCCTGTGCATAACCTGGAGGAGAAAATATGCAAGAAACACAACAGGATGTTAGAGCTCTTCTGCAGGGAGGACCTGACTCACGTTTGCGTCCTGTGCACAGAACATAGCGATCATGATACTGTCCCTTTAGAGGAAGCGCATGTTGACAAGAGGGTTCAGATGAAAAAAACAGAAGCGCAGGAAATCAAACCCAAGCGTGGCAAGAAGGCCAAGAAGATGAAAATGGCAGTACAGGCCAAGGGAAACGGCAAAGATGAAGCGATGGCAAACAGTTTAGAGTCTAATCAAGTGCAAGCTCCGCACATTTGGTGGTTTTCCAATGGAGGCCCACACCAATTCAACAGATACTACTACCTTCCTGGAAACATGGGCTTTTCTGAAGGGAGATACTACTATGAGGTTGAGACTGAAGGGAGGACCGGCTGGTATTTAGGAGTAGTCACAGAGTCGATTCTTCGAAAGAGGGCATTCACAGTGAACCCCAGGAACGGAAGCTGGATGATAAAGCTGGAGAATAACACCCACTGCATAGCTCTACATAATTTCCCCGTCCACCTTTTCCTGATGAGGAAACCTGAGAGAGTCATGGTGTTTGTAGACTATGACAACGGATTGGTGTCCTTCTTTGATGCAGACACCGCAAACCTGATCTACACTTTCATTGGCTGCAAATTCAAGAAGAAAATTTTCCTTTTCTGTGGCCACACAGATAATGTCAGCTGGGCACAGAGGCTACGAAGGAAGGTTCAGGAGATGAGAGCATGCTCAAAACTTCCAGATATCTTATTTGGTTTATTGTTAATTTTTCTGATTTCAATTTGGCAGAATTAAACATCATATTATCTTTTATGAAGGCACATTTGAAAAAGATTCTGATGAAATCTGGATCCAGTCTGATAATTCTAAACCCACTTCCTGGATGTTTTGGAAAACCGAGCCATGTGTACATATTTTCAGATCTGTAGACGAATAATAATTGTAATTATTCTGTTCCTCTATAAAGGCTGTTTGATAGTTGTTGGAGATGAAGTTGCATGTTTTTTTTTAAATCCATACTTTAGTACATATTTCTTTAATTACTGGTCATATATGTTTAACATAAGCCTTTTCATAGGGTTTTTGCAAAGGCAGAGAGGGTTAAAACCAGCATCTCCTTCTAACTCATCTGTTACTTAATCATGTGTAACAAAATGATAAAGGTTCATATCCAGTAAGTCTGGAAATGCTTGTTTTGTTATATCATGTTGAATTTTCAATATTTGATATAAATTACAAAATGAATTTACATAAAGTTTTTACTTTTCTGTGGAAAAACAATGGCAGCGTTGTTTCTGCGAGTATGAGCACATCAGCCTGCTGAGCTGGTGAACCTCAAGTGTTGAATGGAGTTACATTTCACATGCATGTTACACATTTATTAGCAATAATTCATGTTGTAAATTTGGCAATTTTGTTTAAATTGTTAAAATTGTAAATACCTTTTCAACTTGTGTATACTTTTTTTTTTACTATTTAACTGTCTATCTCTTTGCTGCTGTACAGTGTAAATTTCCCCACTGTGGGACGAATAAAGGTTTATCTTATCTTATCTTATCTTATCTTTAAGATCATTACAGTAAAGATGGAGACAGAAGAGTCATTCAAATACACCACTAGAGGGAGCAATCTACCAACTCCTCCTACATACAAACAAACCCATACTGCTAATGACCAAATAGTTTCTTTTTTCAATTAATGCATGGAGCAGTTCCATCTCATTTCATTAAAAACTAAATAACTATTCAGTTCATACAGACTTCGAGAAGCCAAATATTGATGATGAGTATTGCACAAGGTGTTTACACAGTTAATAGATTGCCTTTTTGTTTTATATTAATGTTCAGAAATGATTAATAGAAGGGCAATTAAATCAAGAGTGTGGTTTTTTGTTTGATGACTGAATTCCTGTTGAGCCATTTCCGCCTTTCAACAAAAAGGGTTTGTGAGTCTAACACTGTAACACGGAAAGAGCAGAGTCGGTAAACACAACCAGGATGTGAAGTCATTCTTCGACAACCAACTGTTTGAGCAGCATTAAATCAAGACTCAAGCAGAGCAGGTTGAAAACTCACTTGAATGATGTCTTGTTTCTGTTGGTCATTTCACAATCCAACTCATACCTAAAAACCAGGTTTAACATTCTTTCACAGTAATTTAATCGATGAACTGAGATTTGTGTCAGGAAACCTGCCAGGTCTGGTCTGCACACTATGTTCATACGCAGCGTCTCATAACTCAGACAGGGAGGCGTCAAGGAAAACATGGCCTACAAACACTTCAGTCGGGAACTTGGAGCTGCAGCTTGGTGGTTGTTCAGCTGGTCTGATATTTTATAGCTGCAGTCAGTCCATCAGTCAACCATTCATCCAGGCAGCTGGTCCAGCAGCCAGCCATTCAGTTCAGTTCTGCTCCCAACACACTCACAGTGTTAGTATAATCACAAGGCCAGTTTTGATCGAGGTGCTTTGACACTGTGCCTTTCAAAATCAGTTTGAGATTTGAGAACTATGCAAAAAGGATCAATGCATTAGACAAGCCAAGATGCATCTGACGTCAATATGAGGCTCACTTATCTGGACTAAGGTGCCTGTGTACATTTGCTAGTATTTTATGAGATGCTCATATTTATAACGAAATACAACATAAAAGACTCACTAACATGTGGATTTGTCTTAAGTGGGAATGGGTACAATCAGCCTTCGTTCCCATGTCTCTGCTGTAGTTGTGGTTATTTATATGACTCCGGCTCAGATCAGCAGTGATGGAAACATGATTTTTACTGTTCCCTGTTTTCTGGCGTATTCATCGACATGACACGCCAGACAAAAACCAGAAAGGCAGACATGTCTACTGGCAATGCAAAAAGAGTCAGTCACCCATTTTGAGCAGGTTTACCCGTGTTTTAAAAACCAGTATATATTACACTAAACTACTGTCTCTTTTTGGCATGTCTTTTTATATATTCCTTGTTGACTGCAGCTTGCTCTTTAATCTCAGCATACTGTATGTCAAAGAATTCAACACTAGACAAGCTCAAACTCCTACATCCACAAACATGACCAACATCTAACATTGCCACACACACTCTGTTCAGCGGACACCATAACATAGCTGCAACCAGATGTGTGGACCACAGTGTCAGTCGCCCACTGATCCAAGCCAGTGATGAGCTGAAGTTTCCACTGAGGAGCTATTTTAGGAAGCAGTAGCAATCCTACAGGGGATAAGAGGGTTTTCCACTGTGACCTTCCTGGTAGGATCAGGGAGAGAGGTCAAAGGGTCACCACCCACCATCAGAGGGGAGCAGACGGTTTGGTAACTTCTGGGTCCAGTGTGATGACATGAACATCATGGACTGTTAAAAGGGAATCAGCGCCTCACATCTGCATCTCATCTACTCCAGGTGCAGATGTGTGAAAACTTTCAAATGTGCATTCATTTGTACGTAAAGGGATTATGGTATATAGGCTATATGAGAATAGAAATTAGTTTTTGAATCTTATGCGGTTGCTCTGATAAATGTAGAGCAGCCATATTGTTTGTATTATCTAAGACTTGACATGTCTTACATTTGACTGACCTACATCTGTGTATGCGATGTTGGACACTAATCTGCAACACATCAAACAACATGAGAAGCTGGTTGTAGGAGAAACCACATGCTTGGTGCAAGATGTATTTAACATCTAGTCATGAAGATTTCATCCTCATTTATTCATTGGTTTCTCCCTCTCAGCTCTATTACAGCAGCAAGGATAATCGATTTTAGTATTAAGTACAATAAAGAGATTAAAACTTTGATACCAAAAATACAAATTTATTTTCAAATGCTGGGTTTTGCAGGATTATCCAGACAGATACAGGAACAAGCAGTGTGAAGTATAATTCAAGTCGTAGGCAAAACGTTACCACATACCAATATATACAGTTCGTGTTTACATTGTTACCGGTTAATGCTGTGTATTTGATACACACTCAGTCGAACAAGCTATACAGCAAGTATTTACAAAACTTTTGTCATTATAAAAATAGCTGTTGTTTATGTGCACTACTTTTAACAAAGAAAAACAGCAACAGAGAAATAAAATATCTTCTAAACCTAAAACAAAAACCATACATTTGCATTTATTGATGGGAGTGTAGACGTTATGCATTTTGCAACAGGAGTAAGACTTCAGACAGATGTTAGAAATGACACTAAGTCACCACAGTGACCTCTCTTTCATAGGTTGAGCCCTCAGTTTGGACCAGGTCAAAGTACACAGTCCAGTTATTTCAAAAATGTGTCCCATAGTTGAAAAATTGCCAAAAGCAGTGCCAGTAGAAACAGCTCGCCCTATAATCCTTTATTCCCTTCATACTGCTCTCTGTTTTAATGGGAAAGTATTTGAGTATTCTTCGTTTTCAGATTAAGGTGTCACAGTACAGCAGGTGTTTTAATTTATTCTGAAAGGGGACGTACATAATTTAGGCTGAACAAAACACTGTGGTTTCATGTTCTTTGTCTAAAATACTCTAAATCAAGCCTGATGGACCCAGCTGTCAATCAAACCATCTGGTTGGAAGACGTCAAGCAGCCACGGCTCTAATGTATGTCTACACGACCGTGTGGCTGTACACCTTTATACTATGTGGCCTCTTGAATAGAGGCTGTTTTAAGTTAACCTTTACAATCTCTTCCAAGTGTGAAAGCGCACCCACAAACAACTGTCCAACTGTGTGAATGGTTGGTGCCTGATCTCCACAAGCGGAGAGAATCAATATGTCACGAGGTTTAAGTGCTTTGATTCTACTTAACAATAGTGAAGATGACACTCATTTGACACTCATCAAATCCCTCCAGGAGAGAGATACAACTATTCAATACTCTCCAACCGCAAAAGATTCTCAGTCATAATCTTATTTTCACTGTGGACATGTCACAAGTTATAGGCCTGTGGATTGTAGAATTTCATGACTGTTGTACTGTATATATTATATTTTGAAACGTCTTTAGAGTTAATGCAACTCGAAATTCCTGGATTTACAGACACAGTCATCAGCTACAATCTTCATTTACTGTTCATCACTATTATCTCACACTGACTTTATGACCTATAGCCTCATGCCGCTGTATCCCAGCTCTGACGGCTGCCACACAGCGTTGTCTCGGGGGCAGTTGCTGTGGCAGGCACAGGTCAGGATCACCATCACCGGCCTCCTGCTGGTTTTACCGTTGGCGCACTGGAACTCCACCAGGGCGGTCTTGGTTCTGTGGGGGGTGCAGCAGCGTCCGTCCGTGCAGGAGCCGCAGTAGCGAGGTTTGTAGGCCTGGACGCTGGTGCAGTTCTTATAGGAGAGGCGGACGGCCGTCTCGCTCCTCACCATCCTCTGGCACTTACTGCCTCTCTGCAGGGAGATAAAGATCCATTCACTGAATTAATGTGCACTATATCAGAATCTATGTGATGTCAATCTATGTGATTTGTGTGAAAAAATGTTACCTTTGGTGCCAGCTGTGTGAGCTGCGTCTGGTCCTGCTGGTCGTCACAGGGTCTGATCATACACAGTCGGCTCTGCTTCACCATCTCACACCGACGGTTCTTATTGGTGACCCTGGTGGACAAACCCATGCCGCAGGTTTGAGAGCAGGCGCCCCACTCTGTGGTCTGCTCGATGCAGTTCAGGCTGGGGTCCCAGTTGTCAAAGCTCACCGTTTCCTCCTGACGATAGGCTGAAGGGGCAGATGGACGGTAGGTTTGAGAGGAGAAAAAAAAAAATCAGCACATCATCTAGTGAAAATGCCACACAACTCAAAGCGATCAAAGAATGTATGATAATCTAATATTTAGTCAAAATTAAAACACCTGTAGGTAAAGTTATGTGAGGCTCTAACTGTGAACTACCTTTCTTTTCTTTCTCAAAATTTCTGAAAAGCATATTCTGAGAAAACGTGTAGGCAACATGATCCTTCATTCAACCGACAGCAGATTGATGTATCACATGACTGTTTGACATTCCAGACTCAAGTGACAACACTGTCTCTTTCCTCCATGTTTCCTCCTCCTGTCTCAACCCTCACTCTATCTTCCTCTTTCCATCCCTCCTCGGTTCTTGCTCCCTCACCCTAATCAGGTCAGAGAAATTTACACAACCTCTCGACCTTGTGTCTCGCACTGCAGTGACGCTAACATTGAAGAGGAATGTATATGGTTCATCTCATCCCATCTCACCCGCCATGGCGAAGCCTCCCAGTGCGCTGGCCTCAGCCTGGGGCTCACACACCCACTTCTCACAGCACTCTCCTGGCACGTGGACCCTGCGGGGCATGGGGCAGTCCGGCCCGGGCAGCATCACGTCCACGTTGCAGCGTGGCACACAGGCGATCTGCCCATCACGGCACATACACTGGTACTTACAGCTGGGGAAGAAGGTCTGTCCGTTCTGATAGACAGAACCATCCAAAACACACACGTCTCCCTTGTGAGCTGGAGGGAAGAGACAGAATAGGTAAAGGTCAGAGTGGTGCTATTTTGGTTTTGCATTTAGCATATACAGGACATGCTGCATTCTGCATTCATTGCCTGTTCTGCGAGCTGCTGTAACAAGTGAATTTCCCCTAAGGGGGATCAATAAAAGCTATTTTATCTTATCTTATTCAATGTTCGGTAAAAACTCACCAGCACAGATACCAGTCCTCCTGTGGACGTCGGCTGTGTATTCACACTGCAGCCCTTTCCGTGTGTCACAGGGGTTCATTTCAGAGCAGAACTGCCCTTTCTGACGGGCACACACCAGGCAGCAGGCGCAGTCGTCCAGGATCAGGGGAACCCCAGGGAGGCACTCGGGGGGCTCCTCAGGGCACAGGCACCTCCGAGGACACACCTGGGACCAAGCCAGTGTAAACACCTGGGTGGGAGAGACGATGAGTTCGTTTTTACATGTTGTTGAAAGTCTTCTTCTCTCTCAACCAATCAATATTACAACATCTTGTCAACTGGGATTAAATATTACCTGCATAAATACAAATTCTCTATTCCATTTTTTACAGGATACAAAAGCTCGTCAACATTTTGTTAGGTGGTGTCATTTTACATATTTTGTGAAAAAAGTTGAATTAGCAGAATAGCAAACAATGACTTCAGCAAACTTTTATAACCGTTACTTGCTCAGTGAAACTGATGTTTACTGAGGGTAAAGCATGAATAAAACATGGTTTCCAATAAATTAAGCAAATTAAAAAATCATTGAATGCTTTTTAAATTCCATTTGCTTTCATCTGTGACAATTTCAAAAGTGACATTGCCTTCATGTCTAAACTTAGATTTATTGCCTGAAATTAATCTAAGAGCTTCCACAGTGAAATGATTCTTGTTTTTAAAATAAATGATTGTATTACACACAGACTACCTGGTGTTACAATATAAAACAATATCTAAATGAAAACACATGTCTGTTGTAATGCCTACCTGTGCTGTAAAGAAGACAAAAAGAGCTCTCGCTGACAGATTGGTCATCTTGCTGTTGAGAAGATCAGAAAGTTATCTGGAGTCTAAAAAGTGTTCAGTTGTCCGTCCTTTGGTTCAGGGTTGAATCTTCCCTCCTCTCGGGCTGTAGCAGAAGGCTGTGGTCTCTTTGTCGTTCTGGCTCAGGACTCAGGAGAGGAGGACCTTTTATAGCGGAGCCGTCTCGCTGCCACCATGACGACAAACAGGGAGGAATGTTGGAGCGAAGAGTGTTGGAGGAAGACGAGAGCCACATTTTATTGTGAGGTCCTGTCAAAGAGATTGCCATGAACATACACAGAGAGGTTTCAGCTTGAGTTCAATAATTTGCAAAAAATAGTCAACCAGTTGTTTTTTTTTTTTAATATATGCACAATTTATAATTAATCACTGCATGCTAAACTTGAACATTTGCTTACTTAGACATTAATTCATTTGCTTACACACACTTCATCTTTATAAGTATGCTTATTGGAGATTCCCTTTGCAGTCCAGGATGTTCATGTTATTACATTTGGTCGGGGGGTTCCCTCGCTTTGGTCTCACTGACGGTGGGTGGTGACCCTTTGACCTCTCTGGCCGAACCCCTCCTGGGAGGTCAGAGTGGAAAACCCTCTTATCCCCTGTGGGATTGGTCCTGCTTCCTAAAATAGCTCCACAGTGGAAAGTTTGGTTCACTGGCAGCTTGGATCAGTGGGGTACTGACACTGTGGTCCACACATCTGGTCAGAGATGTGTTGTGGTTTCTTCTGAGCAGAGCTATTTGGATGGATTTGGGGGTGACCGTTCCCAGAATAGAAGCGGGGGCATGTGTGAAGGTTTTCAGGGGTCTATGTGAGTGAATGCACTTCACTCTTATATCTTATGTATGTGAGTGCATCCACATTTCACGTTAGCGGGACATCAACCTATGATATTATGTTACATTACATTATATAAGAAGGGATTATTTTATATAACTGGTTCTCTTATTTGGTAAGAGATTGTGAGCAAAACATTTACTTGCATGATTTTCTATTTGTACATTGTACAAACGTTGTTGAAGGTAGCCTGAGAACAAGAATTTCATTGCCAACGAGTGCTTCAGAGTGATTGTGATTTATCAGTAAATCAGTGGTGTGCATATAGAGCGAGCTGCTGCAGCTAAGTTAATTTCCTTGATTAAATCCTGTATTGTCATGCAGCTGCTAGCGAGTGAAACCTTTCCTATAGATTGTACAGTGCAGGTATTGGATGCTAACTTAACATGATTGCTGTTATTATTAAACAGCATGAATTTTATTTAGGCTCCCAGCATTGAGGGTGGGGGTTTCTGTGTGTTGACCCACATGGCTCTGTACTGTTAATCTGTGGTTGATGTCAGCCACAACTTTAATTGAGAGGTTGACATTGTGGAGCTTGTGTGCTTCCTTAATGCGTAGTTATCCATAGAAATAATCACATCTGCAAAATGAAATGATTACTTTTTCCACTGCATGGTTAAGCTCTTCTGGTTATTTATATTTCAAGGCATTTTAGGTGTATGGGTACTTTAATTCTGTTGTTTTTTGGGGTAAAATCTTGAAGAGATTAAGTTGGCTGAAAGTTCCCTGCTACCTGTGTGGGTTTAGCAACAATGCACAGGGCTTTTAAGAAAAGATTATAATATTCAGTGTCAGAAATCCAGAGCAAGGGTTTGAATTTGAGCAAAGGTGTGTGAGAATCTAATTATTAAAATATAGGCTTACACAGGAACTCCTTTTAGAGAGAATCTCACTTCTTGGTCTGACTTCCTGTATACAAACAGCAGCTATAGACTCCATCACCCATTTAATTAAAAAGAGAAAGACATTGTGGTTAAGAACGGTTTTCTAAATGACTTGTGATCCAGCAAGTGGTGGATAGCTCTGCCAGAATCTTGATTCAGTGCTGTTTAAACAGTTTGTCAGTGGAAGTTGAAGAATGTCGAACGTCACAGGATGGTTGTGTTTGCAGACTCTGTGTGGATTTCTTCTCATTTACTGCTCCTACTTTGGTCATTTTCAAGGTAATTCTTTATTCTGCTGCTGTATCACAGACAGTTTTCACAGCTGCTGCACCCACAATAAGCTAAAAGCATCACGTATGAATTGAGTTTTATAGCTGATGCAGATCAAAGCGATGCTGAAAAGGTTGTGATTGACCCAAATACCAATCATGTGAATCAACTCTGACCACCAAGAATACCAAAAATTACAAGTAGTCTTTCATTTTTAAAAAAGGCTTCACTGACTGTGCCATAGCTCCTCTTTGTGCTTTCTTCTTCTTTTCACAATCAGATAAATTAAGTCAGTTTCTCAAGCTCTGCTGCATCTCTGTAGATAACTGTATATAAGATAAGATAAGATAAGATAAACCTTTTTTTAATATCATTACCTAAAAACAGGCCTGGTCATTGGCTAAAGGAAACATAAACCTTTTGATTTGTTTGATCTCCTCAGTCGATTTCAGTCTTTCCCTCTAATGGGTTTTTTCCATTCTAAAATATCATTTATTAATTTGATTATAATCCCTGAAAACAATGCTTTTTCTTCTTGTCTCTCTTCAGCCTTCTTCCATCTGAGGCTCCGTCCTCTCAGTAAGACCTGATCACTCACCGGCATCAACAAGGATGACCTAAAACTGCTCTTTTCATTTTTTCCCCCTCTCTATAAGTTGGAATGTGTGAATATTGGTGAAAAGTCCAAAATGCATATATACTGTACATCCTGGAAAACTTTGGACTTATTTACTTACATCTTGGCACAGTATGGCAGAGTGCGATATCTCCCAGGAATGAAGTGGGAAGTCTGCATACGCACATTTATGGTATCTGTGAAATATTTCCACACTGGAGAGAGGGACATATGGTCAAAGACAGACAGGTGACTGAGATGGAGGAAAGGGAGAAAATGCAGCTCCTGGACTCAAACAGAGGAAGATGGAGGGCAGCACGCTGTAGCAGGATGTTCAGTGGGTGTCTCTTAGCCTGTGCTGTGTTTTTCTCCCCACTTGTCTGTCTGTATCCTTTGTCCAGAGGGGGTCTGTGGTGGGATCAGTGGCTGTACACCTCATGTTATTGTCACACTCATCATTTATGTGCTCCCTGAATGGACTTCATCCTACAGCAGTAGGAAACATTTCAGCACCACTTTAAACTGAGGTTTGACGCAGTCTTCTAAACAAAGTCACACAGTAAAAGCCTTTAAGTAACAGTCTTTATCTGGGCCTGCTCGCTGTTGGTGTTGGACTCTGCTGTAGGGCATCGAGCCTTTTTTTCCATGTGGTCGGGCCACACAGTGATGCCACCGACAGTCCAACGTCATTAATGCTTTTGCAAATCATTCACTAACATATGTGGTCAACAGTGTGTGTGGCACAATAGGAGGAGGATTCATCCTCTTCTTTGTCCTTTTCTTCATGACGTTTTGTTCTGTTCACAGTTAGGAACAGAAAAAAAAAACATTGTGTTGACAAGCATTATGAGCAGATTTGTGTTTTTAGTTTGTGCTCAGTATTGTGCTTTCTTGATTTGTAGCTTGGGACCCCAAATTAATTGCTTAACCCTTTTCTGATAAGTCCAATTCAGCATTAATAATTTGAATATTTATTCATTTGGATGAAAGACATTTTGGGTTTTAGGGAGGTAAGGTTTTAATCTTTTAAAAGGAATAATTGACTGTTGTTACAGTATTAGTTCAGGGACTGATTAACTGAGATGAAGCAAATCTAACAGATAAGAGATACAAAATCAAATAACTCATGATTCATTTATCATTAAAAAAGTCAGTTATGCTGTCTGGGCTCTCATGCTTGCAGGTAACCATTTCATTACAAATGAAAACAAAAGCATAATTTAAAGTTTTAACATCACATCAGTCTAAAACAAGCCAGAGTTTTGGTATCAGTGTGGGAGATGTTTTTGTATTTCAGTTATTTAGTTCATCATTTTATAGAGAGTCTTTTGTCATTTTCCCCAAACCTCTTCCTCAAAGGTTCATTTCAATGTCTTATTCTGACTCTTTGGTTTGATAATACAACTGTGGCATAACTGTCACTATTAAACACCTGAAAACCATCTGGGAGAAAGCATATTTGGAACCAAACAGCTATGAAGTTATAGTGCAAATCTGGCAAAATGACTGTATTTACTATGTATTCTATGATGTAATTACAGGCATAGATTGTTATTTGTAACGTTTGTTCTGTTTCTGAACATTGCACACACAACATCTCAGAAGAGCTGTTTACTCCCTGCATGACATATTTCTCTCTGTGGTATGTGTTTTGGTTCATACCACAGACTAATCAATCCATTGCCATGTTTCCATGATGTGTTTTTAAGTGCTCCTTCACCCTCTGTGGTGTGTGTGTGTGTGTGTGCTGCACAATCACGTGTGAAGTAAATCAAAGAGTTTGAACACCGGGGACTGGAGTGTTTTTGATCAATGCTCTTCCAAAGGAAACCCAGACAAATAACTTGAATAATTCCACAAGGCTAAAACAGCATTTCTTTCCGTCCAAATATTGTTTTTTCAGATCATTAAACACTGGCTTCCAGTCTTTAGGCATGTAACTCTGCAGCACACTATTACTGGCTTACAGAGCATATGACAGCTTCTGAAAGGAATTTTAATCACTGTTGATTCGTCCGTGTTGTTGGGCACAAAATGGAAATGTCAGCTTAATGGGCTATACGACCAGCGAGTTAAAGCAGTGCAGATGTTGCTGCAGGGATTGTTTGTATTTGACTGGGAGTTCATCTCAGGCCCCAGTTGGGTTCAGGGAGAGTTGAAAGGTCCTGCAAAAAGTGTCTGCTTGTCAACATCATTTTATTTGCTCAGGACCACATACTGTTGGTGCAGGGAAGATGTGTGTGTGGTGTCTCCCATTGTCAAAATCTTTCTGCCATTCATTTCTAATAGATCTATTTCTCCCTCTAACCCCTCTCTTTACCTTCACTCACATGTTTACATTACTTCCTCACATTCACACATGAAATCGAGAGCTCTTCATGATTTCAATTTTCTCGCCAAGTGGCAGTCAGGCAGTGGCTTCGGCAGCCTGGGAGGCCACCGCAAATCTCTCACTCTGGGTTTATTTGCTGAACGCCACCATACATGAGCTGAGACACCGGGACGGAGGCAGATGTGTGTTATGGTGGGGAGCGGTGGATGGACGCAATATGGAGCCTCCACTAATAAAACACGCAGTATGGAAAAATCTCATGATGTATTCAGAAGAGGATGTCAGAGGCTTTATGTTCTGTCAGAGCAGAAGAGAGACACGATAGCATCCTGTGAAGAAGAGGCAGGAGGCAAATACCAGAACAGAGCTTTGATAAACCATTATCAAAGCTGTATTTTATTTGTCCAGTTTACTCACAGTGTGCAAAATTCTGGAAACATCTAACAAAGTCAAATATACAGAAGTGTTCTTCACATACGAGCCACAGGAAGTCAAACAAATTACAATCATCCATTCATCTCCACTCAGGTTCCTCTTGGCGTCTCTGACGGGACACCCCGAGTGTCCACAGTTTGTCACACATCTGTTCCACACTGATGTTTGTTTTAACTTCTCCCTGGTTGAAGATCTGAACACATTGCTGCCACTTGGGGGAGAGCTCATATGAAAACAAACAGAAATATTCAAATTTATGGCCACACTTTTACAGGTATTATTTTTAGCAGTGCACAGAGCACCGAAAACAGAACAAACCCAGGGAGGTCTGACAGGAGAGATGAATCACAGATATTTCATCTGAGAGAGATTGGCTCACAGCTTGAACTTGGAGATTAATGATTATCACTGAATTTAGCTTGGCCTGTTAATTGATTTATCCAAGATGTTCATAGAATACATTACCTATAAATGTCATCTTCAAAGGTTTGAAGCTCATTTCTTTTAAATAAACTTGATGGTTATTTGAAATACTTGCCCAGCTGGCATAGCAAAATTCAAAATGTTTGGCATAAAAACCTGGTATTTCATCTTTAAACCAGATGGTTTGAGTCATTGAGTCCTGCCTTTGTTTGGGGCCATGGATGTAAACCTACAGTGTTTGTCAACCACACAAGTCGTCCAATTTGTATAGAAAGTGACGCAAGTTAAGAGACTTGCGTCGCACTTAACGCCATGACCGCACATTTAGCATTATTTACCCAATACCACTAAAATCCTGTTTACGCAGTTTACATGTTACTTGTGACGTACATGCACTTTATGATAGTGTTAAAAACTCGTTAGCACCATTAGCCCTCATTTTCTATTTAGTTATTGCTGCTTTCTTGGAGTGTGAAATCTTTGGTTTTGCACAATTAGGCTTCTCGTTTATCAGCTGCCTCAGATCAGATCCATTATAATCCAGTGCAAGAAAAGTGAATTCTGGGCAATTTTAAAAATGAAATAATGAAAGATATCTTGAAATTGTATTAGCATAGACAAGTAGGTGTTGGAAGAAGGTTGGTTGGAGACCCACTCTCTACTTTTCTATCTTGCTTTCACATCTGTCTATATACTGTCTGTTACTGTATTGATTGAAGATAAAAGATTTTTGAAATTGCAGGCTCAAATTTCAAAGCGTTGTCCTGCCAAAAACAATGACTGACCTTCTGGTGTAAAGGTTGCTGACATGCTCGGCTGAAACCATGGCAATCAGTGACCGGGCAGATCCATACATTGTGAATTATGTTTACTATTCAGCTTATGGGTCCCGTGAACTGCATTTATCACTGGCACGTTGGGAATGGGAATGTTAGGTTTCACCTAGGAGAGGCGCAGAAACGCAACCTTAAAGAAGGGCAGAGGAAGACTTTTAAGGGTTACAATTTACAGCAGCTTTCTTATTTGTTGTTTACTTAGTGAGAATGCTCCGGAGCCAGAGAAGAAAAGAAGAAGGAGAAGGCATGAAAAAGGTAGTGGGGTCAGTTGTCTGGCACTGTGAGGAGCCTGGTGCCACGGCCTTATATAAATTTAACTAAGCACACACATGCACATACCAGCTTCATACAGCAGGTCAGCTATTCTTTCATAAAGGCCCCAAGATGTTTGACTAAAGCAGTGGCTCTACCTGGTTAATACAAATGACATGTAACATATTCCTTTATTATAATTCTACAGTTTCATTTAGTAGACACTTTTATCCAAAGTGACGTACATCTGAGAGTAAATACAACACAAGCAAGGATCTAGTCAGGCGAAAACAATCTGGATAAGTGCCATAAAACAAAGTTCAAGTTAGATAGGGCATATGCCTACAGGCAGTGAGGAGGGAGTTTTTTTAATTTATTTTTTTTATTGGAGTTTGTCGAGTGCCAAGGTGTTCAGTGAAGAGCTGAGTCTTTAGTCTTTTCTTAAAGACTGAGAGCGACTCTGCATCAAACAGAGTTAGGTAACTCGTTCCACCACCGGGGAACCACAGAGGAGAAGAGTCTGGCTATTGACCTCAGGCCCTTTTGAGGTGCCTTTCGTTGGCCAAGCGTAGGAGGGAGTGTAGACCTGAATTAGTTCAGGTAGGAGGGAGCCATTTTTGTTGTAGTTTTGTAGGCAAGTGTAAGAGTTTTAAAATTTGATGCAAGCAGCAACTGGAAGCCAGTGGAGCGATCTGAACAGCGGTGTGACATGTGCTGTTTTTGGTCTGGGTCTGATCTTCCTGATGTTGTACAGAGCAAATCGACATGATCAAGCAACAGAGGCCACATGAGACTTGAAGGTTATTTGGTCATCAATCAGGACACCCAAGTTTCTGGCGGACTTTGTAGGTTTGAGTTGGGTTGATTCAAGCTGGATGTTGATTTCTTGTTGTAAAGAGGGACTGGCTGGGATGACAAGGAGCTCAGTCTTGGAGAGGTTGAGTTGAAGGTGGCGTTTTTTCATCCATGCCGAGATATCTGCAAGGCATGATGAGATCTGGGCAGAGACCGTGTGGTCATCCGGGGGGAACGACAGGGAGAGCTGGCTATCATCAGCATAGCAATGGTATGAGAAACCACAGGAGTGGATTTTTGCACCAAGTGAGGTTGTGTATATTGAGAAGAGGAGGGGACCAAACACTGACCCTTGAGGAACCCCTGTGGATAGGCTGTATGGTTCAGACACTTCTCCTCTCCAAGATACTCTGAAATATCTCACTGAGAGGTAGGACATGAATCAGTGGAGGGCAGATCCTGAGATGCCAAGCTCAGTGAGTGTGGAGAGGAGGATTTGGTGGGCAACTGTGTCAAAGGCAGCTGACAGATCTAACAGCAAAAGAGCTGAAGACTGTCCAGCAGCTCTAGCAGAACACAGTGATTCTGTTACAGATAGGAGCGTGGTCTCGGTAGAGTGACCCTGTTTAAAACCAGACTGATTTGGGTCATACAGATTGTTGTCAGAGAGGAAAGCAGAGACTTGGTTGAAGACAGTTCGCTCAAGTTGCTTAGACAGGAAGGGCAGGAGCAAAACTGGTCTGTAGTTTTCAACCTGGGCTGGGTCGAGTGTAGGTTTTTTGAATTTTTAGTCCCACAGTGGGGAAATTTCCTTGTGGTAACATACTTATCTTTTTCAGGATAAGTAGAAAAGTGGCTGTTGATGCAAAACAGTTTTAGAAACAAGGAACATTTGGTGGATGATTATCAGGCATCTTATTTCTAGTCAGTAGCCAGTTGAGCTGTGACACTTCAATTGATTTCTCCTGTTGTCAGAAAAAGCTGAAGCAACATGTGCTGTCAAGCAACAAAACACTGAATCGTTCCAGCATTGAACCCCATTCACCTGTGTTTCACCTGTGCTTTTGGTAGGTTGATGAAATAGTGGTATTTTATGTGGCCAGCTGTAGCTAATGTTTATTATAATAGCTAAACTAGTTAGCTAGAATAGTTAGATTCTAACTGCTGTTAACTAACTGAAGATAACATGATGTCAGTTGGCCTGCAGTTACCGCAAATTAATTACAGTTATTGCTGTTTGTTGGCATACAAAGTCCATGTTTGGTTAGTAATTAGTTTTATTGTGCTTAATATTTTATATTTCCACCACTATGAGTGTGTGTGAGATTTGTGAGCGGACATCATGACAGCACAGCCTGGATCTTGCACTACCAGCAACGGGAGTGAAAGGTCACGGGTGGGGTCACAGATCTGTCCTGAGTGCTTGGCTGTATGACCAGGTTTCAGTCTTAGCCTGTCTAATAGCATAATGTGCTTATTAAAAAGGGACTTGCTGTTAAAGCAGCTAGTGGAAGGATGCAGTGGCCATTTTGTATTTGTGTACATTCCCTGGCCTGCTCTCTGCGTTCTTTTTCTCCCTATAGGAGACTGAATGAGCTTCTTTGAAGACTTCTCATTTAAGGAAAAACTTATCTAGCCTCATCTAGACATATATGAAAATGTTTGTTGAATGCAATTGGCTGCCTTGTTTATTTTTTACTATTGACCAAACGTTTTTCTTCAACTGAGCAGTTGTTGGTATTCATTTTCACTTGTTGTGCATCTTTATGTGATTTTCTTAATGTTCATTGTTACAACCCCAAGCAAAGCTTGCTACCCAAAGGGATCTAACATAATTGCAAGTCAAGAGTTGCAAAAAACAACGAAAAAAACCCCAAAACATGGTCCATCTTAGTACACATGACCACAAATCAAAAGAGTCAAATAAAAGCTGAACAAACCCCAAAACTTTCCCAAACTAACTACAAACTGATGGGCCGGCAAAAAAGAACAAAAGAAGGGAAGCCACCTCGGTCCAACCCTTACAGGGCCGTCGAACCCGGGTTCTTCCCTCTACCCTAATCAAACATCGCCAAACTAAACCCTGAGCAACATAAATAAAACCGTGAAAACTGAACCACCGGACCCACCAGAAATAAGACAAAGGGGAAAAACAACAAAACTACATGTGGTCACTGTGCTGCTGCTGCCAGGCCAGAAGTGGAAGAGGGACGGAGTCCCCTCCCCCTTTTTATCAGCTCCTCAGTCAACCTAAGCAGTCTCACCTGGAGAAAGGAAAAACACAGACCATGAGACATTAGAGAATCAGCATGATCAGAAGGGGGGGGGGCATGTAACATTAATAAAAGAATGTATTCTATGTTATGGGAACCATCCCTTTCACCTGCAAAACTAAACACAGAATCCTGCTCCCCAGAAAAATGCTGTTATATGCTATTTATCATCTTTAATCAAGCGTTTAATTCAAGGACTGCAATACGTCAGCCTGACCACTAGAGGGAAGCATAAAACTATGTGAACATAAAATGATTGGCTTGATGGATGGGTGGGTCTCTCTCTCTCTCGCTCTCTCTCTCTCTCTCACACACACACACACATACACACACACAATTAATTTAACATATGTACCCTTAATATTAAAAAAGGCTCCAGCAAACACCAATATTAGAGCAGCAGGTGTTGCCTTAACATGGCTCCAGCACCTGACCTGTCTCTTCAGGTCAGGTGTTGATTATTAATAGATATTTAGTGGCTCTTCAGTTAATAGAGTTCAGTGTAACACCGTCACCAGGTTCAGGTCTTTTATTTGACAAGCTTAAGACTTGCAGGTTAGAAAAAAGGGCATACAACAAAATGTTATTTACAGCTTGCCGTTTTATTTGACCATAGCTTCTTTCTAATGTTTTTTGGTTTTAATTATTTTCTTTAACAACAGGGCTCAGCAGGACTAAAAAGACTCAAAAGTCCAGGCTTCGTCTGTGTGGATTATGATATTTTTTTGGTAGGCTGATCATCAAGAATTCATAATGGCGGACATGAGGAAATTAATGCAACATAGTCCAGATTCAGTCATTCATTTAAAATGGTTTAAGAGGAAATGTTTGCCTAAAGAGAAAACACCCAGAAAACAATGCCCTCTCATCTTGCTGTGACTTTTTCACTTAGATAATAGAAATAAGTGTTATTTTGCAAAAGTAAATATGTGGTTGATCCTATGTCCTTTCAGAGAATTATCTGAATAAATACTCTACAACAGTTAAACATCCAGTGTAAATGAAGCCTGTGTGTGTTGGGGAGTGAAGCTTTCAGCCTAAATGGGAAACTGTTTGTTTTGCAACAGCTGCTCTGCTCACACAAACACACCGTCACAAACCCTTCACTGTACAGCACAGTACACACATGCAAACACTCACACAGGCTTACCTATGGACTGTATATAAACACCATGTCAAATGTTTAATGAACACACACAGACAGAGATTGAGACGATATCAAACCACGCACTTCAGCTTTGTGAGGAGTCGAAGGGCAATCAGGTGGTCTGAGGCAAAATAAAGCTTTTAAGTTTGCACCATTAACTTCCTTTTAGTGGCCAGAAGGCTTTCCATCTACTTAACCCTGTTTGTTTTCCTTCTCTGGCTTCTACTTAACAAACAAGGACTCGCCCTGTCAGCTTGTTGCATCTCACAGGGGAAGCGACCTGCGGTACAGTTTGTCTGGTTTAGACCAAAGCCAACCTCCAATTCTCTACATCGATGCTGGTTTACACTTTGCAGATTATCTTATGAGATGTTACATTTTTTGAATAATCCATCATCATTTTCAGTCAACTAAATCATTTTATATTATACTCTATGTCCTGCATACAAAGAATAACTCCATCACTGCTGGTGACTCATCAGTCTCTTGAAACATTTCTGTGTAAATGTGTTTGACGGGGATATTTAACGACATTGTATGAAGAATGTGAAATCCAGGGAACAATGTATTGTGCTCATTCCTTACATTCGACTAAACATCATGTACAGTACAGTGTGATGAAAATTAATTAAACTTCTCGAAAAGCATTCAGAACGCTGTCAGTGACTCATGAGTGAAGGTTACGCAGCTTTTTTCAACCATTTACGTAATGATTCCACATTTCTGCAGCATTTCTGCTCAACACTAATGGATGATGTAGTAAATAGAAGGTGATGCAACCGCTTGTCGACACTTGCACTGTCTAAAGAGTAGTTCATAATCATGGTTTATTTTAAAAGCTAAACTCAGTCTCATATTTCTATGATAACATCAGATCAAACTCTTTCTTCCCTCAGTGAACAAGTGGAAATAGTAAATGTATCTAATTAATGGAAGTTAAATGTTTGTGTTTTGTTTGGAGTTGTTACATTAAAATAAAAGAAGAGGAAAGAACAATCAACATCCTCACCATTTGTCATCATAATTTTATTTCCTCATTCCTCATTATATTAAAATTACAACAGCATACTGTACTGTGGCATCCTTTGGCAGAGAAACATGCAAATGGACAAACATAAGTGACGGCAACATCTTTGAGCACCAAACTGAAAGAAGAAAACTTTAAAAAGATTCTATGTTTTCAAAATCTACACTTATATGTTCACCAACTAACAAACAGAATATATAAATTAATATAGAATAAATCTTACCACACCATCATTTTAGCCAAAAAACATTCACATTTCAACAACATGCACAAGACACACTGTCACTTCAGGTCATAGAAGATGTGCAGTCATTTAATTTTGCTTTTCATCACACAGAATCAAATTACATTTCTATCATATTCAGGATCAAATAACTCTGTGAATATTAACCTTTAAATAACCCATTAATCAGACAGATCGGGATCAAAACAACATCCCACCATTATTGACCATACAACAAATTCAGATTGGGTGTTTCTGAACACAACTGTCTAACTAAGCTTTAGGTTTGACTCCCAGACACAGAGCCAGCTCGTTTCTCTGGATCTTTCCGTCCTTGTTGACGTCGCAGTGACGCAGCAGCACGGCTCGCAGCTTGTCCAGCTCAGAACCCGTCATGTTGGGCTGGAGAGGACAGCAGACAGAGGGAGGGAGGAAGGGTGGACAGGAAGGAAGCAGCACAGGTGCTTTTTAGCCTTTAATGAAGTTGTTTCTGTTAGCTCTAGTTTGTGGAGATTTGAATGAGTGTACATCATCAGTGTTGGATATCAACACAGTGCCAGTGTTTACACAGATTCACACCTGTCAATGAACATCTCTTCCAAAGAGTGCCTTCTGTTTCAGCAGACAGTTACACTTATCAACTTTGTAATAATGTGAACTGTGGATAATTAAATAAATCCAGTTTGATGTTGAAATTAGGTGTAGCACTGCATCGTGTGCAGAGCAGATCTTAATTATCTCTCTAGTTGATGTGGTTGTATTGAGAGTTGTAGGATTGCAACTATCAATTATTCAATTATTTTAATCATGGATTCATTTGCTGATCATTTTCTTGATTCATCAACTAACAAAACATAATAATAGAAATTGGGATTTCCCCAGAGAATCATCAAACTTGTTTTATATGACCATCAATCCGACATCCAGTTTACTATAATATATAACACAGAAAAGCAGTGAATCCTCACATTTGATAAGTTGATATCAGAGAATGTGCACTTTTGTTTAATTGTTTCAACTATAGAACTCTGAAGTTAGCTCTTAAATTTAACACTGGTGTGGTGTCAATTTTCTGTCATTCCTATTGTTGATCATTTTGGCAGGTACTCAGAAAGTCTTGAGGTATGATGCCGAGCCATCGGTGTGCAGGACATGGAGAAGGAATATAATCAGAAATATTTGGTACATATCTGTGCATTGCAATAATTGTACATTTTTACTAAACAGCACTTTAATATCTGAATGTCAGAAAGGTTTGCAGGTTCTTACCCTGACCAGCCCCATCATGTCTTTGACAAAACCGTCCACCTCAGGACCCTCCAGCGCTCCTGTCTTACTCTGAGCAGGACAGAAAGAGACAGAAAAAGAGAGAAAGGAAACACAGGTCAAAAGAAAGAGAAAAGACAGAAAGAACGAGTGCAGATTACTTCATCAAATTTACATCCCACTCACATTAGTCAGTCATTCATTAATCTTCCTTTTCTGAGCGTGTTTCTAAGGTTCATTGGTGGAGTTGGACCACATCCCAGCGGGGTTGGTCACTAAATTCAAAGTGTTTGCCTGTTTATCATATCACTGCTCAAATTAAATTGTTGCTGCTCAAATTAAATTGCTTCTGTCCTTCCTCCTCTCTGCAGTAACTCAAGACTCCTGCTTGAAAGCAGGTTCAAATGAGGCCAAATGAGGCTCTTCAAAGCTGAAATCTGTAACTTCCTGCATATTCTCACCTTCTCCAGGATCAAGAGATGTTGCATGAAAAAGCTTGCTGTTAACTTAAAAACAGCATGTGCAAGACTTGAAAAAGGTGCCACTTGCTGTTAATTGAAGTGCTTGAAAATGCTGCCATGGTGTGAACCATCAGCAGGGTCAGGATCCTCCTAGTGGCACTGGCAGGTAGTGGCACTGTAGTGGCCTCCTGTGGCAGGTGAGCGACTCTGGGAAAATCCACAGGTCATGGCCACGAGGAGGATCTCGGTGTCTCTTGACAAACATGTGTACAAACTCACACAAATTATCACTGAAGACCACAAAGTTTCAATAGTAGTGATTCTCCAGTCATAGTAATGGTGCAGTACTACACCTTAAAGATGGATCAATATGATTTGCAGATTGCTTAAAAACTGTTGATTACACCATTAACTATAATCACACCTATCTTTTGTGTTATACCCCAACTGATAGCTTGAGAAATCAGAGCTAACTAACATTAAAGGAAGTTCAGGCAGAATAAAAAGGCTCCAGGTGAGCCAGTAGTTCATGCAACACGTGACTGAATATAGATCAAGTCATGAATTTCACAAATCAAGGGAAGCTTCTCAGTCACTCCTGTCTGGAGCTGTACTGTGAATGAGGCTGACAGAATCAACTCATCATCCCACAGAGTGACTGGACAACATAATGGGTGCTTTATTTTACTACATTTCATTACTGAGGTAAGGGGGGTAATTGGAGTCACTGTGGCTGCACCAAGTCTTCTTCTGCTCACAGTCACACAATATGCAAATTTGAGAGTGTTATTAATTGAGATTGAAATTGTTAAGTGGCAGTGATTTCTGCCTTGACTGGAAAACACAAAGACTTGCGGGACATGCAAGTTGGTTAAGAAAGAGTCGTCATTATTTGTGTCCCAGCTTGTGTGTTTTTTGTACTCACGACATCATAATGAGCAAAGATCTTGTCAAAGTCTCTCTTCCTCTCCTCTTTGCTGCAGGCCTTGGGAAACAAAGAAAGGAGGAGAAAATGGAGAATACAAGAGGAGAGAAATTGGATCAAATGGATAAATGGAAAGAAGAAAAAGTCAACTAATTAAACAGTTGGAAAATGATTTAGCTTCATGTTTTCATCAGCCAAATAAACAAGATGAAGCATACACTTACATCCATCTGGAACTGGAGCAGGAAATTCTCTTGTAAAGCCAAGATCCTAATTGAGAGGAAATAAATATATATAACGAGCATTCAAGTTATCACAGACAAAAATATTCCTTCTGGTGGAACTGTCCCCCTCTTTCTCTTGTTTAAGATACAGTATAACACTATAACACTTTTCTTTATCTTCTGTTTATTTTTTGAGATTTAATATTGGCCAAAATTTGTTCAAATCTCTCTTTAATGCCTTTCCAACCATCTGACAACAGACACATCGATGAGTCCACTGTGTTGTCCTGCTATTTGAAAAGTACCTGGCCAAGTCGTTCAAATCCAAACATCCGTCCTTGTTTTTGTCAAAGATTTTCATCTGCAAGAAAAAGGGCACGAAAATAACATCAGCCACTGTGAGTCTCTCTGTCTCTTATTTCCTCTCACCACCTGCGACTCCAACTCATTGTTCGAGCTGACTTTGAGCGTCTCTTCCAAATTGAAATCCATAAACTAGACTCTGGGTTTGCACAGAAATAACACACATACAAATATACAAGCTGTGCCACTCTGTCTTTTGACCACACACAAAATCTTAAGAAAATAATATCGAAAAGTTCCCACTGAAAAATGTTCTCCTTGAGAACAACAGTTTCAGTGGGCAGTTGCAAAGTGTCCCTCAGATTAGGAAAAATAATTAATAATTAGGGATCCCACATATTTAAAAGATTTTACTTCACAAAAATAA
Source organism: Holacanthus passer (assembly GCA_025331565.1). Lineage (NCBI taxonomy): Eukaryota > Metazoa > Chordata > Actinopteri > Pomacanthidae > Holacanthus > Holacanthus passer. The sequence goes on along the minus strand of JAFREQ010000012.1, from coordinate 7,194,477 downwards.
AACAGCAACTATTAGTATAGATTCATAAAAGTAATTTAAATTTTTTTTTGCTGGAAACATCTGGCAGGCCAGATCGAATCTAGTGGTATAAAGTCCTCGATCAACACAGACTGATTGCAAGTCAGATCACCTGAACACCTGAGTGAACACACCTGAGTTAAAATGCTGCATCTAACTGTTTTAAAGTGAGCCAGAGAAGTAGCAGCTGTGTATTCACTTGCATACATACACAATAGATAACTGCGTGATCATGAACCTGTGTGTGAGAGTGAACTGTATTCCTACCATTGCGTCTGTGTACTCCTCCAGCTTGTCAGATGCCACTTCCTTGTGATGCTCTTGGAACAGGTCTTTCAGGAAAGCCTAACAGACAAAGGTTTATCACATTTTATCACACAACAACACAATCAAATCCAATTCTCTAACAAATTCTATGATGATGCAAAAGCATTGGTGCACATTACGTAGTGAGGAGGAGCTGATTTCAAATTCATCCACCTGGTATTCATTTATCTAATCTGTCTCAAGAAAAATATGTAATGAAAAGCTGGGGACAAATATCTCAGTGTATGACAGAGCAGGAAATACTGGCTGAGGGTAACAGTCACTTTCTGCCAACACCACCACCGAAGGTTGCTCCTTGAATGGAAAAGACGTGTGTAGTTGGTTCTGCCGTGTGAAGCCATGTGCATTTTGTTTGTGTTGCCAACCTCACCTTGAGCTCCTGAGCTGATATGTAGCCGCTGCAGTCGACATCGTACTTCCTCCATATCTGCAGCGGGGAGGAAAGGGCGACCGGATCAATGCTTACATGCAGTGTGAAGCAGTCATGGCTGGATGTGAATTTGTTAAAATGCAGCTAACTTAATATGACACCATCAAAAAGTGTCAACATAGCTGGTGGTGCTATTCTGTAGTGTGTCACTCACAAGGAGAACTGAAACTGCTGCTGTTTCACACTAGATGCAAAATAGATATACGGTATAATTCAGATGGTTAAAACCAGCTTGTAATAAAAATCTTATCAAAATTAAAAAGAGCTTCAAAAGAACTGGTTCCAGTCATGGTAGAATTCAGCTCTGAGGTCGACTTCCTCATACTTGTGTTGAAACACTGAGTCAGTGATACATTCTCCTCTTCTCTGCTGGCCTGTTGCTGGTCAGTCTGGTTTTACCAATAAGGCAGGAAAATGTGAACATGTCTTTATCTTTTTCTTGGAATCTGTCCAGTGATCCAGTTCCTAGTTTGTGTTATAGTCGCAAAAACAAAGAGGTAAAGACATACAGCTGAAAGTAACTATTGCTAATAGTTTGATGGATGTGGCTCGTCTCATGCCGTCTCGTCTCATCTCATAATAATGTTTTCATGTAGTTTGTGACCTCACCTTCATGAAGTCGACACTGTTGTCCAGAGGAGCTTCTCTACGGAAAACTAACAGGAAGTTCTCGTCTTCAGGGAGGATCATATTGGCCAACTGGAAAACATGTCAGAGGTCAGAGGTCAGAGCAGAGAGCAGTGATTGGAAGATGATGTTCGATGAGGCTTTCATTCTCGTTCAGCCTTGTCCATTTTAGTCTTGGAGAGAATAACAGTCAGCACCAAGTTCACAGTCTGGTCTTGCAACCTTGATCAGATAAGGGGTCAACTTTTATTAGACTTTCCACAGAACAAATTGATCCAGCGAAATTATTGACATTGGTGTCTGTGGATTGTCCTGATCATTGGGGACATTGTATTCTTAAAGAGACTTTGATGTTTTTAAACATTTTTATTTCCATACACCTTCATTGTATTAACGTGGCAGCAGACGTCTCAGCTGCAGAAATCTCATAACCTCAAACTGAAACCACCTGCCCGGTTAGATACAGTGTGGGAGGATTTATGTTTTATATTCTACAGCAGCTGCTCCTGGCTCCTCTCCAGTTCATGTTGCTCTTCTCTTGTCTGTCCTTCTTTAATGGTATCAGGCCTCCATTAGCAGATTAAACTGGCCCCTATGTTCAAATTGATTAAAATACGAGATGATACTGCGGCCATTTAGATCACAAAGCTGAAGAACGGCTCATAGTCCGAACAAGCGCAATGCGCCAACGTTGATGCCAACTCCAGAAGAGCCAGAGGTACAGTAAAGAAACGAATATCAGCACACTTTAAAAAAAAGTGTAATTGATTGCCTCATTATCTCCTGATTATTTTTTCAGTGTTTACCGCACAGAAGGTCGGAAGTTAGTAAAATATTTCCATCACAGTTTCCTAACTATTTCCTTCTTTTATCACACCAGAAGTACAAAACCTAAAGATATTTCATTTACAATGAAAAAATAATCCATCAAATTCTCACATTTCAGAAGGTGGAACTAGTAAATGACTGGTTTCTTGGAAAGAAAGAAGTCTTGTGCTGGTATTCCTTTCATTACAAATATAAAATAAATAAAAATTTGTGAATTTGAGAATTGAAGGAATATCTTATCTTAATAAAAAGATAAATAGTAAAGTTTTCCAAATGAAGATGATACAATGGAAACCAGGACTTCCAGGTTTCCAAGAGTCACACTGGAAAAATGCATCAGGTAGCAGTTTCAAACTCCAGACCAATTATCAGCTTACCAGTATGGCAGGTTGTTGGCTAAATGCAAGAACAGTCATACTGAACCCCTTATTTCATCAAGCATCCACACATTGAAAGGTCCTTGACCAAAACAGGGCCAGATCCAGGACTGCTGTGTTATAAAAAGCTTTAGGAGAGGTTTCCCACTTCAGGATCATTACTGTTAAATATGCTACAAGTACAATAAAGGTATGGTAAGTTGCACAGTTGGTTAACCTGAAGTCAGATAGCAATAGTTAAAAGGTTGCTGTTGTCTGATCGCAAGTGAACACTGTGTCAAACAGCTGACACTGAGCTACAGTAGAAGAGAAACAGCGTTTCATGCAGCGAGCCGTCTCACAGGATGCTGTGGCTTTCTGATAGGCTTGCTCACTTCCTTCCTAATGCCATTCAATGAGCAGTGACAGTATACAATATGGGGAAGAGGCATTACTTCAAAGTGTAAAACTAGTCAGTAGAGACACATTTAGAAAATATGTTCACCACATGAGCCTAAATTCTTACTGTGGGCAGTGGAGATGCTGCGATCGGTGCCCAATCCGGTTTTGACCTCATTAGGTAGATCAGGTATTGACCAGATGTGACCAATCCATGCTTAACAGACTACTGAAAATATCGTATGTGCAGGTTTTTTTGTCATTTAGAATGACAGTGTTTCTCCTATCAGCAACATTTCTTAAGTCACAGAAAGATGTACACAGACACTGGAGGACCTGGAGGCAGATTTAAATTAGGACAAAACAAAGAACTGGTGTCTGATGGTTGCCTCTGTAGTCAGCAGGGTGTGTAGCTCCAAAAGAAGTTACTGTGCAAAAAAGGTTTGACCACACTGTTCCTGCATCAGCCACAATAAATCAGTGCCTTCAACAGGCCACTTATAGCAGACATGCATTGTTTTTTTTTTCAGCTTTATGAGTAAAAGCTAAAGCATTTGGGTTCTGTGGGTGCATTCATTAATTAATTAGCCCACTCAGTGGGTAATGGGTGTATTTCTTTCACTTGATTGTTCTCATTGTTTTTATGCCAAGAACTGCATCACTTACACAGAGTGGAGACTGAGAAAGCAACGTCATCAAAATATGGCTTTACTGGGAAGCAGCTGCAGCCTGTTAATTTGTCAGGCACGTTCATCTCATTTGAGGAATTGACTCAAAGGAAAAGCCATTTAAGAAACAACCTTCATTAATTACAAGCAATTTGTTTTGGATTTGCTTTGGAGGGTCGTACTCAACAGTCCAAAAAATGTTTTATTCTTTCCCGTTCCAATTCAGCTTAGATTTCAATTTACACTAAATCAGGTTATGTATAAAGTACAGTGCATACTGTGTCTATACACAGTAGATTGTTAGGGATTAAATTTATGTAAATGGTTTGAGTGCTGCACTCCCACTGGCCTACTCTTCACTACTGGATGTCTCTCAGCAGTGCCGGAAATTAGTTTTCATTCTGCTTGAATATGTTACAAGCTGTATCGTTATCGTCATGGATACACAAGATCAATAAAAGATGAAGATGTAGCGGAAGGAGAGGGAGGGCTGAGTGCAATAGATGAGTCTGAGAGAGAGACAGGATGGAGGAGAGAGATGAAGAAGATGCTTTATGGCACTCCATGTTATGTTATTATTTGTAGATGGCCAAAAAGAATTCCTGTATGAAATATAATGGGGTCATGACCCCACTCTGTCATTGTAGTCGCTAAAATGGCTCGGTCGCTTCAGGGTCAAATGTGTTTTATCTCCTCTCTGATTGGCACAACGCATGAAACACACATGCAGAGAGAAACATACATATAGAAGAAGAAAAGGCATAAGCTGTCCCATATTTTGTGTCCATGTAACATCTTGCTAAAGAGCATGTATAAATCAGTGCTATGCCTTTAGTCACTAAAGTGCACACTATGTTTAGTATTATAGAATACCAGTCAAGTCAAATAAATGATTTTAGACAGAGAAATCATGCAGTACCTCCTGAATCTGTAGTTTCCCATCAGCAGTGACATCATAAGCGGACATAAATCTTTGCTTCAGTCTCTGGGCTCTCTCTTCAGTCACTTTCTCCTGTAAAGATGCAACAGATAAATATTTTAATTTCTTGCCCCAAAGCCAACAATTTCAGTCACTGTGTGTTTTAAACCGGACACATTTTTCATGATGATGCAGTGCATGAAGGGGCAAAATGAAAGTTGTAAGAAGTTGTAAAAAAACAAGTTTTTAGTTGTTGATCCATTTAAATCAAAGTACTAAAATAATTGAAAATCTTAGAAAATCTTGATATTGAAGGACAAAGATGGTATTGGCTGAGTCACAGTTATTTTAAGAAATGTCACCATGGATACTTTGATCTACCATATTTTTTCTCTCGAGCTCTGCTTTCTCACCCCCTGCCGAACGGTTTGTAAAGCATTTGTGTAGCTCACTCTACATGTCCCTGGCCTACACAGTCTGTCTTATAAACCCAAGTGTATTTGATGAATGCTTATCTGAGCTAAGAATCACAGTTTCCTTTCCTGTTGAAAGTTCCTCAACAAGAGCTCAGTCAAAAGCTCAGAGCGACTGAAAGCAAGAACATTTTGAGCTGTTGAATTTATTTTAAAACATATTAGGCAGCTCGCTCCTTAGTGTCTCTTTGCAAACCCCTCCATCGCTGGACTGTCACTATAGAAACCTGTTGATCTATGGTGCTGATGTCTGAATCACTGTTTCGCGCAGGGCAGAGTGCACAGTTTGCAGACGACAAGGTGCCAGGGCTTTGCTCATTACAGAAAAGACGAGCATTTATCTTCAGCATCACTGTTCTGTCAGACACCAATCTATTGTTGCTAAGCATAAGTTTAGACAAGATTGACTCTGTATGCACGCTACTTAACCAACTCATGTCTTCTCTTGGTTTCACTGATAGACTAAGCTTACAGTGTATCACATGCAAATTCATTAGGCCACATATTGCAATTGAATGAAAAAATGTGTTAGTTCATGTAGGGGAAAAAAACGTTGCACAAGAGGAAGTGTGCCACCCATTGCTTCAGCAGCTGAATAGATTATAACAGAACGACTGCACCGTGTTTTTGTAGCCTGAGAAAAAATACACTAAACAGTTCTTATCCTGGGGGCATTCATGATGGACAGCAAGCATCAGGAGGACAAAGAGACATGTGTTCGGTGGTCTGTTTGTTTTAGTATCCCATTAGTATCCAAGGGAGTCCAATCACACACACGAGCACACGCCAGAAGATGAACTAATAGTTGTATTCTCATTTGGCTTTCTATTATAACTGGTCAGGCAGACGGCTCACTGACAAGCAAGGAGATTTTTTCTTTGACATTGACCAGAGCTCTTTAATTGTGTTGGGCCTGACATCCTTACAGTCACCCCACCCATCCAGATAACTGCAGAGAGGTCCAGCTGCCCACACAGCTGCCCTCCATCTCATGGAGGCTGACTCAAGATTTCATTCTGACAAATAATAAGCCTAAAAATGAGAAAATTAATATCTATGCCCAATATAAAAACTAAAAAAAGGTGCTACTATAACTTGTAGAACATGTGCAGCAGAATAAATGGCATAAAATAAACTAAGAAATGTAATGTATACATACTGTAAATATAATGTTCTAGTCTTGTCATTGTCACAGTATAGTGGTATCATATCTGTGTCAGCATCAGATGGAAATGATGTTGCACTCTGTGGTTTTGTACCCGTTCGCCTGCCCTTCACATGCACTGTATTGAACTGCTGTCATCACATGTTATGGGCGAATTCATCCTAACAAAGTCGACTTACCTGTGGACCCAGTCTCTTCATCATGTGACGGAAAAAGTCATCAAGCTCTTTGCCCTCGATGTAGCCATTATCTGAAAGAAAAAAAAAAAGTTGTTTTAAATCCAGGATTGAAAATCCAGTGAAGCTAGTTTGCACTTTTCTCAAAATTCAAACGAGTGAGTGAGATTTTACAATGAAGTCATTGAGTGACTCATATTTTGAGCTTTGACCTGAAGTCTTGCTGCTCTTTGTCACACTTTAAGTGTACATAGGACTTTACTATCCTTAGACACAGGAAAAATCAACAGAGTTATTTGGCAATGACAATAAAAATTAAAATAACTTAAATTACTTCCACAACCTAGATTCACAAATTTCCCCCCTCAAACAAGGCCATTTTTTTCTCTTAACAGCAGAAGATATATAATTGGTATATTTCTGGAGAAAAATATGAACATGTCATAAACTGTCCTCACCATCTGCATCAAAGTGTTGCCAGATTTCCAGGAAACCAGCTGCATCCAGGTTATCAAAGCCACTGTCCATTTTAATGAAGAAAAGCAAAGCAAGCTGCCAACTTTAACACAGAAAAACAATGAGGACAAACTGTGTTGCACTGTTCAGATGCCTGCTTGGTTGACATATGCTTTTTCTGACTTAGTGAAAACCACACCTCCTCTGTGAGTGTGTGTGTGTGTGTGTGTGTGTGAGAGAGAGAGAGACATACTGTAGCACTGTATTTGCCACCTTGTGGCTGTATTGTTACACTGCAGAGCAGATCTTCAACAAAAACGATGCAGAGATTTTGAAGCCTGTAAAATTATTTTAATCAATATTAATATTTGCATGAAGAAATGTCCAACACCAGCAGAATGACTTAGTGAAACATGTTGATCCATGACAAAATGGAACAAACAGACTGATAATGAGCAAACATGCCATTTGTATTTATGCATTTTTTTCAAACAGTCATTGTTTTGCATCACTTCTTTTTTTTTTTAATCATGATGAAAGTAACATTAAATTGATTACATGTAATAACAAATTAATACATACAAATAATTAATTTCTACATTTATAAACACAATGTACAAATGACGAGGAGGAAAAACAACAAAAGGATCAAGACATCACCGGCCACTGTTTGTCTTTTTATTCCAAATAAGTTACAAACAAACCCCTAGTGTAGTAGTGTACTTAGTACCAAACCAATATAGGATTTGTTGTGTTCACATAGGCGTGTGAATATATCACAGTGTGTATATTACATGTGCGTATATTACACATATATATGCACACACACACACACACACTCCTACATGTATGAAAGCACATATATACATACAGTACAACTCACAGCCACATCATGCAGTCACACACACGTAGACTCGAGTCTAGACTCAGTGCTACTGGTTATTTTCACCGTCTCCACTCGTGCACCAACAGCAATGAAGTGGATGCTCATTTGTCAGGATTGAGCAGGAAATCATGACAGAAACACAGCCAGCTGCTTCTGAAATCCCACACAGAAGAGTCAGAGAAGAAGAGGGTGTGCATCAGGAAAAGGTTGACAGAATACAGCACACAGCCATGTTTTGACATATTGAAAAGTAGTAATTTTTTTTTTTCAGTGCCTTGGAGGAAACAAAAAGTGATGCTTTAGTTTTTGGACTGAGACTGTGAATCAAAGCAGTTATTGACATCAGAGACAGATTAATTATATACAGTAAGAACAGTGTTATTTCCAAGACTTGATTAGTGACAAAGAAGCAAAATTTTTATCATCATCCTACAAAAAACATCAATAGACACCATAGGAAAAGGTGCACCAGTAAGACCTTTGGCCCTGACTTCAATTAGACTCTTGCACAGTACGGTAAAATACGAGTTGTGCCCTTTTCACACTGCACATAAAGAATGAGGTGCAGCACGCATTTAAAAATCAATATTGGAGCACCAACAACAACTAGATGGTCAAAAGTAAAAGTAATTCCACAGTGGTTAATATACTGAAATATTCATCTCTGATGCAGGTGTTGGTGGGAAATAATGCTGCGTTCAAGTCACACAGGATGATGGCAGAGATGGGAAGATTCTCCTGTTGAAGACATGCCAGAATTTCTGTCATCAGACAACACAAGATGGTTGTATAAGGGTTAAAAATACTATGCACTGACAATATAACACTACATTCATTAAATTTATTTTTTTTTTCCTTGAATGACGGCCTGATGTGAGACATCTCTATGTGTTTGCTGTGTCAGGAAAATTTCAGAATAAATTTCTACAAAATTATTACGATTTGGATGTTGATGGTATTTATAAGCTGAAAACTGGTGATGACGGTAATTCCAACATGACTTGAATGCAGCATGATCTAATGCAACAGGTGCATTTCTGTCTTGATTTAAAAACTCAATATTAGGAAAACTGCAAGATTATATATCAAAGAAAACTATCCGGTGCTTAACTGTAAATGAAGGTATGAATTTTTTTTTTACTTAAGAGATAAGATGAATGACTTTGAATACACTCTGAGAATCTAATTGCTGACTCTGTAGCAGTGTGAAAAAGGCATTTCTTGATTAGATAAGAGGAATCGACCTGTGTTATTGTTGTTGTGTAGCATTCAGGTCCTGGAAATGCTACACACGGAATAGCCCAGAGGGTCATGTGGTCAGAACACAGCTACTCTAAGTTCATTTTCACTTCAAGCGCTGCATTCTTAATTATGTCTCAAAAGGCAATATGATGGCCAGCTCCCTATAGGTTGACTTTAAAAGAACTGTCTTGCACAGAATGAAGTGAAAGAGAGCTGACTTTAAAAAGCCCTGAAGGTCAAGTCTGTAGGAGTTGCTGAGTGTTTGAAGGCTGGAGTTCCCTCAGTGTCCCGCTTTTACACAAAGATCAGACTGAAGGGGTTAATGTCAAAATAGTGGAACGGGAAGAAAATGACATTTTCTCCCATCCTACCTTCAAGCTGATTTTCTGTGACATTCCACTTTTTGAGTAAGTTCTTTGCATTCATTAGACCATCAGCACACAAGGGGAGTATTAATAAATGTAAGTATGTGATGTAGTGAGTGAGAGAGCATCCATCTGTCTTTAAGAGCAATTCAGAGTTAGTATGACTGAGACAAACACTGGCATACACATAGTTTAGTTTAATGCTTAATACCAGGAGTACCAGCTGGAAATGAAACTGTTTGGTTTAAATTCCTTAGCAAAGAAATAACAGAAATATCAGACTATGTGTATGATGCCATTCTGCATTGCACTTTAATGACAGACACATACTCCTTTCCCCCATAAAAAGCTGTTAAAAGATGTCTGCGGTTTAAAGGTATCATAAGATAAATGCTTTTTCCATAGTGTCTAAACACAGAGAACAGTGTTAGTTAACAGTGCTGAAGCCTTATTGATTAGTTATCGGTGAAGTTAAAGTGTACCACAGTCCTCTCAAAGCAACACTTCATACGGTCACTCCACCTCCCTCACACAGACACAAACTTGAGTCGGGGTGTTTGATAACTAGCTATCCTCCAGTCATTCAGTGAAGAGTCCAGTCTCCTCTGAGTTACTTGTAGATTTACTGGCGACTAAGCTACATCAAATGTGTATTTCTGATTTATGGGGGGGGGCTGGGATTCTCAGCTGAACCTGTATTTTCCTGCAAAAAAAAGATGAATTGCATAACGGATAATGCATAATTCAGTCACCTCTGAAGTCCAGAGGAGAGTAACTTGCACGTACTGAAAATAGCATATAGAAAAATCCATACAAATATATTGAAGGGAAAAAAATGCCATTGAGTTCTGGTCTGGTCGTATGTTTGAGTTCAAGTACAGTACAGTGATTCTGGTATTATTGTTACATGTGTTTGGTCCCTGGGAAAAGAGCTACTGCAACAAATAGAAACAAGACGTGGGATTATTAAAGAGATTTTAGATTTACACTCATAGTTTCACAGTCACTCTGTCTTTTGCACAAAAAAGTCTATTGTTCCATAAAACAACTCTTTTTTTTTTTTTTTTTTTTTAGTGGTTCACAAACTTATACTCAAATTCAGGTTCCAATAGGCTGATTATGCTTGATCACCCAAGGAACCATTACCTCAAATCCTGAAGAGTGGATTCTTTTACAGGACATGAGATTTTCACCTGACAGCACAGAGCAGGAACAAAGGAAGGTCTGAGAGGAAGGAAGCTCTTAGGAGATTTAGCACAGTTTGGTTTACTAGGTGTCATGATGTGACTGAAAAATGAAGTGAGGACATTCCTCCAAGTGTTAATGTCAGTCATTTTATCATAGACAACCAAATTAAATTAAATTTGAAACTGTGTATTACCTGATACTACAGCAGGCCTTCCTGCAAACCAAACATGATTTGTACTTCAGCGGTCAGACACGACCTGCAGGTACAACCTCTAATATAAATGAAAAAATATCGATTCGATTCTCCCTTAGTTGCTTTTCTAAAGGAAAACACATGAGGCTTATCAACTTGTCTGACTCATATTAAAATAAAGTCTTTATCTGCCTCCTCCCCAGAGTCTGATGACTTCTTGCCTGCGGCCTTATCTTTGTCCAGGTTTGGACACTGGTCCTTGGTCTTGAAGGAGCCGTGATCCTCAGAGTTGGTCCGGAGGGGGTTGGGTCGCTGAATAGAGTCTGACACAGACCCGGCCCTCCCTGAAAACAGGAGAGAGAGAAGATGAAAACTACAGTGAGCGTTAACAAGGCTCAGGGTTCTACGTACATCACAGACTTCAGAGTCTTGCCTACTCTCCATGTTTAGCGAGGTGTGAGAGAATTCGGCTGAACCAAACTCTCAAAGACACACACCTGATCATCTTTGTGACATCTGCCTATTCCAGGATCACTACTTTTCATCAAGACTATGAATGACATCCAGCCAGGAAATGGACTGGGACAGGACTAAATTGCACATTGTAAGTTGTTAATTTTGAGAATATGCTGATTGTTTTCCTTCTGATGGACTGGTGGTATGTTTTGAATATTTCTCTGCTCTCTGCCCAATGCATGCTGGGATAGATGGAGCCACTCCTGCTTCACCTGAGTCTTCTTGATCATATTTTTCTTGATCATACTATGTGTTGAATGAATGAGTGTTTTCTTGTGTATACTTCCACATAATGGCTCTTGATTTACTCTCTAATGATGGTAAACGATCCAAAGAAGGATATCTTGATTTGCAACCTGCCACATTTTGTGAAGCCCTTCATGTCTTAACTTCAGTATTACAGCATCAAAGTGAGAAGAACAACGGTTGTCTTCTGTCTTCTCCAAACAAAGAAGCAACAAAAATAAATTCTCCTTTTTCTGAGAGCAAACATGCATCAGACGTGTGTACCTCTGACAGGCAACAGAGGGTGTCACTCATAACACAGCAAAAAAAAAAAAGTGAGGGAGAGGAAGAGCAGAGAAGAAAGGAGACCAAAGGAGAGGACACACATGAGACAAAAATCACCAAGCTGCCTGGCTGTCTGTTACATAATAGATAATAGATGAAAGGCAGTTGGACTGAGTGAAAGTTGTGACCTGAATCTATCAGTCTGTCATATTGTACATGTAGACAGACAACAGTCAGCCTCCACAGGAACAATGCAAATATGTGTCAGATCCTGACAGTGACATCAAACATCTACCAGTCTGTGTAGGAAAAGTCTGCTCTGGCCAAAGGGTAGGTTTGATTGATTGATTGATTGAAAAAGGCCATTGCAAGTTTCAATGCAGTTTAAAATCAACTTATTTATTAGCATTAGCCTCATGGCATGAATGGGATAAATTAAGGTTCTACTAGAGCTACTATTCTGACAGATCTTGCAACCTACCATCCTGAGTGGTTTTGGTGGCAGAGCCTCCTGACTGGAGACCGGTCTGCCCGTCTTTGTCTTTCTCTGACAGCATCCTCTTCAGTGTGGGAGGAAGAGCTGTGACCTTAGGAGACACACTGCCACCGCTGGGCGAGTCCGAGCTCTCGTCTGCCAGTAAAATGATCAGAATCAGCAAATATTATCAACTAAAAACAAATATTGTCTCATCACAATGCAAATCACATGGAATTTCTGTTCAATCTAAAAATCATACTTCACTCAAAATGAAGGAAAAATCCTACAAAGATGTGGCTCAGAAATTTAAAAACTAAATCATGGCAGCAACGACGACATCCAATGCTCCGACTCTACCTATGTTCCTGCTGCTGCTGGTGGTCCTGGGCTTCTGTGGGATGGTGGGTCGGGCAGCCAGGGCGGGCTTCGCTCCCTGTGGCACCGGTGGTTTTGGACTTACGGGTCCCCCAGGGGGACTTGAGGAGGATGTAGCCCTGAGACGAGGGGCTGGTTCTGGTTTGGTCTCACCACGAGGAGCAATCTTCTCCGGAGAGCCAGGGTCTGGTTTATTAATGGAGCCACTAGGAGATCTGCTTTCTGAAATGGCGGGCTGGGGCTTCGCTGCTGACAATAAATAAATCATGCACACAATGATTTTTACAGTATGTATTGTTTGGGTATGAACCCTGAGCTCAACATGCATGAACAGCAAAAGTAGCAATTCATAACCAAACTTTCTGTCAAACAGAAAGAACCATGAAAATAATCCAAACACTAAGACCAGCTACAGGTAAGACCAGCTTACCTGTTGCATTGCTGTCAGGTCTGTCGGGGCTGGAAGACTGGAGGAGACACAGGGACAAAACATTAGTTCAGCATTTTAGTGCAGAACAGTAAAAACAGACTTTTGACTTTGAACAGATTAATCAGATTCATGTCATGAAAGCACAAAGACCGGCTTCTTGAGTCTGGTATATTTTTCACATGTTGCAGTCAGTTTTACATACAGTATATTTATAATATATAATTTTATATAAAGTATATTTTTAGTTTCAAGCTTTTATTTTAACCAATTTGAGAAGTACAGCGCTGTGATACCGAATGCACATGTAACACTGCTGAGCAACAGAAGGGGGCGCTTTTGTGTTAGAAAATGCAGCTCACAGAGCCAAGCTATTAATGACCTGTCTCCTGAATGGCTCTGTCTCCATTTTACCTGCATACACAAAGACACGCATGCACACACACAGACACACACCTGGAAGCCAGCCAGAACAAGCAGATGGCAGGAGAGGCTTTAGTGCCACTGATACAAGGTCAGAAAAAATCCTAATGCTGCAAACACCATAAACCTCTTACTGCATACACACATACGGTACTAACACATACACATGCACACACACATACACACTAACAACTGCAGTTTGCAGTTTAGTAAATAGATAGGGACCAATAATACATCTCGTGAACACGCACTTACAGGTGCCAACACAAACTCACACAAATAACACACAAAACATACAGTTAGTTCCCTTAAAAGACTGCTTCTGTTCCCTTTGAATCACACTGGGATTTATTTCAAATAAAAAAAACTGAATGTAGAAACGAGGTGAAAGGAGGTGAAGGAGCTGAGAGCACCTGTAGTTCGAGGCCTCGAAGTGAATATGGGATTTTAAAGTAGGTGAAATAGTCCCATGACATTTCTGTCCTGCTGTGAGTCATGACAGTGAATTGGCATATCAGCCTTCTTTCTTGTCTTCATTCTGTCCATTTGCTGTTCATGCCTCCATCTCTTCCCCTCTGCACCTCCTTTCCTCCCTCCCTCCCTCTTCCTCCTCCTCTCACCTTATTGTTGACAGGTAAAATGAGTAGCCTGAAGATACACTCACGTCTCAGCATCTGTGTGTGTGTGTGTGTACGGTCTCCCAGCTGGAATTCACAGTTAGTGAGTATTGAACAAAATAGCCTTGACAAGTGGTGACTGAACACCTACAGTGCTTTATCCTCAAAACAAAATCAAATGTGTTCCTATTTCAGCGAGCCACTCTCTGTATCTGACTCCCACACTATCAAAAAACCTCCAACTTTTACAATTTTAGTTTATCTTTAACTGTCACCTTCTTTTGGCATCAATTATCAGAAATAGCTTAAAATACATTATTTCAGTATTTGTCTTAAACTGTGCTGTTCTTCATTATCATTAAAACAATAAGGCTTAAATGTAGCTTAAAAACTGTTCATACATTTTGTTTAACTGAAACGCTCTTTTTACAGACTGATTTTTTGAAAACTTTTACTACTCTAAATGCCTCATCCATGTCAACCTCAAAGTTAAAGGGACCATTTGATATGGTAAAAAGCTCCAATAAAAGTGAGTAAGTTGACCTTGAGTTGTGTTTTTTGTCAGCTGCTAATTTAAATTAGGTGCAGGAAATACTGTATTTAATATGTGAAGTCAGCATAATCATCTTGTCCTTTCAGGTTGACAATCAAGCACAACATCTTTGGCACATGTTGCTGTCTCGAATCTGTCCCTGATTTTCCTTTGATTCTTGTAATCCTGGTGTTTCCTTTTTAAAATCACACCACCTCACCTTGTGTGCTCTCCTCTCCTGCTTGGCCTTCATCTCTGCCAGGAGGCCGCTGCCCATCATCTGCAACCCTGGGTACCTCCTGCCTCCCTGAGGACTGCCCCGGCCGTCCAAACCCTCCCAGGGCTCGTCTATGGAGTCCGGCGTCCTCAGCTCCTCTGAGCGGTCTGAGCTGCTGCTGTAGTCTGTGGGCTGCGAGCGGCTGGAGGCGTCTCTGCAGTAAAGACAGGAGTTATTACTGGTGCACACTGGTGCAACTTACAAATTACTATTGTTCTATAACAGAAAAATGATTCAGTTTTTGTTTGTCCATACCTGGACTTGGTCTCAGGTGCTGGGCTCTTTACTGCCACCTTTGGTGAGGAGGGCTCCTCAGGGATGGTGGAAGGTGGCGTTGAGGTTGTACCCAGAGCTGAAGGGTTTGCCTGACTTTTCTCAGACTTATCGGATTTGTCTGATTTATCAGATTTATCTGATTTGGAGGAACGTTTGATGAGGTTGAGGAATCCTCCTTTACTCTTCTTCTTCTCTCCGTCCTGAGATTCGGAACTCTTCAGGGAACGTCTGAGACAGAATGGAAGATAAAACAACAGAAGGACAAACTTAAGAGATGAGCACGATAAATATTAGAACAAGCACACTTTAATACATCTCTGCTAAAAAAAAAAATAGAAATAAAGCATTGTCCTTACTTTGAATCCATCTTGGTGACTTTTGTAGAGAAGAACTCATCCACACCCTCATCCACCCTTCCCATGAGGCCATTCTGCTCCCCGTCCTGAGACGGAGCACTGTTGATTTGCTGAAAGAGGAAGGTGAAGAATCTGATATCATGTCTGGTCTCTAGTCCACTCGTGTTTTATCTTGCAAGTAAATGAAAATGAGCCTCTTTTGGGGCTACTAATGTCTTGAACTGAACTTTACTCACAGGTACTTTGGTGGAATGTGTTTTCTTGTTCCGCCGGGGTCGCAGTTTGGTGAAGTGCTGCAGCTTTTTTTCCTCCTCAGATGGCAGCTCCACCATCGCTCCTGGCGGACGATGCTCCAGTTTGGGCAGGACCTGAGATGGGGTGGGTGGAGTTCGAGATGAAGTGTCCTCCACATGGATAGGGACGTCCTCCAGGGCTTTGTCCAGGTCAAACTCCATCTCTGTAGGTTGGACAGTCATTAGGAGGTTTTTGGTTAGATATACATTGACTGATCAAGTGTATTCTCACATGTCATCATGTTTACATAGCTTCTGTATTGAAGAATTATTTGATAGAAATACAGAATGATTAAAACCAGCTACCCTAACCCGTCGAATAAGGTTTTTCCTAGCAAAGGCAAAAAGATAATGGACTATTTTATTCTAATACAGCTCAATGTCAAAGTGCTTACCAAAGGCACGAGACACTGGCCGAAGCATTCTGCTGTGGATGCTCTTCCTCTTGGATTTAGGAGTCATCTGAAAGAGGAGCAGATAATCAGATACAACTTGTGGTAACTTAACAAATCATCAAAACTTTCTTTGATAACCCATTTTCATTCTTCAAAATGAAAATATCCCAGGAGTCAGATGAACAAGCAATATTATTAAAAATCATACATTTAATTATCAGCAACAAGCAAACTGTGGCTGTTGGATCCTGGTTTCTTATCCAGGATTATGTCCACAGTTTACTTGTAACTACACTAGATTTCATAGTCTCCCGGTTTGCATAAAGACTAAAATCTCCAGATTTAATTTCATAGGATAACAGACACCTTGACCTACATATACACAGGAACTTCTTCTGCTTAAACAAGGTGAACAAGTCACTTGTTAACTAAATTGTTTTCTCACTCTATATCCTAGTAAAGTGAGAGAATTGGGGCAGCTGTTGTGGTTACGAAGGAACATAAAACGAATTCCAGTGTCTTCATACATTGGTCGATAGTAAATACAGTAGCACCCCAACACATGTAGCACAATATATTGTGCTGTGATCTGCATTTACAACGTGGTGACAATGCACATTAAGTGGAGAGGAGCGGTGCAATGTGGCTGGATGCATTCAAATTTACATTTTCATTAACATTTTCAATTATCGGCATTCAACAGTGTAAAATACAATTTGAAGCGTGAGTGACGAAGTGAGAGATTATTACTATTCTTGTACTGTAGTTTTTCTACATTATCTTTAAAATAAATCACAGGGATCAAATATCAAAATCCAGGGGACTCTTTGTGCTATAGAAAAAGCTACAGCACAGTGAGGAGAGACAGAACAGGGAAAGAACAGTAAGATGACAAGAAAGTGGATTGAAGCAAGAGGACAGAGGGACAGTCCAGAATTACTTACACTGGTGCAGCACAGAGTCTCCACGGAGCAAAGGTGGAGAGAGAAGGAAGAACAGAGGAGAAGAAGATTGAAGAGGAAGAAAGACAACACACAGTAAAGCCCAGTGAAGACAAAATGAAAGAGACAGCTGGGACAGTTTATGTAAAACAGGAGGTCAGAGAGGAATGTAAAATGAAAAGAGGGGTAAGACATCAGAGAGACAGACAGGACCAGAGACAGAAGAACACACAGCTTCCTGTTGACTGCAGCATTTACTGTACATCACATAAGTCACATAAACACGTTACATCGATACTCCTTTTCCTCAACAAATCTACATAAGGTCTTGGTAAAAAGCAATTCAACAATATTTTTGTTTCATTTATTTATTTTTGGAGTCTCCTCTCTGTGGATGCACATGATGACTCGATTTATAGTTTTTTAAAAATTTTCTTTGTATGTTTGTTTGCTGAACCCCAAAACAAAGCAAAACAAAAAACACTCGATTACTGCTTTGTTAGTACAACTTGTATTGATTCTTGATTCAAATAAAAATCACGGGACAGGTAAAACTAACCTACTGGACTCCAAGTATGTTGTAACCTACCATGCATGTCTCTAGATCCTCCAGCCTCTCAGCCTCCAGTATCTCAGTCGATGCCCGTTTAGGAATCTTCTCCTCTGGGACGTCCAGATCCACCGACTCCTGCTGCAACAAGGGGCGACCTCGCCGCACCAGATGGTCTGCCTGGGAGGACGAGAGAGGAGAGGAAACAGGCAGAACAGAGGAGAAGAAGAGCGTGAACCGAAAGAAGGGAGTTGGGAAGGGAGAAATTATGAGCGGGGGAAAGAAGGTAGACCGAGAAAGGGGAAGATAAAAAATCACGAAAGGGGGAAATATGTTACGGCTATGTTGTGTTTAGAGAGCTCAAATCAACAGCCACTGTGAATGAATCAATGAACCAGCTGAGATCTCTGTTGACTTTAATCTTACCAGAGTGAGTTGGGAAGTGGAAAGAGCCTCCAAAATCTCATCAACAATGCGATCGGACAGGAAGGACGCGAGACTCAGCTTCACCTCACTGGCAGAGAGAAAAAGAGAGTGATGGTCAGGTGGCAGAGCAAGACTGACAGGAGGTCACAGTACAGACCCAAACACATCCACACAACCACCACAGGGCTTTTTCTATGAAATCCATAGCACACGTACATACTGCATATATAATACTGTTCAACCTACAAAACACAAACACACACCTGATCTTGTTGATAATATCCACCCCAGACTGCTCCAGGAGGGTTTTGGTGACAAAGCTTTTGGGTACGACCATCTTGGCTGAGCTGGCTTTCATTAGCTCCGGACGAAGATTACTCCTCTTCATCACATGAGGGCACAGAGACTCTGCTGCGTCCACCATCGACTCCAACAGAGTCTGGAAAGAGTGAAGATAAGGGATAGATGAGTGTACATCTTGATTCACTATTCCACTGGCAATTAACTTCAACTTCAAAGCAACACTTACTCTATTATACATATGACACTGCTGCTGTTTGTCAAGTGCTGAGTGATATTTCTGTGTGATCACTTACAATACTAGTTAATTATTTTTTATTTTTTATTTTTTTGGATTTTGAAAAGTGCTAAATAAAATAAGTCTTTTGTGTTGGTTAACTTTCACTGTCTGTACAGTAGGTGGTGCCCATTTTCTAGTTATCACAAACAGACCCAAACCACAAATACTCTATGTGATATGATGTCATGATGTGTATACTTTGACTTCTTGGTAGTATTAAATATAAAATCAAATCTTAAAGTATCATTCATTTTTGATGGTTATCATTCATAGTTTGAACAAACCATCTTTCTGTCACCTATGATGTAAAAGTTATGACCCTACCTGCAGTTGCTGATCCATGACAGTCGTCACCTCCCCGGCCATAGACTCCAGTTTCTCCTGGATGGGCCCCACTGACGAGCTGTTCATCTCCTCTCTGGCAGCTGATCCCAGGTGGTAGAGGTTAGGGAGCAGCTGGGGGAGACACAGAGCAGAGGACATAGCATGAATACAAGAATTGAAGAAAGGATGTTGGAAACTATACTAGGAAGCACCAGCAAGGCCCTTTTGTCTCTCCTCACTGTTTTAGAGTTCCTGGCGTCTTTGATGAGGCTCTCTGCTGATCGGATGTCTTCCAAGATGGCGTCTGTCTCTGAGTTCCTCAGAGAGTTCAGGTGGTCCTGCACCTTCACACAGATCCTGTCAATCATCTAGAAGACAAAAACAAGCATGAAAGTACAGACCATTACACTCTTGACCTCTACTGTACATAGAAAGGTAAGTTAGTGCAATTTCGTATCCAATGTCCTATTTGCTGTACTTGGTGCTTTCCTATCTCCTTTATAAACAATTATACATTAAGTTTGGTCGTAAACGTAGAGATTACAGTGCACATGAATTCAGTAATCATTGTGTGTGTGTTTGTATCAGTCTGTTTACACACCTGTTGTGTGGTTGTGGTTACGATGCCCTGCTGCAGCCGATAGGCCTGTTCCTGTAGGTATTTTCTGGTTTCATGGTTCCTGTACAGATAATTCTCAATCTGGGGGGAAAACACAAAATCACTGTCATGATAATAATAATAATAATGACATAAAACAGCTGTTGCATACAAGTCTATATAAACCTAACATTATTACAGGACAGCTGGAGGAACCAAGGAGGATTCTTTATATACCTTCAGCAAGGCGTCTTCTGTTTTCTCTGGGCTGGCCTTCAGAGCCTGGGAGGCATCGATGATGGGGATGGGCATGAAACGAATGGTGAAGTTCCTAATGGACACAAAGCCAGAGGACATTATTCCACATTTGGTTCATATTATAGATGAAGGGGAAAAGGCAGAGACACAGACAGAGACTGGGCAGTTATTTCAATGAACATGAAGTAAGGTGATGGATTTGAACACACATATATAGTTTAATACAATATGGTGCACAGTTGAGGGTCACTGCACAATAGTAAACATATAGTGGAATGCATCCACTTGTGGTATTTCTTGATACATTCATTTATAATTTAAGAAGTGAGTCTGCATATGTCATTTATTTCAAGGATAAGTTGCCATTATGCTTCTTGAACCATGACATACACACTGATTATATGTCATGGTTCAATAAGCACAGTCATTATTGGAATCATTAAATATGTTTATATCTGGATATGAATCAATCAGTAATACTGTAACCCCTTGAAGAAAATGGGGATTTTTTTTGGAAATGCAACTAAATTAACACTTGATTGCTATATAATTGTGTGTGTGTGCATGTGTGTGTGTGTCTGCTTATTAGACGTGGGCGGGCCCCTCAGCTGCTCTCACATTGGTCTATTAAGGGGCAATGAACTGGCACCATTGGAGGTTACCGATCTTGAAATAGAGGTCACCACTCACTATTAATATTCAAATAATGATGGAGGAGCAAAAGAGATGATACAGTAGAACAGAACGGAGACGGCACAGAGAGATGAAAATGAATGCGTTTGGAGGCAAAAGAAAGGCAGTGCGTAAGTCAGATGTTGATGGTTGTCAGCCTCGATGGTGAACCGATTCATCTTTACTCAGATATGCCTGGCTTCACGTTAAAAACACACATACACACACACAGCAAAGCAACACAATAGGCAACACGGTGCCATTACTAAGGAAGATTTGACTTCTGAATGAACCCGGATCCTCTCTTCCCTCATCTCTTCAACTCACAAATCTGCTGTGAGCATAGCTAAGCCCTTTAAGTTGCTACAAACCACCGCCTCCAGGATCTTTTCATTTTACAACTAAGAGAGAAAGGCTGTTTCAGTGGGAGTAGAAACAGAATAAGAAGATTTTACAGATGCATATGTTGGGGAAAATAAAACAAGCTTGGAATTGCTGCAACTAATGATTATTTTCATTACTGACTGATTTTTTTTCTCAATTAATTGATTAAATGGATGCTTTATCATTTAAAATAGTAAAAATCACATTTCAGTTTCCTAAAGCCCAAAGTGAATTCTTTTGTCCAATTAAGAGCCTGATAAACAAAGACATTCAGTTCACTCTCACATATGATGAAGAAAGGCAGCAAATTCTCACAATGGAGAAGCCTGAACAATAGTTGGCATTTTTTATCTTTAAAAAAAGTAAAGAAAAATCGGACAAACAGTAAATCAATAATGACAAAAGTTTCATTTTTGGTGACCAATTAATCAACTAATCGTTGGCTCTACTTGAGTCAACTTTTTGATGCTGCCACTTCATACCTACACTGGCTTTATCATATTTGATCTGATTTACACTATCAGATTTTGAAAGATCTCTGTAATGGTGTTAAAGCATTTGCGCTGTAACTTAATGCTGCTGAATATATGAGACTTTGAAAATGTCCACTTGCACATATTATTTAGCAGCATTGAAAGTCTGACAAAAAAAGAACACGCGAGAAATGAGGAAATTGCCTGAAGGGAATGAAAATGCATGCACACACACGCACACGCACACACACGCACGCACGCACGCACGCACGCACGCACACACACACACACACACACACACACACACACACACACACACACACACACACACACACACAACAGAGAACAGGAACAAGAAAAAACAAAACTGCTATTTCAATAATGCAATACAGAGACTCAGAGGGGAAATGGGTAGATGCATTGTTGGGAGAATATGATAAACAGAAAGAGAAGAGAGGTGGATGCACAGATGTGTCCCATAAGCAAATTTAGTGAGATGCACCTGTCATTTCACAGACACACACACACACACACAGGTCCACAGACAGAAGACGGTAGACAAATAATCTGATCTATTCATTCTCGTTTTGCACTTTCTGTCTCTGCTCCGTTCTCCCTTCCTTTTCCTTCCTCAGCATCTTTTCTTCCGCCTTTGTTTCTTTGTTTTTGTATTCCCTGTGTTTGGCGCTCTCTCCCCTCTCTGGTTTCCTTCCTCTCATCCTCTCTCCTTCTCTTCCTGCCTAAACACACCTCAAGGTTTCCTCCTGCTCAGCACAAAGTCGAATGACATCTGGGCTGCAACAGCTAACCACACATCCATGGCTTCAGAAGTTTTCAGCACAGCAGTGCATGAATACTGTACCATAGTAAAGGTATGATGAGCATACAGTTATGTATTATATACACACACAAACTCCATAGATACAGAAAGAGCTGCTTACTTCTCCAGAGCGGCGGCTACATCCTGAAGACCCTGAGGGCTGGTGTTGTTCTTATCCCAGATCACAGTCCTGCACAGAAACACACAATGTGACACAAATAGGAACTAATGAATTTTTTTTTTACAAAAAGAGGGAATCACAGAAGCAAACTGAATTTCTTCCAATGTTCCCCTTTAAGGTGATTTTTAAAAAGAAATAATTGTTTATAAAAGGGGGGTTTTATAACAGGGTTTCAGTGCACCAAACTTATATATTAGCAAATGCACTATAACTATAATTATTGGTCTATTGTTATTTTTCTCAATTTGTATTTAATGTAATTTTATTGATTAACTCTTTACTTTAACCTCCCTTATTTAGCATGTAGTCAACTAGTGATGTAATGTGTCTTTGACCCCTGAACATACACTCACCTGAGTTTGGAGTTAATCTGTAGCGCCTTGGCCAGCATCTTGGCTCCCATGTCCCCCATGGCGTTCCCACTGATGTCCAACCTGGTGAGAGAGGAGTTGCTGCCGAGTGCGTTCAGCACGATGGTAAGATCGCTCTTTAGTCTGGAGTCTGCTAGAGACAGAGAGGTGAGGGGCTGGGGGGGAGAAAGGAGAAACAAGCGTACATGTGGGGTGGGAGGAGGAGAAAAGGTGTTGAGAGAGGGATTATATTATGAGATCAAGGGGTAAAATACATACTTATTATGACTGACTGTAATGTGTGTTGTGTGTTTCTGGCAGTGCAATAGGACAGCAGGGCAGTCTGGTTTATCTGCCACCTGCAGGCTGTTCAGCAGAGTCAGAATTGATGAGCTGCCTTCCACTTGTCTGTGTTTATTCAGCTTTGCATCAGCAGCAACCATTCAAAAGGAACTGTCTTGGCTCTTGTTGTATATCATTGCCAACTTTAACAAAAGCCATTGTAATTTATGAATTGAGAGCATTAATATTCTTTCAGGCAGTGCCAGCTTGTTTTCCCGTCCAAGCGTCCTTGAATTGATTCACTGTCCATGGATGCTTGGTTTCCCTGCGTCTTCCGTTTATGTGGCTTAATGCTGACTCCATTCATGCCGTTTCCCTCACCCACCCTGTGATCTTTGGCACTTACATAGAGAAAGCATGCAGTCGGACATAACTGTCAGACCTCACAGCAACTTTGACACCATCACAAAAGTCTGCGAAACTTTTTGAAATCAATGAAAACAAAAAAATTCTCAGATTCAAAAGCTATAAAATTGACTTACTGCCTACAATTTTAGCTAAACTATTATAGTTACCAGATATTACAAATTGTTAATATTATGAATAACTAATTACTAATACTATTGAAACTAGATGCTTTTTTTATAAATCTAACACGCCACAGGTTCCAGGATAACATTGGTTTGCTGCAGCAGGTACATACACACACACGCACTCACGCACGCACTCACGCACTGCATCAGTGCAGCGGGACATATGGGCTACAGCCTAAGGGTGTATATTGCTGACGTGGTTAGTAGAGCATCAATCCATTTTCCAAACGTGTGAAAACGAAATGCAATTAGTTATACACAATTGCACTTAAGAAATATAGGCACAGTTTGCTTTGCAAGACAGTTGGCTATTAGCAGCTTCAGTGAGGAGCCATCCCTCAGTGCGGTTGTTTAGCCCTCTGGCTCGCTGGGCAGTCGTGACTTGTGATAGATGGTCACTGCAGTGGAGGCAGAGAGGACCCAGATGTGACCTGGGAGAGAGCTCGGTATTCCTTTTGGTGTCTTGCAGACAGACTTTAAGGGAGGCATGAATAGTGTGATTACAGGTTATATGTACTTGGTTGTGGTGATGATGGATCTTTCAAGGAGGCTGAGCTGTTTGGAAAATAGGTTCCTATAGCTCAGTCTGAGCTTTTAGTGTCAATGCAGCAGACACTGTCATGTGATGTCAGTCTGTAATTATGCTGCTTCCTGTTTATTGTGTTTGAAAATACAGCTGTTAACATGTTGACAGGCTCCTTTCATCTGTGAGTTCATTATCTGAATTTTTATTGTGTGAATTCATGCCCCTTAAAATTTTAGGGTGAAGCAGACAAGATGTAACTCTTTTTCAAGAAAAGTGGCCGCAGTGTAGAAATGATTGTAGCGGTGTGCGAATGAGAGTGTTTCATTGTCAATAACTATGAGAACCCAAATAATTGACATGAATATCTTTAAATACATATACAACCTTAACCCTAATGCAAAGTGGGATTACAAAGATTACTGAGCTACAAACTGTTTCACTGAAAAATAATTCACCCGAGACCTTTACATATGTATGTATGTATGTGTGTGTGTGTGTGTGTGTGTATGTAATTGCAGAAAATTGCATCATTTATTTCCTCTTTTTTTTTTTGGAAGGACCCCTGTGCCCCCGACTCTAGTTGCCCCCCCCCCAGAATTTTGGCTTGCATGATGCCTCTGATAGCATTAATTATAAAAGTTCCTGCAGAGGCTGCTGACTCTTAAGGGCAAGCCCCAATTAAACATTTATCGGATGATCAAGCAGACTTGTAAGAGACGTCTCTAAAATGTCAAAGACGTTATCATTCAAAACTCCACGGGGCCATAATGAAAAATGCAGCAGTGGATCAAGTGGATTTTTTTGATTCCATGGTTTACAAATGTCCAGCAGATCCTATCTGTTCACCAGAGCTGAGCCGCTCTATGATACATGGCATTTACACAGCTGGAGATTCCTGGGAACCATCTTCACGAAAACATGCAAAGGCAAAAAATAAGTAGCTCTTTTAGGGCTCCTTAGTTAAGAGTCATTCACGAAGCTGATCGTAGCTCCTAAGTTTGACAGAAGTTGCTCAAGAGGAGTTTTAAATCATGAAGGCTTCAACTCACCAACTAATACAAACATATAAAAACACCAGAGACTGTTTGCACAACTCTCCACTGGATGATGGAAAAGTATATTTTCTTATTCAATTTAGTTTATAATGCCATTTAATTTATTGTGATTTATTTTACTTAATGCTTAATTTTCATTTAACAATTTCATTCCCAATCAATTATAAAAATTATTATTTCTTTTTAAAAATTAATTTATATACATTGTATTTTAATGCTCATTATAGGTTTTTAAAATCCATCCATCCATTATCTACAATTGCAAGTAAAGTACATGTACCCCTGAACTGTACTTAAGTACTTTCCATCACTGCTGCATTCAATCCATGATCTGCAGCACAAGTAGAGCAGCGATGATACATGTTTGGTACATGTATCAATCTGAAGTCAGAAGAAAATAAGGGCTTCCTGTGTAGCATCTCCAACAGGATCAAATCTAAATATGATTCCACCTCCACATGGATTAACACAGCGGATGCCATGAACAGATCCAGATGCAAAAGCATGCAGCAGTGGGAGAAACGCTCCCTGTCAAGTCTGTTCACTCACTGGTTTTTATAGCTCAATACTGAAGAAATCAAGAGTTCATGAGTTTGTGTGCTTTGCCATAAAAAAAAAAATAGATAAGAGTGATGAATGACGTGTGAGCTATGACATTAACACGTATTTCCCTCTCTAATGAAGCTTTTATCTTTGAAGTGAGGGGCTATTTTATCGAAGGTGTAGTGACGGGCGTGTGGAGGAATAGCGTCAACATGGTTATAAAGGCAGAAAATTACTTTTTTTATGTCTTGTCTGAGGATGCAGAGAGAATTATTTACTGCCTGCACGCAGCAGACATTAAACATACAAATTTAAATAGGTACAAGTTTATGGACCAGTGGCCACAATAGCTAATTCTTTCTGCAGCCATGTAAAGTAGAAACAAGATCACTGCTTCACTGGGTTCCTGCACAGTTTCTAACAGCTATCTGAGAATAAAAATAAAAACCTGCACTAATAATGTCCAACAAGCACATAAAACCAGTGCACCAACAACATCTGGCAGGAACAAAAACATAGAAACTACAATGGTAACATCTATATTCTTTGCCGATATCAGTAATTACAAGTCCCATCCCTCTCTATGGACATGACTTTCAGCAGCTCAGCCTTTATGAAGCACTAAAATCATTGCGCCATTGCGCTGGGTATGCAGACATTCCATGTTTAATAAAACCAAGAAAATAAGAAATTGTAAGCCAAGACAAGACTCATACCAGAGGCAAATTAATCTATTTAATGAATGTTCAGAAAATGATGACTCGTGTTTAATATCATGATGAAAATCATTTATCCTGCACTGTATGTTCAGCAATATAGCATCCTGCCTCTCCACTATAGTCCAGAATAGCTTGGTGGATCATCATTCTTCCACTCAAATATTGTTATTAAAAAAACTAGGGCTGCACTGGTGAGATTTAGGTTGTTCCTGAATTCATCCTGCAGTCGCCAACATTCACAAGCACGGCCTGATAATTACTACCAAGGAGCTTTAGGCTGTGGTTTTGCACATGTGGTTTGTTCAAGGATGATGGAAGATTTGCAGATTAAAATAGTCTCAAATATATGTTCTTTGCTCATTACAGACCTATTACACACTGCAAGAAGAGCAAGGGAGGAGATTTTTTTTTTTTGATTTTGCTGAGTTTTGCTAAGTAACAGGGGACTACTTCTTGGCTAAGAAATAGTCCATGTGTAGGCATGCAGATCTAGATGCTTTTGGACAGAGCCCGGCTGGCTGTTTTCCTGATTTCCAGTCATTATGCTAAGCTCAGCTAACCAGCTGCTGGCTAGAGCTTCATTTTTTTCTGCACAGATGTGAGAGTGATGTCGCCATCACACCACTCTGAAAATTTTCCAAAATGCTGAACTATTCCTTTAATGAGGCTGAATTACACTGTCTCGCCAATGACGGTCGGTGCATCAGTTTATATTCTGGCAGCCAGAAGGGATCGCAGGTCTAACTGTCTGGACTCAGGCCAGGACACAGAAACACAACAGGGTAAATGTGCCACCTGGAGCTGTGTCACGCACTCTGAAAGAGGCAGAGGAGGAGGAAAAATCTGCTGCTGAATAAAATTTGAAACTTGTTATCTCGACAAGCTTTGACTTATCTGAGTTTGCATGTCAGCTCTGGTTGTGAGGTACACTTTCATCCCTGGTCCACAGCCATTTTTATCAGCAAGCCCTTCTCTGAGATCAGCTGTCTGCTACAAAAACCTTGAATCTCAGCTATCTTCCGTTCCTTCCTCCTATTTTTTTAATTCCCTACTACCCACCCTGAATGAACATCTTCTGACCTACCACCTTTAACCTCTTCCTGTCACTTTTTCAGCACCCATCCATTTCTCTCTTCTCTCTTTGCATCCCACCTGCAAAGCCAGATAACCAGCTCATACACATACGCTATCTCCTCACGCACATAATGACACACACACACACACACATACACACAGACTACAAGCATCAAGAGACCAATCCAGCACAGAGCAGCTCAATAGGACCATCAATCTAGCACATCCACCACTGTGGGAGACAAAAAAAAGGGCAAGCACTGGGGCAAAATTTGTTACAGCTCCCATGATGGAGAGAGAGATAAAATGAGAGAGATGGATTGAGGGACAGGAAGGAGGGCAGATAGCGAGAAGCTGGAGGAAATCCCTGTATTTCAAGGCAGGTTTCCAGAGCAACTGAAGAAAATGATTGCATCTGGTAAATAATTCCCCGTTCAGACATTGATAGACACAGGGAGGGAAAATCCAATTGATGGGGGGGAATGTAGAGGCTTAACTTATTTTTAAATTGAGATGGTGATCATCAGCAGAGAGTATTATTTTACAGTACTAGTCAGATTAATACTTGGGCCATATTGTCATGAGCTGCTTCCATGATGTGATGTACCTTTGCTGTTCACCCACATTTCACTGCTACTACTATTTCAAAACTACTTAAATAATACCCAGACCAGATTTAACAAAACGTGTTCATGCATCTAAATGAAACAGTATGAATGTTGTACAGTTCTCATAAGCCACATGGTTTCAGCTGAATCGGATACTTTATTGATCACTGTAGCGACACTATATTCACACCACTCCAATGGAGTGGTCAGAGGTCAGTCGTAGAGCAGCTGGTGGAGATTCAGTGATTTGCTGTCCCTTGCAAAAGCCAGACAGAGGAGGAAATTAAAAACTCACCGACTCCTCTTCCTGAATCATATGGACCAGGCTGTCCAACACTGGAGCGAGGTTTCTGAGTCAGGCAGAAGAAAGACAGGAAGAAAATATACACCATGAACATGATAATCACACTGAAAGAACAATCTTTAGAAAAAAAAAAGATTGAATTACGTATATTGTTTCTAGATTATTCTGTGCTGTGAGTACAGCACTTTGTATATCTGTGGTCGTCTCAACATCCTCACTAAGCATTTAGTGGACGACAAAAGACCGACTTCAGTGCAACGTGGCATGAGTAAGATCAAACCCTGCCGTCTGTTTGAAGTGAGTTTATGTTTTGGCCCAGTGACTTGAATATGACACAGCACTCTTTAGTCACCCATGACAGACCAAACTAAGTCACACTAAGCCACAACCAAAGCCAGGCCTAACCACAAAGGTTACTCTCATACTGTACACATCAGCTGCGCAGCCTCTCCACTCCTGTGGTGTATTCTTACTTGGACTTGATGTTGTTGAAGTTCTTTCCCAGAGAAAGGTGTCTGATGGATCGGTTCTTGGCCAACCACACAAGCAGAGTGGACAGGTCTGAGTCCAGGCCTGCAGGTAGAGAAATAGGTTAGACATTAAAACAAAGTTGACTGATCTTAAGCGGTTTCAGTAGTTACATGCTAAGGACCATGTTTGAAAGTTTCAGTAAATATATGGTACAATGTGCATGGAAGCTGCCATCTCACCGTTGTCAGAGATGTCTAAACTGGTGACGTTTGGGATCTCGGCAATGCAACCTTCAAGGATCTGAGAACCTCCTGACCGCAACTGGAAAGACAGGAGAGCAAATTTTAAACACACAGTAAACAGTACATGTGGCTGAATGTAGAGTGTGGCCTGCTAATAATAGTACAGGTAAGTAGAGCTTGTAACACTTTGAATACATGACTCCTTAATTGCCTGCTGGAATGAGACAGCTTTCGGAGATTCCCACACTTTGACTACGAAAATGATTCACATAAATGTCACAGTGTTTGCAAATGGTTGTACAAATTCAACAATATGAGATTTAAGTGCTGTATGTATAGTAATAAACCCGTGTGCACCTGTGCAAACAACAAAGCAAGCGGTTGAACACAAAACCATATGCATGAGAATCTTAAAAGAAACACGTATTCAGCGTCGAAGCACAGACAGCTAATAATGGAAACATGCAGGTCAGACGTCTCAAGAGGGACTTGTGGTTTTAAATGACTAACATGGTAATGGAAAATGACAATTAACTCCAGAAGAATAGGATCAGCAGAAAATTATAATATCTGCCAAAACAGACGTGCAAATAAAAACAGGGAGGAATGAGCTGTTAATTATTAAGAGTGAGCACATTGGTACTTACACAATGGCCAAGCTTACAGAAGCATTAGGGGGGAGAGAACAGCATGTCAGAGCCACACCAACAATTACCAGCAACAAAACGCACAGATGCTTAATGATCAGACTTCTATTCAAAACACACACTCAGCGGTGACATGCGCATTTTTGCACAAACGCTCTCGACAGGAGTAATATTAACAGTCCCCCCCTTTTTTTTTTTTTTTTTTTTTTGCATGCCGTCAGCCCACTCAGAGTTTTGGGCTGCCTCCACCAAACGCTTCATTAAGACTTCAAAAAAGGACGGAACACATCATTTCCCCCCGCAGCTTCAGTTTGGGAAGATTTCTATGGGAATCTGGAATTGGAGTTCCTGTGTAATTTGTATTCATGTGTTATCTTTAGCGCTCCCATTGAATCTGCGGGCAAGCTGTCTTTTTCTGTTCGAGCAGGGGAGGAGATGAAGGCGAGCAGGCGGCTGCTGTGTGTGTCTGTGTGTATATGGGTGAGAGTTGTGATGAAACAATTAGAGATGGAAACTTAACCCCCACCCCCACCCCTCTGTACATGTCTCCCCTCTCCGCCCCCCCCCACCTGCTGTCTGCCAAGTATTCCATTATA
Organism: Holacanthus passer; assembly: GCA_025331565.1. Classification (NCBI taxonomy): domain Eukaryota; kingdom Metazoa; phylum Chordata; class Actinopteri; family Pomacanthidae; genus Holacanthus; species Holacanthus passer. Next base: position 7,164,069 of record JAFREQ010000012.1, on the reverse strand, counting down.
CAGCCTCTTAAGAGTGTCACTGGTCTGTCAAATGGTTTTGGAGTGGATCCTAAAAAGCTGATTGCATTGGAGCAGCATTACATCCAAACTATTAGAGACCACACTCACCAAACTTTAGCTGACAAGGGCACTTGCACAAATGCCAGCAATGATAGAAACAGAGAGAATGAACTGATAAAATCAAGAAACAAAACCAACTCCTCCCTAAAATCCACTGGTTGCAGTCTTTTGATTGCTCAAGATAGCCGTCACTGTATTTTGCAGCATTGTGCTCAAACTGTGCTTCTTACTGAAGAGATTTACCTGCATTATCATCAGAATCACTGTGCTGTGCATTTAATTTATCTACAGTTGAAGGATGTAGATCTCTAATGGATGTGGGGCTTGCTTTGTTTTCACACACCGCACCATGCCGCAACTTACTGCTGTGACTCACATGCGTCCTGACCAAACAGTGAAAGTGCAGCCATGAGTGAATGATCCCTCACCAGCAGCCAGGCACAAACGCACTTGAAATAAAATGGTTTATGAGAGACAATGATAAGACAGTGTATCTCTGTTGGTCTTACCTCACAGCAGCTGAGGTCTAGAGACACGTCCTTCAGATTCAGGTTACTGGCCAGACCAAGCAGGAGAGCTCTGAAAGAGTTACATATTTTCAAAGGTGTGAACAGATATAAACTTTTCATCATGTAGATAAATGTTAATAGACTGTGCATTTTTTGTGAATCTAGGTTTCCCCAGATGGGTTATATTTGTTCCATCTTGATCAGTTTATTTCTATTTGTGAGCACATGCTGTCAATGTCCAAACTCCAATAATAATATTAACGATAGTTTTAGTCAAAAAAACATTAAACTGCAGTGTCACAGCTGCAGCATTCATCCTCTCATGCAGCTCCTCACTGAGACGTACAGCAGGCTGACAGGACAAGTTTATTCTTACTGCCTGAAATGGACATACGGGTGGTAAAAGAAGATGAGGGACAAAATGTACAGAGAGAATGAAACAGAGAATGTGGGACAGAAGAGGCTGCTGCTCAGACACATTAAATGTGAATGAAAGGTTCTCTCACTTGAGGGCCTCTGGCGGCAGCTTGGTTCCCGACACGTTGATGGAGCTGAGAGACATGGCACTGCTGAAGAAGTGCTTGAATGAAGGAGGCACCTCTTTGCCTTTCCTACAAGAGAGCAGGAAATAAAATAATGTCAGATGGATACACCAATGACTTCAAATACAACATGTCACCAACTTTTCATTTTTTTTTTTTTTTAAAGCTCTTTTGATCCAACGCCCCATGAGACTCAATGATGTAGTTCCTTTAGCTGACCTGAGATTCAGGCCAACATTAAGCTTTTATTACTTTTTCCATGTCCTAAAAGCCTGTGACCCATTTTAGTTTTTATCTACTGTTTAAGAAGCTGTTTTAGCTCCATAAAGGATTCAGAGAGGATCACTCAAAGTCCCAGGTACAACCCTTAACCACTACTCATCCTCCCTCTCCTGCCTCCCCCTCCTCCCCTGATGAAGTCAACTCCCCAGAGACACACTGGAAAGAGAGATAATAATGGGAAGAAAACTCCACCCACCACCCATCTGTTACACACAAAATCTGCACACATGCACACAGACATTCTCTCTCTCTCACACTCACACACACGCGCAGGCACAAACCCTTACACTCACATACACACACACACACACACACACTCTCTAACTTGAATTGTGCATCTTTACAAAACCAACCTGATGTCCTGTATTTCATCCTTTCTGTAGTGGCACTTAGTCACCAGCAGGTGTCACAGCCCAACATACATTTCAGGCTAATAGAAACAATTCTCTCATTTCAGGTCAAAAAGAAACTTAGTCCCTGATTTTACAAAAAGACACAGATGGCAGTTGCGGATAATTATGGACATTTGTGGCTCAACTTATGGACTTTTCAACCTTGGTGCAGACTGATCTAAGTGTGAAACATAAATTTCAGATACATGTTCTAGGCTTCAAAAATATATATGCTTCCGCATTTGGTTTAATTAAATTATTGAGGTTTAAAGGCAGAGAAATCTTTCTCTGTGATAAACACTGTTTTGATTTGACTTTAGGAATGAGTTTGTTCATATGGGCGTTTTGTTTTATCCTCCCTGGGGTGAATGGCAGTGTCGTTTCTAAAGTGTCTTCTTTAAATAACACAATTATCATTACAGCCTTGCTTTTGTATCCTATTCTTATCTTGAACTGTTTTTTTTTTAATTCTATCAGATTGTTTTAATTGTTAATCACCTATTGTGCAACTGTCTGTCCCCAGTTGTAGTGTATTTAGTACTTTCAATGGTATCTGGGAAATCTTGCAAATACACTTGTGCATTTGCTACTAGAGCAAAATAAATGAATTTTCTTTCCTCGTTGTCAGGTTACTGTTGGTGTAACCCAGATGGGTTCTTACCTGTGAGAAAACACACTCTTTGACACATTAAGAACAGAGAGGTGTTGGACTGAACCTCGCAGCAGAGCCGAGCAAACCTGGAAATTACACACAATAAATCACCATAACATCTGAGCTGTATAAAATGTAATAACTGCAACAGCCAATGAGTTTTGAGCACAACATGCTGTTATTCTTTGCACCTTCCACCCCTCCCTCTTCCCCTCTGTGCCAAGTGCGTAAATGTATTTACAGCCGGCTGTACGTGAGAGACACAATATGATTTAAGAGCTAATCAATATCTTCAGTGACAGACTGACAGCTGGCTACATCTCAGACCAATCAATAAGCTGTTTTTGGCTTTCAGACCCACATCAATACATCACATACAGTATTCAGAACACTTTGCAAGCAGTTGGCAGCAGCACAGATTGAGTGGGTGTATAAATTTTCATTACATTCCCTGCAACACAGATATTAATAGCAAGCACTTCACCTTACAACGCAGTATAATGAAGTACAATTCCAATTGCATGTTTTTTGTTTGTTTGTAGTTCTTTGGTTTTGTGCAAAATGTGTTCCACATTATCATATATCTCTTTACCCAATTACGTTTTAATTTAGCAATTTTTTCCTGTGAATACCAGGCAGGATATTTTATCAGGGTGCCTCCTGACTCACCTGGTCCAATGAGCAGTCGGTGTTGGAGAGGTCAAGGGTGGCCAGGCTGTTGGGTTGACCCAGGAAGTGGTAGAAATGCTAAATGAAGAGTAAATCAGAACACCCATTGTTACAAAGGAGATGAAGAAGATGATGTGACTGCTTTTCTGGAGGATATGTTAGCAGATAAATGTGTTGTTGACCTGTAGTGAGAAACGCTCTCTAATGCAGGAGAATGTGATTTTGACTCCTGCATACTGTATGTGGCTTTTGAGAACATTAATAAGGTCTTTTCTTTCATAATGTCTTTTATTCTCTTACCATTAAGTGACTCCTATCCCTTTTATAAATTACCGTATCTATTAGTTGTTGAATGCTGATCTTAAAATATTCAAATATCATTGAGATTCTGGTTTACTGCTGCACTATTTCTTTTCCTGGAGTAGAAAGTCTAGTTAATTAGTGGACTTTATAAGCTCACTGTTTCCAGCTCAGCTAAGTTAACAAGCTGCTGGCGCAAGCTTCATATTTAATAAAGAAATGAGAGTGGAATTGATCTTCTCATCTAACATCTAATGTCGAGCTATTCCTTTAAAATTATCTTACTTTGTCAGCACTTTGGCCAGCAGATGATACTGACCTCTGCATCTGTATGTATCATGATTTGTTGTCCAGCTACAAACACAGTATATCACTGCCGTGGATGTGATTGTGTCTGTCAGACTAGATTCTTATGTATCTGTCCTCTGAACAGATGCCAAACATCCCGAGTCGATGCTCTCCTGCACGGAGACATGCTAACTGATTTATAACGGCCTGAAAAAGCCCCCACACAACTGTAGCACTGACCTGTTTCAATCAATGAAGTGCTATTGATACTAGCTCTAAAATGGATTAGAAACTGTGTGTATCTGTGTTTGTACCTGCATGTCGTCTCCTCGGAGGACATTCCCTGAGAGGTCCAGATGGACCAGGCTGCTGGGGATGGACGGGTTGGCACTCAGTGACTGGCAAAGGCTGTTCACCCCTACAACACACACACACACACACACACAAATGTGCATGCAGTGTCAGCATTATCACAACCCTCAAATCTCCACTTGATGTTTTGACAGCACATTGAAGGAAATAGCAGAGGAAATGAGGAGCGGGTGAAGACGGGAAAGAACAGGATCAGAATGTAGAGTGAATGCATGGAAAGTGAAAAAAGTATATTTTCACATGGTTGTGTGAATGTAACGCTACGCCTTTCTTAGCGTCACGCTGTGTTGAGGATGAGGGATTTTCCTTTTCTTTAGGTCATGAGAAAATATATCATAATAAATTGATTTCAAGCATTATCGAAATTCAAGCTCTAAATAACTTCATGAAGTGCTGCAATCATTTAGGATGTGTTTGAGAGGCAGAAAATGTGTGTGTATGCGTGTCTTTGCACACATGGATTTCTACTGCACAGTGTGTCATATCGACATATTGCACGTACGAGCACTGACCCGTGTCACCCGTCTGTCACATGGCCGACACACTGAACTAGCACTTTCATAATGTTCTGACTCTGTGTGCCGATAAACCGAGGCGTGACCGTCAAGTGACTGATTTGACAGAGTTAGACAGAAAAATTACAGAAATAAACAGAAATAATTCAGATGATTAAAATAGAACATTCTGTTATTGACGTTTTTCGCAATAGATAAACATGCTTCAACATAGTCAAAAGACCGTTAACTGGAATCAAAATTCAGAAGATGAAACGACAGATCTGCTGAATTACAAGCTTCATCAAATGAAATCAGTGCTTAAAAAAAAAAGCAAACAACGTCCTCAATCCTCTACTTTTGCTCTGAGCATTGGGGGCTTTTGGGGTTGGATTATGGATTGGGCCTTTAGCTAGACGAGCTGGGCTCAGTTTAAGCAGCGGAGCCCTCTCACTAACCCCAAACTGTGAAATGTGATAGCTCTTTATTGATTGCCTGAGAGCACAGCGTGTTTACAGTGGGTCCCTAAAGATGGTGTCTGGTGCTGGAGCGCTTACTTTGGGTGAGAACCAAGAAGAAATTTTACCTGCAAGTGACTGCTGCCAGCGGCCACATTTAATCTAGACATTATGACAAGAACGACTGCAAATCCCCTGCAGTGTTTTTGCAGAAAAGCCTCGGCACAATCAGCCCCTTCATAGCATTTCATTAAGAGCCATTACTGCAGAAGGATTCAATCACGTCAAGAGGTTACGGCTCTACTGACTTAAGGAAAGTGGTCTGGTAAGCAGCATTTATGCAAATGAAAACATGCACACTGTTTACAGATTGTCTTTGCACACTCATGTCTTTTTCTTGCCCTCACTTACAGAGTTAACAGTTTAATAATTAAGCGTCATCAACATCTCAGTGGTAGATCTGATCAGATTAGTGGAAGATATCTGATCAAAGGGGAGTGTGGAAAAAGGAAAGCCAGCTGCTCACGACACAATATTTATTTTTTGTATTTCACTCATTCCAACCAAACTCCATTTCAAAACTGCAAGCTGCTATTTGAGGAACTGTATACAAAGCACAAGGAAACACAGCACATACCTTTGGGTGATAGTGAGGTTTTTGAGAAGTTTAAATGCTTGAGCCCCATTCGAAGTTTGGCAAACTGAGCACCCAGGGAGGAGATACCTGCAGCCAGAGAGAGAGAGTCAGTGATTTTCCTCTTTAATGGCTGCCTCTTTTCAACCAACATGACCATAAGCACTTTTATATTGTAAATACAAACCCCTTTGCAGCTTTATTCAAAACTTAACAGATGCACATTCTCTGCTTAACAACATAGGTCATCACAACTTTAAAAGTTCATGCTATAATAGAATCACATCTATCCTATGTAACTAAAAACAAACCTTGCTTAAAATGAATATAGATAATATAGATGTCAGTTTTGGAGAAAGAGCCTCCTCCCCCTTCCAATTCAAGCAATCAGTCACCACAGTGGCTAGTGAACAGGCAAAAAAAGGTTCATTTCAAATAAATGTATAAAACATAATTGTCTATCAAGGTAAAATGGTCAAAAAAAGATGGTGTAGTTTCTTAACCAAGATCACATTCAACAGATCCTGGTGGTAAATTTTACATGAGAACAGATGAGCCAGAGATTGGTGACCCCTTGAAATCTGCCGTATGTTTACATGCGACTGGCTGCATATTTGGTGGAATGTATCTTTAATTCATGTGTCCTGGATAGAGAGGCCTTAGGATAGAGGTGATGAAATATTAAACTTGTTGTACTCATTGTCCTATGAATATTATCATATTCTATAGCAAGCAACAAAAAAACATTGTCCCAGAAGGCCTTTTTCTTAAACCTATACCTGCCTGCCTGTCTTGACCTTTTGGATTTTTTAACTACTGAGCAGCCAAACTGCCTAATAAAGACTGTCCCATCTAGATATTCCCAGCCTCCTGAGCCTGATTTTGGTTACACTACCATGGATAGCAAGAGAAGTATATTCTTACATTTAAGATAAGATAAACCTTTATTCGTCCCACAGTGGGGAAATTTGCATGCAAATGAGATTACAAAATGTCCATGTGCATTTTTATTTTAAAATATTTACAGAGCTGAACGAGTAGAACAGCGGCAGTGAACAGAGCAGAGCTGTTTAGAACAGAGAACAGCAGAGATTAGTGCATTAGACCACATTAAAGCAGATATCATACCTCTGTCCTCCAGTGGGTTGTTGGCAAGATTAATGGTGGTGAGTCCTGAGCTGGGGTTATGGGCCAGGGCAGCAGCTAGCTTCTGGGCAAAATCACTGTGGAGTGTGAAAGAGTGTGTCCATTACAGTTATCCATTATTGGTTTGACCAGTGTGCTGTAATGTGTTTTCCTTACTATGGCAGAAAAGCAGAGCAGAATAGAAGTGAATTAGCATTATTCACACAACACATTGATGTCACAGTCGAAAAAGTACAGGTGTGAAAAATACAATTTTATTTAGCTGCTTCAGTTTCAGGGTCCTGATATTATGCACGTTGGCTCACTGTCACAGCCCAAATCTGTGTTTTTTTTTTATGATTATCCAGATTGATTTTAGAGGTCTGGACAGCAAAACAACAACATACTGGATCCAAGCCAGATTAGGAGGTGGATTGAAATGTGATTCCAATATGATTTCTATAGATGTATCTCAGTCCGGATGCTCTGGCCACTTAAATCAAATCTCAAAGTATCTTTGGCTTCAGCTGCTACACGACACACAGTGACGACGTGAAATCCAGAGTGACGGAGGTGCATGAGAGTAGCTGAGCAGGATCAGTGTTTACCAGCCTGCTTGACTTGACAGCACGATTGTTTGGAGGGGGAGATGATGGATCTCCAAACCACGTTATCAGAGTACGCAGCTACTGACGCCTACGTCATAACTGCAGCAACTCCTGCAGATAGGTTGTTGATGTCTGGACACACAAATCCGTTTGATCACTTGCAAATAACAACGTGGACAGTCTGTCTTAAAGAGCTGATTTGAGAGACACTTCCCACAATGCAAAGTGGTGTCTTTCATGTGACTCTTGCTATTTTGGAAACGTCAACATCTTTCAAACTTCACACCACAAGTTTGTAACACGGGGTTTCTGAAAAAAAAAACTGTAGTAAGTTCAAGCTGAAGTGATTACACTGGAGTAGTTTTCTCACACATGCCTGAGTTCTGCCAGAGACACAGAAAACACTTCGTCACTGTTCACCGGCACAGCAGCACTCTAAAATCACAAGTTAACTGACCGTGACATGAAAATGGTGGAGTGTTCCTTTAATAGTTTACATATTCTCACGTTTTGAGTCCTGCGTTGTCCAGAACCAACTCTTCCAGTCGACTGGAGCGAGACACTACCCGAAGGATCTGCTCGCACACATCTGCAGACTGAAGACACACACACGGACACAGATGTCAGAAAATTTTTTTGTTATACATCATTTTGCAAAATATCAAGACAGACTAAGTTCACTATTGTTTTAGGTGATATGAAAGGTGAAAAGAGTTGCAATGTTAGATATATGAATCTCACATTCATGGCAGTACAAATAGATCTCAGCTCACTGATTCTCTTTTCAAAAACATAAAAAAAATATACTAATTAACAGAACGAGCTCCGAGGCTCAAAATGTACTTTCATGTAGAACAGCGAAGCTTGGACTGAAACATTCAAGGTCACAGGAATAACACAGACATTTACTTTCGGGACACATGATTCATGCAAGTTGTGCAAAACGCGGTGAGACCACTCAGGAAATCTGTTCATTTATGCTAATTAAAGCAGCACTGGCAGGATGTTAAAAAAAGAAACAGCATATAAGTGAATTCTGTCTCTTTCGCTTAAAGACAAATCATGCATGACAGGGAGCGACTGGGGACAGCAGACTTTAGACACTTTAGAGGGAGAAAAGTTGTCTCGCTTCTGTGATCTCCACATCGCAGGAGGCCGAGTCGGGGGAGAAAAAGCACTCATATTTAGACGAAATTAAAAATTCAACAGTTGGACGTCCGTGCCCTACCTAGATGTTCACTGACCCAGTTCACTGTGTGCTACGTCACACTCAGACACATAGACAAACACACATCCTTGTTTGCCTTACTACACTACTACAATCATTTTTCTATACTAATTATCTGCACCGATTCATAAGACAAACATTTTCCATCAGAGTAACTGAACTTTACAGGGCCATTGTTTAGTTGTTATTCTTGGTAATTGACATTCCTGTTTCTCTCGGCCTGCAACTTCAGTGTGGCCAAAACACTGGCGACATTGTCCCACACTGTTATCTACAGTGAGGGGGAGAGAAAGAGGGGAGAAAATGAGATGGCGAGAGAAAGAGAGACAACACGAGGGAGACGTAGAAGAAAGGGACTGTTGTTCGCATGTTTTCTCTGTGTAACTGTGAGTATTACAGAGGAGGAATAAGAACGACGGAGGGCAGTGAGGGATGACATATAATACAGAAAAGGGAGATATGAGGGTAGTGAGGGATGAAATAGAGAAAAAGAGGGGAGAGAGGAGTCAGCCATAGCACAGCAGAGAGAGAGGGAGCGCACAAAGAAGCCTGTATTTTCCACAAGAGTCACAATAAAACTGTTGGGGACAGCGCAGAGACACTGTCAGCATGTGCACTGCCCCATTTACCATTCATTAAATAAGAGCCCTGTCATGCTGTGCTTTTCTGCCCTTACGCCCTGCTGAAATATCACACACTTTCACACATGTATACACACACGCATACTGTGCGATCATGAGGTAATCAGAAGGCAAGTCCTCTTATCGCTGCCGTCCTCTCATCTTCTTCTCCTCCCTTCTCATTTTCGGCTCAGCATCTCGATTAGACCACAAGACAAACAGCCTGATTGAACTGAGGATGAGCAGCATAATCCCTCGCTGTGATAGCCCGCTGTGTGTGTGTGTGTGTGTGTGTGAGAGTGTCTGTGAGTAAATGTGTGTTATATTATCCAGTCCAATGCACTGAGAGATTCCTTATCTGTTTGATTGAAATGGTTCGACTGTAATTTTAGCCTGAGGCTTGTGCTTGTGCTCTCACACACTTTTTCTTTTTCTTCCTGCTTTATGTTTCTCAGACATTTCTTTTAGATGTTCCTAATGTATCTGTACACAGTTGGACAGATACAATAGATCAGGCTGATGGGCAGCGTTGCCCTAGAGTTGAACTTTTTCATATCAATAGATTTAGCAGGAAGATCAACTGCCTCACTGCCAGAAAGTAAAGACTAGTTTCCCATGCTGGAAATGTCAAGTTCCTTTTGCTCTGGCTTCATTCTTTCAATCTGATCTCCTCTTCCTGATACCTTCTGACTCATTTCCTTATTCATCTCTCCCTTTCACTGTGTCCACTGACCTCTCCGCTGACCTTCACTGCTCTTTTTGCTGCCATCACTTTTTCCCCTTCACTCTCTGCTCCCCTCTTTTTCTTCTTTCTAACTTGTCATCGTTTCCACTGGCACGGGATCATAAATTCAATATCACACTCCAGAGCACATCCTTGCACCTCTTGTCTCCCCATTACCACCATGCAAACATGCACAAAGAGAAAAAAAGAAAAAATAAGACAGAGGTTTCCTTAAAAACACCCATTAGACAGTAATCTAACACAACATCTGCCTCTTTGCATGACAAACACAACACAACCACTGTTCAAATCACAAGACGTGGTGGTATCTGTAGCAACACCAAAACAAGTAACACATTATAAAACCTATTTGAATAAGCATGTGCTGAAACCCACAAAACCCTAAGGGTCCATTATAATACACACTAATCTGTGACAGAAAAGACACACATTAGACACAAGTGTGCCCGGTGTGAGTATTTGAGCCTAAATATGCACACGGCATGGTGACGGACAGGATTTTAAAATCGAATACAAAAGGAATTGTCTGTGACGGAGGCGTGAGATAATTGTTTGGATTGAGGAAGCTGCGTGCGGTAATTGGTGAGACTGAGCGAAGCCCTGAGACGGAGAGTTAGTGATGGAGTGCTGCAGGGGGGCAACAGACCGAGACATTGAGCCCCTTTGTCTCGTTAGGATTAGGAGTCTTATCACACAAGAACATTGGACTGATCCTCAGTCAACAGACAGGAGGGGAAGATGGAGGAAACAAAGGGGGGAAAATGATGTACAGGCAGCTATAGTCAGGCAAAGGTAGCGTGAGAGACAGTTAACACAGAGATATGAGGACGATGAGCCTAAATTTGGATTTTGTCAGCCTCCTCAAAAAATGCAGGCAGCTTTGTAACAAGATCCATCATCCAACCAAATCATCAAAACTGGAGCAGTGTTGCCACAACACAGTCATAAAATTTAATTCATCTGGATTGAGGTTATAATATACCAATTATCATGTTGACTGACATTAACATTTAGCTCAAAGCACCGCGGTGTGGTAGAGCCTCACAAAGCCACTATTGCTGTATACTCTTGTTTACACAGTGATTCTCCATATCTTAGGTACTGCATTTGACAGATGGACGGACAGAGAGACAGAGCCCAGTCCAAGCCAGTGCACCAGTGCAAAAAAGAATTTCCCAGTTTGGGACAAATAAAGTACATCCATCCATCTATCTATCTATCAGTCGTAGTGCAGTAAGGAAATGAGGACCTTTACGAAAATGAAAGGGACAGTGAACAAACTGACAGGTCAGCAGACAAGAAGAGACACATTTGTCGTAAGTAGCTATTCTACTCACTATTTACTCTGAGATAGGATTGAATCTGGATTATCAGATTCTGATCTGGACTATAAATAACACTATTATACTGTTTACCCAGCATAATTCAAAGTGATGCTTGAAAACATATAAGTAGAGAAAGGAACTACTGGGACAGGAAATTAAAGTAGTACTAAAACTTATTTATTGACCATTATATCTAAACCACTCTTATTGATATGTAACTGGTCTGGCCAAACAATTAGAAACAATGCACTACAGTTCAACAGCACCACAAACTACAGCCTCCAAAATAACCACAAAGATGAATCAACACCTCTCTGAATTGGTTTCAACTAAAACTAAACATTAAAACCTCCAATAAAACCTTATTGCAGGACTGCTATCAGAAGACTACAGTAACTATGTTTTTGAGTTCCCCGAACTGGACAGACATGATTAATGAGCAAACAACAGGAGGATATTTAGAGAAGGGGCACTGACCAGTTTGTAGTCCTTGGTGGAGAGCTTGGTGAACCACTGGTTAAATTCCAGGACTGCTATTATAGCCACCAGATCCCTGAGGAGGGACACACAGGGAGGAAAGAAAAGGTCAAAGCTGCAACTATATATTTTCTTTAACAGCAGCACTTTAGGTTAGTGGTGACTTCAGCAAATTACTACATTAAAAATAAATCTTGTCACACAAACAATACCTCTCTTTTCTTTTAATTTTGTGTTTCTCTTATTCAAATAAATGTTTTGAGCCTCATCTGCGTGCAGCTTTATTCACCATTGTCTCTGGTTATCTTTTATCTCTGTTACGTCAAACACTCACTCACCTGTTCTCCAGATGGCTGAAGTCCTGCAGGTTGAGTTCTCTTGTGTCTTGTGTCAGATAGATGGTGTCCACATCCTGGAAAGGAAACGAAAGAAACAAACATCTACAGCATAAACAAGCAATTGCACAGAGCAGATGAAACATACGCAGTAGAGAAAGAGTCGCTCCATTTTGAACAAAAATGAGCAAGCGCATGAAGAAGATCTTGAGAAATATGAAATATACACAAAGGACGTGAGTACTATATTCAATCATATACTGTTGTGGCTTTATCAAAGGGCTTTATGCAGTTTAATGTGATCCAGCCTGCAGCACTGAAGCATAGTTGAACCAGGATGTGTCAACGCTGTGCAACTGCACAAAATAATGGAAATAATACTGACCCACTGCACTTCTTCTTTGTAAGGCAGTCCCAACCAGTCACAAACACATCTGTACATCTGAGAAAACCCACCTAGGCCGAGAAAGAACAAAACATAGAAGAAGATTGTGGGATGTGGATGATGTAAAATGCATTTAATTTGAATCTGCATTTCAATCAAAAATGACCATGTACTATACTGTTGATGTAAGCTCACTGACTAAACCAACCCACACACACACACACACACACACACAGTATACGTCATTTCAGCAATGGGATAAAGAAACACAGAAGTTATTATAGCATCACAGATTCCTACCACAGGGTCCTGGTTCAGCAAGCTTGTTGTTCTCCCACAGAGTCTGCAGAGAGGTCAGCCTGTCTGAGGCTCCATGCAGAGCTTCTTCATCACTTTACTGAAAAGAAAAGACAGAATAAGACTTTGCCCAAATGTTGTAGCCAATTAAAATTTCAGATCCATATCCTCCCTTCTAAAGGTTTGGAAGCAAGCAGCTCCAGGCGACTTTCTCACTGTCTCACTTGCCAATGGACATTTTCCAAGCAGGAAGCAGAAAGGAGTACTCCAATTACTTGAAATGAAACTAACTATGAAGTATTTTATTGACTGCAGCTAAAAAACACACACATCAGCCTCTCTGTCAAGTAAAAGATCTTGTCCTGTTCACATGATGAGATTATAAAGGTTTACGGTTTTACATCTGGGATCATTTCTGCATTGATGTTCATGCTTCCCGTTTTCAACAAAAGAGATTATATGACATTCAGATTCACATGCAAAATCACAATGTGCTCACACAATTCAAACCTGTGAACATGACTGGTGCATTTAAATAGCAATAAATCCAGGAAAAAGCACATAAATTGATATGTTACACACAGTCACACATACAGGTGGAACTCACCTTGGTGGTAGACCAGGACATATCCTCAGCAGACAGTTTCCTATGTGAGTGACCACCTCGTTGACTTCCTCCGTAGAGAGCAGCTTCAGAGAGAAGGAGCCGCGCTCATACTCTATGAAGAGCTGAAAGGACACATCTGTAGTTAGCGACCCACACCAGCATGCACAGATTCACCTCAGCCTGCTTCAAACACAATTATAGTTATTTATGTACAAAGGAGAGTTAGTCATCTCTCTTTCTTTACGCCAGTGCATTATGCATCTATATACATTTTTATCTTATTTTCCATTTCATATTCCACTTTTCTGCCTGTCTATGCACTGAATCTACCTATCCAGCAGTAACGTAACTGACACATCCATCAACAACCACTCAACCACATCTGCATCCCGCATCTTTGTACTAAGTAAAAACAAAGATTTAATGACATTTACCAGGAGTGGCTAACCATTTCAGCTGCAATTATGCAAATGCTGATGTAAGGCGATACATGCCTCCTCTATAGGCCAAAATTAACATAATCTTAGCTGATACTTATTAAACACGGGAGACCATCAGTCAGGAGGACTGGCATCTCTCGAGATGAGCGGGAGAGAGGCTCAGCTGCAGGAACAGTGTGGTTAGAGATGGATTATCATATTTTGTAGGTAGATCCTATTGAGCGACAGCCAGCCTGCACTGGTCAAAAAGCCAAACTGAAGCTCTTACCAGATGGGAAACATGTTCCTCAGAGCTATCATGTCTGGGCCAAGACCTCTTTTTGGAGTCTCAATATTAATGATTTTTAAGGATTATACTAACATTCAAGGTAATTTTCCTTCCAATCTTCTCAGTTTAGTTGTCCTCCTACCTACTATATTATCTGTTGCGATTATAGACGCAGGCCTTAAACTGGAGCAGTGGGGTTCAAGTAACCATATCAGCAAACATCCATCATGCTCAAGTTTCCCTGAACAAGTCTAAGCTTCTCCGGATTCACTTCCCTGCAGATGAGCCTGACCTTTGACCTCACTAGAGAGGAGGGATGAATAAAAGATGTTTCCCTGCAGCTGTAGTTTTGGTCCTTATGTAACATTTATTGGAAAGTTTTTGCTGTAATGTGGATATCGGTTGAATACATAATACATTACAATGTACTGTACGCTGTTTGAGCCAATATTGTTTTAACATCAGCTTTACATTTCTCTGCCTGGCTTCTACTTTCACACACAATACTGTCATTAGCTTCCTGGTTTTGTTTAGTGGCTGTTCTGTCAGTCTAAATAAGTTGATTGTTTGTAATGAACAACAGCAAACATCATTGCTTCACTGACAAGAAAACTAATAATGAAATTAAACTTCAAGTGAAAATATAATGTAATACTTCATTACAGTTTGCTATGTTGAACTTGAAATAAATAAATATATGTAAACTAGCATAAATGTATACTGAAATGTACAGAGGTAGGATTGCGGAGGGAGCAGGGCCAGCTGTTTCCCTCGCTTCCAGTCTTTATGTTAAGCTTAAGAAAGCGAGTAAGAGCATTTTCCAAAATGTGGAACTATTCCTTTAATAATTTGTACTCTCAACATGTGCTGGACACTGTTCATTTCGGTGCAGTCTTCTGTACCTGTGTGGGCTTGTTGCAAGCAATCCCCTGGATCTCCAGATAATTAAAGGAGTGTTCCACCTAAAAAGGAGCACAGAAATCACCATTTAAATTACTTACACTGTGTCTTACATCGGCCTCATAACATCATAATGGACGGGACAGAGACAATGAAAGCAATAATTAAAGGTTACTACTCTTTATTACAGGACATGAAATGTTATCACACTCTTTCTGACTTATTCATAGTCAGTGTATTACCGACAGTGGATGGTGGCCAACACACCCCCAGTTTGGAGAAGGAGAGAGTTGTAGAGAGTTGTAGTACACTAAGCAATGCGAAAAATCCATATCAGAACACTAAGTCTACGTTGCCTTGCCGTCAGACAGCCTTTTCCTTTGGCGCTCTCAAATGGAGGATTTCTATATTCCTGCATATAAACTGTGCTGGCACTGCATTACGCCACAGATCAGCTCTTTCGGGCCGTTTATGGAAGAGACAACAAATACAATAAGATAAAAATGAGTGATTATGACAGCAACAACAAAATGCTGTTCACTATGGACACAAGAGGACACCTTTATGAACCTGAGTGTACAGAAGAGGAACTTCAGCAGATGGACGATGAACAGGCCAAAAGAGAGAGAGGTGAGAAACTTCTCTGGAGCATTTCTTTACTGGTTGTTTTGCAAGTTGTTTCATACATTTGTAGGTATTTAGCACTACCTTGCCTGATGGTTGGATACAGTATTGCTCTTCGTAAAGTGTCTATCTAGCTTATGTGGTGGTGGTTTTACATAATCCTCTTCAGAGAGATGATCACTGCAAACGCAGAGTTGTCTCAATCTTGTATGGGTGTTGATGTCTATATTCAGTGAAGCTACAGCTATTTATGGCCAATATCACTCAATGGAAAATAGTAAAATCCATACAGTGACCAAGACACAAGCACACACCATGTTTAAAATCTTTAGAAAATTGAAGTTTGATTTCAGTCTGATCTGGCAACAGCACTTTCTGACAGCTGATCTCTGACAGTTGTACTTATGTGTAGGAATACACAAGTTCTGCTGCTGAGAAAATGCAGTGCCAAAAGAAAGGGCTGCTGGTGTGAGAGAATACAGTATGTGTACAGTATCTGTGAGAGTAATCCTAATAACAACCGTCTGGTGCAGTGACCGTCTGCCTGAGGAATGCTGTTTAAAAATATGTCTGTTCCATAATTAATAGGTAGGGATGCAGTCAGTTCTTCTTTGTTTCTCAGCTCCTGTGCAGACAAAGTCATCATTCACTCATACATTTGCATGGTCTTTGCAAAGCAGCATGAGAAACTTTGCAGGTTCAAATGAAAACTAAGATTGGAGGATGAGATAGACTCATTTAATTGTTGAACTAAATCAGCACTTTCTTCTTGTCGCAACCACTCAAGTTGAACTATTCATTGTTTTGCTCATTTGCAAGAAATAATTTGTGCTGAATTGCTTGTGGTTCCACGCAGGCAAGACATTAAAGAACTCTTGCATTATTTTTTTCTTTTCAGTCTTTACAGTTTGCATCCTGAATTGTATGAATTGAGAAAGAGTCAATTTCAGCTTTGACAGAAAATGGAAAGTATATTTTAAAAAGCCCCTCTCTTCACATCCAAAACAGAGGGTTCTCAAAACAAGCCAGGCTAAAGACAACCAGGAGGGTCTTGCATCCACATTTTCTATTTCTGTTTCAAGAGAGCATTTCAGGACAAAGACGGGCAGCTGCCTGCCTTTCATACCTAAAAAGGACAGAAAAAAAAAAATCCTTTTGTGTGAAAGGGGGGAGCTGGGAATGTAAATGCCTACTACTGTATACAGAGCACACAGTTTTCCTCCACTCCCACATCACTCTTTCCTCTTCTCTCTTACACACAAACATAGTACATACGGTAACAAGGCCCGAGGGCAGGCCAAGGAGCGAGGCCAGACTATTCCAGGTGGGCGCTGTGTTCCTGAGGCTTGGCTCAAAGATGAGAGGAGGGAGAGGATAAGCCGACTGTCTGTCTACTGTCTGACTACAGTATGTGTGTGTTTCAGCACCGCCTCTGGTTACTCACTCATTCAGTCTACAGCTAGAAATAATTCCATAATAAATCCACAATAGGAATTGTCTATTTATGGTAGTGTAAACACACACACACACACACACACACACACACAATCATTTCCATTCAATAACCTAATTGTGTGGGCTGATTATTTAAAAGGAATTGGGACTGACAGACAATAACAGTGATGCAGAAATAAAAGCTGAGTTAATCGCATACTCTTCAGATAAAACAAAGAAACAGACTTGATTAGCTATTAGCAAGGACAAGGCACAACTAAGATTTTGTATTGTTGTTTTTGAGCAAGACTACATAACTAATACATAATTAAAACATTATTCCTCTTAGAAATGTTGACTCATAAACAACTAAAAGAGTCCATTCAATAGATTTGTTATGTATTATCTAATACATGACATAGGTCAAGGTCGTTTTTAGACATTTTAATGTGGAAATGTCACTTATGATGGCTTTAAATGATTTTTCATACAACAATATTTTATGGTTCCAGCTTCACACGTGAGGATTTGCTGCTTTTCTGTTAATTATTTTTAATAATTTTAATGAATGCTAAATAATTTTGAGGTTAGGACCAAGCATTAGAAAGGTGTTACTTTGGGCTCTGAGTAACTGTGATGACATTATTCACTGTTTTAAGATTTTTCACAAACCAAACAATTAATCGATTAATGGATAAAATAATCAGCAGATTATTCCTTGATGAAAAGAATTATTAGTTGCAGTCATGTACAAAATAGTTAAAAACTAGCTCAACCAACTACAACAATAAAATCCTGCTATTGTATTTATGAATGAGTAAAAATAATCTAATAATATACATAATACTATTGAGTACTCTAATATTTTAAGTACATTTTCCTGATTATACTTACACACTTTTACTAGCAATATTTCCAATGCAAGACTACAGTAGAAAGTACAGTATAGTATAAGTTGACCAACTGTATATATTGTGTTGATCTGAGTATTGCAAACTATTTACTGTATGTTACAATATGCAGTAAACAGCATCCAAACCTAACTCGAACTGGGTCAATGAGTTCATTTCACGCAGCCAGTAAATGGAATGATAGTGCACAGAATTGAGTGCCAGCCAATGATAAGTGAGCTTGCTGATAGATATGAGCTCCAGCCAATTGCAGGACATCATGCTGGGAGGTGCGGGGAGGAACCAAATGCCTGAGTAATTGCATCGTTCACTCATTCGTTCACTGTCCGTCTGTCACTTGTGCCACTTCTCTTTTTGTTGTATTTCCTACTTTGTTTTAATTGCCAACATTGAGAGCTGTTGTTGCAGGGATCATTGTGATTTATTATAATATCATTTGTCTGTTTGTGAGACAGTTCAGAAAGTTAAACAGCTACATCTTCACCTTTACTTTCGATGAGATGGTTTGCATTAGATGAGATGACATATTCTGCATTTTGTTCAGTCTGGCTATCTGAGCTATGAAAGTTCCCATAATGCCG
Organism: Holacanthus passer; assembly: GCA_025331565.1. Taxonomy (NCBI): domain Eukaryota; kingdom Metazoa; phylum Chordata; class Actinopteri; family Pomacanthidae; genus Holacanthus; species Holacanthus passer. The sequence continues at coordinate 7,145,507 of JAFREQ010000012.1, read as the reverse complement.
ACATAAAGCAGAAACCAAAGTGGTCGAGAAAAGCTACACAAAAAGGCCACAGAGAAAACCAGATGAAAAGAAAGGCATGAGTGATGAATGAAAGAGTGTTTGTGTGTGTGGGAGCATGTGTGCATGTTTGGGAGGAGACACTAACAGACTGTAGGGCCCTGCAGCATCTCAAGAGGAGCCAAACCATCAATCTGAGGCACACACACACACACACACACACACACACACACACACACACACACACACACACACACACACACACACACACACACACACACACACACACACACACACACACACACACACACACACACAGAAAATCCCACTGAGAAGTGCATGAGAGAGCTAGAGGGGGATTTCAACTACAACTGAGAGAAGGAGATACATAGTAAAGTGTTTAACTGAGGGTTTACTGCTACTGCAATACAGTTACTTCAATATTAAGGCCGTTGGCTTCCCTCCCCTTACTGACGAAATCCCCACACTTCTTTTGTGTGTTTTAGATGCATCTCTGGGATTCAACGCAGAGATAAGATATGATAGATCAAACACAGCACCTACAAAACATTCAAATGGCCAGAAGCACAAACCAACACCCAACGCTGTCTCAGCTTTGATCCAACAAAAACGGATCTTCACAGAAAACTAGAAAACTGAATCTACAGAGGATGTGTACGGTCAATAGCTCAATAAATGTGTTGGATCAGAGAACAGAGGCTAATCTTCATTTGCAGTTGACTCATCCCCACTGTAATATAGATTTCACATCAAAAAAAAAATCAATACGAGGAGAAATACTGTAACAGTCAGCTTTCTTATGGATGTTGGCAAGCTTCGTCTTTAAACACCCACCCAGCACCTGCACTACTGGGAGCATGGTGAACCAAAAAAAGATCCTCATGTCCATATAACAGAGCAATTGTTGAAAATCTGGGAAGCACAATATTAAATTTGGAAAACAATTGTAATAACAGATTCATCCCTCAAAACATTATGCAAGCACAAATTCCCTGGTTTCAAGATCTCAGTGATTTATATATCTTTGTAAATTGAATATCATTCAGTTTTGGGACCTTTGGATGCACAAAGTTTTTTAAATCATCATTTTTGGCTCTGGGAAATAACAGGTCACATTTTAACTAACTGAAATATCTGCAGATTAACTGATCAATGAAAATAATCTGTTGTGGACAGTTCTTCAACAGAAAACTTTTAAGATTAAATACATTTGATTCAATTGGACTTACGACCTTGTAGGTTATCCCTGCTGACCTTTGGCACAGTGGTGAGTGGGGGAGAAAAAACAGATAGATAAAGGGAGAGAGATGGGGATGAAGAGACAAGGAAGTAATCTGGATTGTTGAAAAAGAAGATGAGGACGAGGGCGAGAAAGCTGAACCAGTGGCTTAAAGGAAAGAAGGAGAGGAGAGCAAAGGTGATTTGTGGTTGTTATCTGAGCTAAGCAGAGCAGGAGGAGAGGGGATAGAGGTTTTCAGAAATAGAAAGATCTGAAAGCCGACAGAGGAGGGATTCTGCTCCCTGTGTGGAAAAACAAGACAGATAGACAGACAAACCTACTTCATGATTCATCACCTCATGTCTAAAATAATAGATCTTACAAGAGCCTCTTGCTTACCACAAAATCAAATTCACATTATGCACCTTGAGAAAGTTCCATTACTACTCTGAAAAGTTTGAGACGTCTCCAAAGAAGGAGAGTGGACAGACTGAAACATGTATTAGAAGAGAGGAGGGTTGTTGAAGGGGGCTATTCTTCATAAAGCAGGTGCCTGATCACTCCAGGTCAGGAGAGAGCACACAGATAGGAAACAGACACAGAGCCAGCTAAATAAACAGATCCTGAACCTGCAGCTCACTGGAAACACATGACGTCATGTGAAACAAGGTCAGACTGAATGTTCTTTATGGTCTGTTTTACCTCCAGTAAAACAATAAATCAGTTTTCAAGCCACCAATCAATCACCTAAACTGCCCCTTGAGGCATCCTATTGACTGGAAAGCACACGGCTATGTGAAGGGCAACTGTTAAGTATTTCCTGGACCTGGTACAAGACACGATGTGATGTTATCTGGTGACTCGGGGAGAACACTGTGAGGTGCTGCTCTTTCCTTCCAGGAGGACAGGCAGGCCAGACACTGGAGGTAAAACACTGCTGTGATTGTGTGTGGAAACAGACTGTGAACCACTGGAAGTTTTATGACATTTTTTTTTTTACAACTGCTGCTGCTGAACTCAGTAACACAGGCAGTTGATTTTTATAAAAACTGAAAAACTCAAATGCATATGTAAGATTCAAATCAGAGTAGGGCTATAAAGTGCGACCACATTGTGATCAACTGAAATAAAGCTGCCTGGTCGTGCTGCATGTTCTGTCCACATTTCACAAGCAGCATGTTATTTGCATATTAGTTAGCAAAGATAGAACATCTCATCCTGAGGTCTTTTTAGCAGCTGTTCTGGAGCTTTCAATCACATCACATGATATTCATCAGCAGATGGGGGTTGCTCAGCTCAGTTTCAAATAGTCATTTTTTTTACCCACAGTGTATTAAGGACTTCTCACCCATGTCAGCTTTAAGACAAAAAAGTTGTTGCTTAAAACTTCCATCTGCTGACGAAGATCATGTGATGTTTTCAAGCTCAAGAATAAAGCTTGAAATGTCACCTTTAAGTCCTTAAAATGGAAATTTGAACATCTGCAATCCTGTGACAACTAAACAAAAACCACATGCTGATGAAGATCGTGCAATATGATCAAAAGCTCTAATACAGCAACAAAATGGCCAAAGTGGTGAGACTGTTTTGTTGACTGCTGTTTCAAAACACATAAATGAACTTTGCTGTTTAAGCAAAGATATCTACATGTTTAGCGATGCAGGTATTTCTTTACGCTCATGTTTTATTAACTTCGCCCCATTCTTATATTTACTCTTCGGAACTCATCATCCAAGTTTAGAAACTGATTTCCATTTGCTGTAGGCCTGTTTTTAAAAGCTAACAGGCCAGACCCAGCCAATGAGTCACAACACAGCAGCTCACGTCTGTTGTGAAGCTTAATATTGGCAGTAGAGACGGTAACAGATTTAGAACTGGTGCATCTGGAAGTTTCCGTGAACATCTGCACTGTATTACTGCACTGCTAGTTTTTATGTCGTAGTGGTGACAATGATGGTGGTAAAGATGACGACAGATCTTTCATTGCCAGTTGCCATCAGCGCTGCATTATCGCACCACTGTTCCATGTTAAAAAAAAAAAAAAAACAGCTGTGTAATTGTAATATAACCAGGCTACAACTTCAGCATTAACCTGCTCTTTATATCACCCAGACTCAAACACACATTCACCCAAAATAACAAGGACAGCAAAAGTGCTGAGTTGGGGAAATGTCTAGAAGAGGGCACAGGCATGCGTATCGTTGGTAATCAGTGAAACCTTGTAAACAATATGAGCATCTAACACATTCTGCCATGTTTTTAGTGTGACAGCCACACATTGTTTGAGTTAATCTGATGATCTGAAATGATCTCTGAAATGAGTTTAAGAATGAAGTTAAAGAATGAACCCAGACTTCAGGGGAGAATTCAACCACTTACTGTAACTAAGCCTGTAACATGACCACCATCAAAACTGGTTTTAGAAAAGTTTCCATTTGAAATCAGTAGGATGAGAGGATGACATGTATTCAACATTACAAAGAGTTCCCAGGTCCCAAAGCTACTCTAAAGTGTTTTCTGACATATTAACTAATGATGAATTTACATTGAGGCAGTTGAAACATGACATGACAATATTTGATAATCTAATTTATTGTTGTTGTTGTTATGGTATACTGGTTTTCACTGTAGTTCCTTCCTGGAAAAAACGTTGAAAACCACTCAGTTGCTGCTCTTACCTTGGTGGGAATCCGTGCCGTCAAGAGGTAGGCTCGGTGAGATGCCAGGGCCTGAGGAGAGAGAGAGAGAGAGAGACAACACAGGGAATAATGGGTATGGAGCTGTAAATATACACTCTGAGCAACATGAACAGGGAAATGACAAAGAACACGGAGAGCTCGCATGTTGACTCATCAAGATGAAAAGGCTTGTGACTGTAAAACGTCTGAAAAGAGGGGGAAAAAATGATGGATGACAACGAGGGGAAAGATTCCTCTCCGCTTGAAAACAAACACATAAACAGATAGTGACATTTACAAAAGTGTCTGGTCTTAACCAGCACAACCCACTGAGATGCTTATTATAAGATGCCTTTGTTTTATTGGGCCACCCCCTGTCTGCGTCAGGCCATCACAGGCCAGCGAGTTTTTTTTTCTTGATTTCTTATTTGCGTTGTTTCCTGCTGAGCGAACTGGACACCAGCTGCCACAGTTTATTATAGCGCATGCTGAGGACTGTACTTGCTTCTGTCTCCGCTCCGTGAAGGAAAAGTCAAGGTTTGAGGAGGCACAACAGGAATGCACAAACTTCACTTTCCTCTCCAGACGAGCAGCCTTCAAAGGTCATTCGGCTGCTTCAGCGAGAAGGCTGCCAAAGTATGCGCTCGACTCTCGCTCTGACTAACTCTATTACATGGTTGTGCATTAGTATAACAATATAAAATTCTGTGGTAACAATTTTGGTGTACCAAAGTGGATTATCATACCGCACCATATAATAAGAGAAGAAGAGTGGTGGACACAATGAATAAGTTTGACCCTGTGCAGGATGTTATTTCAATTTAGCTGTAATGACTCCAACGATACAGAGTGCTGCCTTCACTTTCATGTGCCAGGACACTGGATCTTCTCCTGTCAAATCACATCGAAACACAACCAAGGCTGACCTTTAAAACAATAATAGGAACACTGCCATCTACTTTCTTGGTGAAAAACACGCTCTTGGTAGGCAAAGCCATATACTGAGTCTCATTCATCGTAGCTGAAACAGCTGAAATCTCATGACCCTTGCAGCCAGCCATCTCCTTTGTGTTTCCTTTCGCTCTGCTCTCACAGCACGCCGAAATAAAACTGTTATATCACAAACATTAAAAAGCTGCCTAAACACCACCTCACAGCTCCACAGATAAGCGACTCGGCCTGTTGGTTCTGAATGTTCCAACATGAAAGTGAAGGGTGACGGCCACAAAGGGAGAGAAAATGCCAAAGGATGAAACAGTGATGAAAGAAAAAAAAGCTGGGTTTAGAGTAGATGAAACATGCAAAAAGAGGCTTGTCAGGGCAAGAGAGGAAATGAGAAACTGACAAGGGAGCAGAGAGACTGATCAGAGGTGAGACAAAACCAGAGAGATGGGTTGAAAGCAGAAGAGTAAATAACAATAGTACAAAGGAGGGAGAGGGAGAGCATTACTAACAGGCTCTAGACAAACTGGCATAAAGGGCAGAGAGGGAGGAAAAGCAGAAAACGAGGGGAAGAGAGAGGTGAAGGGAAAGTCTATAAACTGTCAGTATCTTTTTGAAAGATGTGAAAAAAACAGAGGGATGAGAGACAGGGGTGAAAATGGTTGACAGTGTCTCCCAGCCCTCTGTGGCTCAGCTCCACAGGCAGGCTCTGTGTGGTTTGATGTGATGGAGGCAGACAGGCAGGCCTGGGTGACCAAAGATAACCTCCCCTAAAGAGCACCAGTCACCGCTGCAGCACCCAGCTCTCCCTCTCTGTCTTATTCTGTACAGTAGCTCTCGTCCACATGCTGTCTGCATGCAGATGTGCTGCTGATGGAGTCGCCCGGTTTCAAGATAAATTAGCATTGGATGAGCTGAAAGATGAGCTTTGATAGGTTTGCCCATCACTTATGACAGCACAAACTGTGTACATTAGGTCAAATTTGAACCAGAAAATCAGTCAGTAAACTGTGATGGATGTATATAATGGCCAATTTTGGTTGTAATTTTACCATTCATCTCTGTTTTCTCTTCCAAATAAATTTGGCTGAGCTGGCGGTTTCATAAATGGGCACTCCACAGACTTCGCACTTTAAGCTCAGTTTAGTCATCACAGAGAAGTATTATTTAGCCGCCTGTGAAAACCCCTGCATAATGTCTTCTGTGGGTGGCTCTGATGGGAATTTCCAAAGTTTGAAAATATGATGATGACATCAGGGATTTTTATCCCCATACAAGAGACTAAAAGTCAGGATATCTGGACCTCTGGTGTACAGATCATTGGTAACTTGTCTCCTGTATCTCCCCCAACTTCATGGAGAGGCATAAATTTCGAATGTTGCTTGGTCCCCACATTTCAGAAATCACTTTGGTGTTTATCATATACAAACTGTTATCAAGCCTTTGGAAATAATAATCAATTGCAATTTCCTTTTATATTATACATTTATAGTACATTTTATAATATTGTATACAGAGTAACTGCAAAACAGTGGTCAGTACGTACATGAAAAAATGGAGTTCTGCGGTCTGTACGATCCCAGAAATGAAAAAAAAAAAAAACTTGTAAAAATGAGAGTTTGGCAGACATCAAGGCTGGGTAACAGAAAAAGGTCTTGGACTATGTGAGATGATAAATGTTCAACTTATTGTTATTCAGAAGCCCTAGTTGTGTGTAGCATTAAGTTGTGGTTTTAGATCTTAATAGTACATGTGAAGACTGGTCCACATGAGAGTAGGAGCTGAATGGCTTCAGCTGCAGTCACACACAGTAACAACCAAGGACCTGCTGAGTGGAGGGGAGGTACAAAGTGACCATTGAAGCTTCATCTTTTCTATCCACTCTTACTACAGAGAGAAAGAATATGTCATCCAACTCTTCCAATCCATTAAAGGACGTGAGGACACTTTTATGACTGGCTGCCAAAATGAATTCAATGCACTTTATAACTTGTTCAAACAGTTTTAAACACACTCTGATTCATGCTGCCTCTTAGATTCCTCTTTAGTTTTTATCCTCCCATCCTTCTCCTGTCAATGCATGACTGCCCCTCTGCACACACTGCTCTCTCCATCTGCCCTTTTGAGTGGACAAAGCCATAACACCCCCCCCCGTTATGACACCCCTTCTCTCTGTAACTGCCCCCTCTCTCTCTCTCTCTCTCTGTCTTAAGTGGACTTAAAGCCTTGAGCCTTCCCATCAGCCAATGATTTCACAGCGAACACTATCCCGCCATCGGCTCCACTCAGCCAACCAGATGGCAGCAGCATTGGAGCATGTCCACAAGACCAGAGAGAGCATCTGCTATTTCTCTCTCTCTCTCTCATCTTCTCTGTCTCTCTCTCTCTCTTTCTCACACACAGTTTACTTAAGTCCCTTTTGGGGACATTACACTGACTTACCCTAATCAACTCTTTTCTGGGGCCACGGCTTTTGTCCACAGTTGAAAACTGGTCTGAACTGTGTCCACTAAAGTAGCCTATGTCAGAAACACACACATACACACACACACACACAGAAACTGTGAGCTCACACACCAGATAACTGCCACAGGCTCTGAAGCACCATTTGTCTCCTTGGCCTGCCACACACACACACACACACACACACACACACACACACACACACACACACACACACACACACACACACACACACACAGAGCTCTGTCAGACAATTTCTGAGCCAAAATCAATTTACCAAATCAGATTTCTTTGATACAATTTTCTGTATCATTTCATATGGACAAATAATATTATGTTAAATACCTATTCAACACACACACACACTATGTATAATTTCTGCTTCCCACACACCCACAAAACACACCATGAGAGAAAGCTGACAGGGTCTCGAATCCCATTAAAGGGTCAGCAACAGACTGTGTCTGCCTGTGTGTGCTGTGTAGCCCATTCACAGTGTTACGATTCCCAGATTATCTTTTTTTCTGTCAGACTGTCAACCCCACCTACCCCCCTCCAATTGACCCAACCCACATGTGCACACACACTCTCTCTCTCTCTCTCTCACACACACACACACACACACACAGAGTTACGGTTACTATGGCAACAGCTAGCCCATACTGCACACACACACACGTTTGTGAATACACAGATAGACACTCCCTCACACATGAAAGTAGCACGCTGCAGTGCCAAGTCTTGCTTGAGAATGTCAATGAGTTTTTCAGCCCTCTAAACAACACTCACGCTGGCCTACAGTTATGAATCTCTGTAGGAACTGAAGCAGTACAGAGCAGTGTTTCATCTGCAGTCATTGAGCTGTGGCAGCACTCAGCCACAGGAAATCTAACCTCATCAAAAATACTTTTATTCATCCATCACATCCCAGGGTGCATTCACGCTCGATTATGTCCATCTATCAGTTTATTTCACATCTATTCCTTTAATACGGTTTTGTTTGAGTGAGAGTAATGTCTTTAAAACTCTATCAAAACACATGCTTGCTACAAATGCTTTCATCATTTGACCACCCTGAGGAAAGCTTGGTTCAGCTTGCTGGAAATTTAACTGTTAATGAACAAGCTCTATACCAGATGAATTAAATATACTCCTTATGTCTTCTCTTGTGCTCATGTGTAACACTGATTGTCTTTTACTGTGTCCTTGAAGAAGTAGCATTGCATTAATGAAATAAACTTGCTGGCTTTCTTGCCAATACTTAGACAAGAATATTAAAAGCACTCTAATATCTAACAGTCAAACATGAAGCTGCGGCCAGGAGATGGTTAGCTTAGCTTTAGCATAAAGACTGGAAACACTGGGAAACAGCTCTGTCCAAAGGTGACAAAATCCCCCGATCTGTACCTTTAAAGCTCACTAATTAACACATAATTTAATCATAAAAAAAAAACTGTGAACATGACATTGTGGTTTTATGGGGTGTTATGCGCCTCCAGGCTGTAGCCACATAATTAAAGGACAGACATGGGAGTGTTATCCATCTTCTCGTCTATTTCTGGGCAAGACAGTGAAAAAAAAGTGAAGCTCCAAAAATGTTCTCCTCTTTCTTATTCAACAAGGAACAAGGCAAAACATTTCTGGTTCTAGCTTCTCAAATCTGGTGACTGCTGATTTCCTGTGTTTTACACTGTTATATTGTAAATTGAGCATCTTTGAATTTTGGACTGTGGACTGAACAAAACAAGCAATTTATGCAAAATAATCTTGGGCTCTGGGAAATTGTGAGGGTCATTTTCCGCCAAACCAATACACAAAAAATTAGATATGTTGATAAGGAATATGATGATCTGTAGCAACATTAACACAAATAGCACGGTGGAAAAATAACACAGCCACAATTACATTCTTCCTCATACTGCTGCTGACACAGACCCTTTATTGCATAACTAATGCCTGCAAGTCCTGCGTGTGCATGTGTGTCTGTGTGTAACATTCATGAGTCATGATGTTCTGGCTGCAAACTAAAACTGTCAACGCAGCACAGTAGAACGAGAGTATTTTTAGGGCTATATGCAGAAAGAGAGAAAGAGAGAGAGAGCAAGAGAGAGAGAGAGAGAGAGAGAGAGAGAGAGAGAGAGAGAGAGAGAGAGACCACTGAGTGAAGCAGGGTGGACACCAGAGAGTGAGACAATGAGTGAAGGACAGGAGACAGAAGGTCAACGATGTGAAATGACTTAATAGATTTTAAGTGCTGTTTTGCTGATAAGGAGCCAAGATTTAAATCCAATCAGGGAGGACGGTCTTTAATGAAGGGAAGTGTTTAAAAGGCATTTCATCTCTGTTAAACCTAATGCTGCAGGGATGACCCCATCTTAGCTTTTAATACACTGAAATCAATCAGCTCGCCCTCCATTTAATGCAGTGGATTTGTCAGAGCAATAGGCCAAGTTGCACAGCAGCAGTTTTATAAGTTAAAGTACTGTACAGTATAATTCACAAGGTCAAGGTCGTCAGGGGTCCACTCATGTCTGGGGAACCAAAGCCTGATCCACAACCCAAGTGAGAAAAATTGTAATTAGTCTAATTGGCTGGGGTAGAGTCTTGTTTTCCTGCCGTGGGTTTCAGGTCTGTGTCAATATGTACTTAGGTTCCATCTCAGAGGGAAATATCTTAGGAAATCAGTAACCTATAAAGAATGCAATTAAATGACAATTATTTTTTGGAATTTGTTTCACAGTGGGTGTTTTCTGCCATCTAGCCTCAGGAGGCAGTAAAGAGCCATTATCGTTTGGGGAACACAATGAGGGGAAGAAGTAACTACAAGTACAAAAACCTAGTTGGACAAGTGACAAAAATTAGATTTATGAGAGAAAAAACTTTAAGGATGAGGATTTTGCAAAATGTGTGTCTGGTTAAAAAAAACAAACAAACCAACAAACAAAAAATTATATATATATATTTGGAATGAGTTTTTATGAATTTATATATATTTATATTCTTTTCAATACTTTCATATTGTTGGTCTTTCTGACCACGGCTGCATGTTAACTGATAATTAATTTTGCTGCTGCTGGTGTTCCCGTTTTATCTCAATTAGAGTTTGTTTGGGTTGACTGCATTTTGGATTGTGTTTAATTGTCCACAGGTCTCCTTCTAATCGGGTCTCTCTCCTTTCTGAATATTAATCTATCCTTGTCAGTTTCAGGTAGGTTTTACATTTTCAGTTCTGTCCTGTGGTCCATTTCCAAATGGGTCCAACACTTCTGAGCCATGAAGACTTCTACTGCAAGGCAGGGATACTTCTATCCCTAGTGACAGCCATTCATTGAGTTATAAAAGTTTATGTACTAATCTTCTATGTAGTGCTGTATGTAAGTCAGTAAGTCTTGACTCAGGTTAGTTCAACATCAATAAAATTATATTACGGCTGTTTAAACTAACCTCTAGCAGTCTCAGAACTGTACCTTACACAAAGTCATCAAATCTGTCAAAGCATCCTGAGAACAATCCTGAACATCATTTGAACCTGTTAATTCCCTCAGCTGCAGAGGAAGCTCACTCTTCTGTTTTCCTGCCATATGCCTGCAGTGGAAATTGGCTCCCAAGCCAAAGATAACCACTTATCTGCGATGATAGAGTGGGAAAACTGAGAAAGACTCTCAGCCAGGCTGACACAGGAGAGATCACCGTGCTGGGATCTGCTCTAAAGGCCAAATTGAACCTAATCTGGTTGCAGAAAACAAGCCTCCAAACCGCTTGAAACTCAGAGAAATCATTTGTTTTACAATACATCAATTCCCTGCTGCCAAGACAAGCTGCTGACAGTGCAGCTGAGGTCTCGTCCTGTAATGTCTGCAGACTCACACTGCGCCAAAACCACAGCAAAATGTGAGTATGTAGTAGTCTTTCATAGTACTGCACGGTTCAGTGACAGAACAGCGAACATGATGCAGTGTCTGATCTTCTTCCTGCCGTTCCAGACAAGACAAAAAATCATGACATGATTGTCTTGACCCTTCTACAAAACAGCATCCAACAGCAGACAGTGTGGTGGGCTGCCTCCAGCATCTTTACACAGCAAGTCAAAACGTCACCTTAGCCTCAAATATTTGAAGAATGATTTACAGGATTATAGGATCACTACAAAAACTAAAAATAAAAGCATCTAAAAAAATAATTGCTTAGGCTTCACATATGTTTAATAATGCAACATTTTTCTAGGAAAGAGTCTCCAGATAGCCAAGCTGCTAATCACTTTGTCAGGATACATGCCACTTTTTCTTCCCCAAATTATGGATATCCCATTTTGGAGCAAACCCATTCTCTGCAGTGCATATCCTCACCACACTGCGCCAGCAGCCACAGAGAGCATTAAGAGAGAGACATCAATTTTCTTTTATCACTGCCCTGCTCATCATTATGTGTTTTACTGCTGAGGAGAGGAGCGTGGTGAGGAACAAAGGCGTCTGACTTGTACTTCCTGAACAAATTTGATTGGCTGGTCCCATCAGACCACAGCTGCAGCGAGCTGAGGCATGAATAAACGTGGTGTCTGATTATGTTAGATTTCATGGTTTAGGTCTAATTTTTTTTATTGCTACTGTTGCTCGTTTGGTTTTCGGTGGGAACGCAAAGCGCCAGCGAATACGCACAGTGTGTTCAATAATAAATGAGACATATACAACATAAGCTTGATGATTGAGATAGATGGAAACACTTTGGAGGGAATAAAATTGGCTTTCAGCAGTTGACAATTTGTCTCCTGAGTGAAAACAAAATCCTTTTTTCTTGAATTGGATGCAATCAATAATAATTTAATGCATGTTACCATTTCCACCACCTCTGCATGCTGCCTATGTATCACAGCCCCACTAACAAGCACAAACTATCCAGTCAACCTCCCAAACGTGTCTTACACAACAAAGCTGAGGCTGAACAAGCGTTCAAAGGGCCGGGATGAAGGATTAAATGATAGTGCTTTCAGATTAAGATTATAGTCCAGGTTGGCAGGACGCCCTCTAACACTGGATAGGTATCAGGGTTTTTAGGAACTGGACTCTGGTGGGTGTGATAGAGGGGGTTCCTCTTAGGCCAGTGTCCGCCTGTCCTCTAAGAACCCTGTGTGTGTTTAGGTTACAGAGATAAGGAATAATCACAAGGGTTCATTCATTCATCAGCATGCCAGCCAGACACAATGGGGAGGAGGTTTGTGCATGTGTGTGTGTGTTGGTGTGTGTGTGGGTGTGCAGCTATGTGATGGCGAGCCATGGTTTCTGGGTAAATAGGATATCGCTGCAGACCACAGGGATGAAAGAGTGAGACAGAGAAAAGCAGAGAGAAAGAAACAGATGATTATTTTTACAACTAAAGTAACAAAGAAAGCCTGAGTGGAAAACCTCCTCCAACTGAAGTACAGTGCTTTGTCAAGGAGAGAGAGAGACATACGCAGGTATGACAGAGAGAAAGCGAGAGAGAGTGGAAGAAGAAAGGATTGACGGAGACAAAGGCAGAGCGGGGAGACGGGAGGAGGGAGGGGGATTTCGTTCTGGGCTGGTGTTGGCATCACCCATGGTTTCCCTCTGGAGTGGGTAGATAACATCAGGCGGCACTAATAACACACACACAAACACACGGTGCTGAACACTGATTTCAGTGATAAAAACACAGTTCGTGTGGTTTAGATCATGAATGATATTTTTCCCAAAGTTAAACAAAGGTCCTCTCATGATTAGATTTACATAATCAAAGGGAAAATGATCAAAGGAAGGTGGAGATACTGTAAAACTAATACTGGCTTTCCTGTAAGGCCTCTGGTGGGACTTTGCATTTTGGAGGAATCAGAAAAAAGAAAACCTGGGGAAAGTACCTTTGATTTTAGAAGAAAGAAACATCTCTCCCAAATTAAGTACAGAAGGTGACACATCTAAGCACCTTGACAATCACTGAAGCTACTTCAAAAAAGCAATTTAACAAATTAACCATATTAACTTGCAAGGTTTAAAAAAAAAAAAAAAAAAGGAGAGAAGAGCACGGCTGTTATACAAGTTTCACCCATTTCAGCAAAACCGCATTGAGGAAATGTATTATATAGAGTCAGGATCATAAAACACCAATGTCCAGGTCAAAACCCAGTCATGATGAGCACACAAGACTGCACACAAAGATCCAGAACACAGAGACCAGGGTGGAAAGGTTAGCAGCGTGCAGAAGGCAAAGACAGAAACGGCAATGCGACATCAACTGCAAGGACGCCATAAAAACCAACCGTGCGGCAAAAGCATGTGACGGCGCTGGCAGTGAGGTCAGCGCAGTTGGTTTGTGAGAAATAGCTGCGTGTGTGCCTACAAATGTCTGTGACAAGAATTTTGGTTTTGAACCCTTGAAGGCAGAGACAAGCTGTCTGGTATCATGCTTCCATTCTCCTCTCGTCTGCATTGATCTGGTTTAAAACTCAAAGTCTGAATAATCAGATTAAAATACGGGTTTAAAGCCAAAATGAGCAAGCCTCAGAAAAGACACATTACGCAGGTTGTCTTGTTTTTAAAATCACTCAGGCTTCATTGTTTTGACAGCAAACATCGCATTGATTCGACCTGATTGCTTTTGTGGCTGTGTAGTATGACATGGCGCACACAAATGTCATTATCCTCCAATCAATGCTGACTGTTGTTGTGACCTATAAACCCCATTCAATTACACCCAGTGAGAGCAGATTGACACTGTACCAACCAGGCCACTGCACTATAACATCCACATCTCCCACAGTCAGACCAAAAAGGACCAGTAAGACCAGTTCAGCATTTCACATGTGGCAAAATTGCGCAGATTCAGAACAACAAACTAAGACATTAATTTGTGTGATCGAAATAGGAAAAGTGGTTAGAAAGAGCTCCATGAAGTAACCAGACCTCATTTGCCTTGTTTGATCCTGCGGTTGAAACCAAACATACTGGAAGTCAGTGCTATGAGATTATAAAAACCAAATCTATCCAGCCAAGGACTGAGGCAGGGCGAGTTATATTACTACGACTATCTGAGTGACAATGACCCTGACCTGAGATAATGAAGATGAATGACTGTAGGTGGGGCTTGCATGCAGCCAGGCTATGTGGCAGGTTAATGTCTCTCCAGGGAGGCTTTTGTAGGGATTGTGGGCTGGAAACATGCTAAGCCTTGCTATAAAAAAGCCCTATGAACATATTAAACAATCTAGAAGCTGGGTAGATCGGGTCATTCTACACCTCCTATAATAGCAATAGCCGGGGAGTGGCAATTCACATACAGCGTGTTTTTGCATTTAAGTTAGACAGGGAGATAAAAGACAAAGAAGGGTTTTACTATCAGTCTACCTCTTTGGGGAACACATTGTAATAGGGTGTGTTTATGCACCCACAGTATTTGAGCCATTATTCCTTCCTGGTCTACTGGCTGATATTTCCTCACTATCGCCTTCCCTTGTAATATTAGGTGGAGGTTTTAACTGAGTGCCCGACCCCCAGTAGATCCTTGAAATGTTCTCATGCATCAGATTCCTGCAACGATTCAGAAATACTTGATGCACTGAGGATTTTAAATTCAAAGGGATGAGATTTTACTTTATTCTCAGGAACTCATCAGTCCTTCTCTGGGATTGATTACCTTTTATCATCAAGGTGAGTTTTGGATAGACAGAAACAATTGGAGCTCTAGTCTTGTAAGATCATTGTCCTGTTAGCATTAGTATTAGCTGTAACATAATATAATAACATTACATATAATAATCTCTCTTGTAGACATAGGCACTTAAAGAACTGGAATTAATTTTGATGGTGAATAAAATGCCGGAGATTAACTCAGCTAAGTGTTATCTAAGAGAGGCTGTTATCTTGTACACTTTAGGAAAAGGTCAAATCCTTAGAAAGGGAGTTCAACCCCACAAAATCTAAGGGAAAACCAGACATAGGTTCTATTAATCCAGCAACAAACCCAGTTGCCTTCCGGCTCATTTAACCAGAGGTAGGGTAGAGACTAACAATATTTCTTCACTAAAGGAGGAGGGTGATAACCAGTATATGTCCCAAGATATTCACAGCATTATGAGGGGATTTTAACAATTTTATTTACTCATCTGAATGGAACTCTTCTGAGGAAGTGAGGGTTGCCTTTTTGAATAAAGTGGAGCTCCCTTGACTCACAGAGGAACAGAAGGAAGGCAGGCTGATTACAGAAGGGAAGGTTTCAGAGGCCATTAAAACATTACAGGAGGGGAAAGCCCCTGGGTCTGATGGGTTCAGCCCAGACTTTTATACATTCAGCAAAAAAACAAGAAAAAAATCCCTATTCAGCCTGATGGAGAGTAATGTAACACAGGGTGAGACCGATAGATACTCAACCTCTAAAATGTGACAGCGATTTAACTTTAACTTAATGAGAATGTTTAAGCTTATTCTGAAAAACATCCACACGGTACACGTCAACACTTCCAGCGTTGTATCACTTATTACATCTCTGTATTATTATTACTTTCTCTATGTTTCTTAACGTGCTGTTAGTATATTGTTATGGACGTAATCTTTTCATCTCTAAAAATAATTTTCATTCTAATCTTTATTTTCTGAACTTTCGCTGGGATGGTATGCATCTTCTTAGCTCTGTTTATGTTTGGTGTTTTTAGGTGACACTGCTTTATTTTAAACAAGTGTGAAGTGATTGTATTGATAATTTTACATTTTAGAGCAAAAGATTTTAAAAATTATTTTTATGTATAAATCTGCAAATTACAAGAGAGGTTTGTCGAGATATGTGCGCTCAAGGCCACCACGTACTGTTGCCACCATGTTGGCTAATGTGGAGCATTTTATGCATGCTGCTTCTTTTGTAATATTTTACACACACCCACACACACACAAAAAAAACTTGGTTATTCTGTTAGAATTTTATGGTCTCTCTTTGTGCTGGACTTTCCCCATGACGGCACAGAGAGCAATGATGCAAAAGAGCCCCTGTAAATGGTTTGTTTCTCTACAATTTCCTTTCAGTAAAGTTTCGAAAAACAGCCCCGGAAAGTGTGGTCATTGTCCACTACACTACAAGGCCCAGGCCTAGTTAGACCCAACAATTACACACACGCACACACACAAACTGAGAGTCAACTCCACACAAAATTCCTCCTAATTAACCGGCTCATTCAGCTGAGTCTGTTCGAGCTCTGTACAGAAACCAAACCACTGAGAAAACGCCAGACAAAAGCTGTCTGATAACATGGTGTGGATGCTCAGTGTGCTAAAAATGGACTCCCAGACTAACCTAAAGTAGCATCTGCAATTCTCTTGTTGAATTGGTCACAGTATGACACAGCAAATCAGCCTCAAGTCGAGAGGACTCACTGTGAAGTCATTTTTAGGTTCTTCCATTCTATTTAAATACACATGGAGATAACACACTGCTCTGTTTGCGCAGATCAAAGAAGTGAGGCTAATGAGATTATTTCAGACTGGCAACACGAAATGTTCAAATATATCCATATGTTGATCTGTGTGAAGGATGAATCGATGTCACCGCTGACATCTCACAGATGGACTCAACTATATTTAACGCTGTTGCCTCCTATCAAGAAGGTGAATTCAGTCCTCACCAGGCACAAGTGGGAGTTTTGGGCTGTATGTTTCCTCTCACACTGCAAGTGAAGTGGATGGCAAACTACCTTTGAAAGAAAAGTGTGTTAATACCTCAAGCTTCAACAAAAAATCTCAAATATTTAATATCATGATTTTCATATTGACATTGTAAAAATCGAAATAATGTAAAATAATTTAACAACTACTTGATTTACTGATCTTTGATTCAATGTTGACGTCATTTTTCAAACATTTGCTGACTCAAGCTTCTCAAATGTGAGGATTCGCTGTTATTCTCGTTTTCATATTACTGTAACACATCCCTTTGTGCACTTGAATACTGCAAGGGCATTTTCTTGAATCATTTAGGTCAAGACAAAAACCATATGAATCATTTTGGCCCAATGCCAACATCAGTGCGGCATACATCCTGTATACACCATGTCTGTATTTTGGTATACATTTACCATTGTAAATGCAAACCAGAATTGTTTAGCTTAAGAGTAAAAAATCATTCATTCATTTTCTGTTTTAACTTAATCGTCTCTCACATTGCAGGATGTTCAGCCCAACAGTCGCTGTAGCGCCATGTATACTCAGCAGGGATCTGCTGACCTGTTTGACACATTTCTTCTGCTCGGTTAGCTCTGAATATCACCACAATTACGTTAATAATCACCAAAGCATTATGGTGGAAAACACAAAGGACTTTTAATAGACGCAACGATTACGTGCATAACAATATTATAACTGTTTGAACTCGGGCTGAACCTCAGTTAAAGGACAAAGAACAGCATTTCTATGTTCATGCCCACTCAATCATGCAAAGTCTCCAATGCATACTGTACTGTATATACAAAATGATTCACAGGCACAGAACAGAGAATCAAAACGATGTTTTCTTTCCACAGAATGACGCATTTAAACATGTTTAACATTATCATGAAATATCTTCCACCATTAACTGCATATATATAGAAATAAGAATGTATCTCTCTCTTAAATGATTCTTTTCCAGCACTTCACTATTAGATCAGTCTGTGATCAGAGCAAAATATACAGCAACCAAACAACCAGAACTAACAACACTTAAAACGCAATAAATTCACAGCTATTTTTGAAACCTTCAGTATAAAAAGTAGTCAAACTATATAAAAAACTTTTACAGCCTACAGCAAAGACTGGTTACCATAGTCTATTTTCAAAGGGAATTTAAAATGTGACAGCTACTTGCTCTGCAGACTTCAAGGAAGAGGTTTTAGTGCCGCTAACAGAAGATACTAGTGGTGGTTCCCATGAGGGGACATTACAGGTGATCATCAGGGAGGAGAGAACTGGGTCACTTCCATTTTCTCACTGCCCCTAATGACAGACCTCAGGGTTAAAGAAAAGGAGAGAAGGATGGCGGGAAAGACGAGTTGGACAAGATTCTGGGCATTCGGCTGTTCTCAGGTGTAAGCATGAGTTTTTCAACATTAGTGTTACTGTTCTTTCAGAACAGATTGTTTCCCATATTGACCAAGTTTTCTCTTGGTATGCCACTGAATTATTCTTTAGTAAAATGTTCAAAGAACCCATTGTCTTCATGGCTGTAATCAGCAGAGTCACATTAGGACAAACTGCAAGTTTAGTCTTCACAGAGATAAAAATATGAAATGATGAGGGCTGATGAATGGAATCAAAGCCAAAATCAAGACAACCTGAGGGAGAGAAGTGGAGTAAAGCACAGTCTGTAACTTGTGAAGGGCCTGAAGAAAAGACAAACTCCCTGTGGTTTAAAAGTGGAAACCACACAAAGACACAGAAATCTAGAGAACTAATATAACGCTGTGGTGCATGATTTCTCTAATTGGCTACATAATGTTTCTTTTAAACAGCACACAAGTGAATAAACAGATTTAGATCCATATTTTGTCATGCTATATCATGCATATGTGAACCAAAAAATACCCATGGCCATAATTTTCTTATTGTCAGCCTCAACAGAAAACCAGTCATTTAAGAAGAAGTAAGTGTGTTTGACCAGTGGGTCCCATTCTGATTTACAACCAGTAATATTGAGAAATGTGTGAATGCTGGATTCAGTGACTGAATATGAAACCACTCACTTCATCATCTTGAAACTGTAAAACTGAACCTTGACGATTCTGTAACTTCAGCGATTAGCACCACTGCTGTGTCACGGCATTGTGAAAATAAGATTAAAATCTGTGCTGCTCCAGGTTTAACTGTATTGATGTGCAGCAGATTTATTTCACGCTGTGTCATCTGTGCTGTTTTGGTGCCACTCCTACATACAAAGCAAACAATGAGGCGCAATAACACAGAAAATGACTGGTGACAGTGTCTGGCTTGGACAAACACACACCCATACACTTTCCTTTATTTGCACCGAGAAGTCTAGAGGAAGTTAGACCCAACCCTCTCGTATCATAGCTTAAAAATGGGAGTATGAGTATGAGATGACTAATGGCAGGACAACAGAAACCACCATGATTTCCATGTCTGACAGAGTCACTGGAGTAAAGCTGGATTTTGACTTTACAAAATCTTTTTTTTTTTATGTCCAGTGCCAGTGTTTAAAAATGCTCACTTTCTGGTCCAGGTTAGGGAAAAATAATAAAGCATGTATAAGGTTAGGCAACTAAGACTAAGAGCCCATGCTAGAGGCTGCACTTAGGCAGAGCGGTGCTTTCAGTTAAATGCTAATGTCAGCATGCTATTGGACAAAATTAAAATTTGACTGGATAGTTGAAATGAACACTCAAGGATTCACTAATGTAATTACAATTCATCCTGAGGAGACCATGAATGTCTGTACCAAATTTCATTCTAATCAATCCAACAGTTGTGGAGATATTTCACTGAAAACTACAAATCATCTAGCTGAAAAGTCAGGGGATCACCAAAGTCAGCTGAATTTGTCATCTGGAAACCATGAATTTCAGTCCAAAATATTTTTGCCAATCCGTTTGGTGGATGTGGAGATATTTCACTGGAAGGGTCAAAACTTTAACCTGCTGTTAATACTTGAGAAAAGCTGGGATTTTCAAAGTCATTAGGGTTCATCCTCTGGGCACCATGGACATGTAAACCAAATTTCATAGCAATCCATCCAATAGTTGTTTCAATAAAATCAACAATGTCAACCTCTTGGTGGCACAAGAGGAAAGTCAGGGGATCAGCCAGTCAGTAGGATTCATCTTCTGGGAACAGCGGATGTCTGGCAATGCATCCAGATATTTCAATTTGGACCAAAGTGATGGACCATTAGACCAACAGACTGACTGATGTCACTGAAATCAATACAGACATGCTGTTATGCATGGCTCCAAGGCCCGACATTACGAACAAGTTTGGGTTTTTATTTGAGCTTGTATTAAAGACATCTCATATCCTGATTTTAAGAAGCATCACCATGAACGATCCTGTACTACTACTTTCTCTGACACTATTGTTTTCAGTGACAAAATGTTGGCTGGGTTGTTTCCATTCTTTCATTTCTTTACACTACACCACTGATTATATCTGTCTGTCACACTGTGAGAGTTTTAGAACACAGCTGTTTTTCTTTACAGTTCTTCTCTCTGTCCTCCCTCTATCCCCTCTGCCCTGTACAGTAGGTCTTCCCTCTCCCTCCCTCTCCCGTCCTCCCTCTTCTCCCCCTCTGCTCTTCCCCGGGGTGTGTTTGATGGACTGATGCTATTATCTCTACCTCCTTCATCCCTCTGTCTTCAAAGGAGGGAAATGACTGTATCTATCAAGCTTTAGTGTGCTTAAGAGACGCCTCGGGCACTGTAGTGCTCCACCCCCAGTTTGAAAAAAGCTCGGCGGGAAAAAAGGGGGAAAGACGTGTGTGTATTCGACAAACAAGCAAATTGATGGAAATAAGCATATTCCTCCCTTCATTATGTGTGGAGTTTACACTGTGGATGGTTGTCCAGCATTGTCTAATGTAAATCAAGCTCCTGACCGTATGTGGCTGCAGTCAGCTGAGAAGGGGAGTTCAATAAATGTCACTGAAAAACATCAGATCTGGACTTTAAATCACAGTAGGAGGCAGATGGGTTTGACATTTGAGGTGATTCACACTTCCTACTGAGAAGGTCATGTATCAGGCTCAATACTCATGGTATATTGGTTTGATATAATGACATAATGTCAAATTGGAAATTGAAGACCACCTATGTGTTCAGCTGTGTGACAAATACAACCTCCAAATGTTTTTGTAAATCAACATTTTGTAGGTTCAGCTTTTTAAAATAAAACTGTCTGTGACGCAACATTTAAAAAACTTGAGAGGAGAGAGTGATATACAGTATAGTACAATATATGCAGTTATATAGTCTGAAGTTGAGAATTAAATGTTACGCCCACAAGTGTAAGAAAGGCTCGGCCACAGGAAGCAGGCAGCAAAATTAGTCAGTCAATTAAATTAGTCACTTTTTATCTCCTATTAGTCACACAGATTAACTCCATTACTCTCCTGCAGACAACAGTGCTGCGTTACATTACTGGACATCTTCATCTGTTAATAAAGATTTGACAAAGATTTTGTCCTCTCTTGAGTCCTCTTTTTCTCTTCTCAAACATGAACAAGCACACACTTATCCTGTATAACTCTCTGACTCATTACCAAACACAACTGCAATTTTAATTACTGTATAATCACAGCTTTGTAATGTTGTTTTTATTTACCCTGTTGTTCTATGGCTTTTGTTGCTTCCCATGCTTATTTCACTGACATGGCATCATCCAAACCACTGAACTTTGTTCTGGTTTCATTTATATATGGGCACTGTCCTTGCTAAATAAACCAATAACTAAGCAAATATTTGGGCTTGTGTTACCCAGATAACATCAGAGTTATTTTCTTAAATAGGAGAGATTATACAATTCTGTTCATGTGTTAACTCAGTAGTGCTCCTTCAACCTTTTTGCTGCATCACACTAATCAGAAACACTTGAGACTGTGTTTCACATTGCAACCAAGATTTATTTGATTACGACATCTGGTCTCAAAACAATCCCAAAATATATTGTTCCCGCATCACGACTAACATTAGATACTATAACACTCACAGTCCTCGACATGTTTGCGTTCTCTCTGAGCCACTTCCTGCATAATCAGTTTCTCAAACTCTGTTTTTCTGCAGAACAACAAACAGTGGTTTATTTGTTCAGTCCGGTCAAGCAGAGCGTTGATACAAACTCACCATGTCATTCTCATGCTCTGCGTCTGGATGAAATACCAGAACCTCTCCATTGGAAATTCCTCACTTCCCAGTACTGACTCCCACTTCTTTGCATTGTTCTGTGTGTATGTGCGCACTACTAGTCTCTGTGTCCAGCTCCCACATGGACATTGTTGTCATAATTACGTCAAACTGAGCAAATGACTGGACTAGATTAGATTGTAAGGAAACAGTTGCTTGTGTTTTTTCACTAATTTTGGTGACAATTTCAAAATAGAAATCACTGCTGTGCTATGCATCCTGATTATACTACAAGGCATTACTGTATATAGCAGCAGGTTGTCCAGAAGTACATCCCAAATCAGTTAGCTACAATAGCTAATCCTGGAGGCTACTATCCGTGTTGACTTTAGATTGGACTAAGAGAGAAGTGAAAGATTCATGCAAACTTTAAGTTTATTTGGAAAGCTTTAGGAGGCTCTCATTGCTTCCTCTGACATACAATGTTTTGCCGGAGTCACATTTCCCAAATTTCTAAAACAGAAGTTCAGAAAAAGACTCAGGATAAAAACTACTGGAATTTTCCTTTAAGTCAAGATTAATGCTTTGTTACATCATATTGAAGTACAACCCCAATTCCAAAAAAGTTGGAAATTTAACACTTAAACACACTAACACTTAAATAAACTTAAACTTAAATAAATATAGGGTTTAAATGATTTGCAAACCATCACATATGTTTTTTGACATTGTACACAATGTCCAAACTTTTTGAAATTGGGGCTGTAAACTAGAACTAGACTAGAAAAATTCATCACATAGAGCTTTAAATGAGTGTTGCTGTAAACCTCGATGTTCCTCGCTGATATAACACTGCTGGCTCCAGATTCCAGCATCAATGTTGTGCCTCCAATTAATAATTACATTACATAAACTGACAAGTCCAATTTTCCTGCACAGAGACTCACTCTCTCCTGCTGCTTCCCACCTCAGCGTGCTCCCACATCGTTTAGCGAGTACAGGAGATGTGAAGGTGAAGCTCATCATTTCTGTCTCTCACCTCTCCCTCTGCTTGTGTCCCCAGATGACACATTCGAGTTCCTGCAGTAACTACAGATGTATTAAACAGGCCTGTGAGTCTGGCTGATAGTTCTATTAATGTCACACAATATCACATACTAAAGCAGATAAGATGTCTGTGCAGGCCTGTTCACAAAGCTTTTCAAACTTTCTCTTCTTCCTAATTTCTTTGGCCTATTCCACACAGAGCTGTCTAACTAAAAGCTTCTCATTCCTCGGAGAGTTGTATAACTAAAAGGCTCCCGTTTCCACCCAGAGCCACACATATTAAAACGCAGCACAGATTCATTCACAGTAACTGAAAGCTTTCTAAATTCAACCATCAAACTTTATGAACCCTGCTAAGACACAGATTGACTGTGGGAACTATTCTGTCCTATGTTCAGCTTCTTATCTGTTTTAAGCCCAGAAGTTAGAATATGCTTTTTTAATGATCTACCCGGTATTCATTATTTAGCATTGACTGGATTTAGTGCTCTGTGGCCAGCAGTTAATGATCTAAGCTGCTATTTCCACCTGGCCAATTCACACAATGAGGGCTATGGATATGGATACACACTCTGAGGTGATTTACTTTAGCTGCCATTGAAAATGACAGTCTGAGCCAGAGGTTTTCAAACTGTCAGGCGAGCTTCCCCAGGGGGTGAATCAGATACTGTGTGAAGTGAAAGGGACGTGTGGACATAGATGTTAAAACAACAGGTAGTTAGTTAATGTAGTTTGGCCTGCTGATCAACACAGTCAAACAGTAGCAGCAGCATCCAGGTCATCCAGGCAATTAAGGTCCTTTAAAACCCTTTGCATTGGATTTCCACCAAAATCCTACACCTTCTTTGAGTCATAACTCAGTAAATTATTAAAAACACAAATAATTCACATATTTTTAGATTCAGTCCATGTTAATCATGTTCAATTTTTTCAGTATCAATGTAATTTGGTGATGACTGTATATCCACAGGTATACGGGCACAAATAAGAACTGTTGACAGCTAAATTTGCATAGTTTTAATGGTGCCCATTTGTCAAACTGTAAACAAATATAGACTAAAGAAACGAGGCTAAAATCATAGCCCACAGTTTCTACAAACCATTTATCATTCAGATCTCGTGCAGCACTTTGGGAGTCTTAAAACCTTGGCACACATTTGCCCTACAGAGAAAATCACATGACCCAGATACTAGGAAGCATACTGGCAATCATTTATAAAAACTTGCTTCTAAATGAGCAAAGATTGGAAGCATCTAAGATGATGCTGGTTCCACTTAAAGTGAATAAGACCAGTGGGACTGACAGAAAATGACGCTTTCGGGAAACAGTTTTGACACTTTCCCATTACGACATTACTACAATGCTGCCCCCCCTCAGCCAACCCCACTCAAACAGTCCTCTAACTAATTCAGACAGGAGATGTTCAAGGTGATGTTCATATCAAAATCAAAGTGTCACTGAACTTGAAAAGAGAGTAACAATGTAGTGAAGTGACGCTCACTGCGAAGGTTGAAATAATGAATACCTTTCAAGTGCTAAAGAGAGAAAAACGCATGGACGATTTGATGCTTTAAATGAGAACTGTACATTTCAAGAGCAGAGAAATGTGGGACAAAAAGACAAAGATTTTATTCCCCTTAATGAAGGGGCTGAAAGCAGCAGGAATTGACTCACCAAGACTCTGTTCTCCGTCTTGTCTCCTTTGATCTCCAGCTTGACTCTCTTCCTCAGCGACAGCTTCACCTTTCTCCCCACAGCATCCCTCACACTCTCTGCACAGACAAGACGAGAGAGGAGATAAAATATGGAGAGACTCATTCTCAAATTTGGAAAATGTCTGTGCAAGAAGAGAAGAAAACATTGCTGCCAAGTGGTTTGTCATGCATTACAAAATGTGGCTCTTTACTTCCCCACAAAGTCTGAACAAAGAGAACAGATCAGTGCATTTCTGCCAGAGGGGAATCAGGGTTGCTGCTCTTTTCTAATGATACATTTCAAGGACTTTTAAAGCACTTTTTCATAATTAAGGGCCAATAATTCACATATATACCAGTCTAACCCAGCACAGCAGTACTATACAAAGACTGGTGTGGTTTACCTTAATTAGATGGCAGTAGAAATTTAAGGCCAGGAACCACCCGGAAATATGGTAAAACTAGAATTACCACCTTGTGGTTGTTGCCTCCACCAACGAGTTGCAGTTTACATCCATATCCGGACTCATATTTGTAATGAAGACTTTGAGGGAATTCAATAAAAGCTGTTAAGTGTATATATTTTTGGTGAAATGGAAGTTATCACTATATTAACATATCTGATTCCAGTGAATAATTTCCAGTGAGAAACATGCTGTCTACACTTGGAGACTATTTTCACAGAGGAGAACAGAGGACTGACAGAGAGTTTCATCACATGGTGCAACAACAATCACCTGAAGCTCAATAACAGCAAAACCAATGAGCTTGTGTTGGACTACAAAGCTTCAAATATGGATGTTGCTGCAAAGCTACAAATTCTAAAATGGGAATACTTCACACACATCCTCAACCCATCAACACAGATGATCTATACATCCAGGGGTTAAAATGGGCTGGAGCCCTCTGGAGCTGAGCTCCGCCACCTTAGTCAAAAAAAAAAAGGCATTTTCCCTACTACACTGCAACACCGAATTTTAGGGCTCCTCAACCTGTCAAATCCCACTCTAACCACTGTATACAACCACCACAGCTTCAAGGTGGACACCCAAGATTAGTGTCAGCATTCAGTATCTGACCAAATGTCCCCTTATATTCCTGAGTTATGGCCTTGAGTAATGGCCAGAAGAGTGTTTGTGCAGAACTAACTAAACTAACATCTTGTCATTTTGTCAGGGATTAAGCCCTGGATGTTTTGAGTGTAGTCCCGAAAATAACTTTAAATGTAAGCTTATGTGATGCTTGACAAAAACTCTAATGTGTGTGAATGTATGATAGTCTTCGTTTGCTAGAAAAGTCAGGAGATCACTAAAGTTATTACAATTCATCCTGTTGTGGACATGAATATACGTAGGCCTTCCAAATTTCATGGCAATCATCCAACTGTTTGAAACATTTCAATCTTAAACACAATGTCAATCTGCAGGTGGCACAAAATAAATAATACTAATAATCACCAAAGTCCATGAATGTCTGCCCAAAATTTCATGGCAATCCAATAGCAATCTGACAAACCATTAGTGCCACCCATTCTGGCATAGCCAAAGCATTACAAACACTGGTTGATTCCAGCTCCTCAAATGCAAGAATTTGCAATTTAAAATTTGCAATTTTAAATTGAAGGTATCAAGGGTTTTGCACTACTGGTTTGACAGAGCACATCATTTTAAGACATCACCTTAGTCTCTAGCATTGTGAAATTTGCGATTTTTCCATATTTTGTGACATTTTATAAATCAAACAATTTATTAAAAATAAATCAACAGATGAATCAATTATGAAAATAATCTTCTGTTAATATACTGAGTGTGTTGTTCAGATTGATTGTTCACACCCAGTAGGAGCCACCGCTGCCAGGGAACTGGTTTGGAGAGAAGAACTGGGTCAGCTGCCTCTCCATGCTCCTCATTCACCCACCACACAGCGGCTGATAGAGTCTGTGCACATGTGTCTGAGACACAGAGGGATTCTGTGTGTGTACATCTGTGTTGGCATGCACGTATCCTCGCCTACAGGCTTCCTCAAACCATCATCAGATCAAAGTGAAACTAATAATTAGGCAAAGTGCAGAGTGGTTCATCTGCTAGGCTGAAAATGTGCACCATTTCCTCCTGTAGCATTTCTACAATCCAGTAAGTCACAGAGGTGTCTCCAGTGGGTTTCTATACAAAATGAAAAACGGTATGTTTTAATGAGCCTGAGCAGTTTTTGATCCCAGACAGAAAAAGCTCTTGACAGATCATTTTTCTACTAATTCAACTTTTCTACTCATTCATTAAAACAGTGACAGGAGTGGATGTTTCACTATGCAGCTGCTCTGTGGTTCATATTAGGTGGTTAAGTCACCGTCACTGTGTCACACTGAGGTCAGTGGGGACTCGTGCGGAAGGTGGGGAAATGGGAGACCTACGACCCTGTAAAAGCTCAAACAAACCATTCACAAGCCCATAAAGTCACTCTCCCTTTTACTGACCCTCAGCCAATCCAGATTTGTCTGTTGATAATGTCACAGGTTAGGCCTGTGTTATTTAGCTGGCACTTTAGAGAGCAAACACTTCAGAGGTGTTTAAGATCCTAGAAGTAAAATGAGATGTGATTAGTTGTAGACTATGGGATGAGTCAAACACATTTGAACAAATAGATGTGAATATAAACCAGAAAGATTCATTCATTCATTAGGAATCAAAAGTATATTGGGAAGCTGTTTTGCATGGCTTCATCTTCACATCAATTTTCTGTGTGTACTCAAAGAAATCAAGAAAGAATTTTAAAAAACTGGAAAAAAGCTTTCTAAGCTAATGCACTGAACGCCAGCAAACATCTGTTTGTTTTGTTGCAAGGTTCAATTAGGATCACAGATATGATGAATAAATTGTTCACTTGTATCAGCTGTGCTTTGTCCTCCACTTTCATCTGATCCTCTTTTACTCAAAGGTCTCTCTAGTTTTACTTCACTCTCTCAGTTTTGACAATATGACACCACTAACTTCTCAAAGATGCAGCTCTAACTTCCTGTTGAACTCTGAGGGGTCATTTCATATAAGATATAATTCAAAATATTTCCGTGTCTTTGTCTTCTCCTTGCATAAAGTGTTTTAATACATATCAATAAAATATCTATTTAGCACACAAACACAGCCTCTGAATGTGTGCAGCTCAACTCTCCATGTTCCTGTGGTGTAAATGGTTTTAGCTTGTGTTATTCCTGTGCTGGTCGTTGCCTACAAGACCAGACAGATGGACGGGGTAAATGTCAAAATAATTCCTCTAACGGCAAAAGAAACACAGTGTGATATTTTCTGTAGCTCGGCAGTGAAAAGATATATTTTGTCTACCGTGTTTCCATCTGCAGCATCATGCTGAAATTCCTTGTCTGTGCTGGATGCCAAGAGTGATCTCGTATGATGCTGAATCACCCACAACAGTGCAGTTTCCAACAATGGCTGGTTATACGCTCATCCACACAACACCACATGACAAACTATGACAAACCAAACTCCTCGTGTTAGGTATGCATTGTTGGGCAAATTAGTCAGCTCGAATCAGGAAAACACTTATTCAAAAGCTCCAGTTCAAAAACCAAAATGTCTAATAAAACCAAATATGTCAGGCTGAATTTTGTGGAAACATGTAAGTGTGATGAACATTTAAAGAATATTTCCAATTGATGGAAAGTTGCAGCCATAAAAAACACTTGGGTTTGAATATTTCACTCCGCATAGGCATTGTTGAGCTTCAATAAAGAAGTGGAAGAAGCTGACACACAATATAGAGCGAATGATAGTGACAGAATGGAATAAGATCACTTTAACAACCTTAAAGCTACTTAAGGGGAAACTAAAGGCTTATAATGGATGTTAACATTAAGGAGGTGATTTAACCACATCAAACTGAAAAAGCTTCTGTTCGTTCTCAAACACAGGAACCAACATATGATAGTTGCATGAAGGCACAACAAGATAAATGAGACCACAGATACTTTGGTGGAGTAAAATAAGCCACTGACATATTCTGTGACTCAGTGAATGAATGCATGCCTGACCAAGTGACTTCATGACCTGGCATTTTCCTTCAAGCCTCAGCCCCTACAGTACAGCCTGCACTTCAAGTCTCTTAAAGAAATAAAAGGAAGCAAAAGAACATTACAGGCTTCACGAGAGCTCGAGCTTGTCCAACATTGCACCCAGGTGTCAAAAACTGAGCTGCTTTGCCAAACAAAGAGACCCTGAGCTTGAGCCAAACAACCTGCAAGGGACACTGAGGTAGGTCCACAATCAGGACAAACAAACTGAAGGGACAGACAGGGTGAGACCACCATCTTCAAACTGCAGGAGAGAGATGTGAGAGTGGACCAAGGTTACTGTGGGGAGACAAAAAAAAAAAAAACCTGGAAGTTATGTGCAGAGGGAATAACAAACTGACCGCACACATCTAAACTATTTGGCTTTTCTTCCAAATATAGACTGGAGCACACATTAACAGTACAAGCACCTGGATCAGTGTGCACACAGCCTGCTTATACTGTGTTTTACTAGCCCTGCTGTACAATCTGGACATGATACTAATATCACAATAAAACTGGCCCTATAGGGATACAGGTTGCATACTATCAAGCCACAGTGAGCATGCATGCCTAGTATGCATGGGATATATTTCATGGTGTTTGCAGCCCTGACTCTGGAGCACATGTTGTTGGATATGATGGGGCCAGTTCTCAGTGATTGTTCCAGTCTGGACACATGGACACAAACGATTCTTACCCAGAAGCTCTTTGGGGACCTCTGACACTTCCTCGCTCATTTTTGCTGAAGATAAAATCCAAAAACAAGGAGAAGAGCTCAGTCACAAAGCTGAAATTGTGAGGAAACCAGGAGCGGGAGGTGTCAGGTGGTGCCGCCGCCGCCGGTGCGTGTCTCCCGGTTACATGCTCCCCCTCCTGTCGCGGTGTCCGGACGATGTATCAGCGTTTATCTGCGCGCATCTCCGGGTTAAACAGGTTATATGTTGGAGAAAGAGACAGAAAAAAAATCCCGCTACAAGCTCCTTAAAATCATGTTGAAAGGCAGTAGACTGAGCGCTCCAGGGGGATGAAAGGAGCCCGGCTCTGGTTCATCCTCTCCGGCCGTGGATCCGCCGTAAAGCTCCGTGACACAGCGGCAGCCAATAGAGACAACCGGAGCCCCTCCCCGCCTGCTGATGCGACAGCCGGGGAGCCGCTGCGATGCCGGGGCGGGGTGGCGTTGGCGGGAGGGGGCGCTGGTGCTGCTGGTGTCAGACAGTTATTAATGAGCAGGCTGGAGCCGAGCGGGGAAACAGTGACCTCTAGTGGTGCTGGAGGGAGTCTCAACCAGGGCTCCAGTACTCTGCTTGTACTGCGGTACAGGAGGGAGGGGCCCCCTAGTGGACAAATTATGCATAACATGAGAGATTAATACAGACGCGCTCCAACTTGGTTATAAGAAAGCCTGTATGAAATTATACCTAGTACAATAAATACACTCTAAATCACTGTGGGAATATTGTGGGAGTATTGTCGCTGCATAACAACAAAAACAACAACAACGACAACAACAATAATAATGATTATAATAAAATACCTGAAACTTGTGCATTACAGTGTCATCTCACAAACATACTGTTGATGACTAAATTAATTATTGGAAGCAACATTACAAGAATGGGTTTTTTTTGTTGTTGTTTTTTAATGCGGTTGAGAGAATTTAGTATAAAAAACAAGTATAGAATTAATGTTATGATGTTTAATATGATAGTGTGTGGTCTGTACAGCCATAACTAACACACACACATATTACAAAATATAGCCCTATCTATTAGTAGTATTATTACTATTAACGTTATTATTATTATCATCGAGGAAAAACAGCCTTTCAGGTGACTGTAACACTGTATTTGGACCATGATCTGGTCCAGACAGTATCAAGTCAATGAGAGACAGGCTGCAGTCAATTGTTTGGACATGGGAATAGACTATTTTGGGGGGGAATAATGTTGTTGATTGTGAATATTATGCGTGTATAAATGGATAGAAATATTTCAATAACTTACTTCACTGTCTCTGATACGGTTTGTAAAAATGCTAGTATATACATATTGACATG
This sequence comes from Holacanthus passer, assembly GCA_025331565.1. Lineage (NCBI taxonomy): Eukaryota > Metazoa > Chordata > Actinopteri > Pomacanthidae > Holacanthus > Holacanthus passer. Next base: position 7,114,511 of record JAFREQ010000012.1, on the reverse strand, counting down.
TTTTATTCGACAATGACCAGAGTTAAAGAGGAAAGATGGCGACACCTTGTGATGGTTTGGTTAAATTACACCCTGCAGCCTGCCACTGTGATTTTCTCCATTGAAAGGGTTACAGCCATTTAAGATTACAACGTGTTTTATTTAGCTGCCGCACGTGACAATCACAAAGTTTTCAGTTAGATATCACACAATTTTACAGAACATTAAATACATCTACAGTTTCACGTCAAACATATATTTACTTGTACAGTTTCTCCCAAATCTGTCATTTTCCCTAAAAAAGAAAAAGATTAATTATTAAACTCAAGTTTAAGGTACATAAAAGCACTGAATGTAATAAAGTATTTTGCAACATCTTCATTTATTATCCAGACTCATCTGAACATTTTTCAGTGGCAAAAAAAAAATACAATTATTTCAAATTTTCTAGTTTTCAAATGGTCAAATAAAGCCAACTCAAACGAAGAGGTATATATGTTCTTCTACACTGTGTGATCCACTCTGTCAGTCTTCATCAGTGTAAAGCTGCAGTGCAGTTTTGCTGCTCAATCTCAGTCAGTCTCGTCTCCAGTTTTTCTGCCATGGAGCTGAGCTGTGTGGCCCTCAGCATCTCTGGCATTTTCCTCAGCTGCTCCTCTGGAGCCTGGGCCAGCCAAACCCTGATCTCATCCAGAAGAGGACCCCTCTGTCTGGGGAGAGGTGCGCCCCTGGTGCGCCTTTCCTCTCCTGACCTGTGGATGTACCTGATGGAGGGAGGGATGGATTATCACGTGGTTTATGAAATGAATGACGAGGTGGAGGGAGCGGCTGAAAAGAGAGATGAAGGAACGAGAGTGAAATCCATTTACCTGGAGACAAATTTCTTCATCTTGCCCACCCTCATCCTGTGCGCACTGAAGAACCCGGAGAGCAGCGACCTGAACGCCTCACCTGAGGGACAAAGTTGCAGCCTGACTGTGAGTTTGAAACCAAAACTTTATTATAACTTGTCTTTACAGTGATACATCTGACACAGACACACACCTCCACTCGCCAGGTCCTGGCAGGTTCCACACACAGTGTCGTGGAAAGCGGAGCCGGGCAGCAGCACGCTCTCTCCGGCTGCGCACTCCTGGTGATTTACGCACGGATCCAGCGCAGAGGAGGAGTTGGAGAAGGAGCCATCTGCGCACTTCTCACACACTGTGTTCATATGAGAGGTGCCTGGAGGAAACACAAATGCATTCTGGGTCATGATAATGTTTAAAAAACTACACAGTTGTAGCCCAGGAGCTCGGGCGTCATTCAGCACAATTTCCATGCACTTCTTCTATATTTCCGGGCTGCTGCTCTTGTCAAACTACTGAGCGATTGATGCATTATTATATTTCTATTATTGTCTCTCCACAGGTGGAAGGTGCTGATAAGTACCCTGGGTGTGGACGCCGTGTCCGGGCGCGCACTCGGAGTGTCGGATGCAGAAGTCGTTGGTCCAGTAGAAGCCCTGTCTGCAGCGACACACCCGGTTGCTGAACGGGGAGCACTCCCTCTCCACCTCCTGGTTCTCGTAGCAGAAGTTGTTGCAGTACAGACACCTGGGCAGGTAGTTCCACAGCTCGGTGAAGTGGTCGCTCTTGCACGGCGCGCACTGCGTGGCCTCGGTGGCCGTGCAGTGCGCCACCATGTGCGTGCCCGGGGGACACTTGGCGCAGGTGAGGGTGTCCCCGGTGAGCGGGTCCTGGTGCTCATAGGTGGGGACTGGTTCCACCGTGGAGGCAGAGCAGAGGGCAGCGGGGAGCAGGAGCAGCAACGGGAGGTGGAGCTGAGGAGAGGAGCAGGATTACTGTGTTTTAATACTGCTGTTATACTGATAGAGTAGTTAGCAGCTCAGAGTGCTATCACCTGTACAATCATCTCTCCTAAAAGGATACAATACTAATATCACAACAACATGATAAAAGAAAATGAAACAGTGATATTAGAAATGAAATTGGAGGCAAAAGATCATCACTGATATCATGACCTGGTTTGACCTTTTCTTTGGGTGAATCACAGCAATGTAATGTAAATTGGGAATAAGTGAGCTGTGTCTGTGATTTCATATTTTTATCGGAAATCAAATTTGATTACCTGCAGCAGACAGCATTTACAGTTCATGTTACCACTGTTTACAGCTCTTTAAAACATTCAACAGATCTGCCAGATTTTTTTCCCAAACAATGTACTTCAGCTGTATTTTGGTTCTCGAACCCCCAGAGATAGAATCAAATGGAATTTGCTTGATTCTTTCTAAGACACACAGTAACTCCTCAGTGTAATAATGACTTGTTTTGTTTGACCGAGCCCGACATTCACCTCCCACAGTGACCATTCAGTGTCCACTAGAGATCTAAATATTTTTATTAAAGGCCTTATTATAAGAGTCAAAATTAAAGTTCATCCACTAAAAAGATTAATTTCATTTATGTCTTTATATGTTAAAAACAAATAGATAGTTATGGCATCAGTTTTAAGGCAATAATAAAGTCCCTGAATAGAGTATTAAGGTTTTAGTACAATTGATCAATTAAGGAATTTCTGATAAAGTAAAAAGCAACAAACATTTCTCATTTCACCTCCTACAGAATCTATTTGTTTGTTCCTGAACTGTTTTCTTGTCATTAGGTATTTCTCCATTATCAATATACAGTTTATTATAAGAGTCAAAATTAAAGTTCATCCACTAAAAAGATTAATTTCATTTATGTCTTTATATGTTAAAAACAAATAGATAGTTATGGCATCAGTTTTAAGGCAATAATAAAGTCCCTGAATAGAGTATTAAGGTTTTAGTACAATTGATCAATTAAGGAATTTCTGATAAAGTAAAAAGCAACAAACATTTCTCATTTCACCTCCTACAGAATCTATTTGTTTGTTTCTGAACTGTTTTCTTGACATTAGGCATTTCTCCATTATCAATATACAGTTTGATCATCAGACATCCTCTCAAGCATCACTAATCATCATGTCTTATCATCTTAAACTTACAGAGTATTGTTACGCAGATACTCACCATGCTGATGATGTGCATGTCGTTGCTTCTGTTGAAGAGGGTTTGACAGGAGGACCAGCTCCATTTATATATGGGGAACCATCTCTGTGTGGGGGCGTTTGCGTGGTTTGGGATAATGAGTTGTAAAACCTACTTAAAAGGTCAACAACTTCTGCATGAGCTCAGCTGAATTTTGGACACAACACTTAAATGAAGGTGATAAATTGATGATTGGTGATAAAGTTGAGACCCAAAATCATCACCACAATATAAAGTCTGTGAATGTTTTGTTCACATTTCCCTTTATGTGTTTTCTTGTAGTGAATCAAATCCACAAATGAAATCTCACATAATTTTAAATAAATGGTTGAATTTTACAAGAATGTTTGAATTATGTGAGATAAATTCAATGTATAAATATTGTTCTGTAATGTCACTAAACGCATAATTCACTCATTTCACAATGCATGATTAAACTGATATAAAAAAGCTTGTTCAATTTAGACGATTAAATTGTATTTTATTTGTACAGTAATTTAGCTACATGAAATTTACATTTAGCCAAAGAAATCAGCACTGTAATATGTTTGAGCACATGACTCAGAGGTGTCGAAACTGTTGAAAGATAATCTTTTTGCAGTCATTTGCACGCGGGTGATGAACCATAAATCTGTTTTTTTTGATGATTTTCCACTGACTGGTTGTTGAAACCATCTAGATTATGTGTCAGCATGCCAATAAGTCAGCTTTTTCCTTTGAAAGATTGTGTGAGTCATTGAGTGTAAGTGCATTATGGCAATGTGCTGATTAAGCAAACGGAGATGAATTGTTTTACTGTGATGAGTCAAACATGTATCGACGTGTCTCCTCCTCCATTTCCAGTCCAATGAATATGACAACATGTTACAGCCAGGCCAGAGTGTGTTTCTAATAAATAAGAATGATTATAATACACATTAGACACGTCTCTCAATTTCTAGTTAAACTTAATGTGGAAAGTCTGTACTCACTTTGTCTTGTTGAACTTTCGTGCTTAAAATGCTTATTTGGAGAAACTTATAATGGTTAACATTTATTTTAATACTGGTGCCTAAATGATGAGTTTTGGGACCAATAACAAAATAACGCTTTGACACCTCATATGAAGGAATATAAAAATATTTTTCCCATCTCAGAAAATAAGGCTAACGTCTCAAACCCATCATTGTGTAGTTTCTTCTTAAAATATGCAGCTGTCTAATAACTCTGCTTGAATAAAACACGGTGTAAAATTAACACAATGCTAGAAATACATTTTGATTAGTACTGAAGTTTGCTACCAAGCCCTAGTTCGGGGTCATTTTGTCCTGAAGCATTTACTGATGTTATCTAAGGTTCTGCTTTACGGACTTCGTGCAGGTACATGTGCAGGTGTGGTGAGTCAAGCTCAGGTCAGATTCCCATTGAAATACCCCTGATACTCTCACGTGGGGAAATATGTGATGTGGAAGGAGATGTTTCAGAGCCAGAAGACAATGATGATGATCCAAGATGTGAAGTTTCCTCTGAGGAGGATTCTGAACTACAAGCTTTGCCAGCACTTAAATCCGTGACATAAAATTGGCTTTTGAGCCCTTTTCCTTTCCTCACTCATAAAGAAAATCTTCCTGGGCATGACTGATGTGAGTGGAACAATCTCAAACCTTTATTTAACCTCATCCATCACAAATTTGAATCTTACCATAACCTCTTCAGATTTCCTCACTTATGTCTTAACCCAACCTCTTTCACAGGCCAATCACAGTGCTTTTGCTCATAACCCCAGGGAGACTCATTTGCATTTTGTGTGAATGGAAGACGCAGCGACTTTTCAGCAAAGTTGATGTAACTCATCATCTGACAGTATTGACCAAAGCCATCACTTACATCTTGAAATACTCCTCATGGGAGCAACACCTCTGGTAGTAAGTGTCTCTGTTTGTCTCAGAGTCTTCTAACCTCTGTAATTTAAGCTCTCTTCTTATTGGCTTCTATGTCCAACTGGAGCTGTGTGAGCTGATGGGACAAGACGCTGAACTCCTGAAGCCTCATCCCCCTGTCTCTTGTGTCTTTCCATCAGTAGCAGCATGAATTTCTCAAACATTTTGGCCACAGCCTGGATTTATATTAACATACTGGGCCTGACTCCTGGCTGAGGCCTTCCAAACTCAACTACCCTTACTTTAAAATAAGAAGCTGCTCCTACAGACAAACCAAAGTTAGTGCATATTCAATTGAAACAATTAATTAATATTTCAATGTAAAAACAAGAAAACAATATCTAATTTATTATTCCAACTGTCCTTACACAGAAATGTGAACTATGCATATATTGTTATGGGACTTAAACAGACTATTCCCTGGAACATAGAAACCCCCCCTCTGTACTCAAAATGGTACATTCTGACATCCCTCCCAGTTTGGACCAGTGACCAGCAGGTAATATGGATGGGAGCTCATACACATTTGGTTGACTTGAGTTGCATGTTGCCTACTTAACTTAATTTTGTTTTAAAAAAAAAAAAAAAAAATGAAAAAGAAAGAAAGAAAAGAACAGTATGAGGATGTGGAAATATATCTCAAATACCTTGAAGGCACAACAATTGCATTGCCAATGAATATTTGGTTAGAAAATATAACATTTGCCTGATTTTAGATGACTTTCAATAAACTATGGCTACTTCTGGTCTGCTATTCGTACACAGATACAGATACAGACACAGATCATTTTGTTGGTTGAACAGATACAGGTAACGCCTCTGTGCACCCCTACAACGTTACTATTTCATGATATATACATATATATAGATATCACAATCTAAAACTACATATAACTCAGAGTCCAGAACATCCTCTGATCCAGATCAACAATTTGGTTTCCATCCATGAACATCGTCAGAGCGGGAAATAAGGTTTTTAAAACTCAAATGAAAACTGTGATTTTTTTTCAGGCAGTCTTCTCAAGTGATGGCTGCTTACATGTGGAAGTGTTTAGTAAAGTGGACAAAGATATATTAGCTCCTGGCCAGTGACTGATGGTAGTCAGCCAAGTTCCTATTGGCTAACATTGTTTTACACACGAAAAGAGACCTGTTTTCACAGCGGAAGTCAACTGTTAATATGTTCTGTCTGACAGTGGCTGATTTATGAGGAAACAGCACATTTTTTACAAACTGATTTTAATCAGGTCATTTGACATTACCGTTCACAAAGTTACACAAGCTTAAAGTCAGGCATATATACAATAAAGATCATACATTTAATAATATAAAAGTGATAAAACAAAATATAAAACAAATATCACTTCATGAACTTGCAGCATTTGGAATCCAGTATTTCTGATAAAGTAATAAAAACAAGCCTTTACATATTCAGAAAGTAAAATTATTCTTTAAATAGAAAACGCATTGCACTCCTTTGTACATTCATAAAGCTGACAATTCAAAAAAAATCAGATGAGCTTTACTTGCCAGCAGTCCATTACAAACCATTAAACAAAGGAAAACTGTAGAACATACATGTATTTCATTATGAAACCAAATCCTTCCTCTCAATCAGCGAGAAAGCAATAACAATAAAAACACAACATCTGCCAGCCTATCTTCCATAAAATAGTGTGCTATTTACATCTTAAATAGTTTTTCATTTTTCACAGACTCTGGTCAAAAAGTTCCCAGACAACATTTTTTTATATTTTCGTTTCAGTTTGCCTGAAGTGCACAGATGTGTGACAGTTTTTTTTTTTTAAATTACTTTCAAGGCTTATTAGATTCATCACTGCAGACAGATGCTGTAGACTGAGGAATTTATTGGCATCCTTGTTACCTCATAAAATCAGAATGTCCTTATTTTGGTATTACGGGTTGGATAGAAAATTAGAGAGGCTTCCCATCTTGCCTTTATGTTACAAAAATACCTCTTGGCACTATATGCATAGCTTGATATCATTTGATGATATCTTAAAGACCTGACATTATCATGTGACCCATGTCTGTTACTCTTTCACATACTTTTATCCCCCTGCTCACTACGTGTGTGTCTTTTTCTGTTTGTGTTTTCACTCTGTGGCGATGTATTAGTGTATTCTTTAAATGGCACATATTCCTGTTTGTACTCCCGCATTACCTATTCATTTAATGGCTTATGAGCCTTAAAACACGACTCATCGTGAAGCAAACTAACAAACATCTTCTCATACATCTTGTGCGCGGAGGTGGTTCCTATGATGCGGCTGATCTTCTTCAGGCCTTTCAGCAGATAGCGCGGGGCTCCCTGGCTGCGCATCACCCTCAGACTGTGAGACAGACCTTTGGCTAGATCCAGGTCATAGTTTGCGGTCTTCCAGAGGTGAAGGAGCTGCAGGAGGTACTGCCTGGGCAGGCAGGTGGAGACCACGGCCCGGACATCCTCCTGCTGGACTTTGACCCCCGGCAGGCTGTTGGTGACGATCAGTAGGTCGTCCAGGGTCAGGTTTTTCAGGGTGTTGCAGCGGGAGACTTTCCTCTCGCAGTGGTTCACACCTGGAGGGACAGGGTGCGAACATCAATACACAAATACAGAAATTAAGAATCGACTGAAATTAAAAAGTGCAGATTTTGTTCTTACCTTGTATGATGCCGTTCAGCTTGTCCTGGTCTTTGTTCTGCTCCCTCCACAGTCGCAGCAGCTGGAGGACCTGCTGCTGGGGCGAACAGGCCTTCTTCAGCCTCTCCAGGTTCTTACGATCCACCTTCCTCCCAGGAAGACTCTCCAAGAGCCGCTCCAGGGGCACCGAGGACAGTCGCAGTGAGGACAGTGACTGGTAGACCGCCTCCTCACACAGGGTCACATCTGGAATGAGATGCCAATAAACAACAAGAATATGAAAATATTGATACAGATCTTCCAGGTAAAAACATGTTGAAACAAATGGGTGCAGCTTCTGGATGCCTGACAGCTTAAAGCAAAAAGAAATAACCTGTTCCTTCTCTTACAAAAGAAAAATGAATTCAAGGGAAATACAACATGACCTTGGGCATATCAGTACTACTTATCAGTACCTACTTACTGGGCCTGGTGTAACCAACAGTTAGTGGTTCATGCAAACTCTGAATAGCTGGTGCTGCGTAACTGACATGAATGACTCATTTTGCTGACATGATGGCACGTGTGTGCCGGTTTCACTGGGTTTTTAACATCTAACACTATTCAGCATTTGTCACTTGTGGTTAAAGTGAGTGATATACAGCAAAAACTACATCGCCTCACTTGAATCTACTGACTTGCCCAGGTACATGAGAATGGGTGGGAAACTTTTACCATTTGTTCTTGCCGGTTTCCTTGTAATCTTAGCGTATGGTGTAACAGAGGGCACATGATGCATCTTCCAAATGCATTCTTTATAAAGGTTTCATTCGAGGTACACAGGTCTATGTTTATACTAGATTTTAAATACACGGTTTGATCTCCACAGAGTCCCATCAATCTATTATATGTCTGGATTTGTTTATGTGTGTTTGTGTGTGTGACTGTTGGCTTGTAAAATGACCGCAGAAGAAACAGGGATTTCCTCTCTTTCTGTTCCCCACGCAGCACAGAACCGCCGCTGATATCAGTCTGCGTGTCCAAAGCAAACTGAACCCATCTGTGTAGGTCTGCACAAAAGCAACCTGAGCCGCACGGCGAACTGAAGCAAATCGAGGTGAGCTGAAACATGCTGAGTTTTGCTGCTGAGTCACTGCACGAGTGCCATCGCACTGCACCCTGACACGTACCTGCTCTAATCCCAACCTGTCGCCAGTTACATGGCAACCCAGAACAATCAAAGCTGAAGATGAAGTAAAACTGTCGACATGAAAGTGCAACTTTCATACAATCACGAAGCATTTCTGTATTTACACGTGTGAAAATGTTGTCTAATTGACTTGCAGAACATGAGGGACACCAGTAGAAACAACAAAAATAGTAGTATGATCAATGTGAATGTGCAAAGCATATTAGACTCATTTCTCTGATATCTGGATGTACAGTAAGTGTGGGCTGCTCTGTAACTGACACTGACATCCTGGTGGTTTTCTCCAAATCACGTCGCAACTTTGGGAATCCCAACTGCTTTCAATTTCACAATTTTTGTTAAGAAAAAACTGCTAAACTGTTCCAGGATCTGCTGCAGACAATCTGTGGTTGTGTAGTCCGCGGGAGGACAATTTGTGAATGAATGTTTGAGGGGAGTATCACCCTCCCTGAGGGGCATCAGCTTTGTGTGTTTCCTTGGAAGTGGGGTATACAGTACGCATGAGTGTGCCAGGGTCTGTACATCTGCATGTGTGTGTTCCTCACTGACTGCGGTTACTCAGGCTCTGGGAATTCAACGTCATATTTGAGGCTTCTGCTCTCAAATTAATTGTCAGCATCTGTTATAGTTAAAGTCTGAGTAACAAAGACTAACCAGCTCGTCTTGTGTCTTATTTGTGCTTGACTCAGTTTCCTCTGTTATTGTAGTTTGAGGATGTGACAGTTAAAAGAGTAATTGATCCATCATGGGTCATTATGACATTAGTGTCATAAACATCCCATTCAACCTCTTTGCTCTGGCTTTTCTCTCTTGTGTTGGTTTTCAAACACGCAAGAATTTGGAAAAGAATGGAATCTGGACAGCGGACCTGACCGAGGAAATCCCCTGCCTTCAGGAATGAAAATGACCACATGTCTGAAATAATTGAGTTCTGACTGATTTTAAGTTGTTGACAATTGAGATTTGTTCAAAAACATCATCACATGTGTGTGTGTGCTTGCTGTTTATATGCTGTACAAACAATCTCAATCCTGATTCCACCCCCGCATTAGTCCTGAAACGTCCCACACAATTTCTATTAGTGAGAGAGCAGCGGACAGCAGACTTGTACAGAGTCTTACCATTGTGGCACAAGGTGTGATGATGAGAGCACTCCAGTGTTGCTGCACCGCAGAGGCTGTCTGAAGTGGACGTGCCCCATCTCAGTGTCTTCAGGCCCAAATCTGAGCAGTTTCTGTGGGGCCGACATGGCTCGGTGGAGGAGTCGCTGGTGGAGAAATGACCAGCGGGACAACGTTTACACACCGTGTCGCTCACCGGTGTTCCTGGAGGAGATGAACACAGGAGGGTGGAAGAATTTTATGAATGAAAACATGGTTTGACAGAAATTTAGTCGTTTTTTTATTTACCATTTTAAACTGTGAAAAAAAAAAAAAACAACCATGCAGATTTTTTCCCCAGCTTTACTATCAAAAGTTTGATCGTTCATCATCAGTTTCAGGGTGTGAACATGACTTGCAGAAACTACTGGATACTGTGATTCCAAGAACTATGACCACAGTGACATGTGACTACCCATCATGAATGACTCACACTTCAGTTGCTATATCTTACTTTCATATAGGAAGTACCGCATCACTTGGTTGATGTAAAAGATGAACATGAGGAGTATTACTACGTCAAAATGTCACTCGCCACAACATGAGGTGTTTTGTCAGCAGTAAAATTAGCTTTTAATTAGAAAAAAATGCAATCTTTTCAGTAAGTTTACCATTGTAATGTCATTTAAAATGGATCAACAGAATACGACTGAGACACTTTTTAGCTTTCATATCATGTGCGGTGACATATGTACTAACGTATCAAAATATAAATGTGTAAAAATCAGTTTAAAAAATCAATTTACATGAATTTACATTTTATTACTATGACTTCATAATGCATGTAAATATATTTAACAGATGAAAATATTAATGACTAATAATGTCTGAAAAAATTAAGAATAACTTTATTTATCTTTTTATCTTTTCTCACCTATGACCCAGTTTCCATCTACAACACTGCGGGCTGCTGTGTAAATAAATAAAAACAGAACACAATCATTTCCGAACTGAACTGTACACAACGGTGTTCCTGAGCCCATGGAGTAATCTCCTTTCTACAATTATGTGTTTGACAAAGTGGTGAACCTCTCTCCATCCTCGCTTGTGAACGACTGAGTTTTTCCAGGATGAACCTTTCATACCCAATCATGATACTATCACCTGTTACCAATGAACCTGTTTACCTGTGGAATGATCCAAACAGGTGTTTTTAGATCAGTCCACAACTTTCACAGTCTTTTGTTGCTCATGTCCCAACTGGTTTGAAACGTGTTGCTCCCATCAAATTCAGAATAAACATATATTTACAAAAATCTATGAAGTTGATGAGGTCAGACATTAAATATATTGTCTTTCTGTTTTCAAATGAGTTTATGGCAAAAAGTATTTGTAAATGATCACATTCTGTTTCGTTTATGTTTCACACAGCGTCCCAACTTTTTGGGAAATGAGGTCATTATTTCATTGCCATGTAAAATACCCTAATGACGTTATAATCTAACCTCCTTGTTTCACCCACCCACTCATCACACACTAAAGAGGTTTTTTTTTTTACCAGTTTACAGTGATACTTTCCTATATTTTGATGAGTTAAATCATTACAGTAAAACAATTTCTGGTACATGACCTGCAGCACGCATGACGATATGATGATGTCTCTGTAGTGGAACTAGTGCTGTAATCACATCCTCATTCTTTTTTCATCTCTACAGTGTAGAAAGCATGTGGGTGGGTGAATCGTGCTTCTATCAGGTTTAACCTTTGACGAGTTTCCCGCTATCAGGGCACAGCGTGTTCTTTCTTGAAAACATTTCACCTATTAGCATGAAAACACAAAACCACTGATATGCATACAGCAAAGTGCTAATGTTTCCTGTGCCGCTGGTGACAAAGCATGTACAGTATATGTGTCAGAAAGTGTAATATGGTTACATACGCTGGCATTAATCTTTTTTTTTTTTCTCAGATTTTCCTCTGTGTGTGCAAAATCAGCATGTTAGCACTTTACGATCACAAGATGCAAAAAAAAAGAAGAGGTGCTGGTTCTACTGTCCGCATAATAAGGGATATATTAATCAACTAAAATGGCTGGAAATTCATAAATTACAACATCTGTGTATAAAGAAGAGCTGAAATGCTAATTGATTAGTTGATCAACAAAAACGTAATTGCCAATTATTTTAAGTAATGTTTAATCATGTTATGTTATTTTCAAGCAAAAATTAACTTCTCAATTGTCAGGATTTGCTGCATTTCTTTGTCTTAATGATAGTTTGGCGCCACCCCCCGAGTGGCGGCCTGCTACAGCAGCTCTCGCTCCTCGCTGAGCTTTTTCCCTTCTAGTTTTAGTCTTTTTAACTTTTTTAACATTTTCTGCACGGGATTATACGTCTGAATGCCCAGGTCAACATGTCCACCATTGTGACTGTGTTTGTACTGGCATTCTCACTCACTTTTTGCAATGTTTACGTCCGCGTCTGGGGGGCCCGTCCGAGGCCCTATTGTTTACAGCCGGGATCAGCTGTTGGCGCTCCGCAACACGGCGGTGCTGCCGGACGAGAGGCCCGAGGTTCCCCGAGAAATAAAGAGGAGAAGACGGGGGAGCCGTGCCGGGGTCCAGCGCCGCGACAGGAGGAGAAGATACCGACCGGTCCTCCCGTCCATCACCATGGGGAACGTAAGATCTCTCCCCAACAAGATGGACGAGTTAGCGGCGCTGACCCGACACCAGAGGGAGTACCGGGAGTGCAGCATCATTGTGTTTACGGAAACATGGCTGACTCCGCAGACCCCGGACACGATCGTCACGTTGCAAGGATTTAAACTGCTGCGGGCGGACAGGACGAAGGAGAGCGGTAAGAGGAAAGGAGGAGGGCTGGCAGTGTTTGTGAACGATAGATGGTGTAACTCTGGGCACATCACTATTAAGGAGCAACTCTGCTGTAAGGACATTGAACTGTTAGCCGTTAGCATGAGGCCATACTATCTGCCGCGGGAGTTCTCGCATGTTATCGCGATAGCTGCGTATATTCCCCCCTCTGCTAACGCCGATGCGGCCTGTGACGTCATCCACTCTGTCACGGGCCGGCTGCAGACCCAACATCCACAGGCCCTCCTTCTCCTCTCCGGGGACTTCAACCATGCCTCTCCATCCTCCACTCTGCCCACCTTCACCCAATACGTCACATGCTGCACCAGAGACAATAGAATACTGGACTTGTGTTATGCCAACACCAAGGAGGCATACACCTCATCACCCCTTCCTCCCCTGGGAAGATCAGATCACAACCTGGTTCATCTCCAGCCTGTGTACAAACCTCTGGTACACAGGCAGCCAGCGGTGTCCCGCACAGTGAAGAGATGGTCCGACGAGGCTGACGAGGCTCTCAAGGACTGTTTCAACACGACGGTGTGGGAAGAACTCTGCGATTCTCATGGGGACGACATCAACAGTCTCACTGACTGCATCACGGACTACATAAACTTTTGTGTGGATAACACTGTACCCACCAGGACTGTACGGTGTTTTTCCAACAACAAACCATGGATTACCCCGGACATAAAGGCTCTCCTAAAGGAGAAGAAGAGGGCCTTTAAGTCAGGAGACAAGGAGGAGCTGAAGGCTGTGCAGAGGGAGCTGAGAAGGAAGATCAGAGAGGGGAAGAACAACTACAGGAGGAAGATGGAGGAACAGCTGCAGCAGAGCAACGTCAGCGGAGTCTGGAGAGGCCTGAAAACCATCTCTGGCCACAAGGAACCTGACTCCCAGGCTGTGGGGGACCAGAAGTGGGTGAATGAGCTGAACTTATTCTTCAATAGATTTGATCAGCCATCTGCCCTTCCCCCGGCCCAGCCCCCTGCTGCAACCCTCCCCATCGACACCTCAGGTGGACTGCTCCACCCCCACCTCCCCTCCTGCAACTCTCAGCTTACAGCCACTCCCCACTGCTCAGCTCATCAGCTCAACCCACCCTCCCACACCCACCAGCACACAGCCCCCCTGCTCCAACCTGACCCTCACAACAACCCAGGTGAGAAACCAGCTCCGGAAGACCAAGGCAAGGAAGGCGGCGGGTCCAGACGGCATCAGCTCCAGGCTCCTGAAGTCCTGTGCAGACCAGCTGTGCGGGGTTGTTCAGCACATCTTTAACCTGAGCCTGAAGCTGGGGAAGGTGCCACAGCTGTGGAAGACATCCTGCGTGGTACCTGTCCCTAAGACTCCGCACCCCAAGGACCTCAGCAGCTACAGGCCGGTGGCTTTAACATCCCACCTGATGAAGACCCTGGAGCGGCTGGTCCTTGCCCATCTCCGCCCCCTGGTGGGTCCTTCGATGGACCCACTTCAGTTCGCCTACCAACCTGGCATCGGGGTGGATGATGCCGTCATCTTCCTCCAGCACAGAGCCCTCTCTCACCTGGAGAAGCCTGGGAGCACTGTGAGAATCATGTTCTTTGATTTCTCCAGTGCATTCAACACCATCCAGCCAGCACTTCTGAGGGACAAGCTGGAGAACACAGGGGTGGACCTGCACCTCACATCCTGGGTCCAGGACTACCTTACCAACCGCCCACAATATGTGAGGACACGGGACTGTGTGTCTGACACAGTTGTCTGCAGTACGGGGCCCCACAAGGAACGGTCCTGGCTCCGTTCCTTTTCACCCTCTACACTGCAGACTTTTCATTCAACTCACCAACCTGTCACCTGCAGAAGTTCTCCGACGACTCTGCCATCGTCGGCCTCATCACAGATGGGGACGACAGGGAATACAGAGAACTGACGCAGGACTTTATGGACTGGTGCCAGCGGAACCGCCTCCAGATCAACGTGGGGAAAACCAAGGAGCTGGTGGTGGATTTCCGCAGGCGCACTCACTCCCCTCCAACACCAGTGAACATCCAGGGAATGGACATCGAGATGGTGACATCTTATAAGTACCTGGGGGTTCACCTCAACAACAGAATGGACTGGACTCATAACACTGCTGCACTTTACAAGAAAGGTCAGAGCAGACTCTACCTGCTCAGGAGACTGAGGTCTTTTGGAGTGCAAGGGGCGCTCCTGAAGACCTTCTATGACACTGTTGTGGCATCAGCCATTTTCCACGGAGTAACTTGCTGGGGCAGCAGCATTTCGGCTGCAGACAGGAATAGACTGGACAAGTTGATCAAGAAGGCCAGCTCTGTACTGGGTTGCCCTCTGGACCCAGTGGGGGTGGTGGGAGAGAGGAGGATGATGGCTAAGCTGTCATCCATGTTGGAGAATGACTCCCACCCCCTTCAGAACACTTTAACAGCACTAGAGAGCTCCTTCAGCGATAGACTGCTTCACCCGAAGTGTGTGAAGGAGCGATATCGCAGGTCTTTTCTTCCTGCAGCTGTCAGACTGTACAACCAGCACTGCTCCCTATAGGCAATACACCACCATGTCTGTATCTGTGCAATATCTGTATATTTATTCCAGATTTCATTTACTGGGCAACACTCCATTCAAAAATTGTGCAATATTCATATTGATATTTAATTATTGGGCATCTGTGCATTACTCTTTTTGTGCAATACTCCACTCCATCAAAGTCAAGCCAAGCATTTCATATTTGATATTTAACATTTCATATTTTATCCTTCTGTACTGGTCATATATATCATATCATATTCATCTTCTCATGTACATCTGTAAATAATCCCGTTTAAATTTGTAAATTTGTAAATACTTTTTTTAGCCTGTTTATTTTCATTCTTGTTCTATCACCTTGCTGCTGTGCACTGCAAATTTCCCCACTGTGGGACGAATAAAGGTTTATCTTATCTTATCTTATCTTATCTTATCTTATGATATAACAAACTTATATTTAATATCTCTCTACACTAAACTATGGTAAATTACTTTAGGTCTAGTTCTTAGCCTTAGCCTTTATGTTAGTATCATTAACTGGTTTTTTAAAAAAAAAAAAAGCTTTATTCTTGCACTTAATAAAGGTTAAATTAAAAAAAAAAAATGTATGGACCAGACAAATAATTGCTCGATCAACAAAACGACTGATTAATTGATGAAGAAAATAATTTAGTTGCAGCCTTAATATAAAAGAAAACATAACTTGTGTGTTTTATTTATTCATTTGTTGGTTTCTTGGTCTCTCTCTCTTTCCTGGTTGATACCGATAAAACCAGTTTCCAAAAACGCAGATAAACCAGCTTGAAAGGCTTCAAATCTTGTGTTCAGAGAAAGAGTCACAAGTAGAAACAAACAAATCAGGAGATCAAGGGAAATGGAATGGAGTCATAAAAGGCATGTGTTGTTGGGAGACTGGACCATTGGTTTTCTAACATCCTGTGGTTTAAAGGTCTAAACCGTAACTGAAGGCATTACATAATGAGTCCTTCAGCTTCGGGAGGAGGGGAATCCCCTGAATTGCTGTCTCATGTCTGCAGAGCTTCATTAGACTTTCAAGTCAGATTGTAGATCCATGTTAGAGGAATTCTTGGAAAAAGATGTGTCATCTTTGAGTGGCGTCTGCGCTGCTGGGGTCCGATAAAAACCAGAGCCCATGGAAAATGTTGTTTCATCTCTGCAGCGGCTGGATTCTGGTCTCAGGTCTTAGATGAAGTCATGAGACGTGTCGTGCCAGCTTGTGCTGCGGTTCCAGGGCAAATATCAGATTCTGTTCACTGGAACGTTGAAATTTAGTATCAACCTCTCTTTAAGTTGCCCACAATCGCTACTGACGCAACGAGGAGAGAATCTTAAACGTATTTCAGGTCAGATATCCTGGTCAGATAATGATGCCCTCGGTTGCATCTGGTTTTAGAATTGACTGAATTTGGTGCTGTGTGAGGAAAAGGATGGATCTGAGTACTGGAGTAATGGGCTCAACTCAAAAGTCAGTCTTTGTTAGGACTCAAAGAGGACTGCAGGTGTCGAAGAAACAAAGCAAATCTCTGCAAATAGCCTTTCCATCCTTGAAAGAGTTCATGCATTAGAACGAGGTACAGTATGCTGACACGATGACGAAGTTAGTCCATGATGTATAAATGGAGAAATCTTTATTGTAGGCAAACAATTTGAGTCTATTTTGGTCGAGTTTGAAGTGAACTCCCAGAGGAAGTGCTGCTTCAGGAATGCAGGCTATGCCCTTTTACTGAAATGAAACAAAGTGTCTTCGAAGTTCCCTCTTGAATCATGTTGTATAATAAGCATAGTCACGAAGAGGAAGTGATAAAACGCAGAAAATGTCAAGTAACATCTGACTCTCATTGGACGGTCATCCCTTTGTCATTCGCCGACAAACAGATATACAACATACACACTGATATTCCTGCAGACAAGAACCCGAGAATTTACTGAACTTGACAAGATGAGTTGAATTTTCCAAAGTATTCTGCACTGATTTTACATTTCTTTAAGATTAACAGACATAGTGCTGTTGTGGTATCTCTGCCAGAACCCACAGTGTATAATTTATGACAATCTAGCATTGAGGTCAAAGGAACCAGGGGAAGATAACACAAAAATGTGAATGGCACTCATCTGACTAATATATAACTAAAGACTATTTAAAGCTCCCATAAAAACTAATATGAATTGTTCAGCTTCCTTGCCCTTAAATTAAACACCCACGACGTCCAATCAAAACTAAACTGACAGAAACCTGCGTACGTTCATGAGGAAGTATGGCCTGGAATCAAAGAGAAGATGACAAAACTCCATTATGACTCATAAAATAAAATCACTGTGGTTCACTTCACCCACATTGTAAACAGATGAAATAAAGTTTTAATCTCTGAAATGATGCGAGCAGACATACCCTCATGGTGTGAGTAACTATGACAGCATGCAATATAATGGTTATTCCTCATTACAGCGACAGACGTTGGTCCTCAATGGAATAAAATAATGCTCAAAAATTCATGACGTATTAGTGATGTAATAATAAATACGTAATTAATGACACTGTTAACACATACAAAAGGCTGCAAATGACAGAGTTCATGGAAAATATGAAGTGATCCTTTTCCACACCATGACAACGTGAGGATGACTATAAGCACTGTTTCCTTCAGCCAAACAAAAACCAGCATTACTTTGAATTTACTTTTTTTTTTTTTTAATTTAATCCAATTATCTGAATAATAATCTTTTTATCTTTTTCTCCTTCGACCGAAGCTCATTTAAACAGAACTGACCTCTTGTCTGCTCTCAATCAGTTCTTCTGATCCAACCATTATCATATCTTTCAATGATGATCTCAATTCAAGTGACAAACCAATTATTCAGAGTCTGATTACCAATAAATATCAATAGAGAAATTCCTATAAGAGCACACTGTTGAGAGATTTTTTGGGATGTAGGTTATTAGAAAGAATTGAATCACTTGCTAAAACCTTTAAAGGACAGAATGAATAAATGACATTTATCTGTGCTTTCACAGCTAAAGACAACACTGCCCCAATTCAGAGCAGGCCAGGTGTGGAGGTGCAAGACACACATGCATGACTGTGTGTTTTATGTTCACAGGCATACACCATTGCCTCTCTTTGACATGTGTATTCATACATCATTCATCATCTCTTTGCTAGAAAGGCATTGAAATAAGGAGGAACTCACAGATAAAAATAGGCTACTGGCCTTGACACGATCCTGTTCTTCTCTATTTCTATCTATCTAAGTTCTGTGCAGCTTTAAACCAAACTCTGTAACTCTGGGTTTTTGTGTGTGAAGTGTGTGTGTGTGTGTGTGTGTGTGTGTGTGTGTGAGAGAGAGAGAGACAGGGAAAGACAGAGAGACAGAGAGAGATACAGACAGAGAGAGAGAGAGAGGGAGAGAGAGAGAGAGAGAGAGAGAGAGGAGAGAGAGAGAGAGAGAGAGATACAGAGAGAGAGAGAGAGAGGGAGAGAGAGAGACACAGAGAGAGAGATACAGACAGAGAGAGAGAGAGAGAGAGGGAGAGAGAGAGAGAGAGATACAGACAGAGAGAGAGAGAGGGAGAGATACAGACAGAGAGAGAGAGAGAGGAGAGAGAGAGAGAGAGAGAGAGAGATACAGAAAGAGAGAGAGAGAGATGGAGAGAGAGAGAGACAGAGAGAGAGAATCAGATTAATCAGAATCAGTTAAACAAAAAAAAAGAAAAAATTTGGTTCGGCGAAAAGAGACATCTGCATCTGGAACAGATCTGAATCAGAGGAGGACAAAGAGAGAGACGGGAGAGAGGGGTTTCCAGTGATACAAGGGAGAGGACATCTTAATGTGAAAATGCTGATCTGTATCTGGTGTGTGTCTTTTCTCTGGCAGTGTTACGGTTCCTTCTTGACATGCCAGACAAGCATATCAGGAATTGAACCCATTTGACATAAAGGGAGACAGTGGACAGGAAAAGCGCTGGATGAAAGCATTAAGGAGGAGGGATAAAATATTGAGAGATGGATTTCTATTCAAAACACTGAAAACATATATGCACTGCACTGGTAACAAACACTCATGCACATAGTCTTTTCATGAACACACACATGGACAAAACAGTTTTCTCAAGTTTAACTGATGGCCTTGAGCATATAGGACTTTGATTCAGTGAACCTTCCCAGGCTGTGTGCTGACCGAATTCCTAATTTTCTCTGGTTTTACAATGAATACCTACTTTTAATCATTGAGTTCCTATTTTTAAATCTGATTTAAATGCTGACTGGAGAGACAGAAGACCCAGAAAATAACCGATAGACTTGTTAAGCAAACACATTAGATAAAACAAAGACAGTCCGCCAGTACAATGACCAAATTATAATGATACTGATAATCTTAATGTTAGTCTCACCTGGAGCTGTCACGCCGTAGCCAGGTGGACAGGTACGGTGTGTGATGCAGAACTCCACCACTAGGTGGAAACCTGGAGCACACTCACACAGCTGGTCATGGGTGCTGTTGCAGTGCTGCTTGACAAGCTGCCTCTCTTTACACACCTAAACAAAAGAAATCAGCATCACACACCTGCTACACAGTAACACACAGTACAGGCTGCACATATGACCAGAGAACATGCTAATTTACAGTCATGATTTAGAAAACAAAACAGGTCATGCTGCGACTTCACGAGCCGTCTTTAACAGTCAGCGTCTCGACAAATGCAAAATACTAGAACAGGAATATAAAAATACCTCAAGATTTAGATGTTAACAATATGTGCCAGTGGTAATATTACATAATTTAACTGGAGTGGCAGAACATCTAAACTCCGGGGGAAGATCAGTCCACCACAATGAGCACATTCAAACTTTCATTTTTAGCAACAACAACAAAAGTGGAAACACTGGTTTCAAAAAAATGACAGATGCTGCACCAAAATGTAAATAAACAATATAGTCATGCATCTAACGAAAAGGCATAAGTAAAACCACAGAAGACTGGCATAGAGTACAGGCTGGGGGATAAAAACATTAAAGGGACGTTGAGCTTTTGCAGGATTCCCGGCCGTGTTGTGAGTTAAGAGTTGTGAGTAGATACACAAAGGACGTACTTCTTGCATGCAAAAACTGTCAATCACGCTCTGTAATGCCTGAAGAAAATAATGCAGCTTGGTTATTAAGAAGAAAACCACAGAGGTCCAAACATTGAGATGGTGTGTAAAGCTTTTGGCCTCATACATACCGAGGTGCAGTATTGGCAAGTGTCCCCCCAGTGCCAGTTCTCAGCAAAATGCTTCTCAGGACAGGCCTGGCACTGTGTGGGTGCGTCAGCGGTGCAGTGTCGCTTCAGAGCCGTGCCAGGAGGACACTGGTCGCACATGAGCAGGTCGGATGTCACAGGGTCGCGGTACTGGTACTTTGGCGGTACGGCCTGCTGCTGGAAGGCCCAGGAGAGAGAAGCCGTGAAGAGCTGTAAGAGAAAGAAAGTCGGACTGAGTCAACAGCAGTGACAAAGTCTCTAATGAAAGCCATCTCGTGCACAGCTCCTCTTTGGCTAAAGGTTCAAATATTTTTTAGATTTTGGAGCACACGCCAACCCAAAGCTTCCAGTAAGAAAGAGTTGAAAGCAAGGTCAGAGCTGTAAAGCTGAAGCTCCTGGTGGACACGCAGTCCTAAAGTGATTTCCTCTGCTTTACAGAGAGCGGTTCAGTGAGTCAGGAGAGGATTCAGCAGCAGTTTGGTGGATATGGATTACTGCACAGGGGCAACCATTCAAACAATCTCATCTTTGCATGTTTGCAGGAGACAGTCTTGTCCCATTGTGTTGCCTCAAATCATGAAGCTAAATGCTGTGAGCATGATTTGATCCCGACTATTAGACATGATTAAGGGCTCACATTTATTTTTGCATTTTTGGCATTGATCCTCAACATCTTAACTGTTTTCCAAAGCTTTTAAGTGAATTCAGATGTTTCAGTCATGCCATTCTACAGATTAAAATACGGTGTATGACACACAATTACAGACAATAATTGTGCAGCCCTGTGTTCTCTGACCTCATCAGCAGCGCTGTCAGATAGGCTGCTTTGTAGCTGAAAAGCATATGACGTTTAATACCGCCCTGGAGCAAGAGCACAACACACCCATAGATCATTTTCCCCCCTGAAAGCAACCCATCCATATGGACACTCTGTAAAGTGGGTGGCTGTTAGCGATCCTCTGAGACAGATATTCAGTATGTAGCTGTTGCTTCAAAAACAAGCCCATGTGTCATCGCCGGTGCAGGAACTGTAAAGCTTTGGCCAGACCTAAAATCTAAGATATCAGTTGGGGAACATGTTTGACATGCAGCTATGCAGCTGGTCAAGGCCACATGCAGACCAGATGTCACACATCTGGCTCCTTCCACCCTGAGGTCCCTCAGCTATTGGCTTTGTGGACTTTCCCGTTGGCCGGGATACATCCTCACTGCTTGGACAAACTAACAATAGGCCGTCCTTGCATGCGTGTGTGTGTGTGTGTGAATGGTTGCATGTGGTTTTCTGCTTTTTACCATGTTTGTGTGTGCATCTTCAAAAATGAATGAATTCATACAGCAAACAACTGCAAAACATTCCGTGCGTGTGTGTGTGCGCACGTTTGTCGGTGTTCATGTCCAATTACCGTCTTCCTCAGTGTTGGTCTGTGTGTTCTGCGTTCGCCTCTCTTGGCTGCTGTTCATAAAGAAAACTGTTGGAGGTTACTGGGCTTTCCCCATTCACCACCAGAATACAAAACACTCACCCACTCTGTTCTACAGTTTACCCGCTACACAACAGATGATCTCTTTCCTGCATGTGTGCATTTGCACTTATCCCATTTGCCTTAAAAGTTGCAACCACAAAAACACAATACATGCTACTATAAGTATGTTTCTGTGAGGAAAAAGTGTTGTTTTCAGTCTGTGTGCACACATGTGCTTCTGCATCTCTCATTCAATATTAAATTACAAAATATTTAGCCACACAAATCTTTTCATGAGAAATCTATGTGTGTGTTTATGTGTGGTTGTGTGTGGAGGAGACAGTGTGCAGTACAGCTGTCTTCCCCATCTGCCATATGTTACTGAACATGCTGCTTATGCTACAAACGGCTTTGATCTGCTATTCGTGTATATGTCTAACTGTATTTGTGTTCGCCTCGATAATTTATTGCGCTGTACATCTATTTTTGTTTTGAGCACGTTTTAAGAGGAATCAACATGAAACGGCGCAAAAAACGCGTAGGTTTATCTTCACATCCTTCTATTTCAGTTTTCCTTTTGCAATGGAGGTCATTGAGAAAGATAGTAAAAATAGATGAATGTGTTTTACGCACCATAATAGAAACCTAAGCTTCAAACAGCGTGGCAAGCGCAGCGGTTTTACTGGCAAAACCTATCGACCTCTGAGCACCACATTTGGTGGAAGGCTTTCATCCACAGCGACTTGCTGAGCAGTTCCATGGCTGCATGTGTTTGTTTGTAGCATGGGTGGCCCCAGCGGGAATCAAACCCATAATCATAGTCTTGCTCTTCAAATTAAGAAGTGTATATACACACTATTAAGCCCCGAGACCACATCCAATCAATTTAGAAACATCAGGAGGGTGGAGTGTACCGAGGGGCTGACGAGGGTCACCTGGGTTTTTGCAAATCTGGGCACGGTTACACTTGTTGCTTTGACTTTAATCTTTGGTTCAAGTCAGGATGGGTTTACTGGCAGAGCTGGACTGTCGTCGGTCATGAGAGCCGATGAGCCTGAGCTCATGTGGTAATGGTGGGGTATTGTTTTTCCTCCATACAGCACAGTAGTTTGGCGAGACTCCAGCTAAATTATACACAGTGATGTTCAGAAGGTAAAATGAAATGACAGGACAGGCACGCTCAGAGATGCTGCTTTATAATATGACATCTTTATGATCGGATCTAAAAACTCCTTTGAAACACATAGTAGTTCAACGGATGAATGCACCCTCACACATCATATGTCCAGCTTACAACCATTGCTTGAAACATATGAGCTCACGTTGATTCCCCTTTTAGTCTTGAATCACCGAGTTCATTTTAATTGTACATCCGGCCTCAGGTGGACCTTTAAAAGGCATTTCTCTTACATCTAGTTGAAAGTGATATATTTTTAACCTAGACGGGACAGGCACCTTGGACAGTCCATATACTCAAAATAAAGTCCAGCAACATCTTAAAACTAATATTATCTCGACAAACATATACAATTTTTTTTAGATCAAAAATGCCATCCAAAGTAGAACCTATCTAGTCGTGACACACTTGAGGCAGAGCCACACTTTTCCAAACCAGCCAGTGTAGTAGCTTTCTGCGACCGAGGAACAGAAAAACTGTCAACTTTTTAACAGCAAATTTATTGGGAAGATGTCCTGTGGTGTGCGTGAGTCCGTCTATCAGCGGCTAAAAGAGATATTGAACTTTTCACCCTCCTTGTCCCCTTAGAAGTTGCCATCTGACGACATCACGGACGACCGCTGGAAACCCAAATTGCACAGCAGCCAGGGGCCACTGACAGCCATAATTATACGTTAACATCATCAGGGCGAAGCTCAGCGAGAGACATATCCTCCGTGGAGCGATGCCAGCTGAGAGGAGAGGATGGATGAAGGTACGAAGGTAACGATAACCTTCCCTGAGCAAGGCGCCCTTGAGCAAGGCAGGGCAGCTGTTATGTAAATGATTGTAACTGATCGCTGAGAGATGTTTTGCGAAGCTGCTGGTCGGAAAAGACAGGCTCACTCATTCGCCTTCCTCTGGATAAATAATGGTTCAAATAAAAACACTACATATTTAAATCAGCTTCATCTGATACAGTTTGCTTATGTAATCTATGCCAGTAAATCCCATTTGAAGTGAGTTGAGAGAAACCTTGTGTTTATGCAGAGAGAAGACGATCATCGTTACCAATTCTTTAACAGAGAACATGTGTTTTTTTTAACAGATGCTATCCTCTTGAATGAAACAAACAACGGCACAAGTGTGTTCCAGCCTGTAATGTGAGGTGATACACAAGACCGTGCTGGATCGAGAAGATGGACCACACTTCACACAAGTTACAGTTACTCACAGTATGTTTATACTGGGCAAACATGTAATATCAATGAAATAATCCCTGACACGATGCCAGTCCTTTGATGAGACGGGGTTCATGAGGGTTATTGCTTTTCTCTGACCTGTCTGGTGTCAAAATTACATCCACAGCGAAGTGTGATGATGACAGGATGAACTGCACTTTGAGGGCTGCATGACAGATGGATGGCAGCAGCATGACTACAGAGTTCAGACACCTGACAGAAATAGCATTAAAAATGATCACACATGCTTTCCATGTGAGCTTGTAAAGAGGTCAACGTCTGCAGATAACGGGTGAGTAATGGGCTTACTGATTTTACACGTGGCTAAAAATGGAATAAATAATTATAGCTAAAATGCTCTTCATCAGAAGCATTGCACTGAAGATATAGTAAATATAAATATGTGCAAGTCAGGCAGCCTGATTATGTAAAAATAAGAGATTGTTAGGGTTTTGATATGATACAAAAGAATTAAATATAATAAAAAAATGTTTTAACTCTAATAAATTCAGTAAATCACAATAACATGTTGAACTACTAAATATTAAAATGCTTCCAGAACAAATTAGCCAAAGGATTACACAACAGCAGATACAGTTAAGGCTGAATGTGGAGCACACTGACATACAAAGAAAGAGGAGAATCAGAGTTTGAGGAGCCTGAGGTCAGTTTTAAATTCATGGCATGAGGAGAAGAGCCATGGCACAAAGGGACCAGACCACACTGCACCAGCTTATCCAGCAGGCACATGGCTTCAGTTAACTGTAGAACGCAGGTGGTCTAAGGGGGGATTCCAGCTCTTGGAAGTGTGTGTGTGTACGTGTGTGTGTGTGTGTGTGTGTGTGTGTGTGTGTGTTCAGCTTCATGTGATTCAGAGATCTGTCTTTTTTCACTCATACACAGACCGAGAGCGACTATGGCACATGCTGCCATGTTGCATCAGTTTATCATCATACAGTTACTCAAAATCTGAGCTTTGGCTCTTTCAATAATGCAGGCGGTGTTCAGTCCATGCACTCGTCCCAGCAGCTCAAACAAAAAGCGCTTCTTGTTTTGAATTTGCTGCTAGAAATCTTGTGATTAAAATGAATTGTTTCTGTGTGTGAGGACATGTTTAACATATGCAATTCTGCCAGTCTGCTGTACTGTAAACCAAGCAGAACCTGTGAAGGCAGTTTTCAGTTCAACTGTACATTTATAATGTATTCGTCATGTTAATTCAAGCTGAAATAAGTTTGTCAATTAATAAATAAATAGAGAGCATGATAATCTATTTTAATCTTTCGTTCTGATTATTCTGATGAATATCAGTTAGGGCACATTTTATAAACCAAACTATTGATTGATTGATGGATAATGTAAATAATCATTAGTTGCAGCTCTAACATCGATCAGTGAAGGCAGAAAGGTTTTCAGTTATTTTCCCTGAGATCAGGATTCAGATCAATAACTCATTCAAAACAAATATAGAATATTGTTCAATATTTTCAGGAATATTATTAAACTTTATAGTTTATATATTCTCTAGTTATTTTACAGATTGAGATCTTGCATAAAAAGAATATGATAAATTAAAATGTGAAGCATTGCTGAAGATTAAACCAGTGATTCCCAACATGTTCAACTTCTGACCTCTTAGAAAAGTCTGGTTGGGGCTCTTTGTCACGTTTCAGACATCTGAGTTGTTAACAGTTCCACCAAAGAGTGAGAGATTTTCCCTTTTAAACTTCTCACATGGTTTCACTTAAAAACTCTTAAAGGCCCAAAGATATTTCACAAAAAGAGAGGAAAAATTAGAGAAAAGTCCAACAAATAAATTCAATTTGTGGAGCAGAACTGAATTTTATTTTTCTTCTTTCTTCATTTATTAATTATCATAACCACCCAAATTTATAGCGTGACCCCTTGGATGACCCCTGTGGTTGGAAACCACTGGATTGAACTACCTACTACTGTGTCTGAAGTAGTTTAGAGTAGCTACAACTCAACCAGCTACAACAGTAAAATACTACTTAGACATGAATGCAACAGTATTAACAATCTAATGATCTCATATATAATAATCTATCAGTCATTTTGCTGCATAACTGTATAATTTTGCTTAAGTAAAATGTCAACTTGTAATGGAGTATTTTTACTGTTACTTAAATAAAGGATCTGTGTATTTCTTCCACCATAGTGAACAGTGTGATAAGCTATGTCTTAGAATAACAGTTGCTGCATTTGTCTGAATACTTCATATATTTAAATATGGAAATATATGACATGTCCTGGCTGTTTGAATGTGTAGCAAAATAAATCAAACACTTGTCATGTGCTTACATATCTAGTGTGAGATAAACCTTCACTAGAGAAATTTGCATTAGATCAGTCGTGCTGTTTTGAATATGACTCATAAAGTTGTAAGGTAAAACAGAGATAAAGTGCCAGTGTGTGACCGGGTCACTAAGACAACAGCTGTATGCTCTTTGTGCCTGTTATTCAGTCACACACACTCACACACTCTCATACACTGGATCAATGAGTTCATCACAACTGTGCAACACACACACACACACACACACACACATACTGTACACACTTCTGCTATCAGTACTACTGTTGATGGAAAAGGGGAAGTTAGGTGTGCGGAAGCTACTTCCAGAGGCAATCGTTGCTTTCTGAACAAACGTTTGTGCTTGTTTGTTTAAAACATGTTGATCCTGCGCCTTCACACACCCTCTGTGTCTCCATGTCCCTCCCCACCCCTGTCACGCTCACTTCCTCACCCTTTCTCCTCTGTTTGTCTAGAAAAAAAAAAAAAAAAAAAATAATGTGGAGTCCGTTTGGCCGAGTGATCTCTGTGTGGCTTCTGCTGCCTGCATGTGAACCTGCCGCCAGGTTTAGGGAAGTTGGTGCAGCCGATGCCAACGGCCACAACAGAGGGCGAAAGAAAAGGAGGCGTAAAGATAAAGAGAGCAACAGATAATAGATAATAATAGAGCAAGATGCAGTGCGTTTCTACATGCGATGAGTGGCTGGATTATAGGATGAATGGATGACATTCAGGCGATAGCCGGCCCGACCAGACAAGCAGAAAAGATTAGACAGAAATCCTCCTCAGTTGCATAATTGTGCACCCCAAAGATCACTGTTTACATATTAAAACACGTGTCTTCATACAAAAAAAAAAAAAAGACTGACAACATTAAGGCCAGTTTCAATGTCTGTTCCACTGACATCATCCTGGGCCAGGATCCAAACGTAAAGTGCGTGTTTTCAGCAGAGAAAACACAACCACATGTGTCAGGAACATGCAGGGAACAGGAAGAGCACACAGGTGCAGGAGGTGCTTTTACCGCTGGACGTCTGAGACAAAAACAGTGTTTTGAACATAAAATTGCAGCGTCTCTTAAACATAGAGTTACTTACAGACAGACTGAGCGGCTGGCTGGTTGATAGGCGGCCAAACAGGCTGAAAGGTATGAGGGATCAAGAGGGGCGCAGATTGACTTATTGGCTGGATGCTGACAGTTCAGACTGACTGAATGGTTGGATGACTGACTCATTAGTTGACTAAATGGTGCTTGCTTGGCTGGCTAAATGACTGAAAATGTAAGAACAGAATATTTGCCTATTTTAGGTCAGCTGTGGAGCGCAGCCTGCTCTGCGGTGAAGGAAAAACTCTGCATGGAGGATATCACATTCAATGGCGGCAGAATGTAATGTATGTGCACACACACATTGATTTGTATTTCACGGACCACACAAGGAAGCGACACATCTTGCAAACAAAATTACTGCCTTAAATGAATTTCACAAAATAGGATGTCTCACACAAACAGAAACACAAGGACAGATAGTGGGTCCAGTGTTTTGTAGTTTCTGTTGCTGCACTGATAAACATCTGTAAATGAACATATGCAAAACCCCCAAAGGCCCCAACATCATGCAAAACACACCGAAGGAAATAACTGCTCTTAGGCCGGATGCATACATCTAAAAAACCCTTAGGAAGTGTTGTTGAACAAATTGGCGTAATGACAGACTTACAGTAAACACCATCTGCTGGCAACACGCCACATCTCTAGTTTGAGACTGAGTGAGTTTCATTCATTTCAAGCGTGCCACATGAAGCAATGAAATGCAACCCAAAAACTTTCATTCATTGATGAAAAGCGGTCCGTTTCGTGGAAAGGGCAAAAAACATGAGCTTCACTAATCAGCAAAAGCAAACAACCTCCAACATAAACTAAAATCAAAACTGAATAATTCACTTCATCACAGGTACGATGAACCTACAGGTGCTGGACACATCAAATGCATATTAGAGTATAATAAAATCTACAAAAATCAGAAGTCACCAAAAATCATCATCTCTCTACACAGTCTCAACAAAGCTGAGAATCACCTGTACAAGCTCATGTCATGGGACTGCGTTATATTATCAGGTGTCCTTTTGTTTACATCACTCTTATGTCAGCCGTAATAAACTGGGTTTAGCTGTATTTGCTCTTTCACAGCACAAACTCTGAGAGACACAAATCCTTTTGCCCAGTGGAAATGCCATGCAAATATACTATATAAATATTGCAACCTGATATGGTGGATTTACTGTATGAGCTTTTTAATGCATCACATATGCATATGTGCTATTTTGTATATGACAACTAGTAAAACAGGTAGTGCACAAGGAAGATGAACTATTATAATAGAAAATATGCCTCTATTCAAAACCAGTGGAGAAAATGAAATGTCACCAAAATCTCAAAGACTGACTCTGTTTCAGGAGACACCATGACTGAATTACTGGCACCTGTAGTAAATTAGACATCATCGCTCACACATGCAGCACAGAGGGAACAGAACATTTGATTAGCAAAATATCTTTGTGCGCTTTTTTTTTGGTGAGGACGCATTTGGCGAGTGCGCACAGCCAAAGTGTATCTGAGCCGCCTGTAGCGCAACAATAATGATCAATGTCAGGCAAAAAGAAAGAAACAAGAAGACACGTCTCTGAGCTCCAGGCGGATCAGAGGACCAGAGAGAAGAGCTGCTTACTCACCACTATCAGTTTCATGGCCGGGTTGGATTTCGCTATCCGTGCGCTCATCTCCACTGCGTAAAAGTGAACTGCGGTGTGGAGGGGTCTCCATCACAGATCTGTACTTATAGAGAGGAGAGAGAGAGAGAGAGAGAGAGGGAGACAGAGAGAGGGAGACAGAGAGAGGCAGAGAGGAGGGAGGAGGGAGAGAGAGAGAGAGAGAGAGAGAGAGAGAGAGAGAGAGAGAGGGAGACAGAGAGAGGCAGAGAGGAGGGAGGAGGGAGAGAGAGACAGAGGGAGAGCGAGAGAGAGAGCGAGAGAGAGAGTGCCCACCCACCTCGGTATCCAGTGCACAGCCCTCTCTCTGTCTGCCTCTGTGCTTCTCTCCTCACTCCTAAAAATAAACTCTTGCATCCAGTGATCAAAAGATGATGTGGATTCATTCATGAATTTCAGTCAGTCAGGGGACAAATACTCTGAGAAAAATCTATCATGAGTATGCAAGATTTCAGGGGAATACCTCGTGCAAAAATGCCACAATATGACACACAGTGCCAAGGGATGGGAATAAACACCGATGACAAGTATGAGTTCAGGATGAACAACAAAGGTGTCTTTCCTTGGTGTGGATGTGAAAAACTGTTCCCACGTGCCCATAATGCAAATTGTACAGTGTGAATTTGACAACCGGTCTGTAACACACCCAATGTGTCAGAGCAAGTAGCTTTAATGAGTTTGAATAAAGAAACCTTTTCCAGGATAAATGTTCAGAATCCTGGTTTGACACGGTGTAAATACAGTGATTGACAGCTGTTTATTTGGACCAGCCAAAAGCATTTAGTATGACCGGTTATGCTTATTTGAACATCAGCTGGTGGAAATACCTTCTCAGTGAGGATGGAGCTGCTGATGGATGGATGTGCCGAGGAGTTTTAAGACAATGAGTTATGAGATCTAACAATGAAAGACCAAAATACTGTGAACCATCAGCTTCTGGTGAGAGAGTTTTAAGCAACATGCATATTTAGACTGAGTTTATTTATTCTTTGGACTGTGCTGCAAACAAGTGTATTTTTAGGTGTTTGGTTCACATCTTCCAGATGTTTTTACAATATTACAAAAATAAATTCTACCGTATGATTCATTGTTACATGTCCAGCAACTGATTTGGCTGGCCATTTTTCTTCACCCTTTATTCATTGATAGTACAGTGATACTGAAACGGCATCTTCCTGTGAATATTTGACTGATTGTAACTGATTGTAGCAAACTGTACCGTGCCACACTCTATGCAATAAATGTTATTACCTTTAATTTAATATGTATATGTTAAATAAGTTGTATGGAAAACATACATTTGTAATCAGATCTTACATCATCCTTCTACAAAATAGGTGAATAACAAAAGGTTTAAACTTCACTCAAGGTCTGCTAGATTTACAATTTCTTCCAAATATATACTGAGATGTGCTTGAAAGCTCCTGAAAAATCCAGTAAGTGGACCTTAAGTTACTATCCCCTCAGGTCAAACATGAGCTTTCGCTTTCAGAGTTCTTGTTGTTGTGATTGGATTGACTCATTAACTAAGAGAGACCTGGACAAGAAATTTTTGCTCTTTCCAGTGAAGACAATTTGTTAGGGTTAGTCTTCCAAACTGACAAAAGCGTGTTCGCTCTGGGTATAAACAATTCAATCAAAAGAACATTTTCCAGTTTCTGAAACACACACACACACACTTGCGCAGCTGTCCTTGTTAGGACATTGTATTGACTTCCATTCATTTGGACAGCCTAACCTTGACCCTAACCTCAACTCACAACTTTAATTTAACCTTGACCAGGACCTCAGAAATGACGTTTTGCCGATAAGATCAGTGTTTATATCACAAAAGATTGAGGTAACAAAAGGGCATTCACACACACATTCATTTATACACTCTGAAGTTCAATAGCAGATGTATCTCATTGGGCCAATCCAGTGACATTTACCACTGACATTTCAGGTTTGAAACTCATTGAAATGTTGGTCTTCTTTCTCTGCAGTCATCTGTTTCCTATCTTAAATAAAGTAATTACTTTCCAAAAGTAATTAAAATAGTGACTGTACAGTTGAAGACCTGCACAGTACGACAATGCAGTAGTATCCTCACTTCATTGAGGTTTCAACCAAAAATAAAACTCCCACACAGAGGTCAAAATACACGGCTGCCAGACAACTTATGTCGTCAACCCAAAGGGCGCTCCCACACTGTGATGTCAACGTATGATGTCAAATTGACCCGCTTTTCCTTTTGTCTTGTGCTCGCCGTCTGGCCCATGCAGAGGCATTGCAAAATGTCACGGCCCGCTGACGTAGAAGCGCAAGGTCTCAACGTAATGAGAGAAAATACACACTCACCCACCTACAAGTCTCTGAAGCATGTGAGGGAAGTCTTGGTGGTGAGGTCACAGCTCACCACAGGATGACTGAACACACACACAAACACACACACAAAGAGACAGGCACAAATAGAAAAACACAGACAAATACACACACGTGTCTTTCAGCGTCGAGGTCGGGATACACCACAACAATGGCGGAAAGGAAGCTGGACGCGTACCCTCTCAAGCACACACACACTCACGGCCAGTTCCTGACATGTGTAGTGGCAGTGAGGTCTGTAGCGACGCAGGGAAAACGTGGGTGTTAAGAGGTGAACCAGATGCGACTACGGCAAACTATTCCACACACATTTAAACAAAAGAAACGCATACTTGCTGACTCATTTTATGTCCATAAATTGTTGGCTGGTTTTGGCCTGTCAACAATTCCTGCAACATTTCGACTTTTTTTTTTGAATATCCAGTGAAAAATTGTATTTCAGCCACAGTTTATCTAAAACAATATCGCACTGATCACATGAATTTGGGCTTGCACTTATTTATTTATGTATGTGCATAATGTTCATTCATGTTCCGGTTTCTGTGTATCATATATACTGTGCATGTATGTTCCTGAGGCACAGACAATACACACATTGCAGAATCAGTTTATCTTCTACAGTGACAATAAAGTCTTTCTATCATGCAGAAAACTGGTTACAGCAAAGTGACTCCAAAGGTGAGTTTAAATGAGTGATGAATAATTCAAATCCAACTGCACAGATGTTGAGATTAGTTCTTTGTAGTGCTTTTGCCATCTTGTTTGCATACTACATCCAGATACCAGATCTCTCCCTACCATAGCCTATTATTGTCCACGTCCATCTGTGTACATGTGTGTACAGCACTATTGTCTGGTTGCGTGGTAGCCAAGCTTGTGTGTGCATGCATCTATTATTTGTGTGTGTGTGTGTGTTAACCAGCGCCGTACCCATCCGAGTCCCACTCATTTCCATAACAGATCTCATAAACGAACGCATGGAAAAGGGAACTGATAACTGTTGTTGTGTTGATGGTGACCTGGGTGAAAGACGCAGGGAGCCCTTTTTCAGCCTGCACGCATGCAAATAAAGCATATTTGTAGGTAAATTTCAGCGAGAGAAGGGCAAGAGGATCCAAACATCCCCTTGACAGACACAACATTGCACTTCATCAGGGAGGCTGTATTATGTTAGCAGCTCAAAAGCAAACAATTTTTGAATGTCCAAGTGATGATGTGGATGTGGCAAAGACCATGAATTTCATAGAGTCCTTGCTGAACTGTACATATCTGACATGCCTGTGGTAGTAACTTTTACAGGCCAGTTAATGGTTAGTGTAACTGCTCCTTCTGAACATTTTCAGTGCAGTTATAGTGGAAGATTTCTTCCTCTAGTTCACATTTTTGTGCTGCTCAAAATGCTTGTGGAAGCACATTTTTAGCCAGTTGAAACTTCAGTACACATTTAATTATTTCTTAATCAGAAACCACGCACACTTTGTATTGATTGATTAAAGTTATATATAGTGTTGCACCTATCGTATATCTGTCCACCCTGGAAGAGGAATCCCCTTTCTGTTGTTGTGGCAAAGGTTTTGTGTAGGAGTACTTATTCATATTAAGAGTTTAAGGATCAAGGCTGTTGTATGTTGACTCTGTCTCAAAGAGAAATTTGTGGTTTCGGGCCATATCATTAAAACTGACTAAAAGGCTTTCAGTTGTCGCTAGTGTAATGATAGTAATTAGTCATTAACCTACTTCCAGAGGCTACGTAAGATGCGGTGCTTCTTGATCACTGACTGTCTGATTAGAGCATCTCACTGAGTCTATTGCCCCAATATAGCACACTTGCATAATTTTAGTCATACATGGTTGTTAATCATGTGATTATGGTGAGCAAATGAATATGTCATCCAAATTTCCTACTTCCAGTGGGATTACATTTGTATTTCAGACACTGTTAACACATTTGTGCCCCCATGCAGACAAAGCTCCCAAATACAAAGGTTAAGCTGTGGACCATGAAATGCAACGTCCCTGGTTTGAGTCTGACACTTGTTGCATCCCTCCTCATTTCCTGTCATCTATCAACAAGCACAATCTTATGAAAGCGTAAAATTTTTCTTCACACACACAATTATACAAACTGCTTAATAATTCAATGAAGCTAACAAGTGGACATCGTGGCCGCCTATAAAGGTGCACGTTGGTCTCGATGAGCTCTATGAGCAGCTATGAAACTGAGATGTCATCCCAAAAAAATCTGCACTCCATGCATTTTTTAAAATTTAAGGTCAGTGTAGCTCTGTTGTAAGTCAAGAGTGGTAAGGTGACCTTAGTGTAAAAGGTTTTCAGGAAACCCAGGCCACACCACTTTAATCTGTGTTGTTGTACAGGCAGAGAAGAAGCATGTTGCCTTGTTAAGGTTCTTGACCTTCTCATATTCTCCTCTCTGCCTTCCTGCGGTCCACCTCAGAGTTCTTGTTTCAGGATATTTTATATCTCTCACTGCCTGGGCCCCTCAGATGGAAATCACAGTGGACAAGCCTTTATTTTACTAACTGATGAAAAAGCCTCAACAGGATGCTGAAATGATCAACGTGGGGTAAAGATACCTAGTGAAAATGTGGACACATGGAGGGACATAAGCAGATTAGAGTGAAGTGGATAGGAGTGAGAATGATTTAGTGGTGTATCTGATGAAGGCCCGTGAGATACATATTGAGAGAGTGTGAAGAGGGAAAAAAGGGAAGCAGTAGCAGGGAGGCAGGCATGAAAAAAGGATGAGGGTTTGAGCAGACCTTGTGCCCGGCGTTGGAAGTCTTGCCAGTCAAAGCGGTGAGTCACATGTGACCTTGGGAGAAGAAATAACAGCAGAGGGATCCCTGGACTTCCACGGCAGCTGATGTGGTCACCTTGTTTTCTCTGGTGAGGTTTCTGAAATGATTTAGGGGAAACTCTTCTGAGCTTATGAATGGCGTGGTGTCGAGAGTGACGCATGCAACCAGGCTCATTCTCAGGAGACGGTAGCGTGCCTGCCTGATGGAGAAGTGTCATTTTCAGAGGCTCAATTTAAGCAACTAATTTTTTTGTTTTTATTTCAACCAGATGTTGCAGCAGGTGAGTTTAGTGCCTGGTTTTTGGTTTTAAAAAGTCCCTTATACTTTCCTCCCTCCATGCACACAGTGTGGTACATTTATACTTTGGGCCAGTCTTTTCAAATAGGCTACTACATGGGTCTATCATACATTTCTATGACCTCAGTTGTAGCTTTATTTTGTCAATATTAATCAATATTTTATTTATTAGCTTGCAGGACACAAGCCACCGTGGTTGAAAATTTGTATTTCTTTGGACCACATTCATTCAAAAATGACCTGAGAGTATGAAAGGTATAAGTCAATGTAAAGGTCATATATTTATTGGCAACATTACCTTAAATCGGATGATAAATTAACCAGTGCTAATGTTGGTCAAATAATGAGCATCACTTGATTTGGAAGTTACAACTGAGGACAATATATCTGAATTTTTGGCTAGAAACATTTTGACTATTTATGTCCCTCAGCAGCTCACTCTGACACAACTGCTATCAGGAACGCTCCCACACAATAAGGAGGCAACTATAATTGTGAACGACTGTTATTTTGATGTTAAAAATACACCTACTCTTTAGCCGCGGCTTCCCGCTAAATGCAGCACACATCCCATATATTCAAATGAACGAACTTCAGTTCAGTGTTTTCCCTGTTTCCACTTGACCTTGACATTCTCTGGCACGCACGGCTTCACCGAAGTAATGTACAACATAAGATATATTTCACATTCCTGCCACTGGTTGACGAGCTAATAAGGGCTTTCTGGCAGTGCAATATATTAAAGAATTTGAGTGGGA
Organism: Holacanthus passer; assembly: GCA_025331565.1. Taxonomy (NCBI): domain Eukaryota; kingdom Metazoa; phylum Chordata; class Actinopteri; family Pomacanthidae; genus Holacanthus; species Holacanthus passer. The sequence continues at coordinate 7,078,772 of JAFREQ010000012.1, read as the reverse complement.
AACAGTGCGTTTCAGAATCAAGTTTTATCAGGCAAAAGATAGAGAGTGAGAGGACGAGATTGCGTAATAAAGGAAATTGAAGTTGATGTTGCTGAAACAACAGGTGTACTGTTTTGAATGAGAAATGTGATATTGATATCTACTGGCCATTATAAACTTTGCTGTGAACTAGACCGTGGACTATGTGCTGATCGGAATTTAGATTCACGTTAAAAGCAGAGAAATTTAGGTCCATGAAATCAGGTGCGCTGTAGCATTGCAGGTCACAAGATAGAAGACTGCAGTGTTTCCATTTTTTAAGAATGAATGAGTTTTACAGACAATTTTACATCTTTGCAGGGAAACTACCAGATGCATCTCAAATAAACCAACAGTTGAATTACAAGGACGTATTTTACAGTGCTCTAATTATTTTGCCGCCAGCCGGGGGAAAGGGACGGTCAAGGAAAGTCAACAGACAAGAGGCAGCAGCCTGCTTCCCTGTTTGTCTAATTGGCTTCATGAAAGGAGCGCTGAATGTGTGTGTTTGTGCCTAATGTTTACTGTCCCAAACGAGCGCGTGGCAAAGACGTTCTTACTCACCAGCCACAATCTACGGTGGCGCGGACCCAAAGTAAAGATGGCCTTTCTGTGCAACTACTGTACTTACAGTGTACGCTGCAAGGCCTCGCGCCTGGCGACCTCAGCTACACCTCCATAAAATAAACGGAGGAGAAAATAAAACACCATACCATAAAGAAAGAGGAAGTCGATTTTGGCAGCAGGCCTCTAATCTCACACATAATTTTGGAAAATTTCTGTTTCAATAAGAAATACTTAATACTCCCACAGTCAAACCAGATATTCTCGAGGGCATGAAAATGGCTGTGTATGTGCAGGATTTCTTGGAGCCCTTTGTGCTATAAGAAACTGTGAGTAGTTTGACTTGTAACATAAAGTAGTGAGTGATGAGAGCATATAGTACCTTTCTTAATAAGGTGCAGAACAAGTGAAAGCCACAACAATTAATGTTCCACTGATAAGCCTTTATAGGCATCATATAAACATTTAATAAACGTCTCATGATGCACTATAATGGAGTTGGTACTGTCATCAACTATAACTCCTGTCTATTATTTGTGTATTTATTTATTTTTTGCATGTTGTATTTTGTTTAATTCATGACTTCATTCAGGTTAAATTTAATTAGATTTCACTGTTTTACATGCAAAGATAATTGTTGACAATCTGAGTACCTAAATAGTTGCCTGCTTAATATTCATATAGCCACATAAACATGATCCTGGTGATGGCACGCAAACAAATTTTAAAAATAGCAGTCTTGTGTTTTGGGGAACACCACTATGAAATTGAACTGTCTCTCACATCATGTTACTCATCACAGCCACACCTCTACCTGTATTACAATTAAAATGCAGATACACGGAGGTTCCTGTGGTTATTTTGCAACAGTTGCTAACAATCTCTCCTTAATCTTTCTCTTTGATGCCGTCATTGGAATACAACTTCTCTTCTGTGCAATCACATGTCAGCTGCACCGCTGAATTGTGTGCTGCCGAATTGGCATCACCACACCCCAGGAAATACCATCGGCTGGTGCAACACTGCGTTCCACACCCTGCATGTCACAGAAATAGAGCCCTAAGAGTCTGCAGCCACACTAGAGGCAGACTCGCTGATTAGCAAATAGAAAGTTCACATGAGACTGATGGGAATGCCATTATTTTTCCAAGTGGTCTGACGCATTGGACAAACTGAAATTTTCATCTGATTATGCCACAAGACAAAAAGCCAGTGGATCACCTAAGCTATTCATCCTGAGGGGGACCTGGGTGCTTGTACTAAATTTCATTGCAATCCACCCAATACTGGTTGAGATATTTCAGTCTAGACCAAAGTGGTGGACCACCAGACGGACTGACAGACCATCGTTTCCATCCCTAGAGCCATGAGACTAGCATTGCTAAAAAATATGCGTGAAACCAAATAAAATTATGATCAAATGAAAAACCTTTTTTCAATAATAATAGGTTTTCAAGAGAGATTTAAAAGCACATGCAGAGGCAACTAAGATCTACCGGCAAACTATTCAAAGCCTCTGAGGCCACAGTTCGGCCGAAGTCATGAGCTGAATAACGAATCTAACAGGCCTCTTGAAATCATGAGACTGTTTTGCTTGTTTGTTCATTTGTTTGCACCCTCAGTAGGTCTCTTGACCACAGGAACAATTACAGTAAAACAGTAATTGTTCTGGGCAGACAGGGAGATTATCACACTATCACGTATTCAACAAAACTAGTTTGAACTTCATTAATGCCCTTTAATTTTCAAGTCCAATTATATAACCCTCTTTAACTTCAACTGAAACCAGAGCCAACACTTATTTAAGACTGACCTGACTTTTACGGGGTTTCCACTTCTCCCAGTCTTCCTTTTTGCTGTGCTTTCTTTTTCTTGCTATCTAAGACCTACTATCACTCAATTATTTCAAATTTAATGTGAAGTGCGCTTATTCAAAAATGACATAAGGCTGTCAAGACTTCACAACGGGGTTTCCACTTGACTCAAACATTTTCGCTTTGTTGTCTTTTTCCATCATTATCTATGTGAGTATTTTCCACTGGGTTAATCTCCTGCAGTCTCTGGTTACCTTGGAAAAGATGACAAACAGGCCAGCAGCCTCTGAAACAGCAGCATGTTTTCCTGCTCTCTCACCAGGATGCCACTGGCATGCAGGCCACCAGGCTTTCCCAGCACCAGGCACTGAGCTCTGTTCACAGGAGCGGTGAGCCTGCCTGCCTGTCTGCATGCAAGTGTGTGTCGGGGAGTGTGTGGGTGGGCGTGTGTGCATGCAGTCGGCGGGTAAGGGGCGATACACACAGTTACCAGAGACGGTGAATGTGTGGAAGTCATAGTGTGTGTGGAGAAGGAACATTTTTTGTGTGTAAATGTTCATACAGATGTGGAATCTTTGGTCCACATCTTTTGCACTCATTTTATCGTCTTGCTCACATCTTGTCCAATAAGATACTGACAAACAGGTCTGAGTCACTACATATTTCTGCATTCCTCGACATCCTTTTATAATCTACGGTGGCCGAAAGAGATCAACAAACTACAATTTATGTAAACACGTGTGTATTCACAGCGCCTTTGCATTGTATGTATTTGTGGCACGTTTCCTAAATGTTGCACATTTCTTGTCAAATTGATGAAGGGGTTTTCTTAATTTGCTTGTGTTTTCTTAAATTGCAGTGCGTTGAAGTCTCTCGGCCACCATAACAATCCCTGAATAAACATTACAAGATAATGATATTGCGCCACGCTGAAAGTAATCTGAGGATTAAAATTCCTATAATCATGGTGATTATGATTATGACAGGAAGCAGGATGGTGGGGTGGAGATTGTTAAACAGTGCTTAAATGTTATGTTGGCAGATTTGCTGTTTTTTGTCTTTTCAGCCACCAGTAGAAAAGCAGCCAAAACCAAGTACATTAAAAGCATAACTGTACTTTAAGCAATTTTCTCTATTCTAAATGGGCACGGTACAGGAATCTGATAAAATTCTCTTTAACAAGGCAGACAGACATTTTTCCGAGCTGACATGTGATATTTAATGGAACAATGAGGTTTCAGATATTGCAACAGGAATTCCAACAGAAGCATAACAGTACATGCACAGTTTCATTTAAATGACTCACACACCAAATAAAAAACCTGTGGAAAATCTAATGACTTTCAAGTAATCCTGTTGACCTCATAGGAATCACCTGACTCTTACTAAAGTCCCATTTTGGTCAAAATTAATGACTGTACTTATCTTACTGACTAAACATCTGTATACTGGCCTACACATTGTTTTACAAACCACCCATGTTAAACCTGACATGTGCACCAACAAAGAAGCGAAGCAAAAGGACATTTAAAAATCTGGAAACTTGAAATCAGTGTTTTTTGATTTTGTGTATTATTGTAAAGACTCAGTAAAAACAGGTTTCAGGCCAGAATCCTGTCTCTGAGACCAGGCCAGTAAAATAAAAGGTTCAAGTTTACTAGAAACAGGCAAAGGTCAAAACCAGGCCGGCAAACCTATCCAACCAGGTCCGAGAAGTCCAAAAGGCAGACAGGGGGTTGTAACAGAAACTCATGCAGGAGGGCTGAGAAAATGTCTGGAACGATAAGGCAGAAGCACAATAGATGATCTTGCTGGGAATTAATGGAAGTGGAAGCAGGAGAGGTCAGGTGATGGGGAATGGAGGGAACACAGGGGTCACTACAAGGCAGATGGGAAAGGCAGGATCTGAAAAGACAGGAGAGTTAATACATGGCAGGAGGAAAAGCACACAAGGAAAATGTGAGACTAGGAGATGATTTGAAATTGTGATAATTACTCTTTTTTTTTCATAAAAAGTATTTATTATTAGAGGCCATATTACTGACATCATTGTTTTTATATGAGCTGTATTACTTTAACAGTTTTGGACATAATTCCTGTCAGCTATGATGTCATTTTACTCCCCAACTTCATTTCTCAAATCTAAGAACACAACATCACGTCACGGTCACAGGTTTGTCCTATTGTTTGGTTGCCTAGTATCAAGAAGGTGGATCTGATCTGATATGAGACAGACACCGAAATAGAGCAAGAGAGAGGAGATGGAAGGAAACACGAATGATGATGATGGAGATTTACATGTAGCAAGGATGTTCTTTTGTTTAGACTGTGATGGACAATGAATGATAACCCTCATCCCAGAAGTCTGGTTTATGTTTGCATTTATATATTAATCTGAATGACCTGAACTGAGCTCAATGGGCCAGAGGACATCGGGCCCTGCTCCCCCCCAGTCGAGAGAGGCGACACAGCAGGAGAGGAGTCGAGTTCTCCAGTGCGTCCTGTGCCAAGACAATCATTAACTGAGTCCAGTCAGGCAACTATGGTGAGGGGTAATAGGTCAAATTTGAACCAGGGGATTACTCTGCAAAATGTAATGAACATTAACAATGAGCAATTTGGGACAGTACATTAACTTTGCTTTCTCTCCAACACAAGCAACAATGGTTGGTTTGTTAAGAGCACGTTTGATTTTCTGACTCCTTGTGCCGCCTGCCTTGTTGGACTCTCTTCTCGCAATGTCGTCACCTTCCCCAAATCTCAGCAGTTAAGCTGGTGAGTAAAACATTATCATGACTGCTAGGAAAATAAGGTTGTAAAAAAAAAATCCTTAAATGATGTGCCTTTCCTGATTTCATTTGCTTATTCCTACCAATATATACAAATTTAGGAGGCCCAGGGGCCGACACAGGACTTCCAGTCAGCCTCTCTCCGTCATTTACAACCAATTATACTTGTTTGCTTTTGTAATGAGACACACATACTTATGCTCAGATGCAGAACACTGACAGATTGTAATGCACAACCAGGCAGTTAGATTGATAGACATGCTTTTTACATGTTAAATTGCCAGCCAGCAAGCAGTGTGAGCTAAATCCACCGACGGGTTCATTACCAGTAAGAGGGCGTTGAAAACTATATTTGTCTGAGCTGGGGTCTGACTGGAAATGGCACAGAGGAAACCGTTGAATCCTGCAGGAGAGAGAAACTGATAGGTGCACCGATGGAAAAATGCCACAAAAATGAGAGAGGGGAAAAGGAGAGCGAGCAGAGGAATTTGAGGAAAATAAATACAAGAAAAGTTAATCTGATATATAGATCTCAACTCAAAGATGACAAATAAGGAAAAAGAGAGCAGCGGAGACGGGGAATGAATAAATATCAATGAATGTGTTCCTTTGGGCCTTCACCACACCGTGCCATGTTTGTTTAACAGAGGTTGTCAGGAGGAGAATTTTGTTAGGCTGCGCCCCATCCATCCATGGGAGGTTTTCTTTTCAGCAAGGTCTCCCTCTCTGACCACAGCAGTGGTCTGCTGACGGTCACACCGCGGCCAAACCCTCGGGCCGCTCGACTTTCTTGGAAGCGTCATCGCGACCACATGAAGAGAAAGAGGGAACACCATATTGTTCTGTTAAAAGAAGAGGAGGACCTGTGAGCATGTGTGCATGGCAGGCAGGCAGGAAGCAGTCACTCTCTCACACACACACACACACACACAAACCTGAGCAGACAAATGCCCTTTTACGCAAGCAAAAAAGAAGTGGGCTGGGAATCATCACCAGAACAGCTGCCTTCCAGGAATAGCATCACCAGTGTATGTGTGAAAGAGAGAGCGAGAGAGAGTGAGAAGGGACGCATGTGTTCCCGTCCCTGGATTGTAATTTTGTCAGTTGTTTGTCTGATTGTCGTAATTTACTTTAACTACTTTGAATGCTGGTGCTAATCGGTTTAATTGACGGCAGATGTGAACTCCACCTGCTTTTATGAGGATTTCTTCTCGATCTTTTGAAAGATTAGTGGTTCTGACATCAGAGTGCGAGAGGAGAGAGTAAGATCGTGTGATTAATCATTAAATGTGATACAGTATAAATACATAACAACACCAAATATTCTACTCAGAAAATGTGCCACAGAGAAAAAAAGGTTAAATCCATTATGTTTGTAATGAAACTGCAAACATCATCATAGTAAATAGAATTGAAGCATTTGAGACTTTCCGACTTAGGCGACTCCCATTGTTAGTATAAAAAAATTGCCAGTTTGCTGGTGGCAGCGTACATCTTCATACCCAGTGTGAAGACTGCATCCATTTTCATCAAGATTTTCTCATTTTTCTGCAAACAAAAATTTTGATTTAATTGTTTTTGTTCACTTATCTCTCTCAGCTCACATCCTGGTCTGCTGATTAAGGATATGTTTTCTCATTCCTTGTTCTTCGTACCATTTCCTGTTTTGCTGAAATGAAAATACTCACCTCTTGTCTCGTTTCATGTTACTTCATTTCCTGCCTTTGTGTGTCTTCCCACCTGTGTGATTGTTGGCCTGCCATCGAACCCCTGTCTCAAGTAAAGACATTTGAATCGGACTGTTTTGATTGTTGGTTCGTGTATTTGAATCCACTGTCTGTTGGCAACAGTGTCATAGTAAGAACAGGTCAGCATGGCCTCAGCAGACCTCACACAGGCTGCTGTCCTTGCTCTATCAGGAGATGAGGGAAATGACAGATTGAGATGGAGGGTGTCATGGCTTCCTTCTGTGGTCAGATCGGTTTCATGGTCGATCAATCTCAGAAGCTGCAACCCAAGTCTCTTGCACCTCCTCTAGCACCCGCTCCAACCACTGCTCCAGCTCCAGGTCCCGCCTCATCGCCCTCATCATCTCCAGCCTCGTCTCCACACAAGTGATTGTCGGGCTTTCCCGCTCCAGTGTGGTTAGGGTTAGGGTCCATTTTGAGCTCCAGGCACCCTCCAATCCAATGACCGAACTTAGGTGGTGTGTATTATCTCCCATCTCTCTGGTAGAGTTGAGGCCGTAGTGGAACAGAGGGTCATTAAATGTGACTCACTGGAGCTCTTCTTAGCTACTTTTACAAAGATTTTCCAACACACTGCTCTGGGATGAGAGGCTTTCAGTGCCAGGGTAAGAAAAGAGTTTCTGAATATGCCACTGGATTCCACACCCTGGCAGCTGACAGCGGCTGGAATCACTCTGCTCCGTTTGATGCCTTCCTCCATGAGCTGTCTGACCCGCTTAAAAACTAGTCAGCTCCCCTTGAACTACCCGCAGACCTGGACTCCCTTATTTCCCTGGCTATTAAAATTGACATACGTCTTCTGGAGAGAGAAAGAGATCCACACCCTGGTGTTTCCCCTGCCGTCCAGGAGAGACAGCCTTCAGCCAGCCTGTCCTGGCGTCCTATCAGTCATGGTTCCAACATTATCCTGATGGACCTTGAGCCCCTGCCCAGGTCTTTCGAGGCAAGTGCTCTAGATGGACGTCTTCTCTGCAGGGTAACCCATCACTCACAATCTATTCTGTTAACCTTCCCTGACGATCACACTGAGTCCTTTAGATTCCACCTGTTTCATCCCCCTTGGCATTCACCCATTTTAGCTGACCCTTGGTTAACCCAGCATAACCACAGTATAGACTGGTCCTCGGGTAACGTCACAGCTTGGCAGAGGGGATGCTTCCCATCTAATCCTTCCCTGGCACCATCTCCTCCTGCTGCAGCCTTCTCTCCTTCCTCAGTTGTCCCTGAATCTCCAGATCCTGATTCCTGACCTCTCGATAGCTCCAGTCTGTTAATTTGACCTTGATAAAGCCAGAGCGTTGCCCACTCACCGAGCTCACAGCTCTATTCTCTGTCACTTCCTGAGATGTAGGCCGTGAAGGAGTATGTGGATTCCTTGCTGACTGCTGGCACGGTTGGTCCTTCGTCTTCCCCTGCCAATGCTGGATTCCTCCTTGTGGATGAGAAAGACGAAACTCTTACCCCGTCTCTCTCTCTCATTTCCTCAGCCTTTGAACTGTTGCAAGATATTTGCAAAGCGAGAGCTGAGAAATGCACCACATGGTGAGAATAAAGGAGTGGGATGAGTGCAAGGCTTTTAACACTTCTCGTGAGCATTACGAATATCTTGTAATGCCCTGTGGACTCAAAAATGCTCCAGCTATCTTTCAGGGCCTGGTTAACGGTGTATTTTCTAATACAGTTTTCTGTTTTGCTTTGAAAATACTCAACTCTGGTCTCGTTTCAGATTTCTTCATTTCTTGCCTTTGTGAGTCTTCTGATCTGTGTGATTGTTTGCTTGCCACACACTGATTAGATTCACCTGTCCCTCATTAGTTTTCCCTCCCTGGTGTATTCAATCTTTGTGCTCCCTTCCCCTTGTGCATGTTTGTCTTTGTACCTCTGAGTCTAGTTTTCCACCATTTCTACTTTCTACCATTTCTACAATTTTTGGGGGGGTGGAACCTTGCTTCTTTTTTTTTTTAAGACTCTGTCTTTGCCTTTTTTTCTGGGTATTTATTTCTGAAATGTTCATCTTTGAGCAGGTTATGTGTTGTGAAACTGTCTCTAATTTTGTGTCTGGCAAAGACAAACTGTGCTTTAGCATCTGCCACAGTTACTCTCAAGAACTCTTTATCAAAATTATTACTTTGATTGAAAAAGTCCTTTCACATGCATAATGTTTGCTAAGTTGTATTTTGAACTGTGAGAGTTGTGTAATGAGACAGCTGTAATAGTTTTAATGTATTATTTAGTGAATGCAATGTTTTCAGGCTTGTTTATTTCCAGAACTACCAGACAGGCCCATTTATTTTAGGACATATGTTTCAGATTATTTGTCACATGCTTAATGCTAGAAATAATCTGAAACACATGTCTGAACTGAATGGAGGCGCTGCAATCTCACAGCCCCGTATCTTGCATTTCAATACTTATTTAATCTTAATTTTAAATAACCAAAGACATAAATTTACCTGTCACACAGTGATAAACCAACACTAACAGTGTGAAAAATGTTTCAGGGTCCTGGTGTTATTCACGGTGGCTCACTGACACTGTCCTGACTTACTGAGACATTTGAATAGAATGAAGCCATTGTTAATGTTAGTAACATTAGTGGTTCTGCTGCTATGACAGGTCAAAATGTCTCCTGTGAAAAAGGATCATTAAATCACTAATCGCATTATCAAGTTTAGTCAAGAAAACCTAAGGCACAACTATTGTGGTACTGTAAAAAAAGCACTGTAGATTTTTTTTTTTAAGTAGAACATGACAACAAATATAAAAAAAAAAAGTCTATTAATAAAAGTGAAACTAGAATAAACAAACATACTCAAATGTCGAAAATGCGACTAGAGCTAATAAATAAAACCTTTTTTTTCCAAAGGATTGAGGTTAAAACACATGCCAAATGAACACAGCTCCTAAGTGAACTGCACCACCCAAAAATGTATATGATGAAATTAATTATTTGAGAGTCAAACTGATGCAGTGCATCTGCAAATTTTGAGGCTCTGTCGTCACAAACATCTAGACAGCCGGCATTTAAGCTTATCCAGATCTCATGTTTTTCATTAAATCAGATGTGTTCAAAGGGCGTGTGTTTGGATCATCCCTAATTGTTAACAAATTTCCTGCTAGTTTCTCCGTGACCTTGGTTGTGAATGGAAAAATATGTTTCTATATTCAAAAGACATTGTCATGTTTTCATTTCAGTTCCATTAAGAAAGCAAATAGACGTCAAGTGAGCCAATATGTCCATGTTACTCCAAATAATTGAACCATGTATTGGTTGTGACTGGCACAAGTATCTTTTGATAACATCTGAGATTTACAATCTTTGGTATAAATTGTAAGATTCATATCACCGTTTAAAAAGGGACATTTTGGAGAAGATAATTATTTCAATATTTGCCTGAGCGTTACTTCCACGCCAGTGACACAGCTGTTCTTTCCCCTTTCCAGGTTCCGACTAATATGAAAGTCTTGAATTACACACAGCTATTTGGGGTATTTCCCTTAATTTTCCTCTCTGTTCTTATTAAATATTACCAGTCTGACTTAGTGCTCAAGAGAAAACTCAACATCATTTCTCAACATACAGTAGGTCAGAATCTAAGGACAACTTGAGGTTATTCAATGCATTCCTCTTGCGGTCAATCTGTGTAATCTTATTGTTTTACCATCTATCCTGTCATCTCGATGAACCGCGCACACAGACTATGAATGATGCTGGGAAAATACATAGCATAATGTATAAATGTAATACGAAATTCCTGTTCGCCATTTGTCATCAATTTACAGCATGAACTTTAAACAGAGTTTATGGATGGATTTATACTGAAACTATTTTGTTTTTTTCCCCTTTGTTGCCCAGAAGTGATGTCAAAACAGGACTGATGTTGAAACAAGGAAATGAGCTTCCGTCAGGATTCATTATATTGAGGCGTCCTGTCAAAGATCATGTCTTTGCTATAAACAGTTAAAAATCGGATTTTGTGTTCCTGTGTAAATGCAGCCTTGGAGGCCATAATCAGCAACGCTCTGGTGATGCCTCTAAAAACAGTTTAGCGATCCCCGTCTGGTCGGAAACTATTTATTTCCACATTCAAAAGCAATAGGAAACATAAATGAATGTTCTCAAGTGGAATCACACAGTGGCTCGGTGCTGGGAAGGCAGTCTGGGCCAGCCAGGAGAAAGGCTGGTCATGAATTGGTGTGTGGGCCAGCCAGTGCCTCTGCTGGTAAGGCTAAGCAATGGGTGGTGGTGTGGTGGAGAACACTTACAGTATGTGTCAGAGGTGAACAAACAATGAGGTCTGCTGTTGTAATGGTTGGCAGAGGTTCTCCCAGTGAGAATCACCTTTATTAGCTGCAATGCCTTCCACGTAAACTAGAATTAGAATAACGACGGCAAGTAGCTATTAATTCTTTTCTGGTAGCAAAGCGGTGTGTACGTTTGGTCAGCGTGGATACTGTCCAACTCTAAGATGAAAATACACTGGAGACACTGGAGTCTCTACAGGGATGACAACTACAGTATAAATGAGACGACTGAGTCAAGTTTATTCTATTTTGTTGACATGTTGTCTTTGCTCTGGTGTGTCCACACTGAAGTACCTTAACAACTAGGCCTATTGGATGGACTGCCATGAAATTCGGTAATGACATTAATGTAATAACTGTGGTGATCCCCTGACAGTTCATCTTGCGCCATCATCAGGTCAATGTTTCGCTTTCTCTATATTTTGCTTTATGAACAAATACCTGCAAAACCCATCTTGTTACTCTACATTATTACGTCCCAGAAATCACTTTGGTACATGTCTGAAATGTCTCTAAATTGTGCTCGTCCTCCTTCCTCTGTTCCGCCATATTTCTGTTTCTGCTCAACCATTCATTTACTATTTTTACTCAACAAACACACATCTGACAGAAAATACTGTAGGCATTCTTAATGAGACAAACAACATAGACGAATAACACAGACTACACCGATAATCAAAGGAAATAGTAGCTTGCTGTTGCTGATCCAGCCTTAAAATAATGCTCAAGTAAAATGGCTGGGCCCTCATAACAGGCACTCCGGAGTGGGCCCATAAAGCACAGTGTGGGCACTAGCTGGCATGATAGCTTGTAACTTACAATAACAGCGGTGGAGTTAGCTTGTGTAATAGGTGATTAAACCAGGGTTTGCTACTGTAAAGGCTGGCAGAGCTGTGTGGCCTGGATCACATAATGGCTGCTGTGTGTGTTAAACAGTGCTACAAACCAATAAAACCACCACAGAGCATCAGTTTGTACCCTGACTGAAGACTAACTGAAGGCTTGTGTCCTGGGGCAGGATGTTTTTATACTCACAGTCGATTCAGTGGCGACTGAAGATGAACTCATATGCTGTTTTTTTTACTCAAAATGTTCTCCAGACATCTATGAGTTTGATTAAAGTGAGGTTGAGCTTTGTAAGATCGGAGTCATGGTGGACAGATGCAACAGATGTACAACAGTATTTGGTGGAGCTAACACTAAAAGATCTGGTAGAAGGTTAGAGAAAAGCTAAATTAACAAAGTTTTCGCCTCCCAGAAGAATCAGTGTCAAACTGCTTTTGACCAGGACATTTTCAGTGCTGAGAAATACCACGTGTGTTCAGCAAAGGTCAAAGAGAGGGTTCAATGAAATATTGGTATTAGTTAATACTGGCAGCGTCTGCAGAGGCAGTGAATTGCTGAATTTTATTAAAAGCGACATGAATACAAACGATGAAATGTTTTGATTTTCTTTTCTTTTCTCAAACAATCTGTGCTTAACAAGGACACACTACAAATAAGACTTCTTAATGTTTTGGAGAGGATTCTGCTACTTTTACAACTTGACTCATGCAAACTCACAAATATTGTTTTTATATGTCTGCAGTTTGTCTGCAGTTCCACAATGAGAATAGCTACATTGAGCTCAATTTATGGAAGATTATGTAGCAGAAATACATATTTTCCAACAATGTTGAAGGTTATAATACTTTGTGCCAGTTAGCCAAGATCTAGTCATTGTTCTTAATACATAAAAATTCATTTACTATTTGGAGCTATAAGCTCTGTCCCTGTGGTCGGACACATGTAACCAGGCAGTGGACTGGGTCACACCATGAAGAAGTGACAAGCATATTTTTCACTTATAAAATTAGTATATCTCTTGGTCACAGTTTTCTCATAACCAGATCTAAGGGATCCACATCAATCAATAATACTAGCGTGAAGCACTTAAATATCAATATCGGTATCATCCTCAAAAACTCAGGAACCTATCGGGCCTTGTGTAGTTTAGTTAAACCTAGAAAGTAGAGCTGCCTCATAGAACACCCACTAATTGAATTGTGTAATAAGAAAAATTTTAATTTCCCCATAATTCATACTCTCTATTGAAATGAATTCACTTCCACTTAATCTGAGTGATATCCAGCTGTTGTGAAATCTTTGCCAAATGATTAAGTGTCCAAAAAGTTATCAAGCAGTGTGTGATCACGCCATGGTCTCATGCACTAGCTTGCTTTCACATAGCAACAATAGCCACGTAGACACACCTTCAAGAGATCTTCTGACAACTATCAAATCAAGCCCAGCCGGCAGCCACCTACCCAGCTCCCTTTTCACAACACAATCCTTCTCTTAATGCCCGCAATCTGAGTCACTGCACTTCTTTTCACGCTGTTGCACAGTTTCTGCCATGTTTCTCATAATTGCTGCCATGTTTGTGTGTTTTTAGGGTTTACGGTTGAAGAACACCTCACATTGTTTTTTTTTCCCCCCCTCACAATTTTCCCTGGAATCTGTCGTAAACATGGCCAAGTGCATTTTCCTAATTTAACAGGCAAGGTGTGTTTATGATGCCAATTCCAGCCAACAAGGGTTTTCACTCAGTTTTATGAAGACGGGGCATGCTGTCACACATCATCCCTCGACAGCTCACCTCCGGCCGAGGGAAGCTTGACTCACAGCTCGGCAGCCTGAACGCTAAGGCAGAAATGATACAGCATTATTATAGAGCAGCCTTTCATCTGAGGGATTAGTTTGGATTTAAGACAACTGTGGGTTTCTTACTTACAACAAAAATCTAGAAGGGACAGATCTGATTCTAATGGTATAGTTGATTTTTGCCATCTTTGTTCTTGGTCTGCATTATGCATAATCAGTTTCTGAATAGAGGGAATGTACGCGCTGTCAAATGCAGACCTCTAGATTTCTTTAGTCTTGAGAATTTGATTGGACAGAAGCCATAAAAAGTGAAGACTTATGACCTGATTTCAACATGACTGATATAAGACTCCCATTAACCTACTTTAGTTCCTGAAGACTTAACTTGAAACTTGAAGGAAAAAAGCATTTAAACCTAAAGTTCTGACCTGATATGTCACACAGTCCCAGACAAGTGCATCACACCATTTGGTTATTAGTTATTTAGAGTTATTAGACCTACTGAAGTGATGGTTCAATTTAACCACGCAAATGCTTACTGCTCTCATGAAGGCAAAAAGAGAGCACTGGTCAGCTGGTGTCCAGTTAGTCGTGAGATACCTCCACATACACCGCAATATATACATGTGTGGAGGTTATGCCAGCAAGTAGCAGGGATGCAGGGAACAGGACCCAAAATGCGGACGACAAGGGCAGAGTTTGTGCAGTTCAAAATGTATTAACAAAATCAAAAGACTTACTTGATGGTCAAAGAAGGCAAGGGTCAAAAAACCAAACAAATCCAAACTGGAGCAGGCGAGACTCAAAAGTCCAGCAAGAAGAAAGAAAAATCCAAAAGCTCTAGAAGAACACGAGGAACAAACACGAGGACGAGCTGGAGTATTTGACACAAGGTACAAGAGAGAGGGGACTATATACATATGAATACATGAGGAGGGGGGGATAACAACCCTAAAGGTGGTAAAAACACAAAGGCAGGAAGTAAACACACACACTTGAGGACACACTCTTTCCAAATAAAACAAGAAATGTATTATGGGCTCACTCCTGGTGTCAACTAGTTGGTGCTGGTATTTGGTCACTCAGTATCCTTTATTGAAAGTTGCTTGTTTAAAATGCACTCCTGGGTCCATCACTGTCCACTGAGCAGATGACACCAAAGCTAAAACACTGAAGTTAAAAGCAGAAATAGACACGGGTTAAGCTGACAGTTGAAACTTTGCTTTGACATTGTGTTCATTTCCTTTTTTTTATTGAACATTTTTTTTATTGGTTCTCCTCTATTGATAGTATTTCCCTATGGGTGATCACACATTACACATGTGCCTACCCACTGCATCAGTGAACCTCCTCATTTGAGCTACTGTCCCTGAGCCCCTGAGCTCCATTAAAATTACTTGTTGAAAGTCATAAAACTTTGACAACTGCAGCTTGTACAGAGCCGGAGAGGAACAGAGCTGCAGCAGCCTGTTTTCACTGAGGTGGCAGAAGTCTCACATCTCAGCCCATGAGGAGGCATCAGCATGTGAAATCTCCAATAACTGTATTTATATCTTGCCAAGCTTTAACAAGACCATTACTGCTGTGACAAACACACGAGTCACAAGCGAAATATTTAATGAAGGTTATGAAGTGAAAGGGAGCGGTCAGTCTTCCTACTGAAAGCAAAATGGTCATGTGTTAGGGTGTGGTCCTTTGGGGGTGTGAAAACACAAGCTAAGTGATGAGTCAATGACACAAACTCAATGATGTGAAAGTCTCCTATCTATTCCATCAATGAACCAAACCTGGCAGGATATTCCTGGTGTATGACTGGACTGAGCCTCACATATTTACAGTGTGAATCATGGGTTTCTCTGTGGCTGAGCATTTTCACACTGTGATGTTAACCAACCCCCGTTCCCCCTGGATTTCCCAGATGTCGTTGTGCTAACAACATCAGATCCTCAGACCCACTGAGCTGAGTTCAACTTGTTTCAATCTGTTTTCTTCTACTCAGTTCGATTTCTTCAGACATCTTCAGCTCATTTTGGTGCACTAGTCCCATTTAAAGAAATTGTTTGACGTTTTCGGGAAAAACGCTTGTTTGCTTCATTTTCCAAGTCAGATGAGAAGACTGATACCAGTGTCACTCCTGTGCATTAAGTATGACGTATGGAGACAAACAGAGATGGTTAGCCGAGTTTAATATAGAGGCTGGAAGCAGCAGGAGACAGCTGGTTAAGAAGTCCACCTGTGAGCACCACTAAAGCTCACTAAGTTACACAATGAATGTCATTTGTTTAATCTGTGCATAAACAAAAATGTCAAAATGACAACTTGTGGTTTTAAGGAGACTTAAAAGATGTGTTTTCTTGGCAAATGACAGCCGGGTGCAGTCACTTCCAGGAATCCTGTCATCATGTGACATGGCCAGAGATCCAGTGGAGACGCTGCACAGAAGTGCTGTTTGACTGGAGAAAGTGTAGCTACACCACATTACTATGTCTACTCGATCAATTTGTCCATTTTGGTCAAACTCACTTATGAGCGCTGAGGGTCAGAGAAGGGGCTGGAGCCTTCCTGGGAAAAGACCCTGGACATGTTCCCAGTCTGTCACTACATTAACAGAGAAATACATTAACACCTATGGGCAATTGAAAGTGTTAAATTCAGTTTCCTCTGGACAGTTAAAGGGAACCCTCATGAATATAGACTTATCTACCTGATGATTTATCGTGTGGTGCTCTCTTGTGACTCCGCCATGCTGAAGGTGAAAGCATGGATGTTTGGGTTAATCACCGTTGGCCATCACCCACTCCAACAGATGAAGATAGTCAGTGAAAAATGTGAAATGTCTTCAGTCTTAACACCAGTGTTGAATTTCCCCACTGAGGGACGAATAAAGGTTTATCTTATCTAACTTGATAATGACACAGACTTTTAGAAAAATAACATCAACACGCTGCTTTTGTCAAGTCTCCTCAGCGTGGATGTGAGAGCGCTGTGAATTAATTAGATAAGCCACTCTTACTATCTCATGATCATGAATCAATAAACTTGCAATTCACAAGTTGGCCAGCTGACATTCATGATTTTCCCCCTCTTCGCTGACTGTGCTGCTCACCATTGGACCTGTGTGGGCGAGCTGCTCGGTCTGAAGCTGTACTTGGTCAGAGGCTTGTATATTTTGCTGTCTTTTTTCAAAGTCGAAGTTTATTGTTGGAGCAGCTAATAACAGCACAGCCCAGTAAGTGTGGTTTTGGTAATTCCCAGGTGAAAGGACGTCTAGCCGCCTATTAAGACCGCTCTAAATTTTGTTGACAAGTTTGTTTTTTAGATTATGGCCTTTATTTCTATTTGGAGTACTATATGTTTACGGTGTTCTACAAATCTCCTCGACATATATCTTGGCAAAAGTTGCATGAAAGTGGTCAAATAGTAAAATCCTTTCTATAAGTCCCTGTGTTATTGTGCATGTTTGCATGTTTGATTTCTGATACCGCCTCAGAAATCACGGCTTGTTTACTTCCATCTATGGCTCAGAGAATCTCATCAAAGTCCACCTTTGATGAGTCTTTGACATTGTGCAGTCCTCTTGTTCTGAGACAACATCGCAGCACGGTGAGTCACAGTTCCTTTGTCTTTGTCGCAATTGTTTCCATTTCTTGATAAGAAACAAACTTCGGGGGGCATGGATCCAGTGAAGGGGCATTCCCTGCTTTTTTGCAACCTGCCACACTACAAAGAGCTCTGCTCAGCCAAGCCTCGACCATCAGCCAGCTGCATTGAGCCTCTGAAGGCAACATCAGAGAGCAGAGTGTGGTCGCTGGTGGCTAACCAGTAACCATATTATGAGCTGAGCTCCTAAGTCTTTCTCTAAACCTTCTCGGGGTTCAAAGCAGCGGTGAGGTTTGGGGAGAAGGCCACTCCGTCATGCTCCCATTCAGATGGCTGAGTATTGTGGTGCAGTGTGAGTGGATTGGCCAAATCAAGGCCATAGTTTATCAATGAACATCTGGAAAGTGGATGTAGGTTCAAATGGTCAATGATCTTACGTAATCTATCGATCCTTGTGTTCTCCAGCAGGATTCAGCGAAAATTGGGGGAAAAAAATGACAAAACTGCCTTTGATCTGAATTTCTGAGATTCTGATGAGAGCAAAAGTTGGAATGTGGTAAAAAAGTGTCAGAAATGAGCAATGGCGTGTGGGGTTGTTCTCTGAGGAAAGTTATGTCAAGAACGTCACTTCACCCCTACGATCCAAACAACCATTCCAGTTTTAACAGATTTTCTGTTTTGGTTGACAGCTCTAGAGAAAACATGGAAGAAGGGTAAAGGCATTTATTACGTGTGGTGTAAGTTATGAGCTCTATGTGAAGTAAGGTCACCAAGAGCACAAAGTATTAAACGGAAAGAACAACCCTGCTTTTATTGTGGGGTCATTACCAGTAAATACTGAGAGATACTGGCCTGTGTGGGTGTCTCATTTAAGGTCAGGCCTGTCTTTCCTGTCTTGAAAGATCAGAAAATCCTTAAAATTTAAAGAAAAATTTAAAAGCCCTTCAAGGTCGGCCAGAACTCCTCCCTGAGTCTTTCATGTCATTTTCCTTCTGACCAACACTGCCCTTTCATCGATTTAAACTCTCGCTCCCTGGCCAAGACAGTAATAATCATATAATCATCTTGTTAGAGTTTTTATTGTTAATGCAGTTTCTGGTAAATGTAGGACACACACATCCTGGAACATGCCATGCCAGCGCCTGGATGTGCACATATGTGTATATAAGTTCCCATGTTCCCTTGTCATGCGAGCACCATGTGTGTTTCCTTGGGGTTTTCTCCGAGCGTTATGATCTCTGTGTGTGTTTCTGTGCATGCATGTCGGCCACTGTGAGTGTGTATACTCTGCGTCTGCCTGTGCGCTGTGTTTGTGTGCCTGCTTTGCAGTAGATCCCTGTCCCTCCTAAAAATGTGGTTTAGATGTCCTTGATTCCTGCCACCGGGTAATTTCTTTCCAAGTTTCTGTTTTAGTAATTAACTTTATTCCTCCGAGGCAGCGTAATATGATTGAAATAGCTAAAGAAAAGACAGAAATATTTTCTTAATTTACCCCGCTCTCTGTGTGGATTCTCGGAAGTTAAGACGGTTGATGTGGTTTTGTGATCCGTCATGGTTGTTACTTGTCATGGTCATGCCTGTTCATTTTAAAATGCCGTAGTAGTAAGTAGACCTGAATAGCTGTGTGACAAATTGGGCGCATTAAGCAGTCGCCGCATTATTGCAACCACCTTTTTTTTATAGCTAACAATTCTGAATTTTCTGAACAGTTTTCCACAAGATGGTACAATAGTTAAGCCTCAGTTCACCGTTATATGCTGATGGTGTAGGTGGACTCCTGTTAACTGGAAGCTGCTGCATGGGAGCTACCTGTTTCAGATCAAGAGACAGGGAAAGAGAAAGTGGATGGAGAGGAGGAAGGCAAGGGGAAATCACATTCCTGCAGCCTCCATGTGTGACACACCCCACTCACCCTGCACCCTGCCGGAGCAGCTGGCCAGCTCGCTTGCGAAAGAGGCGCTGCCGAAACCCCCTTTTGTTTTTCTGGCTTTCCCCTCCTTTTTAGTGGGGCATATTAAAACTGTCTATGGCCTTTCTGTGGTCACACAATGTTCCAATTTCCTTCTCTTCACTTTAAGTCCTCCTCTCCTCTCTCCTCTCCCCTGCTCTCCTCTCCTCTCCTCTCGCTGTCTTTATTCTGCCATCACATCAAGGAGCCGCCAAATTAGACGTCTGAAGTCAAAGCTCTAATCATACTACCGGTCCAGTTTCATTGGGTCAATTGGAAGAGCAGCGTAGTTGTTTTCCTCAAGTCATTTACAGGAAATTCGGATTAAAAGTTCATGCTGTACTCGGACTGGCCTTGATGCAAGGACAGAGCTCTGAAGTCATATAAAGGTGTGTGTCATTGGCCAAGAAAACCCTCATGAGTAGGATAGTAGCTCTTCTCTCAGTCAGTGGCTGAAAATTGCTTTGAGAATGTAATAAAAGAAAGGAAATTGCGGGAAAAAGCGGATATTTGAGAACTTGATTTCCCATGATGATGATAATAATAATATGATGGCGTATGATGATGATAATGATCTGTCCCCATTTTCTTCTTATTTGCATTGTTTTGTGAAACAAAACTGCTAGAACTGCAATAAAAGAGCCAATCCTATAACTCAAATACAATTTATTCCCTTCACATTTATTACCATTTATCTTTATTGTGTCATTATGTTACGTTAAAGTTATGTTATTTTTACTGCTTTGGACAGCAGAACAGACACGTGGTCGTTTCGAAAACGTTTTCCAATGAAGGCCGAAATACGCACAGAGGCTGGATATTCTCACTGCCAATACTGTCTTCCAACTTCCTGACGCTGAAAATGTCGTTTAAAGGCCAACGTTAAACTCCAGGTTTTTAGCAATATGGGATATTTGTCCACTTATACAAATCAACATTTGGTGAGGTGGGGTCAAGAAAACTCTTCCGAGCACTGGATTTCAGGAGTAACTGATGATTAAAAACAAAAACAACCTTCTTAGTCCATTACTGGTGGAAAGTATACACTTCGAATTTACACTTACTGGTTTATGAATTAGGCCTTTTAAAAATAGCACTAAACTTTCCCTTACATAGTTTTTGCAAAGTGCAAAAATCTACCACACCCATGAATAAATCAAATTCAGCCAAAAAGACAAAAACATACAAGATGACAATTAGCCAAAGCAATCCCAGACCTCTGTGATTTAGATGGCGTGAAAACACAGCCATAATATTATATGAAGCTTTACATGTCAGACAAGAAAAACCTCACAGATTTATTGAAGTTGCAAATTTCTTTAAGCATATGAAATGTGACAGGCGGATTCAGCAGGCCAACTGTTTATATGTTTCTCACAGTTTTTCAGCATATGCTGTGTGTGTGTGTGTGTGCGTTTGTGAGTGAGTGTGTGTGTGTGTGTGAGTGTTTGGCTGTGACAGGGGAGTTTCCAGACTCCACAGACCCTGATGAATGGGTCACTGTGTGTGTGTGTGTGTGTGTGTGTGTGTGTGTGTGAGTGTGTATGTGTATGTGTGGTCAACTGAAACATTTGCAAACTCGTTTTCTCATCAATGCAAAATATTCTCCCCCTCAAAATACTGATCCTTTCTCTCATCGCTGCACCATCCAACAAACACACTCACACACGCAACATGCTCCCTACTGGATGTCGCACTAATTGCACGTTCATGTTCGTGTGCACTGTGTGATTCACCGACGCTTGTTATTTCACCTGCCAGACGTCCCTGCTCCTGTCATGCCATGGATCATTTCGGATCCAGAACCTCATCAACCGCTGGTCCATTTGGTGACTCACACCCACCTACAAGTGGCAATCTGCTCAGCCTCCAGACACGCGACCATGACTAAATATCAACAGGGTTCCAAGCTACTGTGGCTACCAAGATTAACGTGCTGAGACTGGCAGTGAAACCCTTAAACCCCAGTCAAATATGATGTGTTTGGACTAAATATTACCGGAGTGATTTCTGCCCCGGAGCGATTATCCTTCATCTAAATGAAGGCCATGAGTCTGTGCGAGGGTGGCCTTTGATCCCACCACTAATGACCAAAACCAGGTTCAGTTGTCGAACTGCAGGTCTTTTTTTTGTTCCAGTAGTGTGGCCTGAGTTCATCAATTTACCGAGGTTCAACACATGAAAGCAGCCAGTGAACCATATCCATTACATTTGAAGGGTTTTGTTGCAGTTTTAATTTATTCCCCGAACACTGGAAAACGTTTGTTGCAGTTATTTTAACAAAAGCTATCATTCATACAGACGACAGAGAGACAGAAAAAGGAATAAGATTCAGTGACGCAGAACTGAAGTCATTACAGAGGAAAAGAGGGAAAGAGGAAATAATGAATTAAAACAATCCATTGTTGTGAGTTCTTACAGTCTCTTCATTTTCCATCACCACAACTGGACCCATGACAGAGAGATGGTTAAGGCTAGCTCGACCCCATACTTTCTATAATTCAGGACAAACAGCAGTGAGTGAGAGATGCCAATGATTTAGCAGGTGTTCAAATAACATTAACGAAATTTCACATCTAAAGTGGAATACAAACTTAACATGATGGGTTAATCGTTGTAAAGGAAAAGAAGGCTTGAATAGAACACAACCAATGCCGGCTACCATGTAGGTTGACAAATTAGGCTTCGGCAGATATAAAAAATATGCAATATCATTAATAATTTATATTTCCTTTCTCAAAAAGTGAGAAAAATCCAAATTGTGAGTTTAGAGTTTGACTTAAAGTTTTTCTCAGATGAATAACTACTACTAGTTACTTCATCTTTTGTGAGGAACTTTCAGACCCTCCTGTTGTTTTTGCCTTTTCGCTGGATCGAGGTTGTGTTTGTCCCCGAGCATCCCTGGTACATCTTATGTGACCTTTCTGGTGCTTTGACAACGTAATGTTTTCTTCCTAACGGCCCCTTTCTCCCAGACAACCTCACTGTAGTGTTGCCAGCGCTCTGTCTGCTCCTCTCATCAGAACCAGTGAGACCAGAACACAGTCGCTCTCTGTCTTCCTGCTTTTACTTTGGCGCTCTGTTTATTTCTCTAACAGGACAGTGACAGATTTAGCCCTTCAGACAAGAACAGAAGGAGGGACCGACTGGCAGGGGAAATGAAAAGAAGTGCACATGTGCTGGAGGAAGAAAGCAGCGAGATGGTAAAACGATAGAGAGAGAAAGAGCGAATGGAAGAAAATTATTGTAGCTCCTGTGGCTCTAATTTGTCCACTTCCAGAGAAGCTAAACGGTCTTTTGCCAATGCAAATGGGCTGAACACACACTATGAGTGTGTGTGTTGTCGGAACTATGGTGATGATGTCAGTAGAGCCCAGTCAGAGTCTAAACAAATTTAAACAGATTTAGATGACAAATTCTACTGGGAAATGCATGACAGAAAAAAGACAGTAATGTATAAGATGGAAATACGCGAAATGTGTTGAAGGCTCTGAAAACATTTTCTCAACCAGCTTCTTACTATGAGTGATGAGGTGCAACATGAGCACAATATTTTCCGCCAAAGCTTGAATGTGACTATTTCGCATAAGAGAATGTTGTATTTGTGTCCGTGCTGTTTTCACTGGTTTGAAATGGACAGAGTTTGGCTGAAGAAGATTAGATCACTTATTTTTTATGTTGATAATTACTGTCAATCAAATGTGGTCAGATATCAGCCACAGGACGCAGATTAGCTGAATTTTGTCACATTTAATATTTAAGGGTCTGTTTTTGATCTTTAACGTTGATGGGTAATGATATACATGTGCATTAGTATATTTGCATAGACAGTGTTAAAATATACGTTAGAGGGGAGGGGGTGGACAAAGAGTTGGAGATGATCTGACTCAAATATCCTAAATAATCCAACACCTCCATGAGTTTCTGTACCTCCAGTGAACAAAGAGAAGTCTGTTGCGAAACAGTTGAAACAGTACAATGTAAATTTAATCTCAAAGCTCAATCACATGGAACGCTTTCAAAGACACTGAGCCAAAATCATGAGCCTTGGCTCAGCCTTTCAAACCGGACCGATTTTCTTCAGGTGGTGAGAACTTTCAGCACAGCAAGTGACAAAGATTTATATACATAAATCACATTACCACATGTTGTGGTGAAAAGTAGCTCAAGATGTGTCTGCGTCAAACAGCACACGCCTATGTGTAAAATATGAGAGATCCATCCAAGGACATGAACGTAACAAAACTGAAACCATCACAGTTTTTATCCTCTGCAGACTCATTTTTAGTTTAGTTTAGTAAAAACATTCATTTTGCTCAGAATAAAACACATTTCAAGAGCAGATCCTCATTCTCGCGCCTAAGCCTTGATTTCCACTCAAAATAGCGCCCAGAAAAATGTAGCCAGCCTGTGACCAAAATGCTGTTTGTAATAACGATTTTATGAGGACGAGCAAGTATTCCAGGAGCGCAAAACCCGTCCAGGACCCTAACAGACAGCAGTATAATCCCAAACCCAGAGCCGACAGCATGAATGAACATTTATGTGACAGCTCCAATGTTCCATAAAATCAATCATCCATCCCAATCCACTTTTCGTCTTTCCTGCCTCACCCCTCCTTTCCTGCTATTTGCCGTATCATATGTTCCACCATGTGCCCCTGGGACAGAGAATATACGCAAACTTTCATCTGTAAGTGACGCGCTGTCATCGCTGTTTGGGCGGAGGGAGAAGAAAGAAAGAAGGACAGAAAGATGGAGGAAGAAACAGTGAGAGCTCAGTCAGAGATGTCACCTCTGTTGAGGTGCGGTGGGAAATATGAAGGGGTGACACAGACAGACAGAAAGGTGTGTGGGCAGGTTAATTTATGAGTGAATTTTTCTTAAAATGCGTTAACCTTTGATTGGTGCCTGTAACTATGCCAAGAAAAAAGAGAGAGAAAGGCCTCAGTCTCTCTAAAGATGCAGTATCTACAAGTCAAGTCATGTCTGATGGCTTTAGGTGCTGCTGGGTGGAGGCTGCGGTCTGGAAAGCGCTGGCCTTCGCAGCGCTGCGGTCACACATTTTGACAACCTTGAAGGCACTGATGAGCACAAGTTAGTCCAGGAGGAGGAATCTGAAATCTGAGCCAGCGGGCTGATGGAAGGAAGACAGCAATGAGCGCAGATGAGATGAGCACATCATGATAATTACCCGAGCTGCCTGTGATGACCTACCAAGCCCATCGACTCTCCGGAGAGACGTTGATTCACCATCATGACCCTGAGCCAGGGAAAAGACAGTGAGGCCCAACACCCTCAGCTGACGCACTGATGAAGGGAGCTCATGGTGGCACCTTGGCCAGCGGAGACAGTCCGTCATGCCATGTGTAATAGAACACCAAGAAAACCATTGTAGTGATCACAGTTAGGCCCAAAACTCTTCTCCCAAACAGTTACTGCCGAATCACAGCTCAGCCTAGAAACAGGCCTGTTAAGTCCTGGATTTCTCAACATATCAAAGTGATGTGCATGTAGCTCGAGTGATACTCTGCGTTTTAAGAGTTTGGAGGGTGATGTATTTCTTTAGCCTTTCCAAAAATAAAAACCCAAAAGTCGAAGAATGGATTAAACAACATGTCTCAACCTACTGTAACAACCAGCTTCCAAGGCAGTTGATCATCTTTTCTAATTATACTTATCTTACTAGGACTAAGCTGCAATTGAAGTTTGTGTACAGGTTAATTTAAGGGTGATTTTTTTTTTTTCTTAAAATCTGCAATTGTCATTTTCTCTTGGCTTACATGGTGACATTGTCTTTTTGTCTGTGACATCAATCAGCATCAAGTGCATTTTTAACACAAGTCAGCTGGAAACATTACAACATCAACCGCAGACAATGCTTTTCAAAAAAGTCAGTGCAGCTGTAGCCAGCCAATAATTAGTTTAATTAAAAAAATGCCAGACATTTGTCATTTCAGTCACTGTCCAGGAATGAGATGCCTTCTTTTGTCTACCTCTGTCTGAAATAAGAGACCCATTGTTTAGAAATGTATCCAGACCTTGTATGTGGTGAATCTGCCACTCTTATCATTGTTGACTGCGTATGTGCTGTGTGAGTTCGGAAAGTCTGACAAACAGAGCGACAGAAAGCGGGGATTAGCGAGCGCTGAATGAGATCAACATACGTCATCTCTCGAAAAGTCTTGAGGCTCAAAACAGTCTCATGAATGAGCTAAAAAACACAATGACACAATGATGATCCCACACACACACATCACCGTGAATGAACGTTGTGGCATTTGGAAAACTGTAAAAGTCATCGTGAGATACGTCATGTTCGTTCAAGCTTTTTTGATATCTGGAATTTTTTAAAATGTTTTTACTCTATTTTATTACTCTTCACTCATCATAACTGGCCAGTAGGGACCACAAGTGATCAACAACTGCTTCACCCACATGCCCCCCAACTGGTGATGTGTGGACCAGCTCTGATGTCAGCTGAATCTGCAAGTCCTCTCCCCCCACCACTGGTTCACCGTTTTTCAGGAGGATGGCTGCTTTACACCAAACAATTTCACTGTATGAACCTGGGCTGTGTGTGACCTTTAGGATGTGTAGAGGAAGCTAACATATTTGAATAATAGTTTAAATAAACAACGGTAAGAGTGTTGACCTTTACAAGCCGGCCTGCCCGATCCACAGATTATCCACTGCCTCAGACACAGATAAGATGAACCTTTATTTGTCCCACAGTGGGACAGAGATCTGCACTCCTCCAGTGCATATGTGAATATATGTCCCTTTAAATGTTGGGGTAAAGTAACAGCAGTGTAGAAGTTTGTGTAGAAGTGAGTGAATAAGTGTCATTTTCAATAACCATGAAAGCACAAATAACTGACATGAAAATCCAGAAATGTACAGTATTTACTTTCATATAAAGTGTTTTTTAAAATAATCACTTCAAAGTCTTTGAGTATATATGTCCAATTACAGAAGATTCTTTTTCTTTTTTTTTTCTGAGGGAAAGACCCCCCTCTAATTGTGCCCCCCCCCCCAAAAAAAATGACGCCCCTGCTGGTGTGTGAAAAGGTTAGCGAAATTCAAAACAACTTTGGGGAACATTTTGGTCATGATAAAAAACACCTCAACTAAAAAGTAAACATTTATTCACAGCAGAATGAAACTTCTAACTTTGGCACTTTGGAGAGTGGAAGACAAAATTATACACACTCATACTCTTTCCATCGCACTGTTTCAGTGTCAAACTACAGGTTGTAGTTGTGCCCAGTTCACATAATCCTTAAGTGGTCAGGAATATTTTTTTTTCTCTCACTTCATGTGAACAAAGCCTGTATTTGAATTTTCAGTCATTAGGCTCATTTCATGAAATTTCAGGAGACAAGTAATAGGAAAGACGCAGCAGCAATCGAGACGTGGAAAGAGAGAAGGAAAAGGGACGGGAGGAAAAACATGATGAGGTGCTCATCAAATTATGTCTTCACACAGTCTTACCTTTAATTGGTTCAGTCAAGCTCTTAAAGCGTCTCCTCACTTTCAAAGCATGTTATTATTTTTTCAACAGTTATTTAAGTTTGAGATGGTAGATCTCACAAATTTGAATTAATATCCAGTAGTACCATTTAAGGGCTTACAAAACACAATTCACGCAACCTTTAAAGTAACCTTTAAGTCAACTAGAACGCATACATGTGGATTCTTGTTTGACTGCATCCATTTATACTGCACATAAATATTTCTTTGTGCTTTTGCAAAGCTGTGTGTGCATATTCATACGTGTGACTGTTTGCATATGAGGATGGATTTCTTTCTTTTCTTCTTACACATGGGACAACTTAATCCTGATTTATGTCATTTCTTCTCTCCGCAGTCAAGAAAACAGTTTCCTGCTTCACTAGAGAGGGGACAGAAAAGAATTAGGAAAAACAGAAAGAAAGAAATATTAGGCAAATGAAAAAATAATGTTTTGAACAACGGCAAACAGGGACTATAGATGAGAGAGATGAGTGTGATTTGAAAGAGAAATCACACAAGATTTTGTATGTAATAGCTCTCTGTTGTCAGGACACAGAGCAGAACAAAATTTACTGAGCCTCAAACATAACACACAGGAAATCCTGCAAACCAAAAGAAAACACAATAAATGATCCCTTTTTGACAGGTCACTTTCGCACAAATTCATTTTCAGCACTTTCATGAAGTGATTTCCAAATCCCCACTTTCAAAAAGCTTTATGACTGCTCAAAGCGACAGTGAGCTTTTTGGAAAAGCAAAGGCCATCGTGTACAGACTTAAACTGAGGCCTGTGGACACTGACCAATCAGAGCAGACTGGGCTTTTGAGTCTTCAGTGTTTCATACAGAGGGTGAAAACAGGTGCTTCAGCAATGTACAGCATGAGAAAAATAATATGTTTAATGATCATTAAAGCATGCAACCATGTTCTTGTAGACCCTCTAAATGAAAGTATGGACCTGAAGATGAGCATGAGATGGCCTCTGTAATAAAATGATATGTAGATGTTAGCTTTGTGAGAGATGCTGGCAGTGTTGCCAGCAAAGGAGGACAGCTTGGGTGAACTTGATGGAGAGATGGAAAATGCCTGGAAGACGTGGAGGCAGAGATTGAACTTGCAGAGGAATATAACATTAGAGTATTATTGGGATGAAGGCGTGAGCTCACTGAAAGCTCATGGCACGTGAGACTGAGTGATGCCAGCATAAAAAATTCTTCCAGATCTCAGCAAGGCAATTCATCAGTCAAGTTACCAATGTTGATGATTGAGAAATTCAATGGAGATGTAAGTTTGTGACCTGGAAACTTACCTCACAGGGGCAACTGCAAGGACAGGTGCAGGACTCACCTAACAGACAGTAAATAGGAAACACATTTGGATGGAAGAATCTCATTGTAAATGCTCGCATGTCAAAGCTACTGAATCTCACTCCTGTGAAGAAATCATCTGATGTTAGATGCAGCTATATGAGGAATGTGAAATTCAGATTAGGAGTCTAGAGTCAATGGGAGTGGTCTCAGATATGTATGCTGTATTGCCCAATACTGCTCCAAGTAATGCCAGAGGATATGGCTCTTGTCTCCTCAAGTGTGCACAGCTGTGATGAAGGTTCCTGATGTGATAATATACAGAAGGATCAGGCAATATCAGGCTGGGTTGAGAGACTAACAGAGAGCCTGGTAACATTATACGAAGAACTTTTTGATGGCATCATCACTGAGACAACCTGTGTGCTGATTCAGCTCAGTGAAGATGCACAGACTGACAAGAAGCTGCATGCTGGGAACTTAAGTCATCACAAACATCCAGCCCAGAGGACGTAGAAGTCCTGCAGCAGTTTGAGGAGAGCTCCATCTACAACTATAGGTCTTACCAAGTGGAGCTTGCAGCATGGCAACAACACCGTCCTGCACTCCAGGACAACTACCACACTGCCAGGAAAAGGTTGGAGGGTTGGAAAAGGAAACTCAGAAAGGATGTCAGGCTTGAGCAGAAACTATGATGTGGTGGAGGACTACTTAAAATGAAGAATGGCTGAGGATATCCCAAGGGACAATACATCATTATCAGGCAGTTAGACATATTGCCTACCTCATCATGTTGTATTAAGAGGATGAATGCTGGATGTTGAAAAATCCGCCTGGTGGGGCAGATTTTGGATGACACTTGTGCAGTCTGTCAAAACCATTTTGAGAAACGTTCTTGGAAGAGTCAGACTCCATCCTGACAGGAGCTGAAGCCATAGTAAACTCAAGACCTCTGACCTACATGTACGATGATGTGAATGATCCATAGCTACTGACACCAGCTCACTTCTTGGGGGTCAGAGACTCACTTGCCCCATAAGTAATTCCCAGCAGATGCTCACCATCCAACATAGAGTAAGGAGAAAATGACCAACTGGCAAACAGAATATTTGTTGGACTTGAAGTCAGACAATCCCTGTGAGGCACCACAACACACCAAGGTAGTCCTGGAAGCTAAAGAGAACTGAGGCACTGTTTTCAGCTCGTAATGGTTTTGTGCATACTTCTGGAACTATATTGCAGAGACCAATTCAGTTGATGTATTGAAGTGAACATTAGTTCTTCAAGGGGAAGAAGAGTTGTTGAATTAATAATCAATGTAAAACACTTAATGTGGGAAATACTGAGTTAGAAGAAGACTATACATTTCATTTGAATAATTGATCATGAAGTAAAGGACTTCACTACCCGTACACGTCACAATCCTCTTGGAGAGTAAAGGAGAAAAGCAATCCTTAAGACATTAGTACTTGTTGTTAGCAGCCAAGTTGCGCAGCCTTTGTTTCCACATAGAACATATAAAACTGTTTTCACTCACTAAAAGTCTGTCTGATTTTATGTGAATTTCATCTCGTCATTTTGGAAGCAGCTACAACACCAGATGTCCAACCTGATGGACATGGATCACACACATACAGGCAGGATTTTTTTGTTGATCTTGTCATTATACAACAAAAATGTTTTTACCTTATTTTGGCAATAGCTGCTAAGTCAGAGCGACAATCAAGTAGTATTGCAATCCTTGTGGATTCACCATATTTGCCAAAATGAAAGCCTGGTGTGTGTGGATAGGTGACAAAACAAACAAGAACCTGCAAAATTTCATTGACGGATGATCTTTTGCCAAAGGAGAGCCTTCACTTTTTAAACCAGTCAGGTTGGAAACAAGCTCAGTAACTGCATCAATTCTTTTCGTAACAATTCTCTATTGGCATCAGTTCGTTTCAGCTGTGCACCATCAAGAATTTGTCTCTCCGCCCTTCCTCTTGTCACAGCTTAACAATTCACCCTTCGATAAGATTTATTGGGTGAATGTGGGAGCAAAGAGCAAAGCAGGTCTCTCTCGCAAACTGTCACCAATATGGACCCATATTTCAAGCAGCCTTTGAAACCACACATCACAGTTTCAACCCACAAATCACGATCTCAGCCCACACATCATGGTACAAACCATAGTCTGCCGCGCGCCCTGCCAGTGTGGATGTACCGTGCTTCGTTTTCATGCTGAAGCCGTCGACACAGAGGTAAACACTGTTTGTGTTTTCCTGTAATTACACAGCAGTGAGGTGAACAAATCTGCCCCGCATACATGAAATAAAGGATTATGCTGCTGTTGTAACTCTGAATCCCGACAGAGAATATCAAATCTATGCTAAAGACACACACGCCCACACACACACACACACTTCAACACACACACACGCAGGACTAGCCGTGCCTAAAGCAACACTGGTGGCTCCAACCTCAGTCTTCATAAGCCGCTCCAGCCTTCTGTTGTCATTCCATAAGTCATCCACCACAAATTAAATTTTCTGTGTCAGTGATTTATGCTGTGAAGAAAAAGCCATACAAATAAAGATCTCTGTTTGAGTCCAAGGACTTCTAGTAGTCTCCCCTAACAGTTTTTTTCTGAGAAATCACAGAAGAGCTTAAGTCGCTGAACATCTCGAGATAGATTATGTAGTATCTTGTCTTTTCAAAGTCTTGAATTTGGGAGGAAAAGTGTTTAAAGGAAAAGTCTGTTTTTCACATTCTGGGTCTTTGTTATTGTTAAAATTTATGATAGTTTTGACAGAACTTCATAGTAGAGTCCAGCAGGGATGAGAAAGTGAGGTATAACCTCATTAATCATGTTGTTAAAACAGCCATCAATAACGTTAAAAAAAGAAAACATGAAATCCAGAAAAAACTTTTGTCTACATCAAGTAATTTTTCAATGCAGCAGATCCAAATGGCAGCAGCTGTTCTGAACTGCAAATAAGAGAAATTACGATGGTGTGATGTGCTCCGAGAAGCAAAACATTTTAAATTTGGTGATTACAGCTTTCACCAGATGGATTGCTGTCACACTTTGGCACATAGATCGCTTCACTGTTCAAGACACCAGGAATTAATTAGGAAAAGCAGTGAATATCTGCAGCCGTTTAGTTCCAGGGAACAGGACGTTTTTCTCTGCTGCAACCGCTTCTTGTTATTTAGACTCACACATCAGGTGCATTTTACATCAGCTTTCATTTGAGAATCATCACAATGTTTAGCAAAGGTTAAAAATACCCGGAAAAATTCATTGGCATGTATCATATTGTTATTGTTACGTTGTCCACACCTGTTCACCAGTGGTGGAAAAGTATTTTCTTGAGTACTTTTCCATTTTCTGCTCCATCTTCACAGGCGCATTTCAGAGATAAAGAGAGATCCTACTTTTTACATTTATTTGAAAACAATTTTAATCAGTTACTTTCCTGATTCATATATTAAATAAAGGCCTTGAAAATAGATGATAAAATATGATGCATTGTTGTTAGATGGGGGCGGCTGGGGGGGAATGAAGAGTCCTGGATTTATGCTCTGACCTGTCAACCTGATATAGAATAATTAAATTTGTACAATTATAATAATCAAACTCTAGTATTCCATTTTGCTGCTAATGCTTTTGTACTTATACTCAAGTAAAATTAATTAACTACATTGTAGTACATGTAATGGAGTAATTTTTTTTTCCATAAGATTTCAATTCTTCTTCCACCTCTGCTATTTAAGATCAGCTCACGATGGAAACTCAAAGGTGAGCTGAGGTCACCTTGCAGTTAGATGGCGAGGAGTGGTTAAACATAGAGTATGTGTGTGTGTGTGTGTGTGAATGTGTGTGTGCGTGTGAGAGGCACTGATGTTGAAATCAGTCACCCTCCAAAGACTCAGCGTGAGACAAACAGGCTGTGCTGCCAAGACACTGATGTAGAAGACCGGGAAGCTTTTAAACTCCAACCAAACCACTTTCACAGCGTGTTCGAGGGAGCGAGGGGAATTCTCCAAACGACTAACTTGTCCACAGTGACATGAAAACACCGTTAAAGGTTTTCCACCGTCTTATTTTCTGTTTAGTCCATCAGACTGTATATGTGGGCTGCGTTTAACGGACCGTTAAAATGACCAACATGACTAATTGTCTGAATCAAATAACCAAGAGAACCATTACAATGAATAGATATTCCATGTGCAAAACAATAATTAGACTTGAACAAAAACACAACATGGATACAAAAGAATGTAAAATTATATTCCTTTCATTGCATGTTTTTATCAAAAACGGAAGCTACAGGTTTATCGTGTGTTGCTATAGTAAATGGCTCCAAACATGATCAGCACGAGGTCACACAAGACAAGGAAGAAAGACACAGTTTGTTCTTTTAATCACCTTATCCAACAACTGACACGGTGATTAGCACCAAAATCTGTCTGTCTCCAGCAGCTGGCTTTGTCTGGTGTGCATACTAGAGTACAAAATGTTAAGTCAACATCAGCGGTTAGCAATATCCTAAAAGTGAGACCATGTTCACAGTCATGCATATAAAGGTCTACATGGAAAAAAAAAAAACATATACGGCTGTAAATACTTTTAAATTATTTTCCGCACTAAGCCCCAATCTTCACAAAATGATAACAGCTCATTCAAGTATCATATTAAAAAAAAATCTTGGTTGCAATGCTAATAAAAAATGAGTCAAATGAGCCAGAGCGGGTCTTTTGTTATCATGCGACAAGGTGAGCCACTTCAATAAACACGTGATGAATACACATACAAGTATTTGTAGACAAGCTTGTAATTAAAATAATTGTGGCTCTAGCTGCTTTAGTTTTGTCTGTATTTGCTGGAGGAAACGATTTAGCTCCAACTTTTCTTAATTCCCCAGTTGTTACTTGTCCTTGTGCAGAGGTTATTTCCAAACTTTTAGGTGTAGGTCAGACACACACACGCAGGAGGAATTTAAGCTTAAGTCAATCATGGCGAACAGGAAGGATTTTTAATATTAAAGTGCAACCACAGGTCTGGATGAGGTATACTATAAAAACAGTGTGACATCCAAAGCTGTAAGGTGGAGTCGTGAGAAACGGTGAGGACTCTAGAGGTGGTTTTCTCAACACCCATCTGACTCATATTATTTAATATTGCCAGCTACTTGCACACGACAATTTGCGGCTTTACAGCTCCCTATCTAATGCAATGCTTCACCGAGAGTGAGATAAAGGCGTTTGCGCAATCGATCTTCACTCAAAATAGTGTCTCAAATCCGGAGAGGTTACATTATGAGGGGGTTCGTAATCTCAGTGAGATCAGAATTTGATTAAAAGATTTCTAAAATTTCTTATACGGATAAATGCAGTTGTGTCTGCATGTGATGATGAGTATTAGACAGCATTGCAACACTGTTTGTTGTCGAGGAGGAGAAAATGATCTGATACGTTTAATTTGTTACTGGAATAGGGTCTTATGTTAGCGGTGTCTCCATTGTGTCTCTTCAAAAATGAATTTTCCTCAAAACAATTATGGAATAATTTGTATTACACAGACATTTTGAGTTTTAGGAGCAGACTCGCTGGCTTTTCTCAACAAAGCCGCAGCAGTCTGAAGATGCTAAATCCAAGTAATTATTAAAATATTCACCAAAAGGCTGTTTTAAATCAGTTGTATTAAGGCCGGTGAAAACAAAGCCGGTCATCTTAATGCCAGGGTTTATAGCTCAAAGGTAATAATGATGGTGGTTTAGTTTATCTTTCAGTACTGCACGTGCTCAGTGAGACAATGAGTGTGTTTATCTTATCCTCTGAATGTCTGTCTCCAATATATTTATCTGTCTGTCTACCTGAATGTCTGCTGCCTTCTGGTCTGCCAGTCTGTCTGTCTGTCTGTCTGTCTGTCTACCCTGAATGTGCTTTATTAATCTGTCTCTTTACAGATAAAGAAAACCTCCGACATGCAGAGCGGTGCCGGTTCAATCCCACCTAAAAATAGACGTCGCTTTTGAACTCTGGAAAGAAAATTACCTAGTGTCCATTTACAATAGTTCAGGGAAGCTGATCAAACTTCCCCCGGGGACCTTCTCCAGGAAGCTGTGGCATCAACTGATGCAAATGGCAGCAAATCAGGCCTCACATCAGTACAGCATGCTACGATGAATTTGAACAACACACTCTCACATTTGCACACATGGATGCAGCGGCAAATATTTAACATTTACTGATTTTGGCATTCAGCGGTATCAAGTCTGAGATCATGCAACCGAACAGTATAAGGGGTCAAGACCGGCAGGCAACATGGTGACGTGACAAAACTGCTGAGCTTGTACCTCTGGAATTAATTATTATAGTGTTTGGTAAAGAAATAAGCCGCATATGCAATATACACACACACACATATGATTATACAAACAGCATTTTCTCCAGACATGACAAGGCACAAGCACAGGACCACTGCTGCTGCTGGTTATAATTTTCCATGAGTGTAAATGTTTTGTCCTGAGGGTAAAACTGTGTCCAGAAACTTGGTTTGATCCATTGCCATGGAGTAAAATACTGAAGAGAAATGCAGACAGTAAGATGGATATAAACATTTTGTTAAGCAAACAAAGCTTGTTTTGCGGCTGCGACAGATTTTCTTTTCAACGACTGGACGAGCTGGTGGAAAAAAAGTACATTTATTGAAAATGGGAAACCGATCTATATTCAGAGTTTTAACAGGTTGCATGGTGAGGTGGAAGTGCTTTATCCTTAAAATACATTTTTCCCCTCCTTCTTCATTTGAATAGCTGGTTAACATTTTACAACTGTGACAACAGAACTGACATTTGATAAAGTCAGGCGTGAGCAGCAAACATGATGTAACTATTACACCGAATACGTCACTCGACTTTCACCTGTGTGTCACATTCTGCAGATGACAGGTGAAATGATTGTAACCGGTTAAAACAACTTTGGTCGAGGTGAAGATTAGGTTAAAGCAATAAAAACTAAGTTGAGGTTTAGTAACAAAACAGTTTATTTTAGGTTGGGGAAAGCCATTGGTCACGCTCAAATAAGTCAAACTTCTGCCTAAAAATGAAAACTTACTTGCAGTAAAACACTTCCTGGAAGAGCTGGGTCTTGAACCAAAGTCAGCAGAGTTTAAGGCAGATGTAAACAGCCATCCATCACCCCAACCACAACACCATTACTTTCCATCAGACTGTTTCCATGTCAAACAAATGGCTGATTTTGTTGAAGAAACATCATCTTTTCATGGGGAGGAGAAACGGGCCTCTCGGCTTTCACGCAGGTACCACATACTTGCTTTTTAAGAGACAGTTTCTCACAAATTGCAGAGGATCAGGCTGGTGTGTGTATCGACGCTGAACAGATGACATGAAAGCCCGGACCAACACGCTGCAGATCAAAACCTGTGTCAATACAGTGTCAAAGTGAAATTGTAGACATCTGCGGTCGTGCAAAGTTGTTACCTGTTTTATCTTCGCGGAATCAAAACCTAAACTTGTTTCTTTTCTGATATTATTGAACTTGGCCTCCTGCCTGCACAACCTCAATCATCAAATTCTTAGAAGACTTTTGTATGTGTAACTGCTCTCAACAATGAGAAGACCTGAAGGCGTAGCTTATTCTGGCATTTTCTTTGCTTCACCATTTGTTTAAACAAGGCCGGGATTAAAAAGCTTAAGGATCTTTGAGAGCTCCATCGACAGGTCAACTGTAAACTAGAATATCATGAGATGGGACAGAGGTTTTGTTGTAAGATAAAAGGTGAAATTGGCAAATAACTTTTAAAAACTTTTTACCTAATTTTGAGATTTATGACCTAATTTCTTTTGTATGTGCCGTATTTTTTAGATGGATAATAGCATCCAGGCAAAGTCTAACCATTTACTTCAGGTCAGTCTTTTAATGTGTCTGTACATGTATCATCTTTTACAAGGGGACCGCATGAAATTAACTGACTTTGCTCGACCTAAATCATCAAATAATTTTATTGTCCTAGTTGACCTTAGAGAGATGGGTTCGTCTTTGGCTTCCCCTTCTTGCTTTGTGAGTAATGTTTGAGTTTGTGTTCCGCTACAGTTCTTCGTGTTCTTGGATGAATCTGACTAAAGGCCGGGTTATGCCAGAAAAGAACCACGTTGCAAATCAAATGTGTTTATAGTTGTTCTGAACGGCCACAATCAAAGGCGGAGTGACAGCGGGCCGCCGTAGAGAGAGGATGCTGTTTAAATGTGGACATAATGATGCACATTTTCGGACAAACTTTCCTGAAAGACATTCAGGCATTTCAGTTAAGTCAAGTAAAAATAGTTGGTCAATCATGGTGTGATTAGTCTTACTCTTGATGCTGTCTCCAGGTTGAAGGGTGGTGCCTGGGTCCTTGTATTTGATTCTATTATTTTCCTGTATTTGCATCCAAACAACTGATGTGTCTAATTATCCTGCTCAGACTTGATGTTGAACAGCACATCCACCAACACCCATGGCTGTCTTTCATACAACAGAAAATATGCTGATGTTGTGAGCATTCACTACATGGACAGCATTCTTTCCAGTCTTTCTTGGATTCCTGAAGAGCATTTGTGTCAATGTACAATTTAGCCTCTCCACAGAATTGCATGGTGGGTGGTTTGGAGTTGATGTCGGTTGTCAAATTCTGACCCTGATCATGTTGATTTTTTTTTTTTTTCAGGAAAAGTGTGGAGTGAAGTGTCTTCCCAGATTTACTTTAGGACGGGTATGATTGCTCAAAACATGCGAAGGGATCCACCACAAGCGCAC
Organism: Holacanthus passer; assembly: GCA_025331565.1. Lineage (NCBI taxonomy): Eukaryota > Metazoa > Chordata > Actinopteri > Pomacanthidae > Holacanthus > Holacanthus passer. Next base: position 7,041,717 of record JAFREQ010000012.1, on the reverse strand, counting down.
ACTCGTGACCGTCTTTGCTTTGCTCCATGTGCATGTGATCAGCTGAGACTGGTTTAAAGGGTGGACCTGACTTAATGTTACCCACTGGTGCTTTCTTTCTGCTTAATGCAAGCACACTTCTTCAGGACATGTGCTTTCAGTTTGTCCCCAGAATGCCAGAGAAGCCCTTCAACTTTTCTTCTGGCCGTGTTATAGACTCCCAGTTTCCACAGTGCCTCTTTCCCAGTGATAGGATCGGCTTCACCTGCCTATAGCACCTGACCTTGAACAGAAAAAAGTGTCTGAAACCAAACCAAAAATGATTATAATAAGAAAAATGTATGGGTGGCATTTGAAACATTAGCTGCTATTTTTTTCCATTTTTAACGTGAAAAAAAAAAAAGATCACTTTTCCACTAATGTCACATAAAGCCACATTTTTTGTGGAGGAATTTAATCTACTCATCATTTATGTCACCAACGCCTAGAGGAGAGCCAGGGCTTGCGAGCGGCTTGTCCACATCGGCCCAAGATCTACGGGGCGCCCATACTGACTTCTACACCCACTCAGGAACTTTTACACCGTCACCGTCGCCAAACGCTTATTCACGACTAAAATTATCATGAACTGGCGTCTGCTGCATTCTTGTGTAATTGCATGACTGTTGTCCTCCATTCTGGTCTGCTCTATAAGGCTAAAAAGCAGCTGTATACTTGTAAGTTGAAGGCCGTTGTGTTATGTGCTGCGACGTGCCTGACTCAAAAAGGAATTAAGATTTGATGTGGAAGTTTGTGCCCCGTAATGCGGTTCACACCCGGGCCAGACACGAGGCGTTGAAAGCAGCAAATATCCTGTGAGTTTGCTTGTTTTACAAACTTTCGTGTTGGAGTATGGTTTCTTTTATTTGTTTTTAGGAGAAATCACAATGAGTAAAAAGGGGAAATCATCCCGTGGGAGGAGTGTTTCATGGGAAAAGACAAAGAGATGAGTTTTCAGATGGACGGCGGGAAGTGAATGTGTTGTTCTAACCACATCGAGAGGGTCTTTCCACAATTGGCCAGTACAGTAGAGGAGTTTGGTGCGTTAGGCTGGCTCAAGGCCCAGATATGGGGACCTCTACGCCTGTGTGTAATTTGAATCGATGCATTTAAGTTTGTTTACCGTATCTGCTCGAAATGTGATGTGAGAGCACATCTGTCTATTGCTTCTTACATTACATTTGTCAGGACTTTAAAACCACAAATGTCCTCATAAATACTGCTGTTTTGCACAAACAGTCTTCAATCTACAACCCCAGCTCTCTGTCCAGTTTTTCCATCCCAGCCAAACTGTGTCCTTGTTTGTTTCTAGATGACCTTAAATAGGATAAGCGACACCTTTTTACATGCTGCTTTTGACAAGTTAGGAAACATTATAGCATTTGCTGAGTCAAGACTGACAAATGCAGTTACCCTCCATTCACTTTTCAATGCTATCCCAGTATTTTTCTGTCAACAGCAACTACTACTTGTCAGTGTTTTAAAATGTTGAATATCAGATTTTGCAATTAAACTTCTTATTTGAGGTTTTTTAGAGACAGCACTACTGATTAGTCAGACCACCAGTGTTCATGGTTGGCTGCTCGGGAAGTCATCAGGGCACGCAGAAGATTAAGAGCTGAAGCAAACTGAAACACGACTTTAATTGGTTCCTGGTGAGGATCATTCAGTGATGGTGAAAATCATCTGACTCACTTCCTCAGAAAAGTGAAATCATAAAAACAAAGAGTTCACAGCGCTCAGTGTGTGACTTTGGCTGTCACCACTGTTTGCTGCGTGCCTCGCTGTTTTCCCCAGATAGGCCTTTGTCTGTGCCCAGATCCCCCAGTAAATACCAGCAAAACACAGCCAGCGCACTCTTCCACAGAAGTTACTGGGCCAATTATGACATTCATGCTCAACAGTAAATGAGTGCGGTTCAGAGCAGAGGTTAGGTAAACATTTTATATGCTGAAGTTGTTGTCGACGGATTTGTCACCGGCACACTTGTGGCCAGTCTAGGCTACTTCGGCTGTTTTAAAATACAGCTGGTACTTCCAGAGAAAACAGGGCTGTTTTGTGGTGAGGTTACCACTATGGAGTCAACCCTCAATCCAGGAGTGTGAATCACTCTTTTAATTAGAGAACGCAATCTAAACCACATGTAAACAATTAGCCTTCAGGGTAGCAGGGTTGTTCCTGAAAAAAAAAAATTATATTTATGCCTAAATGTGTGTGTGTCTGTGTGCGTGCATGTGTGTGTTAAAGAATGATTAGATCCCCTCTACTCAAAAATGTTTTTCTTATGTTTATGTCCCCTAAATTTCTGACCTGTGCAGATGCACGAGGTACCTTTAGCATCCGTATGAGATGCCTGGCAGAAAACCTTTCTGCCAGAAAGCCTTTCTGACACACGCTTAACTTTGTGAAAAGGTTGCAGTTCGTTGGTTAGGTTGAGGAAAAGATGATGGTTTGGGATAAAATAAGTATGTTTACTTATGTGAGGTAATTGTACTATGTTACGTAATCTCACTTAAGTCAGTAAATTAAAATAAGTGTGATGCGGAGAAAGGAACGAGAACCCAAGAACACAGAAGCAGAGAACTGTTTAAAGGCAATTATTTTAAAACTTGAAAGGTGCAGAGGGGGAACTGGGGCTGAGCCAATCTGAGCAGAATGACAGGGAGGGGGGCGAGGTAAGGAGAGTTTTCCAGGGCAAGTTGCTCCAAAGGGGTCCAGGAGTCGGCCAGTGGTTGGAGTTGGTCCAGTGAGACCGTGGGCGGAAGAAAGAAGGGAAAGTGATACAGAAATTGCAAAAATCCTAAGGCAAAGGTCGGCGTGCACTGACTGTAAAAGTGAGTCTATGATCTGGCAGCGTGGTGGTGGAGAAGCCAGGTATTTGTAGCAGAGTTGATGAGGAGATGATTATCAGCTGCCCACTGGCTCCCACACACCTGAACCCACTCATGTAATCAAGCAGAGACAGATAACACACAAAAACCAGGGGGAGGGAGGAGGGAGGCAGCAGAAGGCATGACAGTGACTATTGCCTTGTGGTTTCAAACAGGACACAACGCTGGTCTCCTGGGTGAAAGTCCTGTGTTTGAGTCATCCATCCAACCCAACCACCTCCCAAAGTGGACTCTATCATTCTTTACACTGCGTCATCTTGCTCCGAACGTCTCCAAAGGCAGAAATGTCTGTGCATTTCAAATGTGAGATTCAGTCATACCCAAACTGGATTTGACACATCCCAAATTTGAAAGCAAGTCACTGTCTAATATGTAAATGCTATTACTGCCAGTGATCCAGTTCCCAGACAAACTACGAAGATATGAGATAAACTGATTACATGTAGCATAAAAATCTCAGTTAGACAGAATATTTCTTTCTGCAAACTTTCATTACATCTCTGCTATATATAAGTTGATTACGTAGTAAGAGTGTGAACACTGTGTAACATCGCAGCAGATATTATTGTATTGTATGTTTCTAACAACAAACAACATGAACAAATAAAATGCTAACTAACTTTTACCATTCAGATTCATCTGCAGCTCATCTGAGTCTGGAGGCTCAAACATGTTCATCTGAATCTGTCTGATGTTTCCTCTAAAACAAGCCATCTTGATGCAATCTTTTTTTTTTCCGGAGGTGGCGGACTGAGGGCCTTTTCAGAGTTTTTTGTTTTGTTTTGTTTTGTTTTTACTTTTCATGTGGGAAAACCATCATAAAATATTAATCATAGCAGAAAATGTGACTAGAGGGGAGCTTTAACAACTGATGATGCAGACACACACACACAAAAACGCACAGTACGCTGTCTACTCCTGTATATATTTTATTTATCTAACCATTATTCATACTGAGCATACACACTTTTTCACAGCAATGCCCTGTTTACATCCATCCATCTTCTGCCGCTCAGGTCACAGTGGCAGCAGACTAAGCAAGGTAGTCCAGACGTCTCTCTCCCCAGCAAAGTCTTCCAGCTCCTAAACAGACACTCCCAAACCAGATGAGCTATATAATCTCTCCAGCATGTTCTGGGTCTACCCTGGGGTCTCCCACCAGCTGTACATGCCAGAAAACCTCCAAAGGAAGTCTCGACCAGCTCCTTTTAAACATGAAGGAGGGAAGTGGGACATGGTTCTTGAAACTCTGGGTTGTCTCCATATGGTAATATGGCTTTGGATAAAAGCGTCAGCTAAATAAATGGAATGGATCGAACTGGTTGTTTCTTTTAAGCTGTAATTGAACAAGCCACACCGGCTCGCCAGTTATTGTCAGCGACACCAAAAGCCAGAGCCATAAAAGAGGTCTCGTCCCAAAATACACAGCTCTCAACAGCAACAAATTCCTCAGCAGGGATGATATAGACTTCGAAGCTTGGAGTCAAACAGTGGTAGAGGCCAAAAAAAATGTTCATTGTCAGACTCTCACTGATAACGCATAAGAAATATTTTCAAGCTTTTATGTGTGTGGTTTGAAATGTTTTTCAGCTATAACCCAAAAGAAACCAACATTTTCATCAGCAACATGAACTGATTAATGACTGTGACTCGTCCAAACTGTGTAACATATCTATATTATTTCCTTTAAAAAGCAAAGCATTTGCAACGGTTGAAATAAAATGCAACTTGAGTATGAGCAGAAAAATGAGTTGTAATTTCACAGCCAGTTCTGGGTGTATTTGAAAGAGTTTAGTCTGTAAATACAGACAACATTATAACAGGCCAACCATAATAAACTCTACAAACCATTTTAGTCCTCTCTTCAAACTGGCTCCTTTTCAAAGTGACGACTTGCCAACTGTGTTCCTCAGGGAATTATACTCGATGTCTGATTATAATGAAGCGGCCTTTTTTTTTTTTTCAATTAACAGTCTTTTGATAACATCATCCCCTCCTTGAACATCAAAGAGCCGAGCACATTAACGCCCAGATGACTTGTCCTGGTGATGGAGAGCTTAAGACATCCCAGGAAACATAAGTCTTGAATCCAGGAATCCCTCTTTGTGCCAAGACATGTGGCTCTGACCACACTCTCTCTTCCTCACTCGCTCTCCCTCTTTGTTCCTCGCTCTGTCTCTTGTCTTTCTCTGTCCTCTCCTGTAATTATCCCTCTTTTCTTCTCACTATCTCGCCTCTCTTTGTGTCGGTCCTTCCGTCTATTTTCTAATTTTGTACCACCCACCCTCCTTTCCTCTCTCTCCATCCCTCCGAGGCCTCCAAACCCTCTAATCCCTGTTATTTTCACCACATAGTGACAAACCAGACGATGCAGTTATGCAAGAATCGTGTATAAAAAATGTGTGTTCATGTATTTTTGTTTATGTGCATGGACACTTTTTGAGTCCCATGTGTTTTTGGGGGGATGTCTACGTGCACATGTACATGCATATACATCTGTGTGTTAGTTTCTGTGTGTGCGCGTGTAAGCGAAACCTCTCCCACTAAAATGGTTTGTGGTCTGAAGGGTGGGAGGAAGAGAGAAAGGCGAGAGGAGGAGGAAAAGAGAGGGAGAAAAATTGCAGGGCCAAGAGGTGTGACTCCCTAGTTGTTGATAAGGAAACAATCCCAGTCACTTCTGACGCAGGCATGTTTAATATTGCACACGATGCACTTCCCATTTAGCCTAAATATTTACATGACTTTTCAGTTGATTCATCAAAATTTCCAGAGATTTGGTACATTTATGAATCATTGTCATTTTGTGCCATTGCTGACTGTTGCATAACTGTAATTTAGTCATCTATCTAATGCAAAGCACAACACGCTGTGGTCACTTCACCGTGGGAATATTTGGGCCTTCTACATGTTTGTGTATGTTTTAACACGCTCAGATAAAATGGTGAAGGATATAAAGCGTACACCACGCAGCAAATGGATGGACACAGCATCTGTGATCAGAAAGTACTTACTTACTTTAAATTAATAAAGACAAACACATTTGTACATTACTGTTCTTCTGTTGATCTCTTGAAAATTGTATCTATCCAAAGTATGTTGACTATATTTAAACAGTTTCAAATTCCAAGGAGCAACACATGCAGGAATGCAGTACTCTGTTAAGTGTTGTTTGACATTATGACAAGTAACTGATAAGACTCTATAAACAAGTGTGTGTGTGTGTGTGTGTGTGTGTTATAAACTACAGCAGAGCTCTGTCCTGACCCTCTCTGCAGTATGTTTGCTCATTAGTGCTGCACTCATCCTCTGGTCCAAGCTGTCAGTAGGTGCATCCTGGCACATGAGACACTTCACACGATCAGAACTGAAGAAGCTTCTCGGATGAGAACTGAAACATCTTCCAGAGTCAACACTTTGGCGCTGTTGACAACCTGCAAATCTAACAGTCGGGATCTTCTTCAGTGGTCAGTGATGATCGGCAGATGATGGGACTGTTTGTGCTGTGTGTGTTTGCTGCGGCCGTGTTCAGCTGCATCTCTGCCTCTACAGAAGTCTGCACCAATACCCTCCTACCTGGAGCTAAAGGTAACACATGTCTCAGAGTATGCGTGCTCTTTGTGCGTGTATGTGTGTGTGTGTGTGTGTGTGTGTGATACTTTTAACACATTTAATTGAACATCCTGTCGATTGCACAAATCTATGATGCAGTGAAACAAACTGAAAATATCTAAGACATTTAAATATTATTTAGCAGTGTAAATATCGCTCCTGTAGAGAAAAAAGTCTGATTTCAAGCAGACAAATGATCAAACACTGAAGAGGAATAATTAGACCTATACCTATATACTCTTCACTTATCTTTGCTGCTCACAATAATCACTATTGTTTGTTCATACTGTTGAAGATAAGGCAAATGAAGTTTATGACCCCATAGTAAATACAAATGTTCATTAAATGTCCCCACAATGTCAATGATGATTGATTGAGTCAAATAAAAAAGTCTTAGTGGAAAAATCCTGAGGAAACACCCCTCGTACACTGCAGGATTTACAGAGCTGATGATAAAGGTCCCAAGCATGTAATGTCCTGTAGTTTATTAGCAAACAGTCTGCCACCCCATAGTCTTTAGGAGGGAATGCCTCCCCGTGTGTGATTTCCATTTTACAACATCCAGTAGCTTGTTCCCCTGCTGATTCAGACAGACAGACCTAATAAAATACACAGTTAAGCTAAGCACCTTTTTTTTTTTTCAGCTTCCATTCACGCTACTGAAAAACATGACTTTTAGCTCAGGCTTGAAAGAAAGTTAGAGAGATGTTGATTCAGGTCTGTCAAGTGAAGAAGCAAAAAATAAATAAGAATAATAATCAGTGTCAAACAGGCCTTTGATTTTAATTTTACATTTCTTGAACGTAGAATAATATTGTTTTAGTTACTTGAACCATAAAGTCAAGTGGTTGCACGGGTGAAGTGAAGATGTGATCGTATACACACAATAGGAAGTGAACACACATTTTGTCAGCCTTCCAGTTTTCTGTGCTGGTAAGAAAGTCCCGTTTTGACTGTGTGTATTTAGACAGCTGCCACTAAACTGAACTGATTATTTGTCCAACACTCATCCCAGATACGGCCGAGCAGACCCAGTCTCTGAGTGTGTGTATTCTCACGGCTGTGTATTTGAGTGGGTGTCGGGTGTGCATTTTTCTGTCCTTCATACCCTGAAAAGTTTTCCACACAACTGTTCTTATTTATTTTAACTTTTCACCAAATTTTATTGCATTTACTGGTACTTTGACTTCAGTGTTTTTAAATAGATTTACCAGCATTTTATCTTTCTTTTTTTTTTTTTTTTTTTTTGAGACGTAAGATAAACACATGACACACGCAGTTCGGTTTCACTCACTTATGTCACATAAAACAATCCTATTGCTTACTAATCTGTTAAATCTCTGCCAGAATATACTGTAATTTGCATGTGAAATCTCTCTGCGATATGACACCTTAATCACACAAGTGAGTGATTTTACTGTACATGGTTTCATTTCAGTCGTCCAGAAAAGGAAATAATGTTGTGCGGGCTGAAATCCTTGAAATTTCAGTGATTTAGGTTACTTGAAAAACGTCTACACAGTCTGCAGAACTGAATAAACAATTTTCCTAAGTACTCCTCCAGGCTAATAGAGGGGGTTCGTTACAATCCTTCGTTTCAAAGCCCAGCACTTAAAAAGATATAAAGTGCTGTTGGCATCAACAACTGGGGCAAAATTACAGCTCTAATAGACACTCTGAAAACCTCCCAAGATTCCATGCCAAGAGCTCTTTGAGCAGCGGACCCACCGGAGATATTTCTCCTACACCTCATTTGTGCTTTCAGCTCCGAAAACTATGTTGTGTCAAGCAATGCTCATCTTGACTCCATTCCCTTGAAGTCCAAAAAGCAAGTAGGAAATCTGGGCATGATTATTGGTTCAGACCTCAGTTTTAACAGCCATATCAGATAATATTATAAAGTACAGTCTAGACCTACTCTGTATGTGCCCGCAGATAACTTCTGATGTGATCTAGATAAGTAAAATTGAACTGAATACGTCAGCCTATTATCATCTTAGAAACATAGCATGACTTCAAGGATACGTGTCCAAGCAGGATTTAGAAAGTCGTGCCTTTATCTCCAGTAGGTTTGACTACTGTAATGATCTTTTCTCTGGTCTCTCCAAGAAAGCACTAAGGCAGCTCGTTCAGGACGGCGCGGCTACAGTTCTCACAAAGACTGAGAAAACGCACTCCGCCAACCCTCAGGTCTCTGCACTGGCTACCAGTCAGTGGTAGAAAGGACTTCAAGTTACTGCTGATTGTCTTTAAATCACTGACTGGTTTAGATCCAGAACACATTTCTGACTTCCCTCTGCCATATGAACCACCCAGGCCTCTGAAGTCATCTGGAGCAGGTCTGCTCACTGTTCCAGAGACAGCACAAAATGTGGTGAAGCTGCATTTAGTTATTATGCCGCCCGCTGCTGCAACAAAGTACCAGATCTCAGATTTGCCTGAGACGAGACCCGAGATTTGAGATCAGAGATTTGAACTGTAACTATTGTTAAAAGACTTTGATGTTCATTACTGCTTTTAGTTGAAACTTCACTCTCTGTTAGACTGTTTATTCTAAAAAGCATCGTCTTTTTTTTATACTCTTTTATTCTTCTTATGTGTCTCTTTAAACTTCTCTCTATAAAGCACATTGAAGTGCTTCTTTGTATGAAATGTTCCTGTACTATAAAAAGTCACCTTCCCTTGGCCTGCCTTGTGTCACTGACACTAAAAAAAGGCGCTATAGTGCTTTTGAAAATTAAATTGGATCAATATAAAATTGGAATATGAAGTGTCAGAAATGTTTAGTATCCACAGTTGATTCAAATTTTACTTTAGAGTAGGACTAGACTTCAACCTAAACCCACAAGTGGACCTGCAGTTAGTTTAGTACAAACTCTCACTACTGTGCTGCTATATATTCAGGTATCTTACCAGCATCTCTCTGATGGGCCCTGTATGAACACAACTGTGCATGAAACATAATGCTGCACTGATGTATATCAAATCCCCTTTCACACTTCTCTATACTGTCTTTCCTTTATCATCCAGGAGACCAAGGTGAGATTGGAGAGGAGGGAGATCAGGGAAAACTGGGGAAGAATGGACCACCAGGACTTCCAGGTATGAGCATCCAAAGGGACAAAGGAGGCTGCCGAGCTATTTATTTAATCATAAATGGAATAAGAACAGGGACAAGATGATACAAGACATTTTCTTGTTAAGTGTACTCCACTGAATTACCACCACAGTCCTATAACAATGTTGGAAAAATGATTCAGAGCTATAGTCTTTTTGATGTATTTTTCTTCTTCTGTCCCAATCGCAGCAACCTCAAGTGACATCAGCCCTTCTGAAACTGTAAACATGGTGTCACGCTCCTTTAAGGCCAGCGTTGTAGTCCAAGTAAAATAAACTTTGATTTGTTATCAGACTGTGGTTGAAGCTGAAGTAGTGGACAAATATTAGCCTGATCACAGTGACTCCAGGTTTGTTTTACTGGCACCCACACAAGCTGGATGAGTTTGTGAGTCACAGAAACATCAGACACTTGTGAATTTCCTAGAAGAAACACGGAACTGAAAGTATGTGGCCGGTGACTGTGCGTCGCTCGGTGTTGATGGCAGTCGTCCTTTTGACTTTGTTCAGTTGATTAATACGCACACGATGAGGCAACTGTAGCCGATCACAGTGCTTCGTTTTTGTATTGAGCCGAACAAGTCTTTGCCTCACATTCAACCCTATTTGAAAGTCCTATTTTTGTTAGGAAAAAAATCTGCTAATTAAAGGAGCGGATTCTACTTACAGTACATTTTCACTTACTTCAAGATTTTTTAAGAAATAATCCTGAATCTTGAAACAAGACATAACAGTGGTTGCTGCACTTATTATGTTATTGTTGCAAAAATCTGATCGCTTTGATATCACACAACACAAAAACAGTTCAAAGTTTAACATGCATATAATTTTGAACACATGTACCAACAACCCTTGAGAGATGTATTACTGAAAAAGATTCCGTCTTCATTAGCTAAAGACGACTGAAGGTGTGGAAAGAAACAGAAAAAGTAATGGTTGGAAAGGCCTTATGTCTCTTTCATGTTTGCACAGAAGCATAAAGTCTGACTTCACCCGTCTGAAACTCAAAAACATAATTTACATCTCTGCAACCATGTCTTGCTTCCTGTGCTGTGAGCTCCCAGACAGCCGGCGTGACTTTGCTCTGGCAGCAGCTTTTGCTTTTTCCTGTTCTGGACAGCTTGCTTTTCTTTGCCGTGCGGTCGATACAGAGGCCTGCTTCGCTCTGTGACGGACAGACGGACAGGCAGACGGACAGACAGCCCCGCGCTGCCGTGTTTCTTTGCAGGAAGCAGACGTGTTAATTGCTGCTGAGGAAAGCAGTGGCGTCCCGCTTCGCCATATGTGCTCCAACTGGGCTGGAAGACTAGCTGGCCGACCGACAGGCCGTATCATACACACAGATGTCTGCAGACACACCCAGGCATACATACTACATACTGTACGCACACAAGGCATGCAAGCATATCGACACGAGGACTCCGATGTACTGTATATGTACATACATAAAAACATAGTGCATAATTGTATATGCACACACTGTGTAAGAGCGCTGGTTCCTGGCTGCCCTCTTGTTCTCCACAGATGTTTGTTTTATTCAGTAACTTCACACAGAGGTCATCACACGCACGTACACGCACACACACTTTACAACAACAAACGCATACTTCTCTCATCAGATCGTGTGAAAAGACAAATGCCAGGAATGATTGAGCGTAAAGAAGAGAGAGAGAAAAAAAAAAGCATATGTGTGTGAACCTTATTTCAACTTTTCAACTCTGCGGATATTTTTCAACAGTATAGCAAACCCAATCATTATGGTTTCACTGTGTGTATGCTTATTGTAGGAATGAACGCAAGCGCCTATGATGACTTTGTAAGTAAGTCAACGGCCCAACAGATGACGCATGTATTCCCTGTCTTAATTTAAGCCGTTTTACAGGAAACAGTTGCTTAATTTTGGAATGTTAAAAGGGAATACATGACTGTGAATGCTCTGGTGGGCAACAAAAACCGTTTGCCTCTCCGAGCGTATTGACGTCAACAAACAGTCGTGCTGGTTTTCTTCATTTGCTAATTGCGCTTCATTTAAAACTGCTCGTAAATGTGAGCTGAGAATTTTAGTGTTACACACAGTAGATTTATGCAATGTTCTTAATTTTTGTGAAGAACCTGTTGGAGTGAACCTTATGTACAACGAATGGAAAATCCGTCTTCGGGCCTTTATTACTTGGGGCCCAGCTCCTTTTTCCTCTGTCCACCAAGCTGTAAAAAGTAGAAATTCATATTTGCTTATTTTGTTGCTTATTATCTGATCTACAGTCTGTTTAACATTTGAATCTTTGTATTTTTGTTATATTAACCCTTGAGAAGATTCAGCCCGTTGAAGCCAGTATAAGCATTCTTGAAATAGCTTAAGGTTGTTTGAAATATGTCTTAGGCTCCATGATTAGAATAAAAAATGTGGCCTCCTTTATCCTCCAGCAGCTGGAGAATCCAGACGTTAAGCCAGTTGGAGGGGTTGGACATTATAAAGAGCGAGTGCAGTGATAGGGAGGACTGTTATCTGGACGTTTAGATAGACGGTTTAACTGGCGAGCACAAGCTCTGCGAAAACAACATTAATCAACTTTTATAGACACTGAAGGAATAACAAGAGGCCGGCAGATTAAATTTCTTCATATAGCAAAAAACAAACACCTATAATCACGGTTCGCAATCAGGTCTTAGGTCAGTGTTGTCAAAATATTTACTTTGTGATGCTGCTTCTCAGGCATTCATGCTGAAAATTACGCAAAAATTGCACAAGTGAAATAGTGGCATTTCCCATAGGCCAGAGCTTTACAGAGTCCACCAGACCTCACACAATCCATAAGACCTCACACCTCTCGCCAACACTTCTCACAAATCATCAAGTAGAACATCAACATGAGAAAGAGGGAAATGGGAAATAGTAGTGAATAGCTGGCTGTGTCTGTGTGTACGTATGTGTGTGTGGCAAATCCCTCTAATAGCAATAGGCCTCTCCAATGCGTCACTTAGTATTTCAAATGCCATCAATTTCCAGTTGAATAGTTTCCTGAGGAAATACTCGTTCAAGTGTTGGCAGAAAGCCTCGGTCTGCTCTGTAGTTTTCCCATACTCTCACACACACTCACACATACACACACACGTACACAATCTCTCTCTCTCTCTCACACGGTGTCCTACACTTTCACTGCAACATCCACAATCACGCTTCTAACACCAAACTAATGCAGCCTCAATAGGATTTTGGAGTGACAGAGGACAGTAATCAGATTACAGGGAAGGGGTGTAATCTGTTGCAGTCATTGTGATGACAACAGTCAGATCAAAAGTAATAATAAAAAGTCACTCAACACAACTCAAATCATGCTCTGTGTACCAGAACATTGTTGATTACATACTTTATGCAGAAATCAAAGACACTCACAATAATAAAATCACATAAATAAACAATAAACGCATGCATTTACTCTGTTAATCATGCTCCATGTTCCACTTTGACTAAACTATATCCTGCAACAGCACACGCACTCACAGACTATATTCACTCTGCAAACAGCCTCTCAGCACAAAGTACTTCAGCTAGTGGCCAAAATGAAACAGCATTTTTCCCTCTAATTTTTTTACTGGCATACTAATAATAACAACAACAGCATCAATTTAGGAACCAAACTATGCAGTTATTGTTGGAAAAAGAACACTGGAGCACGTAGAGATGTTCTTTAGAAGATGAGATCTGAGCATGCAATTATATTGATTAGGCCTGAAAACAACGAAGGATTCAGAAAACAAAAGAAAAATGATGAGAGCCATGAAAAAGTCACGTAGGAATATGACAAACCTGAATCACAGAATGGGCAACAATAAGGGAAACAATGATATCGACTATATTTACTTTCTGGAAGATGCATTGTGCAAACTACCTTTTCTGTATAATGTGCACACTGTGTTGGATTTGAAAATCATCATTTGAACCTGATATGATGAGATTTCTTATTTCATATACGGCCAATCCTCTCTGTATATTCCTCCTCCTCTCATTTCTTTTTTCTTTTCTTTCTTTCTCTTGTTCTCCAGGAGCGCCGGGAGAGGCAGGCCTTGAAGGAGAGGTGGGCCACACCGGAAAGATGGGGTCCATTGGAGACAAAGGTACAACAAAGGGACTTCATTTGAATCTAAAGCTCATGTTTCTATATGTATTTTTAAGGTCTCTCTAATCTTCTCTTTTTCTCTATGATGTCTCTCTCTCATCCAGTTAACCCTATACCACAGCGTAGGCTTAACTGGTGAAACTTATTTAGTTGTCAACAGCAGGTGACAAAAATGATTTAAAAAAAAAAAAAAAAAAAGAATATTTAGCCATGATGTTTCCACAGGACCTTAATGACCTTATAATTGCCTTAAAGAAGAAATAGAGTTTCCTGAACTCCTCCTCGGCTTGGACAGCTGCCCCATAACCACAGACTCAAAACATTAAAAGAAGCAGAATGGACATTTCTACACAAATCAGCAAACTTAATTAGTCCCAAGACGAATACACACAAAGAGGAATTGTTCTAAGCCAACTGCAGTTTTCCTTAAAAAGTCTGTATTTTCCCCCATTTCTTTTATGTTTTAAGTTATCACATCCAAAGATAGAAGAAAACATAATCCTACACGATGATGTCATGCAGCTGCGTTGCCCAGCGTGGCTGAAACAATTTCTATCTTTATTTTTGTTTTTATGAGCAGTCATGTTCCCCGGCCTTTTCTAGGCATTCACTGTTCTCAGTATCCATCGCCTTTAGCACACTTACAGGAAAGTGGCTGAGCATCAGCCATCTCAGGCAAAGGAGTGAGGTCACGGGTTTGGATTCTCCTCGATCCTGAACGCCTGCAGCTCATAAAACACCTGGGGGAAAAATACATTTTCACTGCAGATGTTGGCTTTAACAGGGTCTCACACTAACATTCAGTTTTACTGAATTTTGAGTCCATGTGTACATTAGCAAAATTTGTGCACATTCGAGATAATAATATATAAGATTATTATGAGTATTATCCTGTTTATGTGCTATAATTATGTGCATACTGTGTGTCAACAACTATCAACAACTATCTAAAGCTATAAAACTATATGTAATTAGTGAATTCATATGGAAAACCAACCACCTAACTGCAGCAGGACTGTAAGAGGCGACACCATGCTGCTTATCTGGAAGTTTTTTTTAATTATCCATAGAGCTTCTATAAGGACAATAAGTCAAACCTGAAGCCAGACATGTTAGTGTTGTCACAACTTTGTTGATCAAGCTGTAACTGTTTATTTCATCCAATTCTTAAAAAAAAGCAGGCTGGTCAGATTGCACAAGTACAATATGTACATAATATTTATACTGTTCTGGTTCTTCCTCATACAAAAACAGCCTGTTGTGATGTTTGTATTTCAGCCCACTTCCCCAAAATCTGCAACCGTCACTTCATTTCCCCAGTAAAGCTCAAATATAAGTGAATATGTTCTGGATTACATTTAAACACAAAAGTTCAAATTTACCTACATCTCTGAATTTATTAAAATATATATATATATTAATTGATGTTTGAGGTCTGTTTGGAACAATTAAGCTACAATAGGTTACAATTTGGGTAAAGCTGTAATTGTATGCAGCAGCATTTAAAATGTTTTATGTGTGATACAGCCATCTGGTGGTAAACTTTTGTAACTACATCACAATGTCATATTTAAGTGATTTAAATTGTGAATTTTAGGATCAGAGGACATCATTGTAAAGATTGTCTCACATGTGATTTCTATTTGTCTGTAGGTGACAAAGGTGAGGCAGGTTTGGACGGGCCCTCAGGTTTAAAAGGAAAACCAGGTGAGTAAGTCTACAACATGAAGACTTTACTTTTCTCATGTCCTATATGTGACAATATGTGATATATGTATGTGCTTCTCTCAGACCTACATGATAATGTTACAACAATTTGACATTTACAATAAAAAAGGCCAGACTAATGGGGATATGGTAAATAGAGAGTTGAGAAAGGCGAGGGTGGAGGAGGCAGAGAGTGACTGCAGACTTGTACTTGGCTCTTATCAAATCAAAGAAAGCACAGTGGTGTTCTACTGTTAAGTCAGTAATATACTGTTTTGTAATATCTTGTTTTATCCATCAGGCACCACATGTGACTGTGGCAGGTACAGGAAGGTGGTTGGGCAGCTGGATGTCAATGTAGGCAAGCTGAGGAACGCTGTCAAGTTTGTGAAGAATGGTGAGTAGTGAACAGTACAGTATATCTAAGGTTTAGCACTCATTACAATATGTTTGGTGGCAGTGAGCAAATTGGCTATCTTCAAAAACACCCTAACATGCAGAACAAAGATAAAAAAGAGAAATATTTTCAGAAATGAATCCAGTTGCTACTGTATATCAAGTTGATATTTATATGACATTCCCACATTGTTATTTTTTATGTAAAAGTAAATCTGTGTTGTTGAAACATTTTTGAATGTTTCTGGGTCTTAGGTTGAAGGTAACTTAGGCTAGAAAACTGTATAAAAACCAATTCCTTGTTTGTCTTCTGTTCATTTATAAGACTTATACTTTTTATTTTTTTCATGCCTGAGTGTGTAATGCATGTTGCTGAACTTTGACAACAAGACACAGACATTGTCTCTGTTTTTCTGGCTCTTTTCATGTGATTTCAGGTCTGACAAGCACAGTGGAGCTGCCATGTAGATACAAAAAAAAAAAAATACATCCTTATTTTTTTCTTAGTCATGTGGCTGAACTTGCCAAAGTTTACACTGGTGCAACAGCCCTAACAATGTTTAGTCCGCTATAGAAAAGCATTGGATCACTGGCTTCTGATTTGTTATGGGTTTTTTTTCTGAATACATATTTTTGTGTAGTTTGGTTTGTTGTCATTTTGCTTTGTCCATGTAAGTTCTTTGTAAAGAAAACAATTTAATAGATTATCATGGAAAACGTAAATATGTCCTAATGAACTTTAACCTGTAACCCTGTCCTGTGCAGTCATCTTGGGGCTGAAGGAAACAGAAGAGAGGTACTACCTGCTGGTGAAGGAGCCCAAGAGGTTCAGAGAGGCTTCAATGAACTGCAAGCTGAGAGGAGGCAGCCTGGCCATGCCGAAAACCAGCAACACCAACCGTCTCATGACAGACTACGTCAGCCAGGCAGGACTGACCAGAGTTTATATTGGAGTGCAGGCTCAGAGCAAGGACACAGTGAGTTGTCCCCATCAGAAAACACACACACACACACACACACACAGGTGGAGTTTCTGTTTTTCACCTCTGCCAGTATTTTCTAAAGCAGGATGAACAAGGGTCAGATTCTCCTGAACTTGGTTAGATGAAGAGGAACTATATAGTTATATAATAACCGGTGTTCCCTATTGTGAATAACTTTTTAATTCAGTTTTTTTTCTCATCAGGGTGGAACAAGCAGTTACGTTTATGCAGACTCCAGCCCTCTGCAGGGCTTTGCAGCCTGGAGCCCAGAGGAGGAGCTGCAGTTCAGAGCGTCTCCCTCCACAAACTCGAGCTGCGTGGAGCTGCTCAGCACTGGAACGTGGGCTCGTGTGGAGTGTGAAGCCACCATGTTCTTCATCTGTGAGTTCCCCAAGAGCAGGAGAAGAGGAGGAGGAGGAGGAGGAGGAAGAGGGACACCTGCCTCTACTCCTTCATGAGTCATGGAGAAGTTCAGATTTGCAAGCAAAAGAGATGAAAGTATATATAAATATTTTATATGACGCATTTGTGTAATAAAAATAACTGAAATGAAAAAAATAAATGTTGCCTGCATAATCACATAATGTTGCTTTCCTTGAAGAATGGAACAATGGTGCTACACCATCACGGACAAATTCATACAGCTTCATAAGTGTTTTCATTTTGGCTGCAACTTACAGGTCAGCAGGTTCCCAGCATTTAAATACCAGTTTGTCTTCAACAACATCCTGAAGTCTGGGACAAAGATAGAGTATGAATGACGAAGATGACTTCATGGGAAAATGCCAGGTTCGAGTGCATAAGCCTGGCTGATATGCCCTTTCTGTGTCCGTAATTATTAGTGTAATTGGTGAGAAAATATTAAAAAGCTATCTCGTGACTTTTCCCATATGAAATTTTAACTTTTTGGTTAAAGGGTCAATGTCTTTTTGCTATTAAAGCAAACTGCACAATAGGAATCCAGTGGTATTAGCAAGTCTCCTGATGTGAATATATCAGTCCTAAACTGATTGAGAAAATATCCACACTAATTAATTTATACACTGCAGCCTGAGTGCCACATTGTCAATGTATTGTAAAGACAGCTTCTGTGTGACCACATCCATGTTTTACTGACAGTTCCTAAGACAGAAAAGTCTGGACCAAATTGCACTTTTAATATATAACCTGGAGGGTTTTCATCTTTAAAACATGTAGATGTTAAGCAAACAGTCTGTGTCCCCCTCTGTTGTCCATCTAGTATAATGTAACCTCAGAGGTGTTTGTGAAAAGCATTGATAAAACCGACTGCTGAACTCAACCTGATTGACATAGGTACAGCACATAAAGTTAGTGACTAGCTGTTGAAAAAAGTCTCAGATAGTTTATCTTTCTGTAGAGATGGAAAACAGCAATGACTCTGTTCCACTTAGCCATCATGCACAGTGTAATCCGCCTGGAACTGGTTAAACTAAATTTGATACAGTCATTATTGAGTAATGATTATTAAGCTTAACATTATTAATGTTCTTAATTGCACTTGTATTTTTCTTGCTTTGACCTTTTAAAACATCTGCCATGAAAAGTCTATTAATAAAAACAGTATGCTGAGGATCAGGGATGAGGGTTTGGTTTCATGGTAACTTTAGTCGGTGTTTGGGGACGTTCAAGTCCTTGGTCATCTTCAAAAAAAACAAGACTGGAGCTAAAATTTCAAGTAGAATGATGCAATGTCTCTGTGTCTGTCTGTGTCTGTGATTTTAGCCATTATATTGGCATGGCTCTATTGATGGCGATGGCAATCAGTCCCCCACAGGATGAATCCCTGTTCTGACTTTGTTGATCCCCTGACTTTTTCCCCAGCGCCACCATGAGGTTGGCATGTTGTGATGTGCCTTTGACGACTATTGGTTGGATTGCCATGAAATTTGGTTCAGACTTTCATGGTCCACAGAGGATGACCCATAATGACTTTGGTGATCCCCGGGCTTCCTCTTGTGCAACCGTTAGGGTTCACATTTGTGGTTTAGTGTGAAATGTCTCAGCAACTATTAACCATGAAATTTGGTAAGACAGTCGTGTAATCCTCAGACCAAACTGTATTAAATTTGGTGATCCCTTGATTTTTCCTGTGGTGACATAATCAGGTCAAATTTTCAGTTTCTCCAATACTTTGGTTTATGACCAAATACCTTCAAAGCAAATGACAGAGTTATAGGGTTTAACTCAATTCACCTCAATTCACATTTGGTGTCATTCCTCTGTTCCTCTACACCTGATGACAAGGAACTCCTTCCTCTTTTGCTGCTGCTGATGTTTCCTGCTGGGGGGGGGTCCGGGGGGAAAAGTTGACTTCTAGTAAGCAGGTTCAGCAAACTGGAATATCTAAACTTTCTAACACTGATGGTTCATATTATAAAAAAGACTGACCGTTCATTAAAACACTTGAAAACTCTGTCTCCTCACGAAATCAAATCTGTGAAATATTTAAGCTTACGTTAAAGTCTTAGAATAGTAAAAGTAAAAGTGACAAGTGTCTAATCTGCCTAGATTACTGACAGCGTCCTTGCAGGTACTGTACTTGGTGGACCTGAGACCTGAGCCAGCTCTGTTTACTGAAGGATGCCATGAAAAAGCTGCTAAATGGACCTTCGAGTCGACATCATGAAGAATTGTTTGTTTACATTTGTTTGCTTGCAATGTTTGCCGGGAATATGATACGACATGTTTCCAGCTGCCGTGCCCAACTCTTTGGCCCTGCATAACCTGCATGGTTACATGGCAAGCTCTCACTTCAGGGCTACAACTGCACAAAGCATTGATATTTACGCCTGAGGAGGTTCTGTTCAATGGTAAGGAAAGTTACGAAAGATCCTGACAACACCATATTCTCACACTTCAGCACATAAACACAGATTGACATCCTGTTATGTAACACAGGAAGTAAACGCAGCAAGTTTTGCTAACTGTAACTGTATCGTCCTTGTCACTTAAACTTTAGTTGTACATATTTTTTCTTTATATATATAATCCTGCAAATAAAAGACAGAAACTAAATTACAAGTTAAAATACACCGCTAGTATACACTGCGGCTCAATTGTGTGCATACAACTGTAAAGTAGAGATGGCAGGCCTAAATGTAAAGTAAAGTTAACAAATGAGTACCAGTTTGTTTGGACAAATAAAGTGAATAAAATAAAATGAAATGTTTCATATATGCACTACAGCTCACTACTAAAAAAAAATCTCAGAGTTCTGCTTTAATTTAGCTCTAACCAAAGGGGCTGTCTTTTAAGAACCAAACATGCCCAAACATGCAACAGGTTTGTATTTGCAGTGTCAGCAAATCACTGAACCAAATAAAAACCGTTTGATGCGGCTGAGTGAAGAGAGCCAGAGCGAAGAGCGGGAATCTGAGACACAGTGACCACACATCTGACAGATGTCAATCACATTCAGCGGCAAATCAGGGGAGGTGGAAGGCGACAACTGGCATCTGATGGCTCCTGACAGTAAATCAAATTCTGGATGGCGATCTCAAAGTTCAGGTGAGAATACACACCAAGCCACATTCCTGCTAATATGCAGTACAGAACATTTGCTGAAGGTGCACTGACTATGTGCTGCTAATTAAATCATTTAGCGGAATTTCAAATCTGATTGTTTGTGGTTTTCATCACCTCACTGTGATACTTTTGTTTTGTGTTTCAGTGTGTTGGATTGGAGCTGCTGCAGTGTGTGCGGGGCTTCTTCTGCTGACGATGATCATGGTGGCATCCAGTAAGTTCAATACTGTCTAAACAATGAACATCAGTACACAGCAAAATCCATAAGAGTGCAGAAATAGGAGTTGGTTATAAACTCTAAGAGACCTTTTCAAAATCTGCATTCATTGGACCTGCTGCTTAACTCAAGCTTATAAAAATCAATCATACATTAAGTTTAACTCTGAGTGGTCACTTGATCATTTCCATGGTTTTGTTGCAGATACCAGTGCTATCAATCAGTGGGACAAGAAGTACGAAAACCTGATTTATGAGATCACGAAGGGCAGAGACGACCTGAGAGACGAACGAGACCAACTGAAGATTCACTCCGGCAACTTGACGAAAGAGATGGAGCTTCTGCAGAGGGAATACAACACCGTGGCTGCGAGTCGAGATAAGCTTCAACAGGAGCTCGACAAGTTAAATCTCAACGCAACATGTAAGAAATGTACTTATGGATGAAATTGAAAGTGCTGCAGAAAGGTGCATTATCACACACCAGTAGACTTGGGCTTATTATAACATGGCATATTCTATTAAACACGGGGTCAGGATAGAAAGACTGTTAAAACTAATACAACATCATTTCAGCAATTTATTAAATTTTCTACTGGTCTTTCTCATCAGTGATTCAAGTCCAAGTGGTTCAAAAGTGACAGTTTAATCTGTATAACTGTGAGTCTTTACTGTGGTTTGATCTTTGCATCGTCACATTGAAAATGAACATTATGATAGTTATTATCTTAATGCCCTAAACTGCAAATGACCTCGAAAGGTGGTATCTTTTTCAAACCTTTCCAAAACCAAAAACACATGGACAGAAGCGTGAGGAACAGATTCAATAGTGTGTTTACCTGCTCTGACATGAAATGCAAATGTTAGCATGCCTGGCTAACTCACTTAATACCTAGAGTAACAACCTCACCCAGCATGTCTTCTTTCTTACTACATTATTTTGTTGAGTTACAGGTTTTGGACAGCTGATTAAATATGGCCGTTCAAAATCAATGGTTGCAGAGTGGAAATAAGAAATCAGATTTTATCTTCCTCTGTCTGAAATCAGGGACCCACTGTTTGGAAAATTCTTAGGGATTTCAAGTTGTAAATCTGCATTCGCCATCATTACAAACAAAACCTGGCTTCTGCTACCTGCACATTTAGCTACAGTACATGCAATTTGAATGCAGACTATGTGAACTCTGGGTCATTGGGGTGCAGAAGGTCATGTAAGACTACAGCAAAGAGAATATTACTCATTATCAAAATGTTCTAATCTTGTTCAGCTTTCTCTTTGGTCTGACATGATTTGGGGGGTTTGCAGCAGGTATGTGGTTTGAGGAGAAGTCAAGCCAAGAACAAGTGCACATCTTGAGTTGTTGTTACCAACGTCACTTAATGATGGAAGTTAGTGGGAGAACCTGGACCAAAGCTGCTCCCCAAATTAGCAATGGTTTCCAGATCACAATAACTAAAATACACTTGTGCTTTCTCCAGATAAACCTTGCCAACCAGGGTGGGTCCAGTTTAACAACAAGTGCTACTTTTTCTCTCCTAATGGAGTGACCAAAAGCTGGGAAAACAGCAGGAAATTCTGCCAACAGAAAGGAGTGGACCTGGCCGTTATAACCACAAAAGCCGAGCAGGATTTTGTCAAGAAAAGCTGTGGCGTGACCTGGATTGGTCTGTCTCATGACGACCACGACGACAAGTGGAAGTGGGTGGATGGAACTGAACAGGTAGGACGAGGATTCTGGCAAGAGGGGGAGCCCAATAATGTGGATGGAGAAGAGGATTGTGCGGAGCTCTCTGGTGAAGGATGGAACGACGTGCCTTGTAGTAGAAAATTCTCATTTGTGTGTGAGGAATAAGGTCCAGTGGGTGGCCGTTGGAGTTTGTCTTTCACTTGATGTAATTCAGGCTCATCTCCTGGAAGCATGTAAGATAATAAACAGCCTGATTACAACTGTTCCTTTTTAATGTGTCTCTGTTATAATGACATAGATTCAGAACATGCTGTTGCTTCATTTCTTTTGTAAAATAAAAAGTCAACAAAATAAATATAAATGTAATATATGCATTTCAAAAAGACCCTGAATGAATTTTCTTTAATCTGCACCATTTTGTTTTTTAAAATTTTGTTCCAGCTTTTGTGATAAGTACAACACACAATGTTTGAATGTTTTCTTCCACCGCTTCTGAAATACACAATAAAAACACTGACAAAAGAATAATGGATTGACTACTTGTATATCGCACAATTTCATTATTTAAATCTTGCAGAGTCGCACGTTTTGCTGCATTGAGTAAAGATGAAAACAGTTTAGTCCGAGAGAAGATTTGTCTCTGGCTTCCTGCTGTTCCATGGATGACACTGAGACCTCCAGAGATCCACCGGGATCAATGTACAGAGAACAGGATTAAATATCTGCTCCTCAAAATATATCCTTTCTCACCCATTTACTTCATGCTTTAAAAAGAAAATTAAGGATCATATAAAAAATTTTTACGGTTCATAAACAGTCTTATATCACCTGATAGGGTCAGGGTGTTAGACAGGCACTACCACTCATGTATTAATGTAAAAGTAGGATTTTACTGTTGTAGTTGGCTGAGGTGGAGCTCATTTTGAACTATTTTGTTAAGAACTGCAGCAACTGATGATATTCATTATTTGCTAATCTGCTAATTTTTCTCAAAATTGTCAAAAAGCCAATTTATTTTGGATTTGAGTAAAAAGTACAATATTTCCTGAAATGTAGTGGCGTGGTAGAAAGTGGCCTGAAAAGAAAATACTCAGGTAAAGTACAAATACCTCAAATATGTGCAAATAAGTACGGTACTTGAGTAAATGTACTTAGTTACATTCCACCACTGTACACAGGTCATATTGATTCTAACTGCCAGCCACAGCAAACTGAACTTAGCCCAGTGCCCTTTCAGAGGTTATATCAACATTGGTTCACATAAACCAAGTCCGAGCTAAACATTAACTGAGGCCTGCCATAAGAAAGTGCTCTTACCAACTGATGTAACAACACAGAAATTCAACTCCACAAAGTTTTGTTGCCCCCAAAAATGACCCTCTAACACTTGATGTTTCAGCTCCATGTTTTAACGCAAACCTGGCTGAGCCAGTGTGGAAATGAGTTCTCCGCTCTCCTCCACTGTTCCTCTAACCCTTAAACTAATATTGACTTTTCAGACTTCTTTGCCCCTGCACAGGGAAGGTTAACCAGGGCACACACACCATTGTTTCTCACCCTTCATTTCTTTTCTAACAATGTGAAAGAAATCAGCTGGGGTCCAGTCACGACTCCAGCTATTTGATCATCTCACTGTTTCTGAGCTGTGGTGTCTGCTGGTGACACACACACACACACACACACACAGAGCCTGACAGTGAGATTAATGCCTTCACTTGGTGTTGGAACTACCACAAGTACAAGATGAGGACATGCTTTTAACAATGTGAATGACTGTAGCATTATCAAGAATTGACATTTAAGGTGTGGTGAGTATAAAAATGCCATGTGAACAAGCGGAGCAGTAAAGGAGCGGTCTGTCTGTAATGTTTCATCACTGTAAACACACCCTGAATCTACCTCGTATAACATACCTGCAACAACAACATCTGCAGACGACAGATTTATTCTGAAAAAAAAAACTTTTATTATAACCCTTAATAAACACATTATCAATACACAGGTTGTCTTGACTGTCATGAAGAAAATGCTGTTATTATTGTCCGTTATTATAGGTAATGACTTTTGTATTTTCTACCCTCTCTCACTGTTGTGTTGAGCAACTTCTACCAATAAAATAATAAAAATCTCAGTTACATGACTCATCCATATTGTATTGTATTTATCTTGCCAGTGTTGCAGATGTAAGCTTGATCTTGTTTCAAAATGATTTTAAAAAATTACGATCTTGAGACAATCTGTGATTTAAATCTGTATGTCATATTTGATCTACTGCATCTATAATCATATCTAACCAAGCTGGAGTTACTCGCGACACTGACACGCGAGCTTTTGTGGACTTGGAGCTGTGGATGCAGGAGCTTCTGCGCCGTCCCTGAACGCAGCACAAGCTTCCAAGGGAGTGGCCCCTGCACCTGTCCGACCTGTTTGGGGGACACATGACTCCGTAGGAATTTCCCCCTCCGCTCCCGTCTTTTGTTGCTCCGAGGCTCTTTGAGTGGGAGACGGAGGGTGAGATCCAGAGGAGAGAGGGGGGAGACAGAGAGAAGACAGAGGGAGACACAGAGATGTCGGATCCAGCCACTAACCCCGCTGCCACCTCGTTCCCTGCACCGACCATCTCTCTACCTTTGGGACTGGAAGTACTGAGGACATACTCTGGAGCCCTGGTCTGCTTAGAAATAGTGAGTGTCGTTTTATAGCAGCTTGTTAATCATGTTCAAATATATGTTAGATTCTTACATGATCCCTTTTGTGACCACTCCAATGTGTCTTTATTAATAATTGATGGCCTGTTAGTCCAGTTAGACTTTAAGCTGCAGGACATTAACATCAGTGCTCAGTGTTTGAAGGTTTTCTGTGATTGCCTCAGGCTCAGTTTCTCTCTCATGTTTGGCAGCCAAAGCAAGGACAAGTGTCGCCTCCAGCTATGGATCAAAACACCTCATTCTTGTCGTCCAGAGCAGGCCTGCAAGCAGTGTTATGAGCATCACCTTTGGTCATAATATTGTGTCAGTTTTACTTTCCCATGCTGCCTCCAAACTCATGATTATTTGACTACTTATCTACAGGCCTGTTTGCAGCTGAAGGCCTGAACTGACGAGAACATTTAAATGTGACTTGTGGCTGTTATCAGCATATGTTAAAAGCCTTTTCAAACATGTTATACCTGTGTGTTTTAATTAACTTTGTTACCGTCATTGTCCAAAATGAACCACGTCAAAGAAAAGCATTCTGTCACCAAATATTTTATCTTTCAGGCCTTGCAATAACAAAATGTACATCCTGGCTTTAACAGCTACTGTACACAGGAAAGGTCTGGAGATACAACAGCAGGTTGTTGTGTCATATGATTGATCCACATCTGATGCAGCGTCATAATAAAATCCATTCAGTCACAGCGAGCACCACAGCAGCTCCTGGTTACCTTACATAAAAAGTTGTTCCACTCAGTTAGGTTTGCAGATTTTAAATTTGGCAAACTGAGAGCACCTGTATGGGATCAGGAGGAATCAGAGAAGTAACTATAAAGAACTACAATACACCATACAGGTATACAAGTTGTTATACATAATTGTCAAACCGCCTGTAACTATATGAATCTGTCCACTCAAATATAACGAGTGATTAAATGGATCCAAGAGCATTAAGGAGCTTCATTTCAGTGTATAGAAAAAAAAAACGGCTGCATCCGTCACCCACATGAGTGTTTGTTTCTGTGCCCAGTTGTTCGGCAGTCTGGTATGGATCCTGGTGGCCTCCTCCAATGTGCCCGTGCCTCTGCTGCAGGGCTGGGTGATGTTTGTCTCCGTCACCACCTTCTTCCTCTCCTCCGCCTACCTCACGCTGCTCATCACTGGCCTGGCTGACCGCATCAACACTGACTGGAACTTCTTGGTAAGCTGGAGATAAATGAGCTGAGTCTGAGTCTGTCACTTAGTCAGCCTACATATATGTCCATCTGTCCGTCTGTCTTTCCGTCAGTTCATTAGTCCTTCCACCTGTCTATCTATACACAGCTGTATGTGTCTTTAGCGTGCTGTCTGTCTGTCTGTGTTTGACAGATTGATATGCTACATTACTTCTTCACATTTCTCATTCCATTTTGAGCCACCTCCTTGATTTGGAAAATACCAAACTATACCATACTCAAATTACACAAAGACAGCTCTAAAGTTCTTCTTCAGACTGCATTTTATTTTTCAAAACTCTTAAATGCAATCTAACATGTGATTTTAAACACACACACATTTAAATGGGCCCTGTTGAGCTTTCTTGTAAACAGACAAAGCTTTGTTTGTTTGTTTGTTTACATTCAGTGTAAAGCGCATTGTGTGTCCTTGAGATCCAACCTCCTTCCTCATGAAACATCTGCAAAGCTTATTTTTTATGTGTGTTAAACCCAGTGTTGTTTACATCCATGTTTACCAGTCGTCATCTTGCCTGTGTGCACTGCAGCACACCAGTGCAACAGTGTGAGACCACCGGCAGGACTGTGTATCTTGTCACCCACGTGTGCACACATGCACGAGTCGAACAGAACACACTCAGTGCTACTAGAGGTCTAAAGCTCCCTGAGGAACGTTGAAGATGGCTGTCAGTGTTTGTACATGTAGTCATGGCAGCAGCTGTTGTTTGGTGTGTGAAAGTCTGGTTCAGTGGCAAAACTGCCAGTCAGTCTTATTGTGGTGGCAGTACGTCCGGTCAGCTTGTTCTGTCAACTGTCACCATATCAAACAGTGAATGCTTTATGAAAGTCAGCAAGCTTGTTTGTACCAAAGCACATTACTGTAATACAGTAGTCTAAAATGCAGCGTTATGGCTATTTGGCTTTCTCTGTAGATGTTTGACCATCTATTGTACATTACTCCTTTTAAAGTATTAAAAGTAAAATATTTCTTTGTTACCCTGATTGTTGCTAAGAGATTGCATATAAATATTTTAGTTTCATTGTGGTTGTTACGTAAGTTCCGCTATGAGAAACTAAAAGAAACTCGCTGGTGATTTCAGCCACCACTACATGGCATTTATCCAAGTGTGGACATGCGTGTCTTCAATCTACACAGTGAGACTGATGATTTGCTTATTAGCTCTCTTGTAAGATTCACATTAAGTTTTGTGTTAAGATAAGCAGTTACACTTCCTCATCTTAAAGTGGCAAACATTCCATAGAAATGAAAAGAGCAATTACAACTGGCCACTCCTATAATCACGTTATGACTGCGTGCCACTGGAGACCACAAAGCTGTCTCTGTGACTGATGAAACTGACTGCTTAAATACACATAAATCAGTGTTTTAAATGTGGCTTTAAAGACTTTCTAGCTACAGTCACAGCTCTGGAGGTTTGTAATTTAGACAGGAATGGTAACTTGAATTGTTAGAAGCTGACCTTTTCTTTAGACGTTGCACAGAAATGGCAATATTAGGCTATAAACTGTGGCTTTTTGATGGTGATTTATCACTGAAGACAAAATCCACACAGTCCAGTCAACAAAATCCTATACAACTATGGAACTTTTTAAATTTTAGTTGGTTTGTTAGAGCTAGTTAGATCAGAAACATACGTAATACAGCACCAAGTAAAATAGAGCTGCAATGATTAGTAGATTGATTAATTACCCAATAAACAGCAAATCAATCAGAAAATGTTTTGACAGTTGATTAATTGATTGATTTGTGAAATTTGCTGCTTTCCAAAGACCGTCCAAGGTTGGTCCCGCTAAACAAGACATTTAATGGCATCACCTTTGACCTGGAAATTGTGATGAGTATGTTTCATAGATAGATAGAGAGATGTACTTTATTTGTCCCAAACTGGGAAATTCTTGAAGGTCAACTGGTTAATCATTTGAGCAAATACTCCTCAGCTCAATTAGAAATAAAAGTACACGTTCAGGACCTAATGTGAAATAACTCTTGTAACAGTATACTGACAGTATATAGCTTAGCTGTAAACCTATTCAGCACAGCCTTCTTGTTGTATGTGATAAGCTTCTTGGAGCACATTTTAACTTTATATTTCATTGGAAATCATCAAATGTAGCCTGACAAATACACTGTACCTGTAACAAAAGAACAAGAGCACGAACCTGTGCCATGTTCTTGTGTTATGTCGGTGTGGTGGTTTGAAGTCTGGGCTCTCAGACAGAGCCAGCCTCGCCTCAGGCTCCAGGCCCTGCTCCCAGGAGTAGCCAGGCGTGTGGGGTTGTTTGTTTTCGGCCGAACAATGAGTGACATGGATGATGAGCTCACACCGAAAGGCCACAAAGGCCTGCCTGTAGTCGCGCCAGGCTCACAGAGTCGGCAACACAAACTCTCATTAACCTTCTTTGCTCTCTGACACGCCCTCGCTCTCTTTTCTCTGCCTCCCTCCGTCTGTATCTTTAATCCCTCGCTCTGTGCTGTTCTGTCCCTTGTATTTTTTATTCTCTCTTGTCCTCTTACTTGCCATGTTTTGTTGTATCTACAATGTCATGCTTTGACATTAAAGTAGAAGGTTGCTTCTTTGACAGATAGTCTGGTTTATGTTATGAATACCGAAGGACATGTAGCTGCAGTGAGCAGTGCAGCTATTGTCGGATAATTATGGGGATAAAACTGGGATGAAACTCACATGTTGGTCATTCTTTGTTCCCAGCTAATCCACTTTTTGTCTTGTGAAGTGGAATCTTACAGTTGTTCAGCAAGTTTACAACAAACACGCATTTTCACATTATGCCTCAACTTGTTTACACTTGAAACCTGATCCGATTGAACTGTTTTATATCTATTTCTAATGAGTTCTCTCTTCTTTTTCTCAGGATGTGTTTTACCATTTCGTGGCTTTGCTTTTCTACTTTGCTGCCTTCGTGTTGGAGGCAGCAACAACAGCAGCTAATGGAGGAGCCTACATACAGCCTAACAGCACTCAAACCGTCATGTGTATAACCTACCCACGGGGCAATATATTCACAGTCCTGAATGACAGGCAATACAGTATTAATGTGGCAGCCACGGTGAGTGCTATAGATGTTTTTAAATTCAGTCGGTAATAATGTGCACAGTGCATGCAGACATCAGACTAATCATTAAAGTAAAGCCAAATCTCACATCAGGCCTCTTTCAGGCTCTCAATAAAGAGTCCTGTCAGAGGACACATTTGCACGTACAGAGTGACCTCCCTGCTGACTCCAGTTTTGTTCTTGTTTTGCTGAAAATTTTTGCACACACCTATTTATAACATGTAAAAAGTGTCCTAGTTACCATAAATAAATATAATACTGTGTGTGCCTGTGGCGTCCTGCTATCAGCTACAACTGTCAGGCCATAAAACAATATGATAAAACCGAAAGTGCCAGCTATCCTCTTTGACAGAAATGTAGTGGGTTATGTGAGGTTACATAAGAGTTAGGTCTTTTTTTTTTATGTTGACAAAATGTCCACAAACGCCTGTGCTAAATTTTAAGGTATAACCAAATTTTGCTGTACTGGGTTTTAAGATTCTGTATATATTGATGATAATCAAAAAAAGAAAAAGTCCATATTTATATATATTATATATTATTTTATCATGCAAAGTGCCAAGTGTGTTAGAGTTGTTTTTTGTTTTGTTTTTTTAGCAGCTGATTAGAAGAAGAAACTTGGGACATATTTGTTTTATACTCAGTGAAGTTGAGTGAAAAGAAATTGCAATTTAAAATAGATAATTAATTAGGTCAGGTGCAGTTAGCACATGTGAGTAAATTTGGCTGTAAATGTTTTTCTGACCAACTGTTTCTCTCTTTTTCTCCCAGATATTTGCATTTGTGGTGACACTATGCTACGGCTGCAGTATGGTGATGGGCTTCAAGAGGTGGAGGATGTAACCAGGAAAACCAGCACACACTAGTTTTTTTAACTGCTTCATAACTTCAGCATGTATTAAAAAAAAAAAATCAGCCACACCATCCAGAGCTTCAGAGGACGGCCATTCAGTGCAGTACAGCGAAAAAATATAGATGATAAAATTTCTGCTACATTCAAAACATCTGGGAAAAAAAAATCAAGATTTGTGGACAACAATATTTGTACAGGAATTCTTCTGAGGGTAGGAAGGTTTGGCCAAAGAAGGCTTGGTTTCAGGTAGGATCAGTCTGGGCTGTTTCGAGAACAGGCTTAAAGAACAGCAGTTTAACTTGTTCAGTTGGCATCATATCAATCTGATTACCAGTGGTTTCACTGTTGTGCAGCTTTCCTTATGCTCTCCAGCAAAATCTATGTGGGAAGTTAAGGAAGGTTGTGAGGCTATACAGAGTCAAGTGAGGCTTGTGACAGTTGGTTTCGTTTTCTTCACTCACTTTGTTAATCATACAAATATTGCCCCATTTCCTGAGTCACATCCTCATTAAAGGGCATATTTCCCATTTCCAATACCACAAAATCATGTCTGTGCATGCTCCTATAGGTTGCACACAACATAAAATTCATGCGATGGTGCAATTTGTTTGAAAATCCATTAAAGGCGACGTGATCATTTTCGCTGTCCTGCTGTTACCTTGGTGCTAAAAAGCTGTAAACTCACTCTAGATTAAACACAAGTTTTATTACATTTTTATGTGGCCACTATTTAAAACGTGAGTTGATCTGATATTTGAGTTTCAAATTTTAATTTCTTGTTGTGAGCACTTTTGTCAAATTTTGTATATCCTGCATAACAGCTTTTCACCATATTGTAGTGATTGTACATTCACATATGACATGTAATAATACTGAATGTGTTACTGTTTAAACTGAGTGCTGTCCTACATGACTAACTCCAGGGACTTACTGATGACAAGGTCTGGGATATTTAAATCTGTCATTCTAGTGAGTTTTTCTGTACACTAATCATTTAATCTGACCATCAAAAAAAAGAGGCTTGTGTCAGCTATTAGATTTCAAACAGTGATCCTTATCTACTGATCGATCATATAAGTATGCATTAGTATGTTATTAGTGTTTGACCCTTAATTCAGTGGATGCATTGTAAAATTGGCCAAATCAATAACTATCTTACTTGCTACATGATCTATTAGTTGTATTGTATGCTTTTGTTTGCATTAGGCTATTAAATTCTATTAATTTAAAATGGTTTTAAATAAAGAACTTTTGTTTTTGACACCTGTTGTTTTTTGACATTTCAAATGCATTTCACAACTACTTGTGAAGAAAAAATAAGTTCTTGTCTTAGCATCATTGCAGGGTGTGTTGTTGTCTGCCACAGTGTATTTTTTTAAGGTACCACTAAGAGTCGCTAAAGTCCTACACACAGGGCTCTATGAGAACAAGCACAGCAAGTGTACAAGGATATAATGGTTTACAATGGTGACGTAAGCAGTATCATCTCCAACAAAAATCTTACCACAATTCAAAGATTTTCTGTGTGCATTCTCTCTATATTGTATGTCAAAGAATAGGTCATTTTGAAACAGTTTTACAGAAAATTTAAGTTTATACTTTTAATGGAAAAGTATTTTAGCCAATTTCCATGCAAATATATAAAACACTTGCTATGTAGAGTTGTAAAACTACTTCACTCAGCTCACTTTTCTTTGTTTCATGTGTCTTGTTTCTTTACGTGCTGAGTAGAATAAGAAAGACATTTGAAGATTGAAGATATTTTTTTTTTACATCTTTTAGACTCAGCATGTAATTGATTTGAAAAATAGTGGTAGATTAAAAAAAATTTTAAATAGGTAATCAATTTAATTGCAGTTAGCACATGATTAAATGTGCAGTTTACATTGTTGTCTACTTAACATCATGTGAATCTGATTCCCAGTGTTTTCACTGTTTTGCAGCTTTCGTTAAGCTGCCAGACTGAGGCTTGTGACAGTTATGATTTTCTTCATTCGCTTTGTTAATCATACAAATATTGTCCCATTTCCTGAGTCACATCCTCATTGGAGGGCATATTTCCTATTTCCAATACCACAAAAGCTGCCTATGCATGCTCTTGTCTTTGCATCATTACAGGGTGTATTGTTGTTTCCCACGGTTTCTTTTTTGATGCGACCACGGAGTCACCAAAGTCAGAAAATGTCCTACACATAGAGCCTTTATGGGAAGAGGAAGTGTACATTCTTATACAAAAATCTTTAGCTCCCCCAATTCAGTGTCTTGACCATGTGGACACTGACCTTTTGATTATCTGTGAAAGGGTCCAATGTGTCCAACCCTGTGTGTCTTGTTGAAACCTCACTGATTACTCCACAGATTGGCTTTGAGCTGCCTCTTGCGCTTTTAGCTTAGTGAGTTCGTTCACTATCTCCATCTGACAATATCAAGAATATTTCATATATCACATAGTGCACCTGTTAGGAACAGACTGAGTGAGGTTCTATCTTCCTCCTTTATATCCAAATGATTTCCTCTGACAGGGACTGAACATGTTCTAAACACAACTTATTGCAATTGCTTCCACAGCAGAGGTTTTTATCTGATTCAGCTGTTTCTAACCTGCACTTCTATACAGGAAATGTTCACAATTATACCAATACTATGAATAGTAATACTTTCCCTAACTGTACATCTATTTGAGATACACTCTTAAACCTGGTTTAAAGGTTTTCAACTTCAATGTTAAGTAAATACAATAATATGTATTTTATGCAGCATTACACATTCTCTTTGTGTTAAATAAAATGTGTATGCATATATTCAATTGAATCAATGCAGCACAATTGTTTCATATTGGTTTGAGAATGCTGAGGAGTCTTCCATTGAATACTGAAATGCAATACCACAGAATAAACTTTTGACAGACTTTAACATGTCTGTTGCCTATTACCTGCATTTATTTTTATGTAGCAACACATACATGAGAAAGAAGTGTGGGCTACATTTTCTGGTCATTCTGTAAATATATTTCATTTTACTTAACACTAACACTTAACCTATCATAACTTAATATTTCATGGTGTACTGTAATATAGTTTCAGTGCATGATTGAAAACAAACATAAAGATTATTCTGTATAAATGCCCTTATGCAGTGTAAATATGTTTTCTTATAGAAAAAATCAATATGATAATTGATAATTAATTGAAAGTCATGAGTCAATTTCAACTCCCTGCAGTGATTTTTGTTGTCGTTTTTATTCCAGCCACTAGATGTCCCCCGTTATCTATAACTGATCGACTTTTCCAAATCTACCTAATGTTTATACAAAAACAACAAAACGCTGGCATCAACAGAAAAAGAGCTGGTGGCGCTTTACATTAGCATGTTTGTCTCGTGAAGTCAAAATGCAGCCAAATGAGACACATGAAGCAACTGAAGGACGCACTTTTCCTCCTCTGCTCACCTCTGGTTCTCCATCATCATCATGGAGTCAAGAAAACAAACACACCGGAAGTACCGCGACTCTTCCTTCATAATAAAAACAACTCGCGAATAACAAGTCCAAAAACTAACTTGAGCCAAATTCAAGCACACATGTGTAATTACTTTTTATTACTGATACTTACTTTATTACTTAATATCACCAGGACGACTTTAAAACTATCGTTACCAGACATTTTATTTTGGTACCGGAAGTGCTATTGCTGTTCACTCAGGCGGGCTTGCCGCTTGTTTCTCGTCTCCCTTTCAGTCCGTGTTGAGAAGGCAGAGAGGACACCAGCAAGTGTCGGTGTTTACCTGTCAGGATACGGAATAACGTTACCAGACGACTCTTTGGATTATTTCCAGTTTCGACTCGCAGACAGTTAAAGAAAATCTTCCCGGTGCAGCCATGAGTGTGAGCCGGGCGGCGTGCAGGGAAGACGGGCATTTAAATGTCTGATGTGAAGTGAACGGAGCCCCGGAGCGGAGCCCCAGCTGTGCCTCTTCTCACTCACAGAAAAAGTTGTTGCTTTCAGAAGAGCTCAAATTCCCACACATAGGTTTGTTTGTATTGTTTTTTTGGGGGGAGTTTTCCCGGAGAGCCGAGCCGAGGTGGCGGACTGAGAGCGGCTCGCCGAGTCGGGACTGACCGCCGGAGTTGGTCCTGAAAATGGAGGCTGTTATCGAGAAGGAATGCAGCGCGCTCGGAGGACTCTTCCAAACTGTTATCGGAGACATGAAAGTAAGACACAATGAGCTTTTCCAACACACATTATAACATCTCAGAGAAGTTAAATGAGCTCTCAAAACTCAGTATGCCAGTTAGCTTACTTCCAAAGCATCAGTTTGTAGCGAGTTGTAAAGTTTCCCAACTGTTTAACAATTAGCTTAACCAACGGTCATTTAACGTTAGCTTACTTAGCACCAGATTTCTGAACTCAGCCAATTAACAAACATCTTAATATGTATTTAAAGATCCATTATCAAAATTTAATAGAGCCGATGAATTATTACAGGTGTTATTTCTAACTCCTTAATAGTGCTTCTGGTCTTACTGTTATATCTAGTTTTGGTTTTGTGTTAGCTAACTTATATTGTTATATTTCACTGCCATTATCTCATTGGAAAAACAAATAAAGCATTTTTAGGCTCATTTGTTCCAGTTTCAAGTGGATAAATAGGGCAATCATCAGTCTCCAAACTGGGGCATCTTATTTTGATGATGTATATTTTTGCAGCCCAGACAATTAGCAGATCTCCCAGCTGTTGTATTGCCTGGAGGAATGCAGGGAATGTAGCTGTCAGGGTAGAAAACGACCCGCAGGCTGTGGAGGCTTTGAAATGTGGAGGTCAAATGGCCAGACATCAGGTCACCTGGAGTCAGGAAGTTTGTTATGAATACTGCTCAGATCTTCAGCACTTCTCATGTCCCACTTCTCTAACTTACTGGTTCATGGCTTCCCCCGTCTCTGAGCTGTCAGGTAACTATGCTGCCATCCAACACATGTGAGAGTATGTAAATGCTTAGTGTATTTGTTTTGTCTTTAGACATTCAAATTTCTAGTGGTGCCTCTTCTTTTATAGGTACAGATGGGGTTGTGTGCACAAAAAATAAAGTGGCAGCTCTTCGTTGACTTCCAGCCTAAGCTGTCAACAAAAGCAGAGAAGAAGAGCAGCAAATGCAGAGAAAGCCCATTTGCCTTGGTGCTGGAGGGTTTGATATCTGAGGCTGAAGCAGGCAGAGCTGATGGTGGTGGCCTCTTTAGAGAAGGTGGACTGAGTGAGCAGAGACAGGCTTAAGAGACATGCAAAGAGAGGACAGAGGTTGAAAGGAACAAAAGTGATGTAAGGGAGAAAGAAAGAAAGAGGTACTGTAGAGGGTTGTGTTGGTTGTTGGGTGTAATGTCTGACAGCATAACATGACATTCCTCAGGCCTCTGACAGTAGTAGCACATCAGTGACAAACGTGCTCATGCTGTATTCATCACTTCATCTGGTGCCGTCTTGCTACCATGTTGGCCTCCTCTTTTTCATGCTTTAGGCCACTTGTTCTCTGTGATAGCTTCGATAAAAGACTATTTTCAGCCCAGGACCTGAATTAGGTAAATTTAGAGTCCCATTGGGAACCAGGCTCATTATACCATAGTATTAGTGCTCTTGTTGTGTGGGGATCCTTCCAAAAGAGGCCTGTGACCCATTTTGCAACCTAACACATGCAGGACATGACAGTATGTCTATTCTCCCATTAACAGACAGCGTTGAATTAAAAAATGTTAAACAAAGTAGCAGCAAAATAAAAGCCAGCTGTTTGGAAATTTGGAAGTAATTTGTCATTACAACTTATTGTGTGTACAGACCAACCCTCATGCTTTTCAAATACTTACAACAAGGCTGAACCAATTTTTATTCTATAGCTTAAATTCCCTGATCTACTGGCAACAAGATGGGAAACCATATTTTTTGGGGTGACATAACTGGGTCACTTCTATGGGAAAGTCTAAGCTTTGGTTGGTTCTGTGTTAGCCCTGCAGATGAGGTGAGGCGTGGCATCAGTGTGGCCTCATGAAACATGAACTGTTATGTAATGATGGGAACAGTGAAATCTGTTCTGATGATTGTGTCAATTTTGTTTGTGTCTGTTTTTTCCCCACAGAGCAGCTACCCTATTTGGGAGGACTTTATCACCAAGGCCGGCAAACTGCAGTCGCAGATCAGGTGAGAACGTGTTTGTGTGCACGTACAACACATTTGTATGTTTCTGCATTTTTTATTGATAAAAGGAAACAAAACTCATAAAGCTCAACTAAAAACTTATTACAATAGATAAAACTAAAAAAGAGGGGAAATCAGCATTTAAATTTTGTTAGTCATTTAGGTCCTCCAGGTTTCATGCTTGTGTTTTCATGCATAGTTTGAATTAGCACTTCCAAACAAGGTCAAAATAATGCAAGAGAGTTTTTATGCTCAGCAGAGGTGGAAAAGTTTGCACATTGATAAAAGCAAAATGCGATTGAGTGCAGTGGAAACAAGCTTGGCAAATAAATCATTACGTAAATGTAATGTAACGCTCCATTTAAGCTTCTGCTCCACAAGAGAGACAAAAACTTGCAGGACCATCAGATCTGTGTAGACTAATATGAGACTGTAACCTTCCTCAAACAAACATTTATGTTCAAACATATATGCCATATTTCCATCACATTATCCACATTAATTTACCTCGTTTGAGTTTTTAAATACATTTCATCGCATTTTCTTCTTCAGCAATAGTTTAATGTCACCCAACTGTTTATCTCCATGTGCTCAACTCCTTGTCAGTGTCAGTTCCGCTCTGAAGTGGCCACGTGTCCTAAGACTAACAAGCAATGACAGTTTACATAAAAGCCTAATCTCTTAACAATACTGTCCGGAGGTCATCATGTGTCCTTCTCCCCCATTTAGTCTTCTTTAAGCCTGATTTAATTTGTAATTCTAATTCTGTAAATTTACACACCTCCTGCCAAAATCATTCCAAGTCTTCTGCTAACAATGGATGCCAATCGCAGCCACCTCTCCTAGTTGGTTTTAAGTGGCCACGTGTCAGGAGACAAACAACTTTTGACAGCTGAAATAAAAGCTCATTGTCCAGCCAGTACTGTAAATATGGATGTCCTGTGGTCTAAATTATCCTTTGATTAACAATGCATGGCAGTTCTCTGGCCATTTAAGTGTCCACGTGTCCTGAGACAGACTAATACTGACAGTTGTATAAAGGCTCATGGACTTAACAATACTTTCCCGGGGCCACTAAGTGTCCCGTTCTTCCATTTTCTCAGTATTAAGACTGATTAATGGTGATATGTTATTCAAGTGTCTCCATCATTCTGGGGTTAAATATGTGACCCTGCCATGCTAACACTCAGGGGAGTATTTGTGGCCTTGTTGCTAATGACTAGTTGTTTGGCAGTGAGATGTGTGTGTGTGTGTGTGTGTGTGTGTGTGTGTGTGTGTGTGGATACTGGGGCAATGATAAAAGAACAAATCTACCAGTTATTGTACTGGTGAAAAGGTGAGTTGAACCTACAGTGTGTCAGTGAGATCTTTTTATCTAGTCATAGTAGGTTAGTGGCAGCTTGATGATGGATGTGCTTTTGAAATGTTTGCCCAATATATGAATGTTATGTGTGATTATGGCCTATACTTTGTACTTTAGTTTTACAGCATTTCCTTCACCGCTGCCCTGTTCTTTTAATTGCCAAAGTCCTTTACAGGATGAGTTGAGTACCATTCATAGTAAGACAACCATGTTTAGTGTTTTAGACTAGTTTTCTGATTAAGCTCAGTCTATGCCCTGCTCCAGGTTGCAGTGGTTGTAGCATATGGCTGGCTGTAACGATGCCCTTGTTGCTAATAAGAGTGTGCTATCTGGGTTTGCTCGTAGTGACCTACAAATAAGGCTTTTTCTGTCTGCTTTAAAGCCTGTCTCCAGCCACTGCAAATTTGGCCAAAGTAGCCCTTTCGACTGCAGCATAACCCCTCACTCAAGGACCTCTGTAATCTGTTTGGGGACTGGGCTACATAGAAGGACACACACACACACACACACACACACACACAGTAAAACACAAACACACCCACCTTCCCTCCTTGGTCTGGATAAGTGACTCGCCAGCAATGGTAGCGGCATATGTCTGTGTGTATAATGACGTCCTAAAGCAGGCTACTCTGTAATTTAGACCCTCTGCTCCCCTCTCACAAAGCAACTAGGAAATCAACCAATTACAGCGTTGGGGCTGTTCTGTCATTTTTTTTGGTCCAAATATGGTGTTTTTTTTCCTGCCCATTCTGGTTTTAAGCAGCCATCTCTCACACACACACACACACACACACACACACACACACACAGAAC
Source organism: Holacanthus passer (assembly GCA_025331565.1). Lineage (NCBI taxonomy): Eukaryota > Metazoa > Chordata > Actinopteri > Pomacanthidae > Holacanthus > Holacanthus passer. The sequence goes on along the minus strand of JAFREQ010000012.1, from coordinate 7,003,216 downwards.
AGAGCTTTGAAGAAAGAGGGCAGGGTGGAATATAGGCTAGCTGATTTCTAATCACAGTCCTCTTTTAACTTGTCAGTGCTTGGTCTGTTTGGTGGGTCATGGTTGGTGCAGCTGTGTCAGAGCTCTCTACTTCTGGTCTAAAGTTCATTTTGTGAAGTAGCAGACCACCTTGAAACTTCCAATTCAGCTTATGAACTGTATGGTTGTAAAACCTATTTGGGGCTCAAGAAGGAGCCCAAATAAGACAGATATGAAACAACACATGGATAAATAGATTGATAGGTGGATGGGTAGATCAACAGATAGGTACATACAAAGCTAGGGGTGTCACGATTACGATTCTAAATCGTAAATCAAAATGAGCATTTTATTTTGATCATCAAGATGGGCAATTCTCCCAGAATTTTTTTTCTCCACCCCCACCTACTTGTATGTGTCCGAAGAAAAAAGAAACACTTTACAGACAACACATGTAGCTTACCAGTAGCCTGCAGCTGCATTTTTCAACTTGAAACCATTGCCTCTGCCGAAAGGGATGGAGAGGAAGTTATGTCAATGACAAACTACAGTTCGTAAGCTATGCTAAACATACAGGCTGCTGCTCATCAAATCGTAACCTTAAGATTGAAATATACATACTGTGTATAAAAAATCGCTTAAAGCACACTCAAAACACTATGTCTCACAATACTTAAGTTAAGCAGAAGCTATTTCTATGATTCAGATTTACTACAGTCACATTCCAGTTTCTGTTGAACTAAGAATAGATGGGGGCAGCAGGGCTGAATGTATCATTGTCAGAAGGAGCACTCTGCTGTACTACGCCAGGGTCTATAGGGAGTTTAGATTGGCTTGGCCAAGGCCTTGAGGAATAGATATGTTAAAGTCGTTTGTCTTGACTCCAAGACAGGGGTGTTTGCAGATTTTAAGGCCAATGGTAGCTGTCAGGTCATAGTTGGAGTATTGTGCAGAGCTGAAGGCTTGGAGCACCAATGTTATTTTTTATTCATAACTGCCTTTGCAACTTAGTATCCATTTATTTGTTTATAATTACCAAATTTTAATGTTCATGCTCACTGTTTAAGATAATCTTTTCAATGTTGTACTGATAGTTGAAAGTGTAGTAAATCAGTAAACCGGGTTACAAGTTTGGCATTTCTCTCGTAAAAGCGTGGAACAGATTACAGTAGATGATCATAACTAGTAACAAACTCCTGCACATTGTACTTCACTGGACTGGAGCCACTGATGCTAAAAACAGGCTTCCCACACAAACCTGTTCTGGATTAATAAGTTAAACTTGACTGAACAAGACTTTGCAGCAGTTACATGTACAATGTGACCTATAGACCAATGTGTACATGTTATAAATTAGTGGAGGCAGATATCAGTTTGAGGTTGCTCTGGTGCTCGCACTGGGCTTTAAATAGAAAGGAATCTGTGTGTGCCTGCGCTATGTTTCTTTTTCCATTTGCTGGACACACCCTTGGATCTTCTGGTCAGCTCTGCAACAACACAGCACTTATTAGCCAATATTACATTCAGTTTTTGAGTGATAAAGGAAAATAACTGTTCCATAATTGACTCGGTGATAAGACTTGGCTGTCACTTGAATGTAGAAGAATATTTAGGCCTGTCGCAAATTTTTGGTTCAGGGTTGTTTATCAGCTGATCAGTGGTGTTCTACTTAGCCTTTCTGTCAAAGCTTGGAGGAGGGCCCTCTGAGATGTTAACTTCATTAAACAACTAACGACTTTAACAGCGATAAGACTTCAGTCTAGTTTTAATCTTTACTAAAGTCAGTTTTAGAGCACACAATACAGTGGCTCTGTCGTTGGCACTGGTCCTGGGTCAGAACCCTAGGGTGCTCAAGTTTCCTCCCACCCAATAAGACACGCATTAAAGGCCTACTCCACAGACTTCTCCTCCTCCTCGGTAAACTTTTCTTTACAGAAAAATAGATGTGTAATGGTTATGTTGAAAAATTTAAGATCAAAAACACCTTTGTTCCATCTGTAAGGCAAACTCGAGCAACACCACCAGCCTGTGTTCAGCTATTGTTTTGCCCAGTTGCGAAAGCTACCTGTCTGGACTGTTTATGGAAATTCCCAGGTTGTGTTATGGTGGTTTTCTGTTAGCCTGTGGAAGATAACAAGTGTTTACAAATTAAGGTACTCAGTGTTTGAACAATCACAATGCTGTTGTAGCTGATCATGCCTTGAAAATTTCTAGACAATTGTCTATCTGTTTTTTTAGCATGCATGACTGATAGGTTGTCTCTGCTGAGGAGATCATATATCACATAGTGCATGCACATGTACCAAGAGCCTTTCATCTCCATACCTGTGATCTTAATCATGAAAGGTTTGTTGTTTCTTAAGTAGGTGAGTCAGTATTTGCCAGTTAACCAGTCAGCTGGCCTGCCAATAAGGCAGCCTTTTGCCAGCCAGCAAAGTAACTGGTAAGACAGGCAGGCAGACAGGCAAGTAAGGAATACCAGCAAGATGGTGTCTGTAATGAGTAAAACAGAGAGTAATCTTACACCACGCTTCCACTACTTTTTTATGACAGATTGGATTTTGCCCTTTCTTCGGTCTGGTCTGTATAAGCAGGATTTTTATACTGCAATTTGTAAATACTTGGTAAACCGTACAAGATGACAGAGAAGCAGGTATGAGTTGTGAACTTGCCACAAGCCCCTTTTCCATTTCAGAGCCGAACAGGGTAGATCCCACATTGATCCTTTCGTTGACCTGTAAGTGTGGCAAAGTCAGCTCCAGAGCTGCTCTGCTGAGCCAGACAGATTCCAGCGGTCTTTAAGTAATCACATAGACATTCCTCACACAGCAGGGCACGTTTAAGTTTTAACTTACACATATGCTTACAGTCATACAGACACCTTCATACATTCTTTTTACTTACATAATTTTCAAATTATCTGGGTTGATGAAAGCTTCGTGATCTAAAATGTATGCGTATGTACATGCCTAAGATGCATTTTCCCCCTCTACCTTTCAGAACAAAAAAAGATCTATTACATTTTTTTTCTTCATCTGATCAGTTTAAGTCTCAGCCTGTCAACACTTGAATGTAATTACTGCAGTTGATCAGCCACCTGTGTTTATGTATCCTCTGAAGCATTTGAAGTACTGCTTCTGCCGTTTTTGCTGCACAAGGAGTTTCTCCTTTTTTGTCTACACTTTTTATTTTTTGTAAAGTTTTGTAAAACATTGTATTGTATCTTGTTTCATAACAGTAAAGTGGGATGTTTTTATTTTACTAAACTTCTGTCTTCCTCTTTTCTCCTAGGGCAACAGTAGTTGCTGTGGCTGCTTTCCTGGATGCCTTTCAGAAAGTGGCCGACCTGGCTACCAACTCACGAGGTAGGGATATGCACACAGATTTACTATTGACTATTTCTCATCTCTTAAAGGAATCCGTGTCATTTTCAGTATTGTTGGACACCTCTAGCACAGTGCTGACAGGGTTAAACCAGTTAACTGTTAAACAGTATGTGTGTCTGGGCACCTATGTGTCAGTGTGTTTGTCTGTGTGGCCCTACTGTGCAAGTCCAGTCTTTCACCCCACTGTGCTGAGAAGTTCTGTGGGTTGTTTGCTTTATCGTATAGGTAGTAAATCCATCAGTGTGCTGTTTGAAGCTCTGCTGCTGGCTTTGTCTTCAACCTCTACCCCCTTTCCCCTGCTTCCTGCCCCCCACCCCCAACTATACTCCGCCTCTGCTACATCTGGACTCTCTGGTAGAGTCTACTTCTACTCTGTATTGTATGTGTATGAGAGGGACAGAGAGTGAGAGATCTCATCCCTCCTTAGCTTTGACACCTCCAGCCCTGCTCCATACTATTAATAGGAACTGAGACGGACACACACATTCATCACCTCACTCACTGCAGAGAGAAAGAGAGAGGAGGGGAACAGAGCTAGTCATCATACTTTCTCTGTCTAACACACAGTATAAATATTTGCTGTGGAGTTACAGTCAGTCAGCTGAGGAGTGTTGCGTCATCTTTTGTCTGCTCTTTCATCACTTTCTCTCCACATTCTCTCTACATATTGTGTCTTAGGTTTGCAGTATCACATGACACCCTTTTCATTTTTGTGCTCTGTTGTTGAGGCTCCACTGTACACCTGAGCTCTTCAGTATAGAGGCAAGCATGGAATATAAGGTATAATGCACCACTGCCTGTCTGTATCACAGGTAGATAACCTGTCCACATGATAATTGTACCAGGGTATTATAATGAGTCTTAATTACCAGGATTACAGACCATATTTTCTATTAAGGGTGCAGCTGTATATCTACACGTTCCTAAAAGGTTTATATTAAACCCTATAACTCAGATTGGTGAGGTACACTGTAAGGGCACCACATATCTTTTCACCACTTATGCCAGTTTCATTTTGCTTATCATAATTCGTAAGACTTACTCATGCTTTGAAAACATAGTATAGCAAATAGCTTTTAATATGTACTATGTCTTTATCTTCTTATCTGTATTATTCTTTATCTATAAATAATGGAATTTAAAAGGCTCTTTAGACTAGTCAGCTCTATTTGTTCTTTGCATAATTCAAATATCTGGAGAAAATACCAATTTGAGCTGCTGTTTTAATGGAAACGTACCCTAGACCTAACTGCAATCCCATCACACACACATGTGGGCACACACACACACCTTGTGTAACTAATGGTTCTCTGGTTCTCTGACAGCAGATAGAGTGGTTTGATTTTTTTTTTTTCAACAGTGATCAAAGACTTTTTGAATTAGGCAAACTCTAGAGAGAGCTGCTGTAATGACCAGCATGTGTTGGAGAGAGGATAACATTAGTATTTAGTAAAGATAGCATGTTCTTTTTTTAATTGTCTCACTTTTTTGAAGTTTTTATGTATTGAGCTAATTCAGAGCCTCTGAACTCAGAGCACATTAAACAGTTGCTAGAAGGCAGGAGAGTGAGACTGAACGTTTTTCTCATTACCTCTTATTTTTAAAGATACTAGCAATATGGTTTTTGTGGTTTGCCATGGTTTCTGGAAGTTCAGGCGTACAAAGATTTTTGGGTCAGCTCCCACAACAGCCCATAATATCTGTTTGGGAAAGAAAAATCTTTTAAATAACTTGTTCTCTGAAGTATAATTAACGGAGGACTCATTTGTCAACAAACCAAGCTGCCCTTTTGGAATGTACTGTATCTACAAAACAGTTGTCATGTACATGTACATGTAATGGACCTTGTAGAAGTGCCCAGGGTAGTTGTCTTTCTACTCAGTGATGATATTTTAAAGAGCATCTCTATGGTTTTGTGTCCAGATCAGAAAAAGGACGGACCAGCCAGAGGCAGCTGAGGCCACATTATACATTGACGATGACTTCTTTCCTGCATTCTTTCTATCTCCCTCCATTTTCTTGTCCTCATGTATCACGTATGTCTCCAAGTTCTAACCTGCTTCCTATAGCCATCATCATGCACCAACAACATGGAAATCAGATGGAAAACAGGTGTGTGCGAGTGACTAAAGTAAGAAATGAAAAACCACACACTACACAATAGAGACAGCTAACTGTTAATGTTCTTGTAGTAGTAATAATAATTATAATCATCACCATTATCACCATAACAATAAAGGTGCACAAACATACAGATTGAAGGTCGTTGAAAGTCTCTTAAATGGGAGAACAAGGCTTTCGGCTGCCTTTGTAAGTGGTTATACTGTTGTATAGCCTTGCAGATACTGGCAGTGATGGTAGCTTATAAAAATTCAAGGGTTGATGAGTAGACTCAGCAGACTTTGATATGTGACAGCAGTTATGTTTATGCGTAGGTGTTTAGATGAAAGCTACTCTGGGACTCTTTTATCAGTGTTATCACTGAAGCAGCTTGATCAGAAGATTGAAAAAAAACCCACATTAACATGTTTTCAAAACTTGAAACCTGAAACTGCAATTTTGTGTTCAAATATGCATGTGAAATGTGCAAGATTTTTTTTATATCACACTTCCATTTTGGGACCAGTCCATTTTCAGTTCACTTATTTACTAATATAGATAAAAGTTGGACATGATTAAATACTACTTCTTTAGCAATATGACCACTGTAGTTGTTAAATTATTGTCATTGGTTAAATATGTGACAGGTGGGTTCAAGCTCTTTAAACATAATCCCCTGTCTGAAATACAAGGTAGATGATTTCATTAAGTTCAGGCTATTAGGAGATACTAAAATAACAGGAAAACACCTTATGCACAGATGCTGATCATTTGTGCAATATGCCATAATCTGTGTGCTTTCTCTCTTTTCAGTCTGCCTCATGTGTAATACATAATAAACCAAACTCATCATTACAATCTTGATATTAATGGAAGTGGTTTTTCATTAAAATTTGTCTGTTGATTTATTGTGAAAAACACGTGTCAGCAAAATAGCTATAGTTGTTTTATGCAAAACACACTGGGGTTGTGAAACATTCTTCCAGTGTCAACATCAGTAAATGCTCATTGCATGAGCTAATCACTGTGGTGTAGTAAAATCTTTTGACTGAACCTTGGAAATGGTCCAATGAAAGACTGTTACTTCTAATAATTGTCAGCTGTTGCATGCTGTTTGTGTTTCTGCCTTTGTTTAAGTGATTTATTTAAACCAATTATGAGAACCAGATGTATTTATAAAGATACACAGTGGAGAAAAACACTGCAAATTTGGGACACTGGACCAGTTTTTGCATTGGACATCGTGGACCAGGTTGAAGACACCCAATTAGAGCATAGTTAGGGTTAGAAAAGAAATGCGGATTAAGAAGCAAGAATGAATGTGTATTACCAAAATAAACTCACATTGAGGGACGTGCATATGCTTTTTTTTTCAAGAATAGTGAAGGTAAAGTCCAGCTTACTAGTTTACAGCTGAGTGAAATAAAATAACTGGAATGCCAAGTGGAGAATGTTTGAATAAAAGAATGAAAGACCGACTTAAGTCTCCAGACAAAGCCTTTCTTTTCCTCTGTTGCACACTATTATTCAGAGCCTATTGGAGCTGACAGTGGACACAGACACAGAAAAGACTGGATCTGCTTGCTTTGGTAGAACACACACACATATAAATAAGTACAGTACGAAACACACGACTGCAGATGAACAGGGAGCTAGGCATTCATAGCCACATGGACTCTCACACACCTCTACGCATCCAAATGTGTCCATTCAAAGCCACACACAGTCAGAGGATTAGCCGAAACCACCTGTTTTGTTGAGCTCTGTTGTGTTCTGTTTGGATTTGGACTTTCTCTCTACACAAAGGGCTCACTTTGCTTTTGTTGTCTTAGTCTGATGAAGTACAGTGAAGTGTGCTTGGGCATCTCTCCATTGGTTCCCATTTTTACTTTCAGCTGCTTCTTGCACATCTCCATAGATTTTTTCCTTTATATGTTGCCTGGGAATTTTTTTTACCATATATTTTCATAATTATTCTTCAGAATGAAACTGCCCTTTTCCTGATCTTCTTAGTCATATCATTGTGTCAATGTTTTTGAGTATGGACAGCTTAGCTTTGGCATGGATTTTCAAAATGGATCAGACTTTTCTTTCAGCATGGTCTAAAACACTGGTTGACTGGCTTTGACCGTCAGTGACACTGAACCTCAACAAACAACCTGGGCACCCTTTCAACACTGGTTAATCATTTTCAAATTTACAACATACATCAGCTCCAAGCATCTGAATGATGTTTGTGCTGTCAAGTCGAGTAACCAACATTAGCACTTATGTGGGACGAAACCAACATATCACATTTAATAACTCAATATAAAATATTCATCAGAAGCTTGTTAAATTTTTAGATTTAATAACGTGTTCAAAGTTGTCTTGTGCCTGTAGCAATTCTGGTGGCAAAGGATTAGTCAATATCCTGTGTTTAAATGATGTTTGTTTGCTGTCTTCACCCTAATCAACTCACTCATTAGCTGAGGAACACAAAACACAAATTTAAAAACATGTACCCTCTCTTTCTATGTAGTGCCTTTTCTTTGACCTTCTTTACTCTTTGGCCCTGTATCTGTCGTTTATATCTATGAACCTTGAACCTGCCCACAACGGCAACAACATCACATGCAGACACTCGCCTGTATTCTTTTTGACTGGCACCAACACACACCGTGGCACACACAGTCATTTCTACCTTAAAGCAGTATGCCAGTGTTTGCTCTGATAGCTCTAATGGTTCTATTTGATTTAAACTCATGTGATTAAACGTTAATGATTAAAGATGTTTTGGGTCTAACTTGATAGAAGCACTTAGACATCAGGCCACATGGAACAATGTTTAGCAGACTGACAAACAAGCTGTTACCAACGGGTGTCTGTGGATTTGCTGAAAGGAAAAATGTAATAAAGCAGGCAATAGGGCATAGAATCTGTAGTTTTAAGAGTTTCAATAGTTTAATAATCTCCATACCTCATTATTACCTCACCCAAAATGTGACTTCACTGCAGTTTATAAAAGTAGCCACCTGCGGAGAGCCCTCTGAATTCCAGACAAGTCCTTTTTTGCTTGAGTGCCCAGTTTAAGAGAGAAGCAGATACAATTATTTTTTCCCACCACTTCTAGGTAATTAAGCAGTTTAAAAACATTTGAAGATGGACCTGGTGAGTCCAAGTACAGGTAGAAGATGCAGATGTGCTGCATAACTCTCATTCCAAAGTACTCCTGCTTTCTTTGCAAGTTATTATACTTAATGTTGTTGATATGATGATTTTTTTGTTAAATATTCAATAGTTAAGCCCAAAATCAGGCCATTAGCGTTAAAACATTACTTGGTATTTGGTCATTTGGTCATTTTAGCTCTTTCTCCACTGTTGGCTGAGACAAAACCAGGCAATCTGAACCATATTCCTTCCCCCTGAAAAATTGAAACTGCTCTGGTCAGTGATGAAGACAAAGCCCTATTGAATCCGTGGACACAGAGAGAGAGAGAGAGAGAGAGAGAGATATCAAGAGAACAGGGCAGAAGAACAGAGAAGGCAAAAGAATAATCCTTTCTCTTGTTTCATCGAGCGCCAGATCATTTTCCATGTAGATCCCCTCTTTCCCTCTGTTTTGCATCAAATTATAATTTCGTCATAGTTTCCTCCTTCGTATAATGGGCTTGTGTATGTGACTGTTTGTGTGAGCCCGTGTGCACAGCTTTTTTTAGCTTGTTTGTGTGTGTGTGTCTCTGTGTTTCTGTACTCATACAGTATTCCAGTGCTACCTCTTTGTGGTATTCCATTCACCAAGTTAGTGTGAGAGTGACAGAGTGGGTGAGTAGTGAGATTTCTTCCGAGTCAGCCACGGTGAAACAGCTGACGGCAACCAGGCTGCACAGGGAGATGAGGTCATTCCATACAACAGACCGGACCAATGAGAGCAGATGTTAAAAATAACACAGCATTGCTTTCCACGAATTGTTGGACCAAACACAGACATAAAGTATATAAAATTATTTTCTCAAGGACTGTTAACTTTGCTATAGTCAATTGCCATTATGACCTACTCTAAGTTACTAGACAATAATAATCTACAGCTGGTATGCAGACAGAGATGTCTGCATACCAGTCGGAAGGCTGCGTAGCATCCTAACAGTCTCATTTGGTTTACACAGAGCAGGTTTGACCAGTTTTGAGACATGTTTGAGTATTCCATTGACCCATCTTTAAATTAAATCTCATCGTCCGACCAAAGACTGAAAGCCACTGTCTAAGTCATGAGAACTTGTACTCATGCAATACGTAGTCCACAGTTAACATGAGTGTTATTTGGAATATGTAACATTTATATGAAACATCATGAGGATTGGTCGATTGTATATTTTCGTCACTTTCTTCACGCTCAAAACCAACATTCACACACATGTAACACAGAATTTCTCACACCATCCGTAGTATAATAGTTTGTTCCTGGTCATAAAAATAACCAAGCCTGCATCAGATGGTTGGTTGGCAGCTGTCAGGGTACTGTCTCTGCATGTAGAGTGAGTGTATGTGTGTGTGTGTGTGTGTGTGCATATATAGTAAATCAGCATGTCACTATGGGTGTGTGTGTGTGGCTGTGTATATACTGTATTAATCCCAGTGGCTCTGTCAGCAGCTCTAGTGTTGAGTCTGTTTGAACATGTCTGAGTCTGTTGAGATGAAATAGACACCTGCCACAGAGCTTGCATGTAGAAGAAGCTTGTTAGATCTGTTTGAACTGAAAATGATTATTAAGTTGTCCCAATGTGTTTTTTAGAACTGATAATTACTTGAATCATCCAATCACCTGTCCACTTACTGAGATTGTTTGAAGCAAGAATAATGATTCATTCAACAGCCCATCTAACTAGAGTTGTGTATGCATACAGTATATGCATATATGAAGTTAGCTTTTTAAAATGTTCCCTTGCTTATTTTTTGGTTTTGCTTTTTTTGTATAACACCAAAGTTGAAAAATGAGGTATTTTTTCTACAACTTCCTATTTTAGCACACCCATAAGGCTAAAAGACCTAAGACTTAGAGTATGGTCAACATGAATATTCCTTGCAAATACGTCTGTTTTCTGAGGTTTACAAGCCAGACATCTTATCATCCTAATGTAAATGTCTACTGTAGTTTTGTTAAGTCTGTATAAATACACTAAACCAGTTCTGACACACTTCCTGCCTGGAACAGTGCCAGCTATTGTTGTCATTGTTGCGGTCTTGTTGTCATAATTAGAATAATTGCTGTTATCTGGCCATATTTTTTTTATTACCCCAGTTTACATCCGTCTTACCTGACTGCACCTGTTTTCAATTTGCATTCATTACAGAAGGAAGGTGGTAGCCACATTTTTCACTTGGACCAGCGGTGAAAAACAAAACATTAACCAAACATAAACTTCACTTGTATGTTGACTGGAAGCAGCCCTCTGAGTTTAGCTGCAGCCTTCATTAAACTTTAATGGTTGTTTGGACTCTCCTAGTGATGGAGAGGCAGAGGATGGGATGGAATTGAGATGCGCAAGATGTGTTGAAGTGCTGGGTGTGATGCTGAATCCCAGTTTAAAATCTGCAGTATGAAGTGAGCTATGATTTTCTCATTGTCAAAATGTACTGGAAATGTAGTATTCAACACTAAAAATATGGGTGTTTTAATGAAAATAATTGGTCCAGTAATATTATCCAGTGCTGATCTCACCAGAGTGGTATACTGGATGAGATGCCTTTGCGAAGTTCTCTCATTACTCCATATTTTCCAGCTTGCTTCTAGTTGTGACACAGTGGTTGTGCTACATCTTTATGACCTCTATACACTGCCTAGCTTCAGCCCATTGTATAACCTCTCCCATTAACATCAATGCCGCCCCTCCTTATGGAATAGTTTAGTTCCACTGAGGCCCTTGTGTGCCTACAATGAGTTCAGCACCCAAAAATAACTTTCAATCTAGGAGTGTGTATGTACTTCCTTTTGAACTATCTGTGATGTATTTCTTATGCATTTCAAAATAAAATGTCTGTGAAACAAAAAAAAGACAGCTGACAAACTCCAATACAACAGATTACATCCATATTGGATAAATTGTTGCTCCTGCTGTGTTGCTGTGCTTAGCAGATATTCAGGGTAAGTGGGGCTATAAACCCCAGATGTCTCTAAAGATTTACCTTCTACTATTTCCAGTCATCTGTTAATGCACTTGATGCCTGTGCTAATGCAGGGCAGAAGCTGTCACAACTGTTACCTGTTATCTATGCCTGTCACTATTACTGGCATAGATAACATATTCACAATTTATCACTCTTTTTAACTTTTTTTTTGTCTTGGCAGCAGGTGCTTCAAGAATGATGAGGTACAGATACAGTACACATGGCTAAAATTGAGGTTATTTAACATGCGCATGAAGCTGACAGATGGCTAAATGTGGATGTGAAACAGAGGGTGTCCATAAAGTCTAAATAGGACGTAAAATGCATGCAAAATGAGTGTATGCATGAACTAGATACTGTAGATCTCTGTAGTCTTTAAGTCCGAATGGAAATCACCCAGAGCGTCCACAAGTAATCTGTGTATGAGAGAGAGAGAGTGAGAAATCAAGCCTGTGTTGATTGTCATGTGTGTGCAGGGGTTTGAATTGTGGGTACATACAGGCAAGCACATGCTACACATATTTATTCTCGTGTTTGTATCTGTGTGTTTGTGCACATACATGCCTTGTTTGTTTCTCAGTGAGGCCTCTGTTCCCTCTGTCTTGTCCCTTTTTACTGAGTGACGCTGGACATATAATTACTGTGAACTAGCACATCCAGCCTATTTTGATTAAAGTAAATAGGTGATCCATTTGCAGAGTCTGAAATAAGTAGACACTCCTGGCTTTTTCATGCCCTTTTGCTTTGGAGCTGCTCACAGTAACTCTAGGTAATCCAACAAGTTTTGCCTGAATGCAGATGTGCTTTTCTTGACAGGCTCCAAGACAGAAGTGACATTTTCTGTTGAATGATCATGGAGATGTTGGCTTTCTAAACCCAGCTTGGAATGCACTGAACTTGAGACTTTTGTGGAACAGACTTCAGTCTAATTCAGTCTAAGCATAGCCTGTGTGCTCTGCCATGGACAGACCCCCATACAGCTCCATGAAAAAAAAAATCTGGCCCTTTCCTCTTTGCCCCTCTCAGTTCATGGCTTGGACTTTGTTACAGAGCAGCCTTAGATTCTGAACCAGCCCACTGTCTCAGTGCCCTCTCTGAAAGGGCTCTGTCCTCTTTTTCCAGTTTCAGTCCAAGACCAGTCTGGCCGTATACATTTCCTGTCCCCTGCCCAGCCCAGACCTAGATCCCATCCCCTGGACAAGCTCTGTGGCTCTCAATCCTCCCTCTGTTCTCTTCTGTTCACCCTGACCCCATCCTGGGAATCTTACAGATCACTGGAACCAGCAATTAAATCAGTTAATGGGTCAAATACACAACCTCACGCATAGACTTACACACTTATTTAACCTCGTACACATATACACGCACAGCACATGTAGATTTTTAGTCATACTGACTAAAACATACAAAATTATCTCTGTGCCTGTCACACTCATGGACAGCAGATTTCTCAAGCTGATTTAGTGATGGTCTTTTTCTCTGCTGTTTGAGAATTCTTTTGTCACGTCTCATAGTAGACTTGATTTGCTACTGAGTTTGCACTATAAAACATATTAACATAGAAAATACAAGCAAGTGTCTTTGAAAGATTTAGCCGGAACCATCTGCTTTAATATGAACATCTGCCCATGGACATTGCCAATTCAGAGTTGGGCTACAAAATACCCTTGTCATGGAGTTGAGGGACACAAGTGTGTGAGTGTATGTTTGTCTGCATGGAACAAAAAGGATAACACACAGGACACTCTCTCTTCAGGAGAGAGGGAGAATGTTTTTGAGACACAGAGGAGAGGCTAAGGCTAAACACCTTTGAGTGTGTTTAAGCCAAAAATGGCAGCAGAGAATTCACTTGCTTCACCGTGTGTGCATGCCATGTGTGTCCACACAAGTGTTTGTGGGTGTTAGTGCTGTTTGCTCTATGCTTTTGTTTAAACATAAACCCGGTTAGACCAGTGAGCTTTGGATCTGGAACATCTAACATGCAAATTCAAGTGAAATTCAAAACACATTTCTTTGGCAAATTAACTTCAGATTTATAGCTTTTGTGAGGTAGTTTGATAAGCATTTTTTAAGCAAGTTGCCAAATCGTTATTCCTTTCTGATGGAAAAAATGTATTGATGGACTTCAGGTTGTTGACATTTCCTGAATATTCACCACTTAATATAAAGTGATAAGAAAGCACCGGGGTGATAACATCTCTTCTGTCTGTTTATATGTGAGTATTCCAGAGAAACTGAGGGCAACCGAGCGTGTCTGCTCCATGTCTGGACACGAGTTTCCTTCAAGCACACAAGTGTTGTTGTGTGTGTAATTGCATCTGTCTGCTGAGTGTGCTAATTTAAAGCACTGGCCTATGTGTGTAGTTCACAAGTGTGTGTGTTGTGGCTGTGTGTGCTAATTTTCCTTCTCTTTTAAAGTTAACATTGAACACATTGACACAAGACCACATCCCAGCAGCCAGACTGTGACCCAACACAGTCTGCTTTTGTTTTATTCTGACATGCACACAGTTATAGACTCACACTGGATTTCATTGAGATGGTTAAGCTTACACCCAGAGTGCTCCCCTCCAAGGCCCTGGTTAAAGCCCAAATACTGTATGACTCAGAGGAAGATTAATCTGGCCTAATGAGAACTTTGTGTTTGAAAACCTTGGCTGTAAAGCCACAGGTTTTTATTTTGACAAAGACCTCAACAGTCCCTGGAGTGTAGACTGAGTGTCAGGTTGCAGCCAGAAAACAGAAATTGAACAAAATAGTTATATTTTATATCATATAACTATAGCACATGCCAAGACAAGTAAGTGTGTTTATTAACTTGTTTTCCATTTTCCCTTCAATAAGTATTTGATTACTTTCCCAAGAAGCAAAGTCATTTAAGGTTGCCTGTCTGCTTTCCTCAAAATTCTGTCACTTTCTCACCTTCATTTTTTCTTATTTCATTTCCTCTCTCTCTTCAAGTCCTCCTCTCCTCTGCATCTACACCCTCACCTCCTATGTCCGTCCAGGCTGTCGAGGCCAGGTGTATACACAGCCGGTCTGTGACAGCGACACCAGACCATGTTCTGTTTATCATCAGGAACTTTCTGCTCAGTTGAAACTCCCCTCAAGGACAGAGAGAAAGATAGGAAGATGGAGTAGGGCAGAGACAAAGGAGGGTATGAGCTAGATTGCAATGGGAAGTAACAAAAATAAAAGGCATGTTTGTGTGCTCAGATTTTCTAGTATTTAATGTGTCACACTTGAGAATAGCTAGAGAATAGAACAGCTAGGCATTTGCATAAACATTCAAAGATAGAAACGCACAGTGGGATACCATCATCAGCTTGTTGCTGTGTAACTGGGCAGGTGAGCCATCTGCTGCAGCATGAGCACTGAAGGTGAACTTGGATGTTGGAAGTGTTACCTCATTCTGTCCTCCCCAGTCACTGGAAGAAAACTTTCATCTTTTAGAATAAGGCAAGGTGACCTTATCCAGCACATAAAATGTGTCGAAAATGTCTGTATGTAATAATCTTAAGTTAAAGGTTTTTTGAATGTGTTGTAAACTGCTGAACAAGCATGTCGCATGCCGTTCTTTGAAAAGATTTAATAGATATGACTTTATCATTGAGTTTGTGAGATAATACAGGCATTGTGTTTGTTGATAGATGGATAAATAATGGTTAAGTTCAGTCCGTTCAAGTTACTCAGTCAGCAGGCTGACTCAGTGAGCTTTCAGTGTCCGGATTGTTCTCCATCGTCTCATAGACACTTCATAAAACACTCTGAATGAATGATGTGTTTGTGTGAGGAGTGTGTATGTGTGAGTTTGTGTGCGTGGGCGGGCGGCTGGATGGATGTGGGGTGACACTTGGGTGGAGAATGTCCCCTAACTAACTCTTTGAGAGCAATAGAGGGGTCTTACACATACACAAGCACACATGTGCACACACATATATATGCATGCAAGGCTCAGACACACACACAGTAGATGTAATCTGGTGGTCATTATTGCAAACAAGGCAGTGTTGTGTTGTACTGACAAACAGTTCAGTCTCTCTAGTGTGTGTCTGGTTTAAATTATCACCAGTATCTCCCAGACGAGAGGCCTCTCAATCTCTCTCCTTACAGGGAAAGGAAAGTTCACTTGCACATTCACACACTAAGTGCAGCTAAAAAGCCAAACACTGTAGATATATTTGATTTACTGTGTCAAGTTAGGCTTGAACCTGATTGCTTTCGTGTGTCTGTTCATTATACCAGAGACTTGTTTCTAACTTTGTTAGGGAAAAACTTGTTACTCTTAATAAATGACAAGGAAAGATTCATGTAAATTGTGTTTCGGGGGAATTTCCCCTCAGCAACCAAAGTTTCATCATTTTGACACGCTTTTGAAAGTTACTTCATTAAAGATCATCTTCCCATTGTTGAAGATCAAATTTTAATGTTTTTCTTTGTCACTTTAAGGTCTAGGCTGATTTATATGCCGTAACAGTAGAAAGGTTACAACCATCCATAAAGATACATTAAGCCTGTGTCTTCAACGTAACTGTTTGACGTAGACCAAGGCCAATATTGACATTCTTCCCTAATCTAAAGATATAACCTTTTATCTCATCCTCCGGTTCTAAAATTATCCCACATATTGATTGTTTAAATGGAATTGTTGATATGATTATTGCATTGTGTGTAACTTGTCAACACTGTTGTATCTGCCTTTACTTTCTATCTTGCATAATTTCCTCCTGTTTGCAAACTGAACAGATGTCCTATCTCTGTTTCATTTTGCCTTGGCAGACTGGATTGTATATGATTTTAAATCAGGCTGTTTGTATTTTGACAATACTATTGGGGACCTTGCGTGTAGTGTAGATTTCAGATGCACATGTACGTGTAAATACACAATGTCTATAGATGTATATGTACACCTGAGATGATACCAGATAGTGTTTGCTATCACAGTATTACAGGTAACAACAGTAATTTATAGTATGGCATTTTTGCTGTGCAGAGTGTAGAACAGTGATTGAATAATATACATCTGAATAAATGTTTATTCTGTAATGACACATTGCACACATTGCCCTTGGGCTTATGCACCAGTGAGAATAATATGATGCCATTCCTTGTGCACACCCATACCCATAAAAGTGCATTATGGCTTTTGTTAGAATATCTTCAAAGTGCTGCTTCCAAGTATACCTCTTGCGTCAGCCTTGAAAATGTGTATTGACAATATCAGGCAGTAAAACTCATCTAAGAGCATGTGTCTACAAGGTCTTAATTCTCTGTATATTTTAGGTATACCTTCTCCACCCTCCTTACTTGATTTACCTGTTTTCTTTGTGTGATTGTCACACGCAGGTTGTATTTTTTTTTTTAAAGGTTATATTTATTTTATTACCTGTGTGGGTGGTATGTGAACCTAAAACCTGACTTTAATGCCTCTGCCATGTTCACAATGTAACAAATTACAGAACTGCAGTTTAAACTGAATGTGAGAGTAATGCAGGCAACTTCGGTTGTGACTTAAGTTGTGAATACAAGACGAACGTGACCCAGAGCCTGTGACTTAGACCTTTGCTTACTTAGTTGTTGTTGCTTTCAGTTATTGCAGTGGAAATAAGAACCTCTGTCCTCCTCACTGTAAATGATTAACTCTGACATCAGACTTTTTGCACGTTCTGACCATTGCTGACGTGACACTGGCTACACTATACACCAGTATCTCATTTGTCCAATAAATTTGGAAAAAGTTGCTTTAACATCGGCTTTTATGTTGATTGGGTTTCATGGGTTGATTGTTTAAAGTAGCAGTTATCCTTGCCAATGCTTCTCAGTTCCTGCATAGTGCAAATATGGATGGCAACACTCAACCAAAAAAGCAATGGATTTAGTTCACTGGTAGAGGTCCTAGTAAATCCTTTCTGTCTATCTGTCTGTGGAATGTGTGTCAGACCAGAAAGGAAGATTAGAGAAAAAGTGGGGCACCAGAGCCCGGAAAAGAGCAAGAGTGGGCTCTAGGGTAATCTATTCTATCTCTCTCTCTCTCTCTCTCTCTGTCTCTTTGTCTCTCTCTCCTTCTCTCTCTCTCTGGTCATCTTATGACACGCTTAAACCCCCTTGTTGGTGGCTTTAATTGGTTAGATTCTGGGCAGCAGGCCTATAGCTGCATTTGAGCTTTGACATGCTGTGTAGAACAATGTGCAGGCACTGGGTATCAAGCCCCATATTGCCAGTTCTATTACAACAAATGATGTTGTTGTATTTAAGCTAATGCACTTGTTGTGATTTATATTATCCATTGGGTGTAGATTTAGCATATCACCAAACCCTCAGTTAGATGTTAACTGACTGGTACTGATTCAGGGAAACATTAAGATATCAGGGACAGTGGATTCATGCAGGCTTTTTGTTATTAAGATGAGTGATGTTTACTCATTTAATATATTGCTGTCCTTCAACGAGACTACATGAAACATTTCTCTCTGTTGAGTCAGTAGAGAGCCGACAAAATGATGTATTTCCATCATGTACTATCCCATGAGACATTCTCCACTACTCTTGGAGCATTTATTTTTGTCTTGACTCTGACCGCTCACTGAACTGGCCAACTGCTTACTGACTGGATTAACTCAGGCACCATGTTAACACTATGGTACTACATTCACAGGGACATCAGAGACGAGGGGTGGGAGCAGAGGACTAAGCCAGTAAAGAAAGAAACCAGAAAGACAGAGAGCTAAACTGAACCCAGAAAGATTGGTGTGTACGATAGAGAACTAGATCAGAGAGAGAACAGCTTAGAAGAAGAAATCAAAGGAATACAGTAGAATAGGGGATGAAGGGGGGCTGAATTTACTCCATGACCTACATTTGCATTGCAATCTGCAGCTGAAGCCAACATGTGCCGTTATGACATAGTGCTGTAAGAGTACAGTAAGCCAGTTGGCATAAATTAGCATATCAAGTCTGCCTGGAGACTGTTTGCTAGGTTAGGATTTCTGTCTAGAGACCACCCTCATACTTTTCTCTTGTACTCCTCTTGTACAGCATGTGGATTCTGGAGATCACTCACATTACTCCTCTGCTCAACAGTTTGTCTCCAGGCAGACACGTCATGCTGTTTAATGTCTCTGACAAGAATGTGTCTGTGACCCACACTGTAGACATCAACAGACATCTGGCATCTTCTGTTGTGATGCTCTGCAAGGCATGCACTGAAGCCATCCTTATTTAGTTCTTCTTTTGGGGGCTTTTCTGCCATCACTGTGGTCTTCAGCAAGTGAAACACATGCTCAGTTGGACTGAGGTCAGGTGACTAACTCGACCGGTCAAGAACATTCCAACATTCAGCCCTAAAACACTTGTTTGCTTTAGTTGTATGTTAAGGATGATTTTCCTGCTACATTGTCCTAAAACTCAGGAACTAATATCCTCTAAGTATTACCATGTCAGTGGTGTGAATGATGTGAAGGTCCTCAAAAACCCTTAAAACTAAAATACAGTCCGATAGTAGACACACAAATATTTAAAAAGAAATTATTTATAAGCATTCTAATGTGGGCACCTCAATATTTGCCGGCTGTATTACCAATGTCATTGTTCCAGTGAGATATGCTAGATGCAGAATGTTAATAGTTTTAATGATGATGTATCAGGCAAGTGGAAATACTCTTTTCTCTGTTAGTAAGAACATGATGTGCAGCAAATATCCAAAATGAGAAATAATTCACACAGCACGCCAGAGTATGACAGGAAAAAATGATGATGGCATTTTATAGGCAAGAGCAATACATTCTTGTTATCTTAATTGGTTCCCATCTCTTGCTTTAGCATCAATTCATACCACAGTGCTGTGAGACAGAAACAGTGAAAGAGGGGAGGAATAACAGAAGAGGGAGGTATAGATCCAGTAGCTCAGTAAGCATCCAAATGACAAAGAGGGAGACGCAAAAAGCAATTGGTGCATTTGTCAGGTACCTTTTCTAGTTTATCTGTGGCCTCAAGAGCTCGTTAGCATTCATACTGTAGAACCACACTGAGGTGACATGCTGTCTCAAATGACTCCTCTATGTCATCTGTACTCTCTGCTCTCCCTGTTAACTTTTGCCCTCCCCACTTCTCCACATCCAAGTCTTCAACAAAAATTAAACATGCTTCTCATTTCACTCCAGTCCACCTCTCCCACTCTTTATGACACATTTGTCTTGTACATGTACATTAGTATTTTGTCACTAGTATTCAGGCTGCAGCTCTACAGTGGCACACTGACACACTTACTGTTACCAGCCTCAGCTCTGTTTTGTGTACATCAGTGAAAACTCTTTGGTTTCTTTGAAGAACTACGTCTTTAAACCACCTTTGTATACATCAGGCATTTGTCCCTGTAATGAATCTTCATGCTGCTTGAACTCCACAGTGATGGTGAGGTGAGAGAATAGAGTGGAGGAGTGTAGGAAGGGTAGCAAAAAGGGTGAAAGAGGAGGATAAGTCCGTTACTGGAAAGAAAAGAAGGGATGAGGGATGAGAATAGTAGATGAAAGCAGAGAGAAAAAGAAGAAACAAGATCAGGGCACAAAAATAGAAGCACGAGACGAGGAGAGAGGAAAGGAGAGGAGGAGATTGGGGGAGATGCAGCCTTCAGGAAAGCAGAGCAATGTAAAGGAGAAGAGGGTGATGGGAGTTTCAAGCATTACTATTCAGCATGCATTTCACTGCATTGCAGTGGCACACTGACACACATTCACAGCTACTGTTTACAGTGATTCTCTCTTGTTTCTCTTACAGTTTATGAATATCTTTGTGGGATTGAAGTCAGTATTACAATTCACTACATTGTTGGCCCATTGATGAAGATTGTTGCTAAGCTACTCATCCAGCTGTCATTCGCTATCCGCATAAAAACACTCAGACGTCAGCCAGTTGTTTTGGTGCCTCATTTGATTATGATGCAAACCAATGACAAACAGCATCATGGATTTAAAGCTGACAAATGATCCTCTCTCCCCACTGCCAGTATTCAGTGAATACGATGCTATGTAGCCAGAGAAAGGGTTGTTAACATTTATAATGGTTGGAAGTCCACAGTCCTCGTGACTGTATATGTCCTTTTATAATCTACTGTATGTTCATGACCATAGGTTCAGGGCTGAGGGTGCAAAGTTTGTTATACATGTACCAGTGCTGATGTTGCAAGTTCAGGCCTGACCCTTTTGGTGCCATTCTTTGGTTAATGTCAGCACATTTTAATCAATGTGAATCTTTAATGGCAATAATTAATTTAATAATAGTCTCCTGCATGCTGCAGCACAGATATCTTAAAACACAAAATAAATTCAGATTTCATCATAACTGATACACAGTAGCAGCAATAATATTACTATTGTTATGTCAGTATCTATTATTGCCAGTACACAGCTCCAATTAAGAGACATGATTTACGAGATAAGATACATAATTTTTCTCCCTCTCCTCTCTTCTTTAAACTCCTCGGCTCTCTGCTCATCTTCCCCTCCTCCTCCTCTCCCCTCTGTCCTCCTCCTTCCTTCTCCTGTCTTTGGGTGACAGCTGTTGGGAGCTGTAGTCAGACAGTCCAGAGCTTTTGTGTGTCAGCACTGGTCACACTGCAGCAGGTGCGTGTGTGTTTGCTCGCCCACACGATTGCATGTGTTGGTGCCCGTTGAGGCTAGACTTGCTGACTGTCGAGTGTGTGTGCGTGTGTGCGTGTGTGTGGGTAGACAGGGTAAGGCAGACAAGCTGACTTTCTGTCAGCAGCTATTGATGAATGAAGAGGTGGGCTTGGTTCGCAAGGAGGGCAAATCAACTATTAGAGCAGGCTATTATAAGCCCTTGACCTTGGAGACCATGCAGACTGCTATCCACACACCTCCCCTTACTTAACCCCTTTTCCTAGTATAATATTGTATACAACAGTATATCTAATATGGTAAAGTAGAATTTGTTTAGATACTTTTTTGATCAATCATTTCGACTCATTCATTCCTAGATTCATTTACATTCTTTCAGCTTTCAGCTCTTTCTTTCTGGTCCCAGATTCATTAAATGTCTGCGCAATCAGCCACTCAATTTATTGTTTATTGAAAAAATGTAAGTGTAGACTTACAGTAGTCTACCAGACTGACAGCACAGAAATATAAATCAATGAATGAAATGCTAGCCTGTATCTGTGCTATGTGGGTGGCTCCATCTGGGCATGCCAACTGCTCAGCTAGGAGTGTGTGTGTGTGAGCGTGTGTGTGTGATATGATATGTTTTCATTAGTAGACATTAGTAGTCTGTAAAATCCAGGATTCAGGATCCAGTTTGTTCCTAAACAAGTATAAAAAGTAATTTGACTTAACGTCATCTGTGCCAACTGTAATTCCTGCACCTTTACAGTAAGGCAGTCAGCCTAATTACTGTTTAATGTTTACAGAGTGAGCTGACAAGATAAACAGGTTACTGATAACATTATAGTATAATCAGCTATATAAGCCCGGAGGCAACAAAAAATTGGCTTCTTAGCATTACTGCTACACAGCACGTAGCCATGCAAATGTACAGCATTACTTCGAAAAAAATGTCACTGCTCATTTTTCAGTGTGAAAAACCAGCTTTGTACGATTAAAAGCCAACATGAAGAGGAAAAGATGCATTTTTAAATTTAGCCAGCTTAGTGTGGACCTAGCCTTAGTGTTTAGTCTCCAGCTCTCTAATTAGCCAGTGAACAGATCGCCTTACCTCTGTCCAGCTGGGTGAGTGTGTGTGTGTGTGTGTGTGTGTGTATGTCCAGCTGTATGGTCTCCAGTCTCTTATCAGTGTAACCACTGGCCCGTAGTTAACAGCAGCCATCTGGTGCCCATACAGAGTTGGTTTTAGCGATCAAGCCTCTCTGATCTTCATGTCAATACTACCCAGGCCAAATCACTCTCACTCTTTCTCCATTTTTCCTTCTCCTTTTGGTCTTAAGTGTTTTTGTGTTATGTGTTATGAATGTCTAGAAAAGTTTTTTAAAACATTGACCTTTTCTCCTCTTCCTTAATCACTAATTTTCTCTGTTCATATTAGCTTTCCTTTCAGCCTCTAATGACAAGCTAGGATCTTTATAAAGATGCAGTCTGGCTTAGTTTGTACCACACTTTCTTTTGTGGTTTTCCCAGAAATGAGCCATGGATCTGAATTTCAAAAAGGGCAAACCACAGGATCTATGTCTACATGAGTACCTTTTAGATGCATGTGTCATCTCAATACATGAATGCACATTACAAATACGGCAGGTTAAAAGAAAATAATCCTAGTTGTAGTAACAAGTCAGGAATTTCAGACTTGATAACTGACAGTTTGGGTGACATAGAGAGGGACATAAATTGGGGTTTGATTGGCTAAAACCCAAGATAGAGGCTAAGTCACATGTTATGATACATGGATTTTTTTTCTACCTATGTACTATCATCCTGCAAATACAGTGTTGTCATATTGAGATTTTACTGCAGGAGAAGATCAGTGATACAGTGTCACATTACTTCTTGCTGCATTGATACCATTATTATTGATAGTTTCAGATTGCATCAAATCAGGTCACTTTCAGGTTGCTATGAGAAGCAACTTTGTCCTTCCACCTTTATTTAATCCTGTGGAGAGGATGGGTTACATAGCATGATGCCTTTGGGAAAATTGTCTAGCAAGCTTGATGTTTTGTTACTGCACTAAACTGTACAACCATAGAGGCTGCAAATCATAATTACAGCTATTATTAACAACACCTTAAAGTGATGAGTGCTTTTTTACATTATGTTTTCAATACATTGATGCGTCATCCTTTTAATATACTGTCCTTTGAAAGTCCTTTCTCTCTAATGCTTTCTTACAAAATGCATAAACACACATAGACAGACACACACTCCCTGTGTCAGCACAGTGTGACATTCCAAGGAACAGTCTGGAAGGGGGTTGAGGACGGAGACAGACTTGGCAGCTCGACATCAAATTGCAATACTATCTCTCTCGCTCTCATACACACACATAGACACACACACAGTGACAGAAAAGTATCACCTCTGTCACAAATGTCCCTGTAGACTATTTAGACACTGGTTCCCACAGACAGCTGAAATATCAGAGACCAGGAGACAAAGCTTCTTTAGAAATATGTGAAAACTAGTGGTTTCTTAGTGTTACAACCTGACACATATCGGGACAAATATTTTTTTGTACACACGACTTTCACTGATCAATTGGCAGAAATTGAATTAATCAGCACCAGGTAGGTGTATCAAATGACTTTTCACTTTGTACTATGTACTCACTACTGTGGGGCAGTGTTGATTGGCTAGGCCTGGGACAGTTGATGTAACCAAATTATGCACGAGCCAACATACTGTGAAACAACACAGTGTGTGGCCAAATGTGCTCTTCCTTTTCTCATTGTTGTTTGTGCTGCCTACTTGCTCGCTAGGTTTTAAACAAAGGCATCCGTTTAGCATTGTTTATACACAGATGCACCAACTTACAGCGTCTGTGAGTGTATGTATGTGTTTTCGACTGGTTAAGTGTTGGTGGTGCAGGGATAATTACAAGCCTCCGAAACAACCATGTCACATTGCAGCTATTTCTACTGACAGCCAGCTATGCCACTACACACACACAAAACAGCGGTCTGGCCTGGAAGTGAAGCAATTGAAGCTTGCCTGTGTGTGTGGTGGACAACTGGAGCTGCCAATGCAGCTATTTCTATCCAGGGGTCACTTGGCGCTAGACAGAGTAGATGATGTGTGTTAGCAGCCACTTTATCCCGAGAGCAACACAATAAGTTTCCACAAACAGGGCAGATTGGCCTGATATCCACCAGCATCCTAAACCTCTTGTGATGTGAGCTCGTAACAGGCGATATGGTTGAAATCAATATCATGATTAAAAAGAATATTTGTATTTTTTTATATTTTATTTGTTTACACAGGGCAGAAATTAATACTGCAAATGAATAATCCGCTGAAAACCAAACTCCTCTCTTGACAGCATTGGCTGGAACAGTACAGTATTTTTCTGTTCAAAAGAGAAAAAAAAAACATTTGCCAGCCATGTGGCCTCCTCATGGCGCTGTGGCATCTATCAGCCACACCCTCTATAATAACAAGCAGTCATAGTAAGGCAGAGGTGGGCAGATGGATGGATGGATAGGATGACTAAACAAGTCAACGCAGGAATGAATGAACATTATGGTGTTGTGTAACAGAAAGATCTTTTATGGCACGTAGTAGCCACACCCTCTGCAATAATAAGAACACACATTAAAAGAGGAATGGATGAATGAATGGATAGAGGGAAAAACTTGAGGTTATAATGGGCTCAGTGGGGCTGACATTAAATTATATATTGTTGAAAGGTACAGGGAAGTTGTAATTAGCCATCTAGAATAGCTTCATTCACTGTCACCCTGCATCTTTCATGTGTTACAGTTTGTCTCTGCTTTGCCCGCCTTTCACTGAGCAGTCAAAAGCACAGTGAGCTAAGTCAGGACTTTTAGAAGAGCTGGACAGATGCAGACTGTCGGAAAACCAGTTCTTAGACTGTTTGTTCATTATCACACAGCAACTGAGGCCAAAAGAAGCTATTTCATTGGTTTAGTTTTGGAATAGAGACGGGAGTGGATATTTTGTCAGTCTGATGCATGTTTGGTGGGCCAATTTGCACATTTTGCCACACTTATATAAGATGTTATCATATTACTTCAATAATAATAATTAATTGAATTTGTACTGAAACCACAAATATATCTCCTGTTACAGTATTTCCTGTTTGGAGGATTTTTTTTTTGTAGCACCCCAATCACCATGAGTGAGTGTTGTAGGCCAAATCAGGAACCTCTCACATTTGTTCTGACAGAATAAAAGACATTTTTGAGTGTGTGTGTCGTGAATGTGAGTGTGAGTGAGTGACAGCTCTGTGTGTGTGTCTCTGCATGCAGCAAGGACTGTGCTGACAGCAGAATGGCTTGCTCTGCTTGCTCTGTTGGAGGGGATTCACACTTCACATCAGATCATCACAACCAAACTGTCACGCACACACAAACACACACGGTTATACACCACACACACACACACACACACACACACACACACACACACACACACACACAAAACCATGCACACACAGACTGAGAGAATATGATTCTGGTTCTAATACATTGAACAGAATGTCACAAGAACTTCACACAGTTTCATGCAAGATCTCTCTGCCCCCACCTTCTCTCTCTCTTTCTCACATGCAGACACACACACACACACACACACACACACACACACACACACACACACAGTAGTGCTTCAGTCCCACAGAGAACCAGCTAGTCATACTGAGCAGCCAGACAATACCTCTGTCAATCAACGTCAAGTCCCTGCTTAGCTGTCTCGCCTGAGGCCTTCCAGTGGACAGCTAGTTAGGCTGTGTGAAGGAAACTGACATTAGCCTTAAGCACATTTACACGGCTCCAGCTCCAGCCTCCCATCACTTGTCTTGACCTGAATATGCATGCAATTCGTAAGTCAGTGTTTCCTGCTGATTCCCACAGTTTTGAGTCACAGTGGAGAGAGTGGAGACAGTGAGTGCTTGTTACAGATGTTTCACAAGAGAAAGTCCAGCCACATATTTTTTTGTCAGCTGCAAAGTCACTCTCAGTTCGGGCTGTAACTATAGATTATTTTCATTATTGATTTGTCTGCCAATTATTTTTATAACTTATAATTTTCTTTCGATCATCTGCTTGATTAATTAATAATTCAGTATTTAGGTGTACAGCAACTAAAAGGTGCAATGAGTTGTGGTCAATGGAGTTCAGTTGCATCTTTTCACATCGGAAATTAAGTAGATATCTATTTTAAAATCTCAATGTCTGCATATTATCTCTGTGCTAAAGGATTTTCTCCAGTTACCTGCTATATATATTCAAAGGTTCTGCTAAATGATGCAGCTGCAGCCCTGAAGTAAGAGGGATTTGATTGCAGCAAACTATGTGTTGTGAATTTAAAATGTTTTGATGGTATTTCAGTTCAGACAATTAATCTCATAAACAGGCTTAGTGGCTAAAGCAAATATGATACAGTTGGATTTCTGTTTATTTTCACTTTCATGGAAATCAGTGTCACTCTGGATGAAGTTGAAAAATGTTTGTTATAATCTAAATCCCAATGTGAATCTGCCTTTAGCCCTCTCCTTACTGTCAAAACTGTTCATTCAACGATGAATGCTGATTCATTTCTTGGTTGTAAAGATGATTGGATGATTTTAGCAGTTATCACTGTTTCAAACATTTTTTTTTGTTTTTTGTGTTTTTCAGGTGGGACCAGAGACATTGGCTCAGCCCTGACCCGGATGTGTATGAGACATCGCAGCATAGAGGCTAAACTCAAACAGTTCTCCATGTAAGCACTACTACACATGGTGTCTTGGGGTGCTGTGGTACCCTTTCTTCATTTCACTTCATTATCCCTTGTGAAAGTTTGTTCATATGTCCCAGCAAAACCTCCCCTCTACACACACTCAAACCCTACCAATTTTAAGTTATGCATCGTTTGCTTATATGCTGATTTTTGAGTTCTGACAACAAAAGTCAGCACTAAACTTTTCAAACATTCAAAGATAAACATGTGATTGGGTTAAAGTTTATTTCCTTTTGCAGCGTTTCTTATATGAGTAACTCACAGTTGGCGTACTTTGAACCAGGCTGTTTAAAAATGAAACTCCCAATAAAAAAGTTCTGTATTTGAATTGTTATGTCGCCATATTCTTCATGTCCTGACATTTTGTATGTGTGGGTGAGAATGCCCCCTTGTCATGGAATGCCGAGAAAGAGACGATTTGTCTGGCAACGCAAGCATCTATAATGTTTCAGTGTAGCCACACGCACACACGACATCTCTCTCTCTCTCTCTCTCTCTCTCTCTCTCTCTCTCTCACTCAATACACACACACACTACACAGACAAGGGGCTCTCTAATTTCGGGTGGCATTTCAGCAGAGATTCCACTTGGATCTCCATAGCAGGGGCTGTACACAGGGGGGCTGTGGTCACCGCCCACCCACTGACACACACCCACACACACTTGAGAAAAATGTCTGCAAGAGGGAGAAATCTAATTTTAGTTTCATGCACTAAACCCACAGCTGCCTACCTCTCACACTCACAGCCTCTTAAACACACTCACAAATACATCCCAAATACAAGACGGGCACATTTGGGTAATGATTGACAGACATGACTGCACAAGCTTCTTACTTCCTCCTGTGACACACAGTCAGACATAAGCAGACTTTTTCTTCTCTCTGTCTCTGTTTTTCTCCCTTTCTTTCTCTCTGTTAATGATTGACAGACATGACCATACAGTGTGTAGACAGAAAGGCAAACCAGACCTAATGATTTTTGTGTCTGATTATCTGGCTGCTACGTTATAATCAGGCGGCAGATACACTGACAAACCCTGCAGGGAACATAAATACAATGAAACAAGAGTCAAAAGCTGGTGCCTGATATTTTACATTTTCTCCATATGTAGTATATGTTTATAACTAGGTTGTTCAGCCATATGGTTTCTTATAATGAAACTTATTTTGGATACACATCATTTCTGAAAATTTGAAACCTGATAGTATTTTGAATGAAATCCAACAGTGACAAGTTTTGAAAGGTCAGTCTTGAATATCTACTTATTGAACTGATCAAACTGACCTGAGATTAGAATTAAGTATCCTGTTTTTTTTTTTTTTTTTTGCAGGGCATTCCTTGAGGGTCTGATCAACCCTCTACAAGAACAGATGGAGGAGTGGAAAAGAGGAGTCAACACTTTGGACAAGGACCATGCTAAAGGTATGAGAAACAAATGCGATCACACAAAAGAATAGACACAACATGCTGATGCAGACATTACTTTGACATCATTAACGTTTTAATGTAAAGTGTAATGTTTTAATAGTGTTGCAATTACTAAGTGTATTAAAAGCTGTACCTTAACATAAAGTTTTCCACACAGTTAATTTACTGTTTTTTCCTTGTTCCTCTAAACCAGAGTATAAAAGAGCCCGGCAGGAAATAAAAAAGAAGTCCTCTGACACTCTGAAACTTCAGAAGAAAGCAAAGAAAGGTAAAGAACATACATAATTTTTTATTTAAAACCAATGTTTACATGAATGAACAAAAATAATGCTGGTAAGTGCAGTTAATCTGATGATGATGGAGACAAATCTTTTACTAACAATCTTGTACCTACACACTAAAAGTTTGACCACAGTGTACGAACACCAGAAGAAAATCACAGTATACACTAGCTCATTATCTTCATTGTGCAGACATAAAAACTAGCTAAATACAGGGATCACACATTTAACAACTTGAAGCATTGCCTGCAAAACCAGTGAAAGACATCCATCTCAAGTGTCTGTCAGAGAATTTGTTCAGATTTCATTCTTGGAAAGGAAACAAGTAAAATGCTTTTGTTATGTTCTGCTAGTTTGCAGTTTAATTGAAAAGCATGAAACTTGAGCCTGTTATGCCACTAACACTAAAAGATTAGCTAAATACAGACGTTTCAAACAAAGTAAGGAAAAGTTTGTCTTCTTGAAATTCAGTCAGTGCTGTTCCCATAGATGCTGTTTCTATCAGCGCTTGCCAGACCTAAGAAAGGTTTGGTTTTTATTGACCTCTCTATGAGAATCTTGCAAACATCTGTCTTTTGGATGCCAATACAGCTAAAATTAGCAATCTGTTGTCTGCCTCCTGTGTTGAGTAGTGTACATCAAGATAATGGAAAGAAAAACAGCATCCACTGGTGAATTACTCCAAATGCTGTAATTGGAGAACAGTGTGCACCTGGGCTTTGGTAGTATTTCAGTTTAGTTTGATTTATGCTCTACTGGATAAAAGACCTCTATCTGCAAGAAGCCAACATTTAGGACTAAAGAAAAAATAAGATTATTGAAATCATAAAAGTGTTCACTCTTAGGAAGAACTTGTGTAGGAAAATGTCATCTATTATATTTAATAGGAGAATGGGAAAATGTCCAAATTGTGTATGTGACTTTTTTATGAGACAGCA
The DNA here is from genome assembly GCA_025331565.1 of Holacanthus passer. Taxonomy (NCBI): domain Eukaryota; kingdom Metazoa; phylum Chordata; class Actinopteri; family Pomacanthidae; genus Holacanthus; species Holacanthus passer. The sequence continues at coordinate 6,973,500 of JAFREQ010000012.1, read as the reverse complement.
GTGATGTGTGTAGAAGACGTTTGTCCTTCCTGATTAGACTTGTGCAGATCCAGTAAGGCTAAACATTACCTTACTTGGTAAACACTCTCTGAGAGGGTAGGGGCTTTTTTCGTCTGCACTTCTCTTGGCTCAGGTTCTACATACGCATTCACCTACCTAGAGAAAAAATACCATACACAAAAAAGGGAATTGGATGAATATGCTTCCAGTATGTTTTGAGATGTTGATAGTTGGAGGTTTGAATCAGTGGATGTCTCACATTCCTAAAGTCAACAGATTTCCAGGAGAAAGTACAAGATAAAAAGGTCAAGGTTCTTCTTACTCATACTATGCAATAGATTTAACTTATACTCTACATAGTGATCATTACTAATACATTAGGGAATCATTTGATAATGTTATCACTTCAAAACACATAGATTATTTTGTTGTTTTGGCTTTCAATTTTTCTGAGAGTCCTACAATGCTTAACCAGGCACCCAGACTGCACCTGTAAGTGTTGGTTTAGTGTTAAGCGCTGGCACTCTCTCAGTTGACTTGGATCTTTTTCCTCTCCCTGTCCCCATGTGGTTCCGATACCATCCTTCTCCTTTTGCTGCACTGCAGCTGATAATCTAGGTAAGTCAGTTTGTGGAATAGACACACTGTCCAGGTTGTTGCTTACGTTATAATGTTTAACCAAGCATCTTGGTTGCATTGTGCAGAAGCCTCAATAGATGTTGAGTTTTATGCAAAGATGAAATATGTGTGGATAGTCCTAAATATTTGCATGCTCAATTATCCTCCACAGATTTGGCACCCGTTGTTTACAGTCAATGGTTGCCACTACATATTGGCACATTAAGATATATAGTCTATGACTCAGTAGCTTCAGTAAACTTGAGATGCACTCAGGTCCTAAGTTACATTCATTTCTACAAACTCTGTCTTTTTTGATTAGCTTTGTGGCGCGTTGGTGTGCATTAAGTGTGGTCCATTTTATCAAGTTTCTGTTATTTGCTCTGCTCACACACATGCACACACCTTGTTTTATCTACATCGAGCCACCTAGTGATGAAACCATGAAAAGGAAGTGTTGCCAGAACAAAACTTAAACTTTAGAAAACTCTAAAATACTATATTATTTTCTTTCTTTTAACTGCAACCTGTCCACACTGCAGAATTGAGAATAAAGTGAAAGGACAATAAAAGCAGGCGATTCAGAAACTTAAATTTAACTACGTGTATATGGGAAATTGGATGCACCTTTTGATAGAGGCAAATATTTACTCTGCTGCTGGCAAGGAGGACATAAAAAGATATTACTGTCCTTGTTTCCTATAAATTGGAAATTGAACCAAGATTTACCTGAACTTTACTTAACTTTACCTAGCTACACCTGGTTTCCCCCAAAAAGTCTGAGAACTCTCTGACCTGTGTATCACAGATGTACACACAAATATTTATATCAAGTTCAGGAATGCTAGTCCTGATTATACTGCTTACAAGAAGAGCCCTCCAGTTATGTGCAGAAATAACAGCCCATGTGTCTGCTTGTGTTGATGTTTGATATGTGTCTTGTGAGGGTGTTTTTCTGACCTCGGACCCCAGCCTCGCTAAGAAACAGCCTGTGACTGCAACCTAATGCAATCATTGGTCATGTGAAAGCTGGAGAGGCTAATCTCATTTCTCTGCGCACATTTATCTACATGTGTGCAGACCCCCTCCACATCCATCTTGGCTTAGCTGAGTTTGGTAAAAACAACTATGGAATATTTTTTGATTTTATGTTTTTAACCCAAACTTGATAAAACTCTAAGAAATACTGGATTGTACAACACAGAAAAGCTAACAAAGAGAAAAAAAATGTAACTTGTCTTCTGCTTAACATCTACTGTGTAGTATTTTGTGTACAATCCCATCATTCATCTATGTGTATCACTTCAAAGGAGTCTCCTTTTCTCTCACACATATGCTCTTGTGTTTGAAGTGTGGATGAGCAAATTAGCTAACTAGTCACATTAACCTAAGAAATCTATCTTAGTGATTATCTGAATCGAGTGGTAAAGTGCATTAGTGTATGCTAGGATTTGTGATTCGGTGTTGCCATATTTTGGAGACTGGTGTTTTTAACAGAAAATTAACAGACATACACACACAGGTCGTGCAGTATATCATTGCTTAGTCATGCTGAGGGTGTGAAACAGTTGGACAGTAATACACTGTACATGTCGAAAGAACTGACTTTACTTCATTGAACACTGAAACAGCTTGTGAAATATTCTTCAGGGTGGATTTGTTTACAGTGCAGCCAGTGCTTACTGACCTTCATTGAACCTCAGTGTTTGTCTGTGGTAAAAGAGAAAGAGGAAGTAGCAATCAGGGCCTTTCATTCACATAATAGTTGCACAAGCACAGATGCACAAGTGATGGCACAGAATGTGGACAAACCAAGGAACAACCCATAGCAGAGACGAAGTTGTAACATAACAGAAGCTTAGGTTCAGAGCTAACAACCCCTCTCCTTACCACAAGTTGACATCTCACGCCGGAATGTTCCTACATTGTCTCAGTACATATATGTGTCCATGTGACTGTGTGTGCAACCTTCTCCATCCCTGCAATTACATCTCTTACATCAACACTACCAGCTGATTGAGTAATGACAATGGCTCTTGGTTGAATACCGGAAATACTTTTTCAGTCTATGTGTGGTCAGTTTAAAAGTAGGATATAATATTTACCCTTTTATGGTCGGTTGTTACATGTATGCTACGAGTGTCATGAGTAGATGCAAATTTGGACCTCATGATTTGCTTTTAAAGGGCTAAACTCAGTGATGTGTCACTGTGTCACTAAGTGAGCCTTAAGGAAATCAGTTCGCTTGCATCTGCAGATAAGACTCAAACTTTTTTAATGTCAGTGAATGAAGGGATAAGGTGCTTCTTGGTGGGTCGACCTTAAACAGAAGTACTTGTAGAAGTAATGTGACGCTCATATTGATAATGTTAAGAACTACTCAAGATACTCACAGGCCATACCAAAACAGCAACAAAGAAAATATTTGGCTTTCCATCTGTCTCAGACAAAGTACTTCAACTTACAGTAGCGTCTTTCCAAAACCACTGCGGTTATGTTGAGAATACAGTCTGCCAAGACTTGAATTAGTGGGAGACAACCAGAATGCAGTATGCTCCCTGGTTTTACTGCATGCCAAGGAGACACCACAGCATCGCTGGCTTTGGGACTTAAAAAGCAACTTTTCTACGTTGAGGCCAACTAAGGCTTAAAGTTTAAAATGTTTTTTATTCAATGTAGAGTTAAAGAAAACACAGCTGTGGTGTGAGAAGAATATTTCACTGAGCATTGCAGCTGCGCCTAGATTCACTCAAAGCACCTTTTGTTGTCTTGGCAGGTATTGAGCATTTTGCCAGAAAGATTTGAAAATAGTTTCAACTACAAGCAGTTTTACATTATAAGTGCACTTGATGCAGGATTTCTTGCATTACCTCTCAATACCGATTGACCACATGTTTATAACTACTGGTTAACACATTATTTGAAATGTCAGCCCAGCTTACACATAATTTCCTTTGCAACAAGATGGAAAACAACAAATTTCTCCCAGAGGGATGTGAATAATACTGAGTTTGGTCCTGCAGTGGAAACCAGACTAATGAGTGAGGCCTGTCTAGCCATTTCAGGCTCAGCCATACAGCCAGTTCTCCACAAAATGTTGTGCAATGTAATTGTATACTTGTCTGCTTGCAAGGTGGCCTTTGGATCTATATGAGACTGAAATATGTATACTGCAATTTGGACTGTCCAGTCTACAGTCCATCTACTCCATCATGGTCTCCATAAATGTAGTAAGAACTCACACAAAACTAACCTTCCTGTCAGCCTTACAGACACCAAACCAAACTTGGTAAATGGATTCCTGATATACTGTATATGGAAACTCAGTTTGTCTTATTTAGTCAACAACCATTAGGTTCTAAGTTGCTTGAAACGCTGCAGTATTATTGCAAAATTTAGTCCTTGGCAAATTTACCCTGTCATCTTGTCATTGTTTTAAAAGATTGGGATTCAAGTGGGTGCATAATGACAGTGAGAGTCTCCATTTGGTGCTTTTCCATCAACTCAGTATTTGTGTGTGTTTGAAGCCATTGTTAATTGTTATTTTAATTGTGGTCTAGTCGACTACTGGAAAGAGAAAGAAAGCAGAAACAGAGCTTCCCACATGCTCCATCATGTATAATGTATAGACTGTACTGGCATATCAGAGAGGAAAGAGCTGATGCTTCGTCCTCAACAAAAGACACACATCCTTATGTTTTACATTTGAGGTGAGGATGATTTGCCTGTGTAACTCTATCTGTGTTTCTTTACTACTGATTTACATGATATAGGGCCTCACATCAAATGTCAACGAAAGACGCCAGTTTGTTATCTTTGCCCAGACACAAGAGCAGGCAGACAGACCACAGAGTTGTTCACTGTGGGTTTAACCTTGATGTATCAAAGTCAAGACTGTGTGTGTGTGTGTGTGTGTATGTTTGTGTGTAAGTGTAGTTTGAGTGGTTAGATAATGCCTTTGAGGCCCACTGTAGGTCATCTTGGGCAGTCGCCAGCCTTCCTGCCTCCATAGAGAACTCAAGAGGGCTTGATTTGGCTTGAGGGTATCCTCTCTTAAAATCAAACACACACATACACATGCATGCAACAACACACACCAAGACCCACACAGTGCTGAATAATGGCATAACCTTGGGACTGTCATTGCTCTAAGACATTCCTGGATTTACATATACATATTTAAACTCACATATAGACAGCACAAGGACCAGATGGGCTTGGAGATAACTTGCACACACACACACACACACACAGTGTTCAAGTGTTTGACCAAGAGTCGTGGAGTGATAGTCAAACTCACTTTTGGCTATCTTGGAATAATAGATTGAAATTTTCCAAGACAAGCACCAGTAGATAACCTCCTCACCACCTCTGAACAAGCGACAGGAAACACTTCCATGACAAGAGTGGCCCTTCATGCAGAGATGATAGCCAAAATGTAGTGGAGACAGTCAAATACTGTGTCATGTCCACAATTTATATGTAGAGCAGTAGTAGCAGTCCAAGCCAACAAGAGAGAAGTGATGAAAATCTGAAATAGTGCCACCAAATGTTCATTCATTGCTACATGATCGTTTGTGATTATTCATGCGTGTTACATTAACATAACACTATTCTTGTTGTGAAAGAAGATAAAGGGATAATATTGTTAGTTGTACTGGTCAAATATATTATAAACATTGTGAAGTAGTAAATAGATCAGTCATGTGTTTCCTTATGAGTTGGTAAATTTATTATAATCTAATGTAATGATGTATATATTCTTTCTGTGTGTGTGTTTTGTTTCCAAGGTCGTGATATCCAACCCCAGTTGGACAGCGCCATGCAGGATGTCAGTGATAAATACATTCTGCTGGAAGAGACAGAGAAGCAGGCCCTGAGGAAGGCTCTAATAGAGGACAGACAGAGGTTCTGCTGTTTCGTGGCCATGCTGCGGCCTGTAGTGGTGAGTACAGCAGGGAGAGAAAGAGAGAAATGAGCCTTCAGAAAGCACTCAGAGAACAACAGAAAGTCACCTTTGCTGCTTTTTGTTTTAAAACCCACCGACTGGAAAGATGCATTTACATGTTCTCTTTCACCACCCACAAATCTCTGCTCTCTCTCTCTCTCTCTCTCTGTAATTTATTCTTTTAGGACGAGGAGATTTCTATGTTGGGAGAGGTCACCCATCTCCAGGCTATCTCCGATGACCTCAAAGCCCTGACCTCTGACCCGCACAAGCTTCCCCCTGCTAGTGAACAGGTGAGAAAAATATCAAAGGTGAAACAGTCTGTAAACTTTTTAAAGGTTATGTTGCCCTGGAATAAATCAAGCTTTGTTTAGTGCTTTTCCTCTTCTCAAGTACTATCAATAAATATGTCTAATATTTTCATCCCTCTCAGGTAATCTTGGATCTGAAGGGCTCAGACTACAGTTGGTCATATCAAACACCGCCCTCTTCCCCCAGCACCACTATGTCCAGGAAGTCTAGCATGTGCAGGTAGGCTCCTACAGCCAATCACAAGACTCATAGCCACACATAAGTGAAAGAGAGGTTTTGACTTTCAAGTACACATTTACCTGCTGTATCTATAAAACATTAGAGATTATATTATAGCATGACGTGTATACACAGGCTCCTCTGAAATCAGCAAACCTGTCCTGTAGACTCCATCAGTGGTTATGAATGTTTTTGAGAGACAGCTTACATCACTGTAATGCAGGTGGGGAACAAGGACACAGAGAAAAACTTTTGTGTTGCCCAATCTATGTCTGCCACCCAGTGGTCAATATGAGCTGGAGTAATTTTCAAATTCTCTGCTTCATCTCCTCTTTGTTACTGATTAGTTAGTTAGTTAGTACTAAATTAGTTAGTTATTCATTCACCTCACTGAGAAATACATTTAAAATGGACCTAAATTGTCAAAGGAAAGGCACACAGATATTTTGATATGGCATGTTTAGTTGAAAAATAGTTAGATAAAAAACCCCTCAGGATTTAGGTTAGATAATTTATAAAGAAATGACCAAAAGTGCACTTTCTGCACTTGCTGTTCAGACCATGTGTTCTACCTTCTGTCCTCCCTGCTTTTTGTGTGTCTCCCAATGATTTTTCCTGAACTGTTCTGGTTTATAGAAGGATATTTTATGCCTGGGTTGTGCATTGCTTTGCATTTGTTAATATCTTGTAACATCAATTTTGGGATTGTGGGTTTTCTGTGATTGAATCAAAACTTCAAATTACCTATTATGTTATGATGTGAACGTTTAAAGGCCTTCCAGGCTGTGAAAACATTTAAGCCTACTCTCGAGGAGCAATTACAGTCCAAAACAAGTCTTTTTCTTGATCATTATATGGGTGATTTTCAAAGCTTTTGCTCATTATGTTTTCAAACGAATCACTTAAGAAATCATTGAGAGACAGCTGCTTTTATGATTTGAATGCTTTGCAGTTATAATTTTCATAAATTTTGTATTTCTAGAAGCTTAAACTCTGCATAGTTTTTCCTTCTCTTGCATTTTATTGTCAAGCTTGTACATGATTTTGATAAGAATGTATTTTTCATAGCACTGAATTTAAAATGCGCCATTTTTATATCTGCTTCAGATGTTCAAATTGTTGCTTTCAAGTCTCAATTCACACAGTAATTAGACCCAGTGTTTATGCTGTTTTTGCTTTTTATTAGTGGTCTGTGTGAATATTCTTAAAACGCTGTCTCAAAGGCATAAAATCTTGTGATTTGCTGCCTGTAATTATTGTCATTATGATATCATGCTTCTTACGTTGGTTTGTTTTGTTGTTTTGACTGGATTGGCCTCAGTCACTGCCTGCTGCATCTTGGTGTGCTGTGTTAATTGTTTCCCACCCTGTCTCCTCCACATTACCCCCAATCCTCTGCCTTCATTTCCTCCCTATTATCTCTTTCTTGTTCAACCTTCTTTCCTTCTCTCCATGTCTTTGGGTGCACTTGATTCTCTTTACCCCGCCTGTCACTGCCAAACTTCTCCTTCCTCTGGTCCTCCCCTCATCCCTTGCCCCTTCCCCTTTCACAGTAGTCTGAACAGCGTTAACAGTAGTGACTCCAGGGGATCCAGTGGCTCTCACTCTCATTCTCCTTCCTCCTCTTCTTCCTCCTCTTCCTCACACCACCTCTTCCACCACCATCACCCCCGCCACCGGTACCGCAGCTCCACACTACCCCAGCAGGCCCCCGCTCGGCTCTCGAGCATCTCCTCCCACGACTCGGGCTTCATTTCTTCATCACACGACCAATACACATCGTCCAAATCATCCTCGCCCATGCCAGCTGAAACAAAGGTAAGAAAAACTTTCAGCTACCCACACTTAACCATGATTGAGACAAGACTATAAAACCACATATGCTCTATGATTTACAAGTCATTGTAGTCAGAGACAGAGAGAAAACCCCAAATCAGTGATCCACACAACTATTTTCTCACACATCTCGCTAGCCACTAAGAGAGGCAGTTAGCTGGCAGCGGGAAACGTATGTGATCATGGTGAAGTCATTTCAATGCTATTATTATAGCATAAATGCACAGGAAATTAGTCTGCCTCCATTCTAGCTCGGGGCAAAACAGGTCAGCCCCATCCTGCTATTAAAGAGCCGACCGCTGTGACAGACTGTGGTTTGGTTAAACTCGCAGAGGCTCGAGCACACTGCGTGTTGTATTTTCATTAAATGTATCAAAGTAAAATGACATGTTACACAGCGAAATGACATGTTACAGTGTCAACAGGATGTTTTACAGGCACTAAAAGCATGTCTCTATCAGCAGGTCTCATTCTGTCAGTTTTATCTAACCATCTGATACAGGGTTTCAGATAATTATTGATGTGATAGTCCAGGGGATTGTCCGCATGGGGTTTGTGGCTTTGAGATCAACCATGAGAGCGGCTGCACTAGTTGACGTTTTGTTAGCACGCCAGCAACCACAGTTCCCCTGTCCAGAACACATTGGTGTAGTTCGACTCCAAGTTTTTATGATGCAGTGAAGGTGGTTTGGCAAGTCTGTCCATACCCGACCCATTTACCGTACAGTCCCAGAAATCAGCTCTCGCATTGCTTCATTCTTGATGTAGTTGTTGTTTGAAAAGAGAGCAGTCTCATGGCTAAACAGGGCTTACAGGGGTTACTCTTTAACCCAGGGCCGATAAGGTCAGGCCACAGCTTACACTTAATGTGGATCACTTTAATTTCCCTCTTATTTAAATACCCACTTCTATGCAGGGTGATGTTCTGTATCTGACCCCAATCCTTAATCTCTCTCTGGAGGGCTGCATGCAAAAAGATTATTCCCTATAGGCGTGGATTAAGTACCAGATTATTGATGTTAATAAAATAACCAGGGCTTTAATTGCTAATAGATCCCTTTTTAAATATCATGCGACACACACATTGAGTTTGAGAGGTTACTTTCTACATCCAAATAACAAAGAAGAAGTTTGCCTGTGCTTCCCTTTAACAAGGCTCCAACACTGCCGATGTTCATGCAATTAATGCTGGTATGGTTCCCAGTGCACCTTGTCTACAGCGTCTACACCGTCACTTGGCTGGAATCACCCACTAACTGCTGAGAACTGTGGAAAGTTGCCTCTGCTCTCTAACAAACTGCTTCTCTCTGCTTCTTTCCGTCTACCTGCTGACATGTCTGTCTTTGCAATTCTTCCTCTTTCTACATGTCTGTCCGTCTCGATTTCCCTCTCCCCCCTCCCTCTCCTCCTCCTCTCTCTCTCTCTCTCTCTCTCTCTCTCTCTCTCTCTCTCTCTCTCTCTCTCTCTCTGGCCTCATCCCGGCCTCATCCCACTGCCTGCTCGCTGCTGCTCTCGCTGTCCCAGCCTTGTCCCAGTTCCAGGTCCTCTGAGGTGTCAGAGTCTAGGCAGCTTCACAGTGACTGCAGCTCCCCCTCTTCTCTAGCTGCTGCTACTGCACCTCAGCACACTACTGACAAGGTGAAAAACACTCATCCACCATGAGCTTTACCCCTCCTTCACTGCAATTATCTCTGCATTACACGCATTATGGCTTCCTCATACTAAACTTCAAACTTGGCTGTACAATGCACCGACTTGAGTTTAGAAGAGAAATGTTGAAGGAACCTCCAAACTCCCCGGCATGTGCATCCATTTCTCCAGTTTTCATTCAGTTCAGCATTTGTGACCATTTCCTTTGTTCTGTGCTGACGGGATCAAAATGGATCCCTAGTTTTTTTGTGTTCCTTTGAATGATTTCTCCTCAGCGATATGGTCTGTTTTGTTTTTGTTTTCCACTGTTTATCATTTCAATAATTTATCCCATGGTGTGTTTTTTCTTTTTTTTTGTCTGTTTCTGTTATCATCCCTCCTCCTACCGGCACACACACATCCAGTTGTCCAATGGTTTTGACCACTACAGTCCGGCCAATTCCCCCTACCTGCATAGCAACGGGGGGAGTTTGGGTTCAGGGTCAGGCACTGCCTTCCCCTTCTTCCCTGCTTCCTCCTCATCAACCTCCACCTCCACCTCCTCCTCCTGCCCCACCCGTTCATGGTCACGCCCTGCCTCAGCCCTGCTGCCAGACTACCCTCACTACTGCACATTGGGCCCCATGGTGCCTTCATCACGAGTCCCCACCTGGAAGGTTTGTTCATCACCTTGGCCTCAATGATCATCTTAGTCCCATCCAGTTTCTTCAACGTGCAAGCCTTGTTCCTTTTTTACATTTTTTTTTTTTTTGCTGCTGTTTAATGTATAAATTAATTTTGAATTATTTTATAGTTTGGTTAAAACTGCAACTTTAAAATGGTGAGCTCAAAATATGAAGGAATGTTTTGTAGTAGCAAGTACCAACATGTCTTTGTTTACAGGACTGGGCCAAACCAGGCCCCTATGACCAGCCCATGGTCAACACACTGAGGAGGAAGAAAGATAAGGAGACCCCAGCTGTAGTGGACACTAATGGAAGTGTGAGTAATGACCACAGCCTGGCCTCGATCTCGACCTCCGTGCCAGCTCCGGCTGCGATACAAACGTCAGCATCAGTGGAGGAGAAGAGCAGGACTGTGGCTGCATCTCTCAAGGTCAGTTTTAGTCTCATACTGTCTTTTCTGCAGCAGCTCTTTGTTTGAATGTAATTAACACAGCCTGCCTTCATTTAGCTAATCTGGCTTTCAGCTGGGTATTCACTTTTGTCAAGTAGTTTAGTCAGTCAGTAACATATTCTTTTATTAATTATAGCACATATTCACTGTTGTGTTGTGCTTCTGCAATTACCTTTTTACTTTATCTGTATTATTACATTCCTCTTCTCCCTTTACACTTTGGTAGTGTTTAATAAGTGACTGTTAATACTAGCAACTTCTGAGAAGTTTGCTGCTGGCCTTAGCACAACTATTGAGTCTCCATTAATTGCTGATTTATCTGACTTACACTTTTTGCTGGTTTATGTTGTGAGATGCAAAAAAGATCCAAGTGATTTCAGACATGCTGTCCACTTTTTTGGCTTCTCCACTTTCAATGTAGTGCTTAAAAACATTAGTATTTTGCTGCAGCTGGTTGTAAATTGCCCCAAAAATATCAGAATTATTCAGTGATTTAATTACCTTTTAATTGTGGCATTACTGGACAAAGCATGTGAACATAGTTCAGTATGCATTTAACAGTATCTGTGTTACTTAAGGTTCATGCAACCTCGCATTCAACTTCCCTCAGGCCTATGTTTTTTCAGTCATGGCATTTAGACCACATGAATGAGCCTCCCACCACTAATGTTCCCATTTAATGACTTTAATGAGTTGTAACTAATGCTTTTAATGACTTTAATCAATTGTAGCTGACTGTATCCAGACAGTCAGACTTTCAGACCCGATTGTCAAATGTTTTTTTCCTTGGGTGATTGCTGCAGGCTGGTGATATTGACTCCCATGATGAACTGGCTCTGGCCTTATCCCGAGGTCTGGAGCTGGACACCCAGAGGTCCAGTAGAGACTCCATCCAGTGTTCCAGTGGCTACAGCACACAGACCAACACACCGTGCTGCTCTGAAGACACAATACCTTCACAAGGTAACACACTGCCAACCTCTTTCTCTTATACCCTATGATATCACAATCAATATCTTGCTGTGTCAGTGCATTGTTAACCTCTGTGTTTGTTCTTTCTAGTATCAGACTATGACTATTTCTCAATGGCTGGAGATCAGGAGCCTGAGCAGCAGCAGTTGGACTTTGACAAGTCCTCCACCATCCCCAGAAACAGTGACATCAGTCAGTCTTACCGACTCATGTTCCAGAGCAAACGGCCAGCCTCCACAGCTGGCCTGCCCAGCACACAGCCGGCCTACCCAGGACAAGGGGCGTACCCTGCAGTGCCCTATCCCTCCACACCAATGCACACTGCAGCTTATCCTCCGACCCCTACAGGTACAGACTACACTGATAATGTCACAATTGGATGTGTACACTAAAACTCCCTTTTAAAACACATAATAAATGTTAAGTAAATGTAATACATCATCCGAAGAATAGTTCATGCTGTGTTTTTCACTTCATTCTCTTAATGTTCTTCATTATCTTGTCACAGTATTCTTGTATTCTTATCACAAATGCTGCTGTATAGTACACTGAGATGTACTAATTATTAGTAAAATTCACTTTGTTAATGGCTTAAATGATCATTTGGTTTCTGTCATTGCAGGCACAGGTCAGGGCTTTTATTCTGGATCCAGCTCCCATAATGCCTCTGGGTCTTATTCGACAGGCCACGGTCCAGTTATTGTCACCCCTGGGGTCGCAACAATCCGACGCACCCCGTCTTCAAAACCGTCCGCCCGCCGTTCAGGCTCAGTTGTGGGAACAGGCCCCATCCCTATCCGTACACCTGTCATCCCAGTGAAAATCCCTACGGTGCCTGACATGTCAGGAGCAGTTAATGGGAGCAGGAGTGCAGAAGAGATGGGAGGAGGAGGAGAAGAAAGCCCAGATTCTCCAACAGGAGAAGGGGATACCGGCACATTGCCTATGGTGTCCTGGAGTGGTCAGGCTACAACCAATCCTCCCAGTGTACCCCTGCCCAACCAGCAGCACCTTCAGAGTGAGATAGGGCAGGAGGGAGGAGGAGAGGAAGTGGGAGAAGGAGGAGAAGGAAACATGCTGGTGGCCATCCGCAAGGGGGTCAAGCTCAAGAGAACCCTCACCAACGACCGCTCCGCACCACGGATTGCATGATGGAGTGATGCAAGAAACATGTGAGCTCATGTCATAGAAATGAGGCTCACACTTCATTGTGTTTATAAATGAGGTCAAAGGCTATGAAACGTCATGTACAGAATCAAAAGTCTTCTTATGCTAGCATGGGAAATCAATTACACCTGTTCTACATGTCACGTTTCTCATTCTGTAAATTTCCACCTGTGAGAAACCCTCACTGCAGAAGCCATCTATAATGATCAGACAAGAAAATGTATAGAAATTATGTAAAGCCAAGTTTGTTAACATATTGGTTTGGGCCTAAAGTGGATCACAGGCCCACTTGTGGTAGATCCTTGTTTAAGTTGAGTAATTGTACGAATACAAGGATACAACCTAATTTCTTACATAGGTCATTGAATAAAGGTTTTGGCCTAAGCACTAAAATGTTTTTGCAAATCCGAGCCCACAGCTGTGTAAAGAAAAACCTGAGGCTGCTTTTTGTAGCATTACACCACAGTATGTTCATTTCTTTAAGAGGACAGCAAAGATGTATTTTGCAGATATGTATCCAGTATTCTCCCTGAAGCCGAGGGTTGGACAATGTGTATGCCTCTTCTCAGTGTAAAAGAAACCCTGTGTATTATATGTAAACACTCATTGTTTATGGAGTGCATTGTACCATCGAGGGATGAATAAGCATTCCAACTGCCAAGCGACTTGGCAGAAGGAGCACAACAACCAATGCAAGTACTCCACAGCATCAAGAGAGCAATATTTAGGTGCACTCGAAGATAATGGCTCCAGTGGTCGGCTTTTATTGCACCATATAGCATCTTCTGAACTGCATTGACTGCGAACTTGGATGGACGCCCTGATGGCTGTAGCAAGGTGCTGTGTTGTCAAAGCTGTCTTCCACTCACCGTTCAAACACCTGAATATGTGAGATGCCACCAGGGGCAGAGCTGACATGAGCAGGAGTGTGACTGATACAGAGAACTCCTCATAAAGCAAATGAACTGACTTTGTGTTAAAGTAGTAGGAGACTGCAGTGCGACTAAAGCGTCACATGGTTGATGCCGTCATATTAAGACACACCAGAAGTTGTTTTAGTATTTACATGATGTGTAAATCATTTTTGCACGTCTCTGTCGCTGAGGAGTGTGTCGGTGCTTCTCACTCTCTGTAATTTTGCTGTTTCCTTTTGCTCCTCCACAGTGCCACAATCTATAAGTTTCACATGTTTGAACAAGAGTCCGTATAATGATCATCAGACCCCATTGACTTTGGATGTGAATTGGTTTTATTTTTTAATATTTCTTTCCAGTATGAATCTCATTTAATCTGCAATATCTACATGCTGAGCTTTGTAGAACTCCTCAGTGGTTTGTGTTTCTATATTAGCCCTTATATATTAGCCCCTTCTTTTCTGTAGCATTTATTAGCCGCACTGCAACCTGCTGCGCATTGATTGCTCCAAACATTACTAATAAATGTCAGAAGTACACATGTGCCATGTCAAAACTCAATGTTAATTCAAATTTATACATATTATTAAACATTTTATAGAAGTTAATGAGGAAACATATTTTTGGATGTTTTGAAAGTTATAAGTAGAAAGCTATAATTGGTAATGTCATATTGTTTTTATTGTTCTGTCCAGTTGCAGTTATATTGAACTCTTTGTTAGCTTTGAAATGCATGTAGCATGCACGCTCATGTCCCTTTGATTAATTAGGTTTTTATATCTATCATTTTTTGTAACAGCATCAAATGTGACAAGTCCAGTTCATACAGATTTTGTTTCCCTGAAAACAAGGAAATTACATCAAAATTCATTATATAATTTAATCCCACCATAGGCACAGTTTAAAATATTCTGTTTTGATCTGGACAATAGTATGTTTTGGAGAGGCTTTTCTGTAGATTATAGGTTAAAATCAGCTATTATCCCTGAGTTACAGTCTGTATTTTAATTTCAGTTCAAGCACTGTGAGACCATGTCTAGAACAAGATGTATGAAACTGTAAATGTTATTTAGCTGTTAGTTCAGTAACTCACACATTTTTAATTTATTTTCTTCTTTTTTTTCTTTAAATCTTTTTTTGCTTTCTCAACCTATCTCTATTTTTATACGTACAGTATATATGAAATATCTGAGTAATAGAGTTGTTTCCTCTATCTGTGCATGTACAATCTGATGACACGTTGATTCATCAGTGAAATGTTCATGACTGTCCTGCTACGATTCATTATGTCCCTTATTTCACACGTGCATAAACTGCTCTGTAATAATTGTAACAACCTGCGTTCCTCTGACTTCCAGGTTCCAGCCTGTTAAAATAGTTAAACATGTTTTTGTTTTATAGTAAAGAGGCTTGCATCAGTATTATGGGTTCAGATGTGGGGACACATTCATTTGCATGATGCAGAGCTGACAGCAACATGCAAACTTTTAACTATTCCATGAGTTTTTCTAAATTTAAGTTTTGCACCCCCGTTATTTACAACAGATTCCAGGTAAAATATTAATAAACACTTTATCTCATAGCCATCTTATCTTATTAGATTTGAACAAATGCTGCCCACAATGTCTGTCCAATCTGACCTGAGTTTCCCAAAGACATCTTGGCGTGAAAGTCCGGTTTGTTTCTGTATTTTAAACACGTATCTCATGTAATAGAAAGGTACAATAGGCAGGATGGCTGCAACAGAAGGGATGACAAAAACAAAGATATCATCTCTGTGCCTGAATTAAACCCATAAGTGTGAACAGAAGGATGCACCACAAAACACTTTCATACTAAAGCAAAGATAATATTATTGCTCAGATGTTTTGGGAAACCCAGCATTCAGCTCTCGATATTGTTGATGATATTCATGTTTTTTGTTTTTGTTTGTTTTTTGGCCGTCCACCTGTCTAAAACTTGTATTATAAACCTGTAATTTCCATATTTAAATTGCTAGCATAAATATATATTATATCAGAGTTGCCAAATGTCAGTATATCCTATGAATAAGAAGTTTATAGTTTGTGAGGGTTTGAAAGTACGATTAAACCTGGTCTCTAGTTTAGTTTTTAGTTTATCCCCCCGCCCCCGCTCCTTCCCGAGGAGAGTTGACCTCTCTGTCTGTCCCTGTACAGTTCAACAGGCTACGATGCAGTTTGTTTCAAGAAGTAAAAATATTGTTATTTTTTGTGTAATGACAGCTTTAGCAATATAATAAAAATACAAATTTTGCTTTGGCTCAGTGACTTCTTGAATGTGTTCAACCTGTGTGGGTGTCAAATATGAGACTGAACCAACTCCCTCATAGTTGAATCATTTTGATTTTGATTCATTTTAGAACTTGTCAATTTTCATCTCACTTTCATTACTGAACTTCTAGGTACATAGTTGACATAACAATCTCACTTCAACGTCTGTTCAGTAGCTGTTCAGGAGCAGTTTATTTTTGACTTGAAGCAACAGCAGCTGAAACTCAGTTTTTTGCACACTGGCCTCTCATAATGGCTGCACAATGAGCTGGGTTCATTTTATTTATTTTATGATATGACAAAGATTTACACTAACTCAGTCTGAGAAGTAGCCATAATGTGTGATAATGTAATTAAAATACTGACATATGCAGGTTCAAATGTCAGTGAACAGCAGGATAACAGTCTGTGGAACAAGCCTTCACTCTTTTGATTAGGTTGTAAACAGATGATGTGCTTGGTGTGGGCCACCAGGGGGAGCTCTTGTCTGAGCTTCTTTTCACTCTTCACACTTTTCACACCCAAACCTGGTTTATGGCCTCTACTTGAATAATCCATCACTCCTCCCCTCCTTAGACTCCTGAAGAGACTCATCTAATCAATAAAACCACAGCCAAAACAATGAATCTGCCTCTTTCACACAGAAGACCTGGAAATAAATCAGCTCAATAGATTAGGAGGAAAAAACAAACTCCTTTTCCTTTTTTACCTCAGGTCCAGACTTCCTCCTCTTTGGAACAAATAACTTCCACATGGTGTCATTCTTTCTTGGGGCGTTGACTTGGTTGAATAGCTCAAATGCCCCACGTGTATGACAACAGAGGAAGGGATGTGCATACACCCAGCAGACACATATACTCCTTTTACTAATCCTGCCAAAGACTTCGAGTCTGTCTGTGTCCTTCAGCATAAGGACTGTGTTGTTTTTAATCTCAGCTGATTATTTCAAAGCTGATCTTTATGGCCCTCATCTCACCAAATGGCACACTTATTCTTTATAAGTTTATATTATCATTATTATTATTAGTAGTAGTAGTAGTTGTTGTAGTAGTACCAGTAATGGTGATGGTGGTGGTATTATTATCATTATTATTAGTAGTAGTAGAAGTGGTAGTGGTGGTGGTACTATTATTATTAGTAGTAGTAGAAGTGGTGGTGGTATTATTATTATTATTAGTAGTAGTAGTAGTAGCAATGGTGGTGGTATTATTATTATTATTAGTAGTAGTAGTAGTAGAAGTGGTGGTGGTATTGTTATTATTATTAGTAGTAGTAGTAGTAGCAATGGTTGGTGGTATTATTATTATTATTAGTAGTAGTAGTAGTAGTAGTAGTAGTGGTGCTGGTATTATTATTAGTAGTAGTAGTAGTAGTGGTGGTGGTATTATAACTCGAATGAACAGCAGAATACTCCGCTCTCATTTCTCACATCATTAACATAAACATGCAGGAATAGTTGTTGTACATCTTCTGATCCATCAGTCATGTATGAGCTGCTGACGGTCCTGATCTGGATGGACGTCCGCTGTCGTCACTGTGACGCAGGAGGAGCGCAGCGCTGCTATTGGAGCATTGCGTGTTGGGCTGCTGGTTCCCTCCCCTCCGCCTCGCTCCATCCTGCCAGCCCGAGGTCACTCCAGCCGGGAGGAGGCTCGCAAAGATGTGACGGTGATCCCGCACTGACGGACATCCAGGAGCCCGAGGTGAGAGTCTGTGGATCTGCGCCACCTGACGCTGAAGGAGGGACGCGCGCGGCCGGAGCAGCTCGTGGATCGTCCGGATTCCTGTTTGTCGGACGGGACATCGACTGAGGTGAGGAGACAAGTTTGACGTGTGGACGGCTGTCACATCCTGTCCCCATCTGTCCTCATCTGTCTCGCGAGCTTCCTGGATCCCTGTAGTCCCGCGTGGTGCGTTCAGGTTCCGGCCTGTGCTCCGCTGCTGGAGGATGTGTGGGATGTTCACTTCTTACATATAGTGTTTCTGGCTCAAAGTGCTAACTAGGCCCTTTTTTATGTTGTCCTCCACCAGGTCCCCGGTGCTCGGCTCCACCCCCACCCCGGAGATGCTGCCCTGCCTGCGGAGAGTCCTGCGGCCCGCCCTCTCCCTGAGAGCCGGGAACGGGCTGTCCGCCGCCGCCGGAGCGTCAGTCCGTCAGCTGGGCACTCACCCGCTGAAAGAGCCCGTGGAGCCGCTCAACTCGCCCCGCGGAGCCAAGGAGTTCATCTACAGCCTCCACCCGTCCGAGCGCACCTGCCTGCTGAGAGAGCTGCACAGGTTCGAGTCCATAGCCATCGCTCAAGGTAGGAGACAACATGCAATCAAGTGGCATACTGCAGGAGAAACACATCTTAGTCAAGCCTGACAAGTGAAGATGAATATACAACATATACATATGATCTTTACTGAAATAAGTTATAATTGATGATAATGGTTTTTGCATTATTATTCACCTGTCAGCCTAATTGGCACAAGCTACAGTTCCAGGCTGTGATGAGCTTAAGAGTATAATGTTGGTGATGTCTTTGATTTTTAAGTCTAAAAAGTTGGAAATTGCAATTTGAAGATACATGCAGTGTTAAACAGATTTTTATTTTAAGTGGCATACATCAGGAAAACCAATGCAGATGCACATTTCTGTTTAAGCCATACAAGTAATGAATGATGTACAAGCATGTACACATAATCTGTTAATAGCAGAAAATTCCTAATCAGAAAATGCTTTATTGAAAAAAAAAAACATTAAATAAGTCAAAATTGATGTTTTTTACGTCAATATTCATCTGTCAGCCTAATTACCACTGACAGAATCTACAATTCCAGGCTCTAATAAGCTGAAGTAACCTGTAGTGTGTTTAAGAGTTGCTGGGAACGTCAAGGCTTTGATTTTCATCTCCTGATGGATAAAATCTAAAAAAGATTAAAGATTCTGGTTAGTTATTCCAAAACATCACGTTGTCATTCCATCGAGAACGACAGCTAATTCCCAGAGTGCTGTTCTGCTGCTGACCCTGATCTGTGACCTCTGACCTCCCTGTGTGCAGGGGGAATCTATTGGCAGGGATCTGTAATAGTATGTTACTGTTACTCTTCTCTTCTGTTCACATCTGTTCACATCCAGATCTCTTCCTCATGCTTTACTCAGGTGTTTAAATAAGGATCAGATTAGTATGAATATGTGCTGGAGCAGTGTCCTGGGCACAGGTGGGTTCAGGTTTGTTTACCATCGTTGTTGTTTACCTGTTTGTTTTAAAGAAATGTAAGTGGCTACTGGAAACTCCCAACTTGCTCATGGCTGTGAATTCGAGTGTGATGAGCTGTTGTCTCCTGTGGTGGACTGGCAACCAGTGTTAGTCTGCAGGCTGAGCCAATACTTCTGCCAAATATAAATACTACCTCACCTAGTAAATGTTTTTATAGTCTATCAACCAGGCACATTGGTTACCTGTTATCCTCATAGTCTCCTCACATTTCTCCCCAAAGCGGATTCATCTTGCCAACCTGCAAATATATTAGGCCAAGGACATACATAGCACTGTAGCCTCATTCTGTCCTGATATCAGCTGGACAGTGGCTTATATTCATTTGGAGACTCATCCTAGCATCCCTGACCTCTACGGTTTGTAACCAGGTTTTAAATCACTGACCTGCAGTGCAGTTACACGGTGCAGTTTACGGTCCCTCCTAGTACAGCGCGTCATGTGAAAAGGTGGTTACGCTGGTAGATTTCTCAGTCTGCTGTACGAGCGCAGGGCTGCGTTAGATGAGTTTCATGAAAAATGAGCTCATGAGGGTATAAGAGGAGGTGGATGACTACGGTTGATGTCCCACAGATGGAGAGAAAGAAGGAAGTGGGTCAATCGATGCAGAGATAGAAGAGGGGGAGGGAAAGAGGAAAGACATGAGTGATGATAAAGACGGTGTACAGGACGTGAGGCTCTCTCTGGGAGTGTGCTGTCCTGAGCTCCTGTCACCCTCTATATTTCTCTACAGCAATAAAAAGCACAGACTGTACTTAAAATAGATTCTCATAATTTTGTTTCATCCCAGCCACATTGTCCCATATTGCATTTGAATGAACAATTGAAAAATAAGTATATGGTGGAGACTTGTTAAAGATATTAGATCTATTGCACCGAGCTCCAGAATAATGGATGAAAGATTAAAAGCTGTCGTTTTTATTCCTGTAGGGTTGGAAGGAAAGTAAGTAGAGTTTTCAGTGGAGCCTTATTTTCTCTTGTGTCTCATGAATGATTCCCATCGTGTTGGACACCCTGCAGGGTAGCTCCAAACATCTCAGAGGATTTGAAGTTAAATAATTCCTAAAATCTCTCCAGTATTTTAGAGCTTTTACCTTTATTTCTTATGTGTTCTCCTTCCTGTTAGTTCACTAAATTAAACTGCTGGACCCACAGTGGGCCATACATCAGGCTCCTTTAAACCATATAGCATCAGACTGCAGAATGTTGAACATACATCATCAGCTGCTATGAATAGTGTCATGTCTGTACTGTTTCTATTCAGCATACAGTATGTGAAGCTCTGAATAATAAGTAGCGACGACATGTGCAAGTCACAGCCCAGACTGCCGTCGTTAATATAAGCATGTCGCTGACGTCGTGGCTTGAAAAGTAGCAACTGTTTGTTCGGGTTACATTGTAAGATTGCAGTCACTCTAAATGCAGTTTTGGAGGCATTTCTTTCCCACTTAAGGAGAAATTCTGAAAGGGTGTTTTAATATTTCACTTCTTACCTCATCAAAGGATTTTTGAGAGGAAACGCACAAAGAAATGTTGGATCATTGTTCTGTTTTCTGCCACCATAATTCACTCTCTGTACATTCCTGCAGAAACATAAATATAACTGCAGCTGGGTGAAGCTGCTACAGTATGTGGGATGGTATTGATCCTTCATATTATCGATCAGGTCAGAGCAGACAGTCACCTCTCTCCATGTACGCTGAAACAGGCCAGTTATGCTTGAAGCATCTTATGTGGTTATAATTTCAGCAGCGATAATAATCCTGAAAGTGGTGATTACAAAGTCGGCAGTGAAGACAATGTGGTGATGATAATTAGGCTTAACAGTTATTTTGCTAAACAGATAAACAGTGCTGCTTTTTTTTTATTGACAGGACCATCACGTATTGTTTAGTGTTCTAGTTAGTGATAGTTCTTGATCAATATATTTAGAGCTTGTTCGATTGCTGCACAGTTCTTCCAGGAACTAAATTGTTTTCCACAGTGCACAGAGGAAATTAACTTAAAAAAAAAAAAAAAAGTCTATCACCTGATTTTGAACTTACTCTGCTCTGTACCACTCTGGGAAATTGTCATCATTTCAGGGCGTTTCACTAAGATCCTCCATGTTCACCGATCCAAATAGTACATCATTACTTTCCTGTCGGATGTGGCTGATTGCATCCCGGCCACCTGCTGAGAGTCTCCCCCTGTGGACCACAAATACTCTGCAATATCAACACTGAGCCAACAGCCTTAAATCCTCCATGAGCCTCGTGGTGGAGGGTTTTATATCACACACTGACGCTGCAGTATGGCATTCAAATATATGTTCAAGCTGCACTTAACGACTGGAAGACCATAATTTAAAACATTTTAGACCATTCAGATCTTTCAGGCAAGGATGATACTGTTGCAGAATAACAAAGCACATCATGCTTTGTTAAAATGAGGATAGTGTGGAATGAAAATGGAGAGATATTTAAAGCCAGACTCAGAACTTCCCTCCCGATTGACAACTTTTCAAAACCATCAGAAATTCTTACCCAAAGATGAGAATGATGGGAGCTAGTGTACTGAGGTGACTAATCGCAGAGGACAGCTGCTTTCCTCCGCTCTCACCCATGGGACCTGCTCGGCTGGAGGTGGCTGATGTCCTCACCTTCACGCTATAAAAACCCTCAGGGATTGTCTTACCTACTGTATAAGCGGGTTGCAGATAAGCTGAATCAGGGATTGCTGGACTGGTCGACTCACACTCTCACTCACTTGCTGGCTGAGAGATTGATTTTTTTTTGACAGGCTTATCGACATCCATCATCACTCTACCTAGAGGGTGAAGGACACCTGAAGCAGAGCCCCTTTTTTTTCCTCCAGCGATTATATGCAGGTTCACTGACTGGACAGGAAGCTGGATGTCTGCCTGTGGTGGAAGCTCACTGACATATCTCAGTAGTGGGCCATCTTCAGGGTTAATGGAGTATGTTAACATTGGTTGTGGCCATGTTTACTGAATGCATCAAATCCACACAGATCGCAGATTTTAATCACGAGTAGATTCTTTTGGCCACTCGGGGGCAGCGCGACAAGCAGTGCACACAACGTTGACGTATTGACAATTCAGCAGTGGCTTAGCTCTCATTTAGGTCTCCACCAGCTCCTGAGGGAACGATCTGACTCTTTAGCTGCTAAATTGATAAATTTGTTTACCAGCTAGTTTCTAACATTGTCTGTCTGCGCAGGTAGCATTCGGTTTGTTTACTGCGGCTGGAAACAAGTTAGTAAAACAGTAACATTGTCGGCCATAAAACTAATGAGCGGAAAGATGCTAAAACACTTCTTAGAGCTGAGGAGAACTGCAGAGTCGGTAGAAGTGATTTTATTTGTCACTGTAAATAACTTCTTTCACATTTCCTCTGAGCAGTTATTGGCAGAGTCGAGCCAAGATACCAACGACCGGGCGTTTGTTTGAGTGAAAGAGAAATAAGAGAAGAAATAAGAAGGAAGCATGTTGTAGCGAAGGTCACACTCAAGCACATTCACCCTTCTGGGGGAGATTTAGGGTCTAAATCTACCTCATGTACCAAGGCCCCGTTCTCAGTGAGAGCTCAGAGTGGATGAAGGCTGAGATGTTCAGAGAAGTAAACAGACAGGAAGGGAAAGGATGGAGAGGAGGGAAGTGAAAGAAGTGAGGGAGCTCTCTAATAAGACTGTAAGGTGACTTGGACCTATTTCATGAAAATATCAATACCAATTTTATCTTCCTAGGACAATTGGGTCAGGATTCTATGGTTTGAACAGACAGTGACAAACAGCATAGAAGGATAAAAAGCACAGCTGAAAACCTCTCTTACATTTGGTTAACGTGTGGATCTTGATGACTTCCCATAGGCTTCAGTTTAGTGATTGTCACGTGTCCTTCCTTGGCAAAGCAGTCGCTGGCTGGGGCAATAAATATTTGAAACAACTAATATTGGGACTACGAAATTCCTATCAACATAAGAAATTATTAATTATTCAGCTCGGAGAAATGAGAGGCTGCTCTAGTGATTGTTTAAATCTCATTGTTGTGGTATAATGTTAAAATAGAGAGAGGGTGGAAATAATAATAGCTCACAATAGTAAAGATGACAAGGATATTCTCTTCAGATTTATTCGATTGCATTTATCATATTAACGTCATTATTTTCAATTCAAAGAACGCATGTTTGAACTCATGCATGAAAACTGTAGGAAATGAGGCTGTGATATATATTTTGTTGTTTGAATATTTGGTTTAAGATGCAAAATGGCTGACAAACACTAGAGGCCTGAGCTGAGTTGCAACAAGCACTTTATCATGTAATCTGATGGGAAAAAAAATGTATATATATAGATTTCTTCAGGTTGTAAAGCATAATCAATGCATTTAACATCAACCCATCAACAGTGCACTTGTAATTTTTTGTTAAAGCAACTTTGTAAAGTTACGGTTAAAAACTTCTTACATGAGTTTTGATTTGAATCTGTTTCACCAGGAGTAACTGCTGATCCTCACACATTTTTTGCGGAAGTGGGAAAACCTATTTCTCCTATCTCTCAGACATGGAACATGTACAGTATTTGCATATAAAAGCGCCTTGTGCACTTTACAAAATTCAAGAGTCATCCGCAGGTTCTCATAAAAGCAGAGAGTAAGGAAGCAAAGATGTGGAGGAGAAGGAAAGGAGAGATGCAGCAGATAAATGAATGAATATGCACCCGGAGATCTTTCTGTTCCATCTGGACCTCTGTGATCATCAGCGTTCACTTACCGGGTGACTCAGTGACATCCACTGTGCTAACATTGTTTTCCCACAGGCCGTCTGGTGAAAAGGAAAATGTGAGAGGAGACGAGATAGAAGCTATTTCTCTTCATGGCTCAGAGGATAGAGAAGTACTGTAGAGGGAAAGTTAATTGGAAATGCAAAAGAGAGAGAGCGGAGAGAGGAAGGGATCTGTCTTTGCGACTTTGTTTTTCACTTCAGTGACCCTTGAGGCTGCAGTGCAAAATCCTCACGCTTCCTCTTCCTTTCATCAACCCGTCTTCCATTTGTGTTGAAGTTTAAAAACTCTTCTTCTTCATCATCTCTTCTTGGACCATGACCACCTTCAGCAGGTGTAATGAATCCAGGATCAAAGCTTTCATCCTCTTTCTTCAGGCTTGTCTGTGCGAAGGGAAGCCTAATATTTTTATGCATCTGTGTTGGCAACAGCTGTGGCTCGAAAGTATTATGTTCTCCAGTTGTCCATCCACGTGTCTTTGTACGAAAACGCATGTTTCCATCCTGTTTTTGTGGACTTGATATCTCAGAATTTCATTACATCTGGCACAAACAGCCACTTGGACTCGAGGATGAACTGATTAAAATTTAGTGGTCAGAGGTCAAGATCACTGTGACCTCACTGAACATGATTTGGCCATAACTCCTGAAGTCATATACTGATTTATTTACACAAAGGTGTAATAGGATAAAATGATTAAGAGATGACATTTTATTTTCAAAGGGTCAAACTTCACTGTGTCACCGTAATGTTTTACAAAATATGTTTCTGGCCATTATTCAGAGATTGTGACCATATTTCACGTTATAATATTGTGATGTCAAATACATATTTGAATATTGAATTGGTGACACTAATCTTGGGTGTCCACCTTGAAGCTGTGGTGGTTGTATAGATCATCTGTGCTGCCGGGTTGAAGATGTGTGTCAAACATCCACGTTTTCATCCATATTTGTAGTCCAACACAAGCTCATTGGTCTTGCTTTTATTGAGCTTCAGGTGATTGTTGTTGCACCATGTGATGAAACTCTCAGGCCTCTGTGAACTATTAAATGAGTCTGGACATAGATATAAACTGCAACATGACTGGTTGGAAGAGGAAAACAGCAGTCGGGGTAATTCTCGTCTGTATATAGTCTAATATATCATCAGTATATGTTTTTGTGCCTGGTGATGTTTGATTCCACCTTTTATGCTGAAAGGAGCAGCTATATCCTCTCACCGCCTGTCAGATTATAACCTTCTTGCCTGAAATAAGGGACAAAGACGAGTACCTTCTCATTTCTCCCTCCTGCGTCAGCACAGAAAGTGCTATTGTCATGCAAATTCACACACACTGCTGCATAACGGTGGTCCGCGATGACATTTAACCTGCTGTGACTCATGCACAAGCATAAATGACTCCTTTCAGTCTGGTTAAAAAAAAAGAGTGAACATTTGCAAGTCAACACCATGATGCCGCCATCATGCCGATATCTGACTTCCTGAAAAGCGGCCGTGATTCTCGCTGAATTACTCAAGTTAATTACGCACCAGACAGTCAGTTCTACTGCTGTCCTGTAGATGTTGTCGCTGTGACATTTGTCTTGTAATTTGTGTGCAGAAAACAGGCCGTTCATCACGCAGACAGTAAAAACATGCTGTGTGTATTTAGTGAGTGCGGTTTTGCTGCCAGCAACAGAGCTGAAGCCATTAATAACTGATCAGTGTCATTGTGCCAAGAAGATTTCAGACCAAGTCGTTCTTCATCGGAATCTTTTTTTTTTTAAACTACTATGGGTGCTGGCTAGATGGCTTGTGACCCCCCCCATAAAAAATAAGTGACCATAAGCATTGTGCACCAATCAGAGAGTCATTTAACACCATCATCAGCACCTGAAATAGAGAATCTCTGTATTTCAACACTGCTTCCAATAATTGCTTTTCCTTTTTTTGAGTCTTTGCAAGTTACCAAGTTAAATGGGGCACAAAATACTATATGTATATAAGGAGCCCAGTTTGTGACATTGCCTTCCACTTGGCAATCTGGCCCCAATTAAAATTTTATGATTCAGAAGCTGTGAAAGTGAGGAGCAAAATCACTGCATATGGCTCTTCTTTCTTGTGAAACCTAGACAGATGGAAGAAGGCATGAATCAAATTACCCAGTCTCCACATAAGCCCCTTTAACGATATTATGCGCAGCAGGATGCGTTTGATATTCAAGGTGGTGTTTGTTTTTTGTGAGCCTGTCCGTTCGATCATGAGGTCATGAGCATCACGGCGGACGAGACAGGGATGGACCGTTTTCTGTTTTTTTCCCCATGGTACAGTATGACCTCCAAAGACACACGCTCACTTTTTGTCACCTCGGGACTGTTTTTCATTTCTCTTCCTCTGCTGTCTCCTCCGTCACTGTCTCTTCCCTCTCATCTTTCCGACACTCATTCTGTCCCTCCCCTTTCATACTTATGTGAGATGTACACGTCACACCCCCCCCTGTGTTCTCCTTGGTTTGTACCTGGACCCCTCAGAGGTTTTTGTAGCTGACCTTGCTCCACAGTCACCATGGATGATAATTTCACTGCAGCCCCACAAGAATTAAGTCAGCACTTAATAGTCGACATTAAGGATAATTATCGTCTGTGCCTGTAATTACTGCTTTGTATTACTTCTCAGTTTCACATGGGAAAAAAGTTGCTTACCTCACCGGCCTCTTCACTTTTTCTTATTAGTAGCATGATGGCAGTCAGTTTGTAATTTACATCCATCCAGTTTTTTAGAGCTTAAAAAACAGCTGCCTGCTGTGTCTGGAAAAAATGCTGATAACAGAGCGAGGAGAGTGAACCGAACTGTAAAGCTGTGGCCTGTGAAAGCAAAGCAATGAAAACTGAAAGGAGCTAAAATGCTCTGTGGAGCTGAGAACAGCAGTCAGGTGATAATTCTCTGTGGGTTCGTCACCACAAGTGACCACGTTCACATAGTAATTTGATCCACTGTTAATATGAAAGTACTGATTAAGGCAGCTTTAAATATTTATTATACGTCAAATGCAAATATATTAAAAATTATTTTTTTCAAATCAGGCCACTGGTGCTGACTTGAAAGGCCTTTCCCACATTTTTTTGCTGATTTGAACTTTTTCAACTCATGGTCAATTTCAAGTCCCTGTGAGAGCCAGCGATGAATGAAAACCTGATTCATGCTGTGCAGTGTGGTTGCACTGTTCACATTTGGAAAACAGAATGTGCTGACCATGGTCCAGGCTAAGTCCACGGCTTGTGCAGCAGATACAATATGTGGCTTACCAGCAGCATGGTAAACAATGGAGACTGGGCTGGAGACTGGTGAGAGGCAATCAATGAGAGTCAAGAAGAGAGCGACACAGAGGCTCTCTGAAATAAGTGAAAACACCTGTGCGTGTGCTCCTTTGTGTCGGGTGAGTAACCTTCTGATCAGTGGCTAATTGACATCTAACAGGCCAGGTGCGCTCCATTAATGCTATTAACTTGCCTGGTGGAAGGGGAACTTCACTTTTGTCAACAGGATTGAGAAGCATTGCTGTGAAGTAAAGGAGAAGCTGCAGGATTTGGATCCACTGTGACGGAGGTGCACGCAGGCTGTCTGTATCACCACCATCAAAGCAGGACTGTGGGATGAAATTTGATAGATAAGATTGCGTTATTATTTTTTGTGAAATCAGGTCTACGCTAAAGGCATAGGCCATCAAGGAGGTCACCTTCTGGTTAGAGCTGGCAAAGGAAAAATAAAACACTCTTCAAAAAAGAATAAAGGGAAAATCACTTGGGGCATCCTTCCTCATTTTCTGCCATGAGGTAACAAATGAACAAAGAAATAAAGAATTACACTTTGCACCCTTTTTACACTTTGTGCTCTGAAAGTAAGGGATATTGTTTGATGCACATCCAAGACGTGCCAGAGATTGTTAGACTGACTGATGGATCAATGTCAAAAGGCAGATACCTATTTTCAAATTTTCTTTCATAATGAAAAGGTCCAACCCTTCAGGTGCACAAGGACGAAAGAGGGAGAGAAAGCGGTACCCACATTTCCTGTCGAGCCTCATGCTGGACTGAGTAGTTTAAGTTTGTTGTTTCATGGGACTTTATGTAGTGTTACTAATGTGCAGGAAAAGTTCTTGTAAAAAATATAGTGTGAATAATTTAGTTCATTACTCAACTATAAATATTCCTTTTCTTCTTTGCTTTGCTCCTTTGTTCCTGCTGGTTTTAAGACCGATGCGAAACAAGGCTACCTTCCTCTTTCCTGCCCGTCTCTTGTGGTTTGCCATTTGTCTGGGGGACGTTTTCAAGGGTTAGTGGTTGCTTTTGGTCTGGTTCTGTGTTGGGTTTCAAGCCCTCCACAGCAGCTTTAATTGGCACTGGGGGAATAGACCGGTGTATTTATTTGTCTACCTGTCATGTGGAGTTCACTGAAGCCACAGGAAAAAAAAAAAAAGTACTTTGCTGAAATTTAACTACACTGTGAGGCTTCAGTTTGTGTGGTGTCATGCTCCGGTGCTTTGTGTTTTCTCCTCACAGGTATATACTGAGTGGTTAATCCTGTATTTACTGGGAGCTGCTCATTATTTTACCTCAGCAAACAAAGGCTGTTATAAGTTGTGAATTAATGATTTTTAGAAGTCGTCCAGTCGACATTAAAGAGGAGCAGATAGACTTAAATAAATGGGGGTTTTTTTAAATTAGCTTTTATGTGCAAATCAAAAATCCCAAGGTGGAATCATTTTTTCCAAACTACAAATGAAATTAGGTACAGAAACACTTCACAGACTATTGATTGCTTTCCATTGTGTTTTCTTTCTTACATATTTTTTTTAGTCTAATTCTATTCCCCTCATTCTCTGTTAAGTTATTGCAACTTCAAATTATCAAAATTCGCCGCTACAAAAATCTTTTCCATTTCATGTTTAGTAATGACTGTCCTGTCCATTGTGGCCCACAATCTGTGTGCTGTGTAATTTCCTCTCTTCTGTCTCATAAATCATACAAAAATAGCGAAGAGCTGCGCACTTGATGAATTGCTCTCGCCTTCTTTTGTTCCTATTCTGCTGACCTCTATTGATCCCATACACACATGCATGAGTGGTCACACACACACACCAGCATATGCAAAATGCAGATGATATGATGGTGCTATCGATTCATATAGATAAACACATGCTCATACATTCGCTCCTTCACGCAGCCGACTGTGTTGTATCAAACTGCGCTCAGATAATACGAAAGCTCTCTCTGTGGGATGAGGTGTGCAACGCAAAAATCAATAAAATCCTGAGGGGAAAACAAGGATGTTTCTTAGTTCACATTTGCTAGATAAAACCCAGGGTGCACACACAAACAGAGGCAGCCACACACACACACACACACACAAACTGCATTGCACTGCTGCACAGTCCTGTGATGAAAAAGGCCTCTGCATATTTCTTGTTTCTACCACAACTGCAACACCTGAATTTGCAGAAAACCATATCGCCTCTATTTATATTTTCATTGAGGCGACTGAATGGACTAACAGACAGCTATTCATCATAAGTGAGTTTTGCTGAGAGAGAGCCTGGCTCTTTGGTTCTCTCACAGACTTGTCTTCAAAAAACCCCGTTCACACTTCAATTACATGCCGTCCTGGCACCAAGAGACAAAGTGTGGATTCAGCCATTTGTCACAGTAAAACAAAGACGAGAAAGCGTGACTTTTATCTCGCCTCTAAACAATCACAGCAAAAGAGGACTGGAGTGTTAATGGACGCCTCCTCAAACATAGACAATTTCAGAACAGCAGGCGGTTGAGGAGGGAATGAAACAAAGTCAAGATCTCTGAGTAAAACCCGAACAAGCTGCACACTGATATATAAATGTTTGTAGGTGGATGTTGAAACCGAGAGAGTCTTTTAACCTAAGTGCTATCTGAAGAGAATATAGAGTTTCACCTCTCACCAATGGGAATGTGACACAGAGACTGTCAGATAAAGCACATTAATGGTCGGATGCAGAAGTTAAATATTAGATGACGTTGCCAGACTTTTTCGGTTATCACATTAGCTAAATGAGTTTTAAATGGCAACGTCGGATGGTCCGCCACATTGGCACAGGGTAGATATAACTATAGGATGGATTGCAATGAAATTTGGTACAGACATTAATGCCCCCATCAGCATAAGTTGTAATAGCTCCGGTGATCACTATCTAGTGCCATAATCAGGTCATAACATTTTGGTTGTTCAGTATTTTGGTTTAATGTCCAACAATCTGCGTCAGTAATGACATTCCCATCATGTGTCGACTCTTAGTCTTGTTAGTTTGATTGGATACAGCCTGGTGTGTGTGTTTTCTTGTCATCATCCACTTCTTAAAAGACATTTGAGTATCAGACAACGGCCTTGTCTTAAAGTCTTAAATGTATTGTAGCCTGCGCAGTAAGTTCTTTAGATGATTCTGGAGTTTAACTGTTAAGATCACGTGGCCAAAATGGTCTTCATCAGATATCAGATGTATGGGTGAGTTGGAGTATACAAAAAAAAAGAAGGCTCGAGAAGAATGAAACACGGCTGCTTTGGTATTTAATCATGCCCGTGCTTAGCTACTTTTCACAGCCCATTAAATGTTTTCAGCGCTCCTGTCTGTTGAAATTGAATTCTCTGGAGACAGCAGCTCTGGGGGATTTAAGATACCATGCAATCAATAGTTTGTACCGGAGGAGTTCTGGGGCCAAGAGACAGTCATGTCAGCTATCGCACTTCTAATAAATGCTTGGATGAAGCTCATTGGTTTGGGAGGGCAAAATCTTCCAGGGATTCTGTTTCCCGTTAATGGGTTTCTCCATGTGACTAGTGATGAGACGGTGACTCAGCTGCTTCGCTGTTCGGCCTCATTCTTTTTAAATGACGGGAAAATATAGCGGGAACAGGTTTCTGATTTGGGCTGCGATGATGCGCTGCGTTATTTCTACCACATCAAAACAAGACAGATTAGAACAATTTATTAAACTGATCACAGGCCTGAATTGTTCAACAGTGTGCAGCTCCGGTATCAGCTGTCTGGCAAACAGTTTGACGAGCCAGAAACTTTAGAGAAAAAAAAAAAGATCAGCATTTTAAAATTTAAACCACTTTGTATTTTCTGAGATCTAGAAAGTAAATTGTTGTAACCTGGACTCTGACTAATTCCTCTTTAATCTCATTTGAATCACCATTTTAAAAAATGCAGACGATAATGTTTAACATTTTGTAACAGCACTAAGTTAAAGAAGATGCATCCTGGATGGCATCTCGTCTCACAAGTGAACTCAAGCTTGGACCAATGTTAAAATACAACCTTGAAGTTAGGACATTTCTCATGGATCACTAATTGACTTGTTAACATATAACTTTGCATTCAGCCCGTACATTTGGAGTCCAAACAAACCCAGTATGCAGGTTTTCATTCTAATCAAATTACAAAAAAAAAATGTTCTTCTGACTGGAAAAAGCATCTTGTCTGGGAAGTAAGAAGATGGGTTTTTTTACAGTTCACATTTATGTGTGATTCGTCCTTCTGACAGTTTGTTGGAGATTATCGAGAAGCAACATAAAAGAAGAAAAGAAAAAGAAGAAGGGAAAAAGCACTTTCAGTATTAAAGGTTTTTCGTATGTTGTAGATAACCAGTGCAGTTTGAATTTTAAAAAAAAATGTTGGCTAAAACCTGCAAAAACAAACCCAAAAGTTCCATATGCTCATACTGAAGTTTGAGTGGTCCTGAGGGGGAGAGAGATCTTTGTTGACCCTAAATATGGTGCCACTTGTTAGTGATTGATTGACAGGTTATCTTAGCTTGACAGCTGCGGATAGTTCAGCATCAGTCGTTGAGAGGAGGTGGTTTCTGTGAGAGAAGTTATGCGGTTGATGAAGCAGCACACTGACAGTGTTGGCTCACACATGAGCACAGGAGGATCATTGAAAGCCTTTAATTAAACCCTAAAACAACCCCTGAGCGAATGATAACTGGAGAGAAATGTGTTCCGGTACTTAATTGCTAAAGCCATCCATCTTCTGTGGTAGGCTCTTCATCTCCTCAGTTTCTGCTTTTGTAGCTGAGAGGATTTTCCAACACCTTTGATACGAGATAAATCCTTTAACAATACTCTCGAGAGACAGTATTTCATTGTGCACAAGGTGCTGCAGAGGCTGAAGGCGATGACGGATTTGTGTGTGTCTGTATGTATGAGCACTGATGATGAATGTGTAGCTGTGTGTGTGTGTTCATCCCTGCGAATGTGTCAGCAGTATTTCTACCCTCATGCTAATGAAAGGACCGTTATTAGGGTGAACAGTCGTCCGTTGTTGTGTCAGCAACGTGAGATGAGGGTGAGCAGAAGACTGTAGTGTGAAGCTTGTAATGTGAAACCGAGTCCTGAAAGGAAAGAAGGAAGTGAGAAGGAGAAGGAAATGGGTGAGGACAGCAGGCAGGGTGGGAGACAAAAATACGTTTTGGGATTTTACAGCCTGAATTTTAATCTTATGAAATGAATATTTTGCCAGGTTTAGGCATTAATGTATATATAAAGTGATGCCACAATTTATTCAAAATGTGGAAAAAAAAGGTGAATTCTAATCAGCTGGCCATTTCCCAGAGCCGCTACTTGGCAGAAACAGTTCTCCTCCCAGGAAGCTCATTTGCATTTTGGCATTTGCTCTAATTCCAACTTGTAGCGAGCTCAGTGAGAAATGTGCACGAGGGATTGCAAGCTTGTGTCTGTCTGTGTATGAATGCATGCATGTATATCATGGTGCTGGTAACAGTGGAGACAGACTTCTGCTTGGTCGACACCAGTAAGTGAAATCTGCTCCAGCCCGGTTTAATCTGCAGTGGTGCAATAACGCCTGAAAGTGCAAAGTGATGGAGCAGACCTCATTATGTAGACTAACATTTCCACTGACCTCGGTAAAACAAATCCAATTTCACAGAAGCTGCAAAGGAAATGATCTTGTCTTCTGCTTTCAGCCTTAAAACCAATGTGATCATGTCGAGTTTTACAGCAGAGTCCCGTGTTAATCCAGTCTGACACCTCTCATGGAGATCGACGTTCCACCTCTTAAACTTCACTTTTTCTATTTAGCTTTAGTGTCACAATGTGGAAAAGTTGTGATTAAATCTCAGTAAAGCTATTTTTGTCTGCGTCATGTGGGATGTCAGCCTTTTAAATCTGTTGGCATAAGGGCAGGAAACAAATGTTGCTCACACCTTCTGTCCTCTCTTTCTGTGTCTCTGTGTCACACACACACACACACAGTCCAATTATAATCAGAGTGCTGGCAGGACTCCTCCGAGGCCTGATTGGCAGCTGAATTACCATTTCCTGACGTCACTTTTTGTCCTCATCCGCGTCTCGCTCTGGGGAGGTGGCGACGAGGGAGATGCTCTTTGCTCCTCTTCCTCTCTGTGGCTCTCTTTTATCACCCCTGACACACTGCGAAAACCTTTCTCCTGCTCTCTCTCTCCCCTTTTCCTACTTCTTCTCTCTGAATCCAGAAGGTCGTGACTGATAGGCTTTGCCATTTAAGAGCTGTCTGACATTTAATGCTGACTTTTCCCCCTCCATAGAAAAACAGGTCATAGGAGATGCAGATGCTTTATGACACATCTTCTCTTCTTCTTCTCTTCTTTTTCAGGGCAGCTGGAAATTGCACCTCCGACTGCAGCACAGTTAAGATATGGTAAGAAGTCTTTTTGTAGCCTTTGTGGATGTTTTAGAATGACTATAGTTAATCCTTTTTGTTCAAGCAGAGGGATGATGAAAATGAGTACATTAAGCTGAAAAATGCTTATTAATCTAAGCACGACAGCTTTGATTGACATCCCTCATTTGACCATCAATCAACCAGGAAGATGAATGAAGACCAGTCTTAATTAACATTGATGAGCAGGACATTGTGCCTCCCTAATATGTTGTAATTTTTCTCTGAACGAATGTCTGAAACTAAT
Organism: Holacanthus passer; assembly: GCA_025331565.1. NCBI lineage: Eukaryota > Metazoa > Chordata > Actinopteri > Pomacanthidae > Holacanthus > Holacanthus passer. The sequence goes on along the minus strand of JAFREQ010000012.1, from coordinate 6,939,438 downwards.
TGGTAGTCAAGCGTAGCATCAGCAACATAAAACTGTCATCTGAATTTAAGGTGCAAGACAGAGTTTGTTGATAATATAGAGGACGTCGACAGGCTGTAAAACTCTAAAATGCATCGTCCTGTCACTTTGTCACACCAAGCACTTGATGTTGAGTCGGCCACTGTTTTCACCACAGACACATCCACACTGACAACAGCTGATAAAATAAGACTAAGACAGATCTCTCATTTGCCTCCTCACTGCAAACAGACTCCCGGTGGACACTAACATCCACAGTCCGGACGGCTAATGGCCTTTTATGATCCTGTACTGTTTCGTATTCATGGATCAGCAGTTTATTGATTAATGTTTATGGTTTATATGATCCTACTTGCCTCCACTGATGTGGTTTATAGTCTTCATTGAGTTGATAAATACCAAACAATCATATGGGACTGAACTGACTTTTAGAAAAGGAACAACGAATGTAAAATGCAGGAAAAAAAGAAAATGATAACACAAGATAGTTTAAAACAAGCTTAAATAAGCACATGAAAGACGATGTCTTGCTTCGATATTTACTTATAGCCATGTTGCAGAAAACATATTTCACTTAGAGTCTGAAGCTCTTTGTATTTGATGTGAGATGATAATAGGTTCCCATCTATAGAACAGTATCTAGCAGGTAATTTCTACAAATGGATGGTCATACATTCACCCACCTGCACACACTCAACTATAAAAGGCATACATCACTCTGCAGGGCTCAGTTACTGACACGACCTCAGATTCCTCTCCTCCTCTCCTCCCGCCGAGAGGTCGGAAAACCTGCTGGTTAACCAACAGCGTTCACATCAACTTGTGTTAGTCTTTCTCTCTTTCTCGCAGCAGAAGTTTAACAGAAAGGTCTTTGTGACTTTAAGCAAAAAAACACAGACACGTGAGAAATCTCTCCCCTAAAGCTCAGCTGTGTTATCTTTAGTGTGGAGTCAGAGCAGGAACAGCATTTCTGCACGAGAAGAGAAACACTGGGTGAAACTATAAAAGAAACATCGACTCAGCCGACTGTGGCGACGCTGTCGAACGCAGCGCGCATGATTTTCCTCAAGCAGAAAGTCAGCAAAGTCTTTGTGTTGTGTGTATTGTTTCCTCCTGCTGGTAGTTTCACATGACGATGACTTCGGCGGAAAAAATGCTCTGCCTTTTTTTATGACTGTAAAAACTGATTTATTCGACATCGGAGGCGATAACACTCGTGGAGTAAAAAAGTCTTTAAATTAGCTTGATAACTGATTGAGTGACAAACTCCTTCATAAGGCTTCTTAATTTTCAGACTAAACTGAGTGTGAATTTGGAGCTGAAGTTTGCCAAAGAAGTTGTCTCAATCCTTAGATGTGTTTAAAATGAACTTTTAAAAACATGTATTAATATATAAGATAATGCCCATTTCAGTTTCTGTTTCAGACCTCAGAATCTGAATCAAGTTTTCACTCTCTAGATCTCTGAACTTATGTATTAAGGAAGATTAGGTGGGCTAGATGTGATCAAAATATGAAATTAGCAAGACAGCACAAAGAGAAAAATAAATAAGTAGTAGTAGTAGTAATAAGTAATAAGTTTGGTCTGATGGTGGCACCGGGCAAAAGATCATCAGATGATTAGAAAAGAGGAAGAAAATGAAATGAAAACACGATACGATGATGATAAGATCATCAAAGGTTGTCTTTTATTATTACAGTTCTCCACTAACACTCTAAAATCTTCCCCAAACAGTCTTACAATTGGTCCTGTTTTTCACAAAGTCCAACAAAAAGCACAGTAATTGGAGCTAGTGTTGCCAGAGGAGTGCTTTTTTAATTTCCTCCTCTAACCTAGTACACACAAAACACAGAGACATTCAAAGATTTAAACGTGTGAAACCAGTTAATGTAGCCTGAAACAGCTGAGTCCGGGGGAGACGAGGGGTCGTCATAGGGAAATTAAAATGTGGCAGTCCCAGTCATAAAAGCTGTATTGCACAAGGCGACGATGCCTTAAATGAAAGGATACTAGAGGGACAAGAGGCAAAAGGTCTAACAAATGTCAAGCTCACTCTCTGCTGTGAAGGAGACTCGTTAGGTTTCACTCTTAAGCTCTGGTTTGTTTTTCTGCAGCGAAGCAAACCGAACACCAGGATTAGATTGTACAGCTCTCAGTACGAAGAGATGGAGCGCTCTTCACCATCCAATCGAAGCTGTCCCTGGTGTAGCATTAAAGCAAAGTCTGTGTTTAAGATCAGAGTAAATAGGTGTTTCGTTTGCAGAGGCTCAAACACCGAGATCAAAAACCCTTCATTTGTATTGAAGGAGAGCTACAGCAGAATAAGAAACGGCTGGTAGTCAGTGATGATTATGCTTTAAACAAACACTTTCCTGCAGGTCGGTTACTTGAACTGGACTGAACTTCACAACTAAAACTCTAAAATGCAAACTGGACTGAACTTTCCTGAGGCGCTGGGTGACATTTAACATACACTTCCACAGCACCAACAGCATATTACACTGTGTATCTCATCTACACAACACAACTTTCTTTATGGATGTAATTCATGACTCTGTGTAGAAACATTTACGTTCTGGCCTTTTTGCTCTGGAAACAAAGCCGCTTGGTATTGAAAACACTATCTACAAGAAAGGTCGAAGTTGAACCTTTATTAATATTCAAAGACGAAACTCCAGTTTATGAAAACACTATATTGTTTTGCTGTTGGCCTGTGAGGTGGCATTGCATGTACTAGAGAAATAACATTAGATAATTTGATAACATCTGATACTGATTTACTAATATTCTTCATTTTAACTTTTCTTGCTACTGTAACACTGCAGTTTTAGTTTCTTATATCATCCCATAGTTTCATGCACCTTGTTTTATAAGTCATATAATGGAAATTGGAAAATAGATTTGTCATCTTGTTAGCAAAGCATATACCAGAGTGAAAAAGTGGCACAGTTCCTATTAGATAAGGCATTAACATCATCAGAACAGTTAAAGCTAAACATAGCTACCACTTCATAAAGATTGCATCATTGTAATCTTCAGTTTTGCCTCTGAAATCTAATCTTACAAAGTATTATTGTTTTGAAATAGTAACACATCTAATCTACACCATTAAGTCATTTGTGGCTGTGACATGCTTCCCCAATTTAATCTCTTATAGCAAAGCGCTGTATTAAAAACATGAATAAATAACTAGTTTATTTAAAGGAACTCGGCCTCACACAACAGCAGCTTCATAGAATTCATTTTCATTTTCAGCACAGAAGTGTTTTTCGTCCTCATGTCTTTTGTGTTTGCGTTCATTCTGTTACAGTTCTGCTCTCCAAAGCTCAATTATGTCTAATGGGCTGTTATTAATAATGCACACTCAAATATGAGCTTTGCACTTCCTGTTTATTCTGCCTGGTGGTGATGTTACACAGAGTATTTAGACCAGACCTCTGTTTGTGTTTGGTTTTTTTTTTTCAGTTCTGCTGCACAATGCGCTCCCGTTCGTTGGATTCGGGTTCCTGGACAACTGCATCATGATTGTTGCCGTAAGTCTGTCGGCTTCATGCAGCGTCGAGCTCTTCTGCAGCTCAGCTGGTCTGGAGATTTACTCTGATTGGTGTTTGATTTCCACAGGGGGAAAATGTGCATAAAAATATGTCAGAACTAGGAAGCCTTCGAGAGAAGCATGGAAGGAGAGTCCATCTCCATGTTTCTCAAAGTTCTTCCTTTCCTCTTTTAACATCCTATACAAATTTTAGTAATTTGGCTGCCACAAGCTCTCCGCTCTTTATTAAGTCTTTGTGAAGCTGTTCAAATAATGAAATCTAAACTCAGCGGAACGGAATAAATTTATCAACTTCACTCAAAGTGTGCTTGCACAGCAGGGTTATTTTTTAACACGGAGATGATGAATTTTTGCAGGGGCCTCTACAAGTAGAGAGTGAAAAAATGTGTACGAGAGAAAAAACATAAATGGAAAATAATGAAACGGCATCCAGAAGCTTTGCCCCAAAACCAATATACTGTAACAAAAACAGAATATGGAGACATTATACAGAATATTTAGAGCAGCTGCTTTTGCTCTTTACAAAGCAGTCTCCAAAAAAATAGATGAAAACTGAAATCAATAAGTAATCACACGTCTGGATTCAAGTAGTCTGTGAAAAGCTTGTGCATTTGGTAGAATTTTTTTTTTTTTTTTTTTTTTAAAGTAACTACTTCTTTTAGTCCAGACTGAGAGAAACGAACGCACCCCGCCTGAAGATCTCACTAAAGCCAGGAAACCATAAACTGAACGACTGAAAGCTTCCACAAAGCCTTTAAAAGCTTTTAACATTACAAGTAGAGCATGAGCCATTTTGACCATGTTACTTGGTTGAAGTTAAAAACCTTCGTAAGGGCATTTTAGCTAAGACCTTGAAGTGACAAAGTAAATAAGAGAGGGACCTTTAGTCAGTGTGATGAGACATTAAACAGAGTGAGTTGTCATTACTATAGATGAAAAACATACCGACACCATGCACCACTAATTTGTAGTCCAGAAATAGCCTTTTATAGTGACTCACAAAGGATGCATTCGCCATCAGTTCTGTATTTCTCTCTGAATATTATTGACAAAGAGGATGAACAGATACAATTATACATTATCTTGCACTGATTAACTTGTGTAATGTGTGTGTTTTACAGGGCACACAGATTGAGTTATCTATCGGCGTGGTCCTCGGCATTTCTACTATGGCTGGTAAGAGCATCTCATGATCCTAATGTAACTTGATGTCTGATAGAAATATGTGTCTTTTTAATAGGAATCAGTGAGGTCAGTTAGTCCATCAGACCGTGTTTGATAGCCTTTATATTCATAAGTGGTTTTCATTATATCAGTTATGTGCAGGTTTTTAAAAACATCTGGTAAAAGTATGTTTATATTTGCATGTACATAATCAGTCAAATGAAATGAATCATTTACTTGCTCAGGTAACAATCAGGTTTGTCAAAAAAAATGTTGATGCAAACTTATTTTTGATTTTGGTTTCGGGTTCAGAAATACATGTTGCTGGCACAGTCCCTGTCTGCTTTCTAATTCTTTGCCAATCCCAACTCTTTAAAAGAAAATAGAAGGAGGCATTTTCAATTTCAGTGTCGACAGAAATCACTGTCTCATAAAGAAGCTTTAATGATAAACTCAACAACTGACAACTGCTGTGACACTAATCCAAAATGAGAGAGAGAGGGAGAGATGGGTCGTCGAGATAATGATCATCGTAATCATAAATATGATCATAGCGTTCACAAGCTTATTGAGTGGATGTACTAACATCCACTTATCCAGAGTATCAGCCAGAGACCCTGAGGTTATTATGTTGCCTCACACTGAATGTGAATGTGAGAGCAGCGTGCTGATGTTTGCCTCAGCTGTGAAGCATGATGTCTGTCGATATTTACATATTTAATGGTGGTTATAAACAACCATTATGAATAATTGCTCAATATTCTTTTGGCAAATCCTACAACCACAGTCACCACCATCACTCAGTCAGAATGATAATGCATTAACTAAAGTGTTTTAAGTGTGTGACTGGCTTTAGCAAAATCCCACTTCACTTCTTCCTGTTCCACCTCAAACCCTTTACTTTGTTCTCAGAGCAGCTGGTGTTCTCACTTCCACTCCTAACTCTGCAAGTCTTACCTTTCCTTTTATGACTCTTTTGTTGCTGTGTCTCTCTTTTCTTTCAGGTTTTTAAAATCAAACAGACTGAGTAAATTGATCTGTCTGAAAGACTTTGAGGAGTTAAAGCAGACGCTGTAACAGAGAGGCCTAAAGCTGTTTTATTCTACTTCAGGGGAAACTGCAGAGATATAGAAAACTTGAGCAGTGCGGACGAACATGAAGAGTGATGGATCTGTCAGAGATATAGTGTAGAGAGGAGCTATTTGAATCTTCCCTTTGAGGTGCTTAATGTGTCAAACAAGCTTTTGTCTTGATCCTGCTCTTTGAGATTTACAATTCAAAACAGTTTTTCCAATTAAAAAATATTCATTTTCTTTTGCAGTGAGTAGATGATTGGGATTTTGATTAAGCCAAAGGAGCAATTTCAGGCCTGGTGGGATTTATAGACAAGAGGGTTATCAGGTTGCAAACTCTGACAGAGAACGTAGAATTCATTTTTCCAAAAGGCAGCTTGTAGTTTGACAGGCAGAGCCTTTTATCTCTGAGTGGCACAAAGAGATTTTTCAATTCCAGGTTTGAAAGTGAGCCTGAGCTGCAGAAATCCCCACGTTAATTAGAGATCTGAAAAAAAAAAAAGAAATGTATAAAACTACCACACAGACACAAAAAAAAAACAGGAGCTTCTGTTCTTTCCTCAAGCCTCAGCCCCACTTTCTATCACTCAGACTTTATATTCACAGCAGTGCTACTGTCTCTCACTCCTGCTACAATGGGTCTGCAAATCAAGAGGCTGCAGTTATCTGCGCCCGTCCTCAGTGATTTAGCACTATTGTCAAGCCTTGAGTCAAGTCCACCAATCACACTTTTCTCTGAGGCAAATGTGCCTCAGCCAGCTTGCTAAACATTAAAAAATGGTCTACTGCTGAGTTGGGACAATTATGTAACTCAAACAGAGGTAATGATGTGGAAAAACTCCACAAATAGGATTGAATCCATTACACAATTACAAGCAAGATGATTAACTCACAAAATCACCCTGCTCACTGAGACAAGCCTTCAAAGACCCACGCCCTTCCCGGGTCCCCATAACTTGGAACACAACTTTATTAGATTCTCATCACTATAATACCAACTTACTCGAACTTTTAAGAACTTAATAACATCTTGCATTAATATATCAGACTGAATCTTTCCCTCCAATGTCTATTTACTGGTTTGATCTAAAACCAGTTTCCACACTCACCTGCTAAACTTTAAACCAATATAGAGTTGTGTGTGTGTGTGTGTGTGTGTGTGTGTGTGTGTGTGTGTGTGTGTGTGTGCGTGCGTGTGTGTTATTGTCGCTGTAGAGAACATCCAGGTGTTGCTCATTCACAACCTTACATTTCTCAGTCTGTGAGCACGATGACCTCCAGCTGGTAAGTGAGCCTTGCAGACAAAAGCAAGAGACATGAATAAAAAGTTCCCCCTCATTTGTTACTTTACTATTATTTCACAGCCCATTTATCCACCGACGGAGGTAAAGTTTCAGAAAGTTCCTGTGAAAGATGGAGATATCCATCACAAAGTAAGCATGAGATACAAGGAACAGAAGAACAGGGAAGGAAATCTAGATCTTTTTTAGATTTTTGGCTAAATGATATTTCTGAATGTATTTTTACCCAGAAGTAAGTCTGTCCTTCTTTTATCTAGTTAGTGAGAGTGATGGATGAAATGCAAGTCTTCTGCAACTTGAATGTTGTAAACATGCCTGTTGTGTGCAGTGTGGCGGTGGACTGACTCAGATGCAGAGCACAGCGAGAAGCGGAGAGAGCAGTGAGTTAAAGGCAGACAGCTGACCTTGGCTTGTAATTACATTTGAGCAGCTTGAACGCATAATCGAGCCTGATGGGCTCTCCATTACATCCGTCCCTCAGGGGCTTGTACACAGGTATGATGTATAATGACCATTTTATTTTATTACTACATATAATTTTTTCCCTAAAATAAAAAGGTTACGCACAAACCTCCTTTGCTACCAGGAGTAAGGGATCAGAACAGATGTGTCTGTATACAACAAATGTAACAGAAAAAGAGAGAAAATAATATTTATTAAATACTTAAAGTACATTTCAATTGAGTTACAGTGAGGACATACAGTACCTCTATATCAGGGTTTCCCAAGCTTTAGCAGCTCGAGACCCTAAAGAGAAATTTGGGTCTCCACAGGACCCAAAATACATAAGTCACAAAAATACATCATGAGTTTTGAGAACACATGCAGCTCTGTCTTCATCTATTTTAGTTAGGGAAATAAATTCACCTGTCATAGCACTGGTGTCAGTGTCTGAGACCCATTTTGGGTTGGAACCCTAAGTATGGGAGAGGCTGCTCTGTGTAAAAGGAGATATCATCATTGACTCAAGTTAACTTCATTTCCTGTTTTATTTTGTAGTTGGTTTACTTCATGCATTCCAGCTTTACTTCCTGCCGTTGTTCAGTTTCCCACCAGGTTCTCTCATCACCTGTTCTCCATTATCCAATCAGTTTTCCCTGTACTTAAACTCCCACCTGTTCACTACCTGTTTGCCTGATTGTCTACTTGCAGACTAGTTTTCCAGCCATTATTTCCAAGCATATGTCCTCTGCCTCTTATTTTGCTTGGTTTTCTGTTTTGCATTTCGATCCTTGCCTTTCACTCTTTAAGTCTCACGCTTTGTGTTTTTGACGTTTGGGCTGTTTTTGAGCTCTGCCTTTTTTTTTTTTTTTTTTTTACCTGCCACTTGTCTGCTTTGTTTGCCCCACTCACTGTTTTGTGCAGCTATCAAGTTTTTGTTCTGGCCATCACACTCTTCAGTATCATCCTCCATATTTTAGAAAGAATATAAAGGAGACAGTTTGACTCATGTCAGCCTTATGTCTGTAAATGCTGAAATACAATAAAAAGAATACAGCTCAGGTTCTTTATGTCATCCATCAGAGGAACTCCTCACAAAGCCTCTTGCCTGAAAGCCTGTTACTAAAAACTGTAGCTCTTAAATCATCATAGTGAGTCATTAAAACAAACTTTTCTCTTCAGGGATTTCTTGCACTTGTTCATTGCAGTGAGTTACAGTCAGTCTTGGATCCTGCCCTGTGCAAACAATCTTGTCTGTTGAAAATACCAGAACAGTTTGCTCATTTACATCTACACTGTGTGTGTTGGCACTGACTGATCAGCCAAGAATTAGAAACTTGCAGCCTTTACAAAGAGCTTCTCACAGAGCAACAAGCTAACGTGCTCGATCGGAGCCAAGTACAGACAAACCAGCAGCTTATTAACATTGATGCTTGGTTGCAGCAGGCAGTCTCTCTTCATTGAGGTCGGGGTCGGAGGCCTGCTGCGACACACAGTAAACAACACCCTCCTCGCGGACTGCTCTAATTACACTGCGACTCTTAAAGGTCTTGTCTGCATGTCTCTGCACTTATTAATGTGGCTGCAGCTCCTGTGGGTGTTTTTGCTCACATCTACGACGGCAGATTGTCGGCAGACAGAAAATCTAGCGCGGGTACATTATATGCTCAACCTTGTTGCTACAGTAGCAGAAAGTCATTTGGATTGAAGCGCTCAAGACCTCCTGCCAGCGGAGATGGAGATTTGTGCCTCAGCAGAGATGGGACTGCTGCTTTTGTTTCCGCCCCCCTGAGGGTGTCTGTGCCACTGCGGCAGCTGCAGCAATACTCTGAACTCAGGGTCATGGACAACAGAGACAATGCAAGCACAGCACACACTTTATCCTCTCTGTTAGGAGCCGTTAGTACAGTAACATCGAAGCTAATACTCCTGGATGTATTCAGGGATAGTGACACACACTTGTGCTTCTTGCTCTTGTTTCATTAGCTGCTTCAACATGCCCTCATCCTCCTCTCCTTGGGAACTTGTGAAGTCCTGCTCTGCTTTATTCATGTGAAATTATTAGTCAACAGCGATGTGGGCTTCAGCTCAGAGTGCATTGTGGTTGTCCATCATATCCTGTGCAAAAAAACCCAAAATGGTGAAAAAAAAAGCAGCATATGGATGTTGGGGGTTTATGGTTAGTTGCCACTCAGGTAATATGTATTGTAATATCATCGAGCATCAAAGAGAAGCAGAGGAAGGCATGTAAAGATAATTGTTCACCTCACCTTCAGTTACACATACACCCACGTTCTGTCCTCCAGTATCACTTTTTGTGGAGTCTTCCTATATTGATAATGAGGGGAATGAATTTAGTAACCTGTAAATATGGAGGACAGCACAGTATCTGCAGGCAGACGACTCCAGTCACATGCCTCTGAGTGGCAGATGGAAAAATGTGTCTATTTTTTGTTGCGTATGATGGAAAAACTCCAGACAAACACTTTCTGTGTCTTGTGCCTTTTGGCTGTCCCCGACACAAACCTCAATTTCCTCACTCATTTTGTCATCATGTCTCTCTATTTTCTACAGCTGCTGCTCTTGGCAACCTGGTGTCTGATCTGGCAGGACTAGGGTAAGAAAATTCACACAAACACACACCAACACGAGCACAAATCATGCCATTGTAGGAGGATGGAAATTCAAATGGTTCAGTTTCAGAATAAATCCATCCATCCACTCAAGTGATGATGAAAAACTATCATAATATTATAATGTATATCCAATGACATTACACACATTATCACAGCAATACAGTGTTTTTGTTCCACCCAGGTGTACACACATTATAATATACAAAGTCATATTTTTGAATGACATTATAAAAGGTTAACTACCCCACTCCTCTTAGTAAAGACCAAGTCATTAAAGTGCTTAGTATTAAACATAGTTATTGAATTGAGCCCACAGGAGGATAATCATTAGCAGCGAGGGAGAGAGAGAAATGCAGCCACCAGAGGTTTGTGTCCCAGAGGGAAGAAGACTGTGGCTGTGCAAAGCATCAAAAGGGATGTTACCATTAATAAGAAAGGCGTAATAATTAAAACTAATCAATGTGGTTTCAGCAAGGTATGTTTAAATGAGAAGAGGAGGATGCCACCTGAAAAAAGTCTTTCAGCGGTCCAAGTCTGATCAGGCCCATTTCAACCTATAATACATTGACAGAAATTTGAGGTTTGTCCCTTATAGAAGGAAGTGCAATGTGTTTTGTGTCACTGTGCACTTACTGTAGTATAATTCTGGCTCTAACAACCAGTATTAGTTTTAACATAGAATAAATATTCTGTTGCTTAGCCCAGTTTCACAAGATGTAAAATCTAATCAACCTCTAAAATTGCCTCATTAGTACAAGCTAAGATTTAAGTGTGTTGTTTTGATCTGTTTTCTTCCTCCAGATTGCTCCATTTTCATTATGTTTATACTGACAGAAACAAATGAACACAAAATCTTCTAGTCTCTATTTCTTTTTCTCCCAAATTATACATGTATTATATTACGAAAGAGAACTGAATGAGAACACTAACAGCCGGGTCTGATCCCAGCTGTCTGCCACATGTGATCAGGTTTGATCAATAAAAGCACGATGATCCATGAGTTTGTTTTTCAAAGTTTTCAGCCTGAAAAAACATTGAAGTCTCTTGGATCCTTTCAAGTGATTGTAATGTGTCATGGGTTCAAACAGCTGATTCATGACTGTTATGCACCTCAGAGCCTCCTGGTGGCCACAGGGACTGTAGCCAGCTTCCTAAACAGCTTTATGTGCTTAACCAAGCATCATACTCGGTAACAGAAGAAGCCTCGGACTGTGAGCCACCAACAGCCTGGTGGTTTTATTTAAGTGATTATTAGTGATAACACAGATTATTAGTCTTTCTCATTTAAATCCAGAGAGGGTCAGCACATTGACAAATGTGTAGAAAGACAATTATAGAGACTGTGCTGGTGCCTTTGCTCTGTTTCTGTGTGATGGATTAGCTGAGTTGTTCTGGCTTTTGTAAGCGTCCTCAGAAGACACACACACACACACACACACACACACACAGTCGAAACACAGTGTGTGCGTCTGCGTTTGCCACTCAATCATAATTGGAAAGTAGAGCCCTTGTGACCAGTTTGTCAAGGTGAGACTCGATTAGACCAGACAAGAGAAGGTGGTTTTTCCTTGCTTTGATAAATTTACACCAGTGAGTGTGAAGGCTGTTTGTCTGCTGTAAAGAGTCTCGGTGGAGCTCCTGCAGGTGTCCTTCACCGCAGCATTTGCATTACAGTTTCTGTTCACTTCAAAGAGGAAAGGCTTAAGTGCACACGTAGAAAACACTGTGCTTTAGATTGCTCTGGGAGTCGGTGGCACTTCAGCAGCGGCCGAGAGCTGAGGAGGAGGCGCGGTCGACTTTCTGCTGAGGTTGTGAGTAAACTCTAAGCTGAAGCTGACAGGTGAGGAGACCCCAGGTGACTCTTTACTGCAAACTGTTGCAGTTTTGGTATTTAGTTTGCTCAGATCCACACTTCCCAATTTGCAAGGGAGCCACTTCAATAATGAATAGCTTTAACTTGCTTTATTAAGTTTTACCAAGCATGAATGACTTGTACAATGAACTGAGGCTGCTACTAACTATTGTCTCAACAGCAGGCCGGAATCTATAGCTATTCAGTTTCCTGTCATAATACAGTAGGAAGACTGTGAAGGTTGCATGGTAGAACTCACTCGCAACACGTGGAGAATAGAGAAAGTTGGTAACGACCTTTTCCAAACCAACAGATATAGTCAAATTTAAAGAGTGACTGAATTAGCCACCGGGAAGCACAGGTAGGATTACTCTGGAGCCAACACACATCGTATCTGAGCCGCAGGAAACAGCCACAGACACAGGCAGACAGAAACCAGGAACGCAGAAGCTGAACAGGAACAGAAGGCTGAGGTGAATCCTGGGATACGACAAGGCAGGTAGAACAAAAAGCCGGCAGGGTTGGCAACAGAACAGTGGAAAAGTACCGTGACAGGAATGTAGAACTGTGACAGGCAGAACTTAGACATGACACAACTTAGACATATGACAGGACTGAGGCAGGGAAGACTGTGACAAAGACCAGCAAATATTCAATTTTGAAACCAGTTAATTTTTTATCTTTCTGCTTGACAAGTCAATTAATGGACCAGTCGTTGCAGCTCTGGTTTGTGCTCTTCGCTGTTCTCAACCCATTTAGTGTCTTTGTGTGTAAATGTAAAAATACCTCACTGTGAGTCTGCCCTTGTGCCCACACATTTGCATATTTTGTAGGTTGTTTCCTGCAGTTGGCTTGGATTACATTCTTTGTCCTAACAAACTGCTCTGCAGTTCACTTGGAAGAGGATCAGATCATCGTCTTCCACATTTTCAGGCAATCTCAGTCTAATGGTGTCCAGTTAAAGCCAAATTAAAAGCTCGAGAGGTCGATTAAAATGCTGCTAATTGTTTAGTTTACATTCGCTGGAAAGACTCAAAAAAATTCGATGTTTGTCGAGACCTTCATTTTGGTTTCACCCAGTCCAAATGTGTGAATACTGGTGATACAGAAACCTTCCAGCACATGTGCCAGTGTTGTACTGTGTGGAGCACACTGTACATAAATATCTCCTGTACCTTTTGTCAAGGTCAACTGAGTTGCTTGGTGGATATACATCACTATAAAACCTTTTCTGGAGACTTACGACCCCAATTCCAAAAAAGTTGGGACACTGCTTAAATCCTAAATCTCCTTTCTACAATCATGTGTTCGGAATCAGGTACCTGTCAAAGAAATTGTTTCCATCACTGGTATTTTCTGTTTCTATTCCAACATTTTTACAGATGAACACAAAGATTGTAAATGCAGCAGTGAGAGTAAGGGATGACAAATTGAAGAGGATGTAAGACAGGTTCATGTACACACTTTCTCACAAGATCCAGCTATGAAAGTGAAAGACTCCAGCTTCTCATTCATGCAATATAACGACACAAATAGATGTAGCTGTCACTCCGGGATGTTCCTCTAGAGTCTCTTCGGTCAATATTGTAGTGATTATGTTGCAATGATTGTTTGCAAATCCGCCCACTCGACGTCTGTTTTCCTCAACCCAGAGACAGTGACTGAGCTCCACTGCTGTGACTCCCTGCTCTTGTATACAATTCCCCATATGAGTGTGTTTGTTTTGTGTGTGTCTGTGCCTGTGGTGAGCAATCTGTGCAGCTATATCCACATATGTGTTTGTCTGTGTGTGTGTGTGTGTGTGTGTATTTTTCACGTCGGGCGAATTTGAAAGATTTCCCTCGTGCATTTGCGCATGTTTGGACAGATGTAGGAAACCAGCTTAACCTTGTTGAAGTCCATAATTGAGCTCATGAGTCATTCTGGCCGTTCAGCCCGTTGTTACCGATGCTCCTGCAGAGCTCGGTCTCAGCTGCTGTTTGTGCTCCTTATGGCCGCAATGCATCAGTGGCTTTCTGGGGTAGACACAGCACCCGGTGAAGCAATATTGCATTCAGGCAAGTCAGAAAAAAGCAAGATAAAAACTTATGGAACCACATTAGGCTCTAGGGGATAAGACATTAGATTTGATTCCCGGTGATATCGTGTTTGTATTTCTACCTTACAACTATTGCATGCTGGGATCAGTTGGAGCATATTCCACCACCTTCTGTTTTTCATTTATAAAAAGAGGATAAAGGCAATGAATGAATCGTGGATGATTGATACTTAAATTTCTCTGCAACCGTAGTGTGATACTTCATTGATTCCTTCAGGGAAAATCCAGTTTTGCTTGCCTCCTCCTAAAGAGGTTGTATCTGTTACAGAGGGGATTCAGTGTTTTGCTCAAGGATGCCTCAGTCGGGCGGATGCTTGTTCAAATTGTTGCATAATCATAGCTTGTCCTGTCGAAGGAGGATTTCTATAATGACTCTCCGACACCCATTTTGAAACACCCCATATTTACACCCCATTATCATTGTAACATTTCTCCTCTTCTTTTATCTTTCTCCCAGATTTTGATTCACATCCCTGCTGACGGCACCACTGCTTTCTGCATCAGTGCCCAACATGTCATTATTAATATGAAAAGCAGTCGTGTCTTCTGTTTAAATCCATCATGGCAGATCATATTTGTTATTGCCCGCACTGAAGGAGGTACTTTGATATGATTTGATGCAGGCAGATTCAGAAAAACACAGATGTTAAAAGTCTTATAGATGTGCATGTTTGTAGCTTCAGCAAATGTAATATTCTCAATGGTAAAATGTGTGGATGGAGCTGTTATTGCTTCCAGTGCAGCCAGGTTGAGTTTCAGCCTTCAGATGATGCCGCTTTCAGTAAATTTCATCATTTCAGTTTCAGTTGATTTTTGGACCTGATTCCTTTAACCTTGTTGAAAGTCTATGAAAAATGTATTTAACTCATAGGCAGGAGTGTCTGTATTACTGTGCTGTTGCTGGTATGTGCCAGACAAATCTAAAGGTTTTGTATGAATGCAGAATAGAAATAGATTACAAGCACCGATTTCTCTGACCAGAAAATGGAGACTCAATCCTGCCCCCTGTTGTTGTGATATGTGTTATTATTGTCCTCATGATCAGTTTGAATCTATTATCTCAATAGACCATCAGCTATAATGATAAAAAAAAGTGCATCTTTCCTAAAAACTTTCAGTTTCTACTATTTCTGCTCTGCTGTGATGAAAGGCTGCTGACACACACCTGGTCCACACATACAGCTCAACACACAGACACACCAGCTCACTCTCCTTGTCTCCTTATCTTTCTCTCAAAATGCTACTTGCTACTTATCGCCCCCTTGACCCGACCGCACCAGCTGCAGCTTATTTGTGTGTGCAGTGAACTGAGGATCCATTAGTGCCAGTGACTGAACCAGACCTGGGTCCGAAAATATGACTCAAATTTCTTTTCTCACACTCGAGCTGCTTGACCTGCATTATGTATTTTTTGCTCCAGCAGCCTCTGGACATACATCATGAAACATGACAGCAAAGTAGAGCAGCTCTTTCAGTTTCAGTTAATATTTTGGTCATTATTTATTAACAGCTGGGAAAATTGGCTGAGAGGCCCCAGTCCTGTATGTTAGCCAGAGATAATCATCTACATCATTAGCAGCTTTTCCTGACAGTGTTTTTGCTTTTTCTAGGATCTAGGATAAACCGTCTTGCTGGGAAACAGCCTTTTAAACTTAAAGATTCATTTACCCATGTGTCATAGTACATGTGTGGGTAATTGAGTCTCCAATTCACAAAACCTGCATGTCTTTTTCTGTTCATCTCTTTTGTGCTGGATCCTTATTTGTTGCTACAAAGTCCCAGTTTCCTCACCGATATCATCATTACATTTTATTTTATCTATTCTTTTATTATGAAACCAGACATACTTGACTATAATTGTGGCTAACATTGACATTATTCTCATTTCCTTTTGCCCTCCTTGCCCACATTGTTATTCATATTGACATAAAACATATGACCTTTATCTCCACTGCGGGAAATATTGCCTATTTCCTCTCTCTCCCTCTCTGCTCAATAGATAATCTATAAATTCTCTGCAGTTCACTCATAAACAGTCAAACAGTCTCCGGTGGGTGATTCACTGATAAACCTGCACACTAGCTCCAGGCCGATGTCGAGCTTTTACAGATGATAGAGGAGCTTTCCCCAGACTGAAAACTATGATAAAGAATAAACAACTGGTCAATCTATATTTTAATAGTTTTATATCTACTGTATCAGAGACAGAAAATTAACTGTGGCTCTGTAACACAGAACTCATCTACATGTTATTCAGGGCATCAGACAAAACTTCCAACTGTCTAATTAAAATGAACAATACAGACGTTTTGGGTGATTAATGAGTTTCTAATGTTACATCTCTGTTACTCTGTGAAAACTGTTCTTTATTTGCTGCAATCTGTCTTTGTTCTGTCATCTGTTAAAAAGACTGACGAGCACAAGAACTGATTCCACTCACACACACAGGAGTCTCTCTCCGTCTCTCTGTGTTATTAGAGCTGATATTTGACATCCCGCTGGGTTTATGACAGATGGCAGCGACAAGGAGCAGATTGGAACTTTCATCTGCTGATTTATTTTGTTTTTCATGATTATTGATTTCTAGAATGGTTTACTTTGCCATGCCGAGTGTTGTCCTGTGGGTGGTTTAATGGATCATGACATGTAAAACATCTAAAAGGGACTATTACATGAAAGTGGAACAAAACAAACATGAAAAAGTGTTTTTTGAATTTTATCGATTTACAAATAACAGCCTGGAGCTTTAAAGTAAAGTATTTCCATAAGTCAATTGTGGTCATGTTTACAGGATGTTGATAATATTTCCTTTGACTTTCTCTACATTAAAATCAAATCTGAACTTTAGAGCTGGAACTTAACTGTGTTTGTATTCTGCACAAGCCTGACCACACATTGAGTCTTCTCATGTCAATAACTGATTCACATGTCTCTGTCACTGACCTTTACATCTGTCACGTCCCTCCACTCTCCTCGAACAGGCTTTCCATCATGTGCGAATGAAAGAAGGATAAAATTGTTCACTTGAGAAAGTAAAAGGATAATTGATCTTTCTCACTTAATTCCTTTCTCAAAGCACCTTAAATAGGTCACTGATTAGAAGTAATTCATTTTTGCAGCTGGCTTTTACTGCATGTTATTAAGTTTGCTTCTTTCTCTGCTTCCTCTTTCTGTCTGCTCCTCTCTTCAGGCTGGCAGGTTACGTGGAGGCTCTGGCGTCTCGGCTGGGAATGCAGATTCCCGACTTGAGCCCAAAACAGGCTGACATGTGGCAGACCAGAGTCAGCTCTCACTCGGTCGGTATCATCGTAAAACCCACAAGCCTTTAACCCCGACTCTCTAACTGTCTCTGTCACTCCTCCAGTATAGACGTCTCTCTTCTCGGCAGTGTGTGTGTGAAAGACAGACAGAGAGCACGTATCACACTAATAAACACAGTCAGAGTGGATATTAATTAACCTGCTGCAAAGAGCATTTGAAGCAGCATTTGTAAACCATCAGGGCAGACAACAGAGACACAAGCCTGTGTGATGCGCCCTTTTAATCTATCACTCATTCATTGTGCGAGAAAATTAGACCTGAATGATTTTTAATATGCAGCGACCGCTCAAGTGTGTAATGTAATTAACTTTAATTAGGTCGATTGATTAGCCTAGCACTGAAAGGCCCTTGGCTGATTGCAACAGGTCATGCTGATTGTTCTGGCAGGTTGGGCCGTACCTGTTTTTATCTCCTTGCAAACAGACTATTTAGAATACATGTCAGAGCGTAATGGGAAGTCAGTCTTTCCTTGCAGTCATTGCCTGTTCAGTCTTACAGTCAGAAAGCCATGTCCTCATGAAAAGAACAATAAAATGTTGCTGCCTTGTTTACTGGTGAATTTAGCTGAACTGGTCTTAATACTCAGGCAAAACAAACCAAAGTGTGAAAATGAAGTCAAGGACCGTTAAATTTAAACTCAAATGTAAGAGGCTTATGTTCTGGAAATGTCGGAGCTGTGAAGCTTGGTGCGTGTGTGCATGATTGAAAACCCGTTTTCTGAAAATGTGTTTTGTCGGTAGTTTTTCCTGACTTCCATTTTCCCCCTGCTCAGGGTAAAGCCATCGGCGTCGGCATCGGCTGCATCCTCGGCATGTTTCCTCTGCTGTTCTTCAAGGACGACGACGAGAAGAAAGAAGGCCAGACGGAGGCGAAGGAGAAAACACAACCACCACCTGCTCCAACAGACAGCAGCAAAAACTGAAACTGTTGTCAACTCGCTGCAGACAAATACTATTTGGAATCCATTAGAATACTGGGGCTGACTGTGTCTGCTGGACTGGAGTGTATGGAAATGTCATTGACCCCCACACAGTCTAATATCTCTAACCTTAAGTTTGCAAGGCCCAGTCAAACTATCAAAGGTATTCTGAAGAGGATTTTAGATACTATTTGAATGTAGACTTTGAGAACTCTTTAAGCACAGGGACCTGACCTGTCTCCTGACAAGAGACAGCTGATTCATTGGACTGCTGCTACTCCAACTATTGCACCGTAACCTCACCATGTTTCGAATGGCCGTCACGGGCCGAAACTCATTTATTTCAAACACACTGCAGTGACCTCTTTCTCTCCTCTGCTCCGAGTCTGTTGAATATAGAAACCTCTGACTCTAGACGTTCTGATGGTAAGTGAGAGTAATTGATCGTCTGAGGGCTCAGTAAAAGATCACGACAAACTTTGGAACCAATGTAAGAAAAAAAAAAAAAAGCTCATTTAGAAAAAAAAGAATCCTCAAAGTATCTTTCATTTTGACATTGAAGGTTTCTTGAATATTATCAGAAGAGACATGCCAATGGCTTGATTCAGCAGTGTTGAAACCACGCTTTGAAGGACTTTCTGTCTTTCCTTATCAGTTGTTGAGGTCGATGAATCAAGGAAAGAAGGTCACTTTGCATATAAGGATGCACCCTTCCACCTTAGTTTCATTATTAGTTTTACAAGCATGTCTGCCTTTTGATGATGTCTTAAAAAGTCCTGCCTCGTTCACACCTGAACAGTCAGCTTCTTTTAGTGAGAATGCAGTCAGTTAAACACGTAACACCTGCCAGGTGCTTCTTTAGATTTTAATGTTTTTGTTGCTGATGAACTTTATATGATATGTGATAATCACCCAGAGCAGCGACGTGCACAAAGCGTCTCCCCTGTGTACTGGATGTAACCGGGACAGTGCAGTTCAAAAGAATCTCTTGATAGTAGATCTCAGTCGAGTTGAGCAGGAAGGAGAGAAATCGAGAAAGACAGAGAGTAGCCATGAAATGCCAACACTGAACCACCTGAGACCTCTGTCCCATTTGCACTAACCCTGTAGCTCCATATGAAGAATCTCCTCCAGCTCTGCATCAACCTGCAGCTGAACTACATGTCTTTCATGCAGAGACAGTGATGCGGCACCAGGCATCTAGTCCAGTTTCCATTATGGAGCCATGTAAGAACAGTCTAATTAACACACAGCTGCATTTTTTCCTATACCTTTAGATACATTGTCTCTGCTCTGCTGCCCTCCGCTGGCTGAAACTCAGAGAAGGTCGTCACTTCAGTTTATACCTCACACTGTCACACACATGTGGTTGTAAATTATCACCTATTTGCTTTCCCTGTTTAGTATTCAAACCCCTCAGTGTGTAGCTGCTCAGCTTCCCTGGCATTAATTTATCACTTTATGATTACTCTTTTTCACTGTTCTTATTTTGAATTGCAAACTAGGTCATCTGGCTTATCTGCCAGCCAGGAAACACGAGGGCAGAAAGGATATATTTCCACACCTTAATTCAGCTGTCACTCATTTCCTAATTAATCTTTCGAAGAGTTCTGCGTGTCACCTACTTGCTCATCTCATCAGCAGAACTGAAGACTGTTTATGGCGTCGAATCTGTTGAAGTTGAAATGAAAGGAAGCTGCCACGTGTAACAGAAAATTTATTTATTTTTGTTATAATATTCAGACTTGTATTCATGTTTGTTCTCATTGAATAACCTCTTTATCTCAAAGGACAATGTTAAGAATAGAAGATATTTGTCAGCACAAAAACACCTCTGTGAGCAAACTTTCAACGGGAGAGACTTTGCTGCTCACTCTGTGTTACAGTCCATAACTAAACTTACTAAAGACGCTCTGAAGACTTACCCTGTATAAGGTTGTTCTAGTTATTTATTATGTTGGTAACAGTGATTCTAAACAATGATAGAATGAAGAAAATGTACAAAGAACTGAACATATTTATGTAGTTAGGATTTTTGATCTGATTGCTTGATATCCACCTTGCATGCACTGCTAATAAAAAAAAAACTACTGTACATGTTTACTTTGTAAGAATCATAAAAAATTGTGAAATGTTCTAAAATTTATGCATTGCAGCAGGATACGAATCACTGGAGGTGATACAAACATTAGTGACTCAGGCTGGATTTAAAGCAAAAGATCATATTTTTGACTGTTGTTATAATGTAGATTTAATGGCTGTAGAAACAGTAACAACGCACAAGGAATCTCCTTTTTAGACGGCCAATGATAAATACAGATAGATCCTAGCGGGATTGTGTGTTTTTGTGCAGGCTTGCAGAGGTTTTGCAGACTGGTAACAGTGTGGAGGTTTGGACAGTGTGCGGGGTGGATCCTTGGGAAAACTGCTTGATGGACGAAATGTGATGATAGTAATAGTTCGCAATAATAGTAGCAATTTGCCTCCTTGCATTGGATCGTTAAATTGCCTATCTCAGTGCTTTAAGAGTGAAGGTCAGTCATGGTAAGAAAATATAATCTCACTGTCAAAATACTGTAATTTGGGGGCTATTTATCCTCCATTCATGCTGCACTGCATCACTAAACATATTTGTGTTGGGAGGACAGGAGATGTACAGTTCACAGAGCTGAGAGTTGATATATTGTAATTTTATCTTTGGAAAACAGGTTGAATGTTGAATCAAAGATGACTGAAAAAGCACATTAAATGACCCCTCATTAGTTTCCTTCTTGATGTGTGAAAGACAGCATGTTGAGTGCACACTTAAAGACCTTTTTTATTTTATATCTGCTGGTATTTTTGTGGACTGTAAGCTGGCTGCCTTTATTAGTTTTGTTGATAGGAATGCATTTGATGAAATTCGAAGTTATTTTTGTTTTCAGTGTTTGCATGGACCTGTTTTAGTTTAGATTTGGAAAGTTTTACTAGTTGGACATATGGAGGCAGGAGTCATGGGCCAGGGGCATTTCAGTGCATAGACGTGAGTGTCCTACAGTTTATAGTACATGGTCCAGTATTTGTCGAGCATATTGCAACTTTCTTCTCCAAGCTACCAAAAAGTTGTCAATGTTGGAGTTGCATGCTAAAATCTTTGAAAATGGAGAAGGGTTTTCAGCCGTGCTCGTGGCTTTGCTCCATGGTTGGTCAGTTGATCCACCACTTTGGTCCAGACTGGAAAATTTCAACAACAAATGACATTTTGTGACATTCATGGTCCCCAGAGGATGAACTTTACTGAATTTGGTGATTTGCTCCAGGGTCAATTGGTCAAAATGACCTTTGTTGCATTTATAGAGCAATGAACAGCTGCTGTTGCATCAAGAGCTCTGAAGCCTTAACTTTCTAGGAACTGAGAAATAAGGCCTTGGTTTTCATGTAGCCATCATCAGGATTTGAGTTTACCCTCTGAAAGTGGCACAGCATTCTCAGTAATCCATCAAAATCAAGTTAAAATATGAAAGTCAGAAAAATTTGATCAGTTTTAAATGAATTTCACACAACACATGCACGCAGATTTGCTTTATTCTCCGCTACACAGTACAAAAAAAAATCCCCCCCTTTTGCAATGAGTGTAAATGAGTTTAAAAGCAATGAGATAAAATCTGCATAACATGGATTAAAAACCTGATTTCTTCCGTGTTCTTGTGTCTTTGCAGCAATATCATCTCCAGTATGTCTGACAGTCTGGATGACTTTATTTTGTGACATGGTGCTATAAAAATCATTATTGCTTCCTGTCAGTCATATACGAACACATTTAACATTTTGTTTGTTCCAAAGCATACAATCAGTGTGTGCTCTGTACATATGTAAAAAGACGAGAGAAATTAAAATGACTAAGTAGGATGAATATAATATAGAGAAAAATGGAGTAGAGACCGTCAAGTGTCCGTCTCTGTTTGATGTTATGTTATTTTTTATTTTATCTGCTTTGATTAAACTACTATCACCTGGCTGCAAACATCTGGCCTGATGTTAGCTCTCCCACTACATTCTGCATGATTATTACAAATTTTAGTTTATGGCAAATGTAATTTATCTTTTTTAAATTTTTTTTTTTAAGTGTTTATTTGTTCACTTGTAAGTTGATCTTTTATAATATATGCTCGAAGAAGAAATTATTCTAGAGACTGAGGCAGGTGAGA
The DNA here is from genome assembly GCA_025331565.1 of Holacanthus passer. Taxonomy (NCBI): domain Eukaryota; kingdom Metazoa; phylum Chordata; class Actinopteri; family Pomacanthidae; genus Holacanthus; species Holacanthus passer. Next base: position 6,916,875 of record JAFREQ010000012.1, on the reverse strand, counting down.
TATTCACTAAACTGTATTCAGCACTGTGTGTCCTACCTGAACAGGTGCAACAATCAACACACACGCACACATACATACAGTCCTGAGAGGAGGTCTCATCAGTCTGATTAAATGAAAACACCTGTGTTTGGATGTCCTGTGTGTCTCTTGTAGCTGCAGACACACTGTCAACCTTAAACTGATTATATGATACAGCAGTGAGCTTTTTCTGATCGAATTTTGGCTAAAAAAGTACTGAGAACTAATACCAATGGATATTTATTTACTGATTTACTGATGAGATAATCTGTTGGCACTTCATATAAAATGTATTGTGAGATATCAGAAGACTAATGCGTGTGTGAGCCCCTCATTACGATCATTATGAATAATAACTTGCCTTATAATTTTAGAAGCACAGACTGGCTTTATGGTAATGTGCTTATATGCATGTCATTTGTTTCTATGAACAGAATTCACTGCAGCTACTTTGGTATTATAGAAACACCTTTTGCAGAGATGATTAGGAGTAAAAGCAAACTGAATGCAGGCAGCACATCATGAGGAGCAAAAGCAAGAGCACAAATCATTATAGTTGCAAATAAGTTGTCTTTCAATATTGCATTAAGCAGGGACAGTGATGCTCATTTGGTAACGAGCAGGAATCAGACAGAAATAAAATGAGCTGAACTGCTGTCTCCCTGCTCCAGAAGTTGTGTACACAGAGACGCTGAAAGAATATGTTACTATATTAAAATGTTTAACTTGTATATATAGACATAGTTTTAAATAATGTCAAATATTGAATTGACTTTACCTGGTCCCTCCAGACGCTCACCTGTGCACTGAACAGACATGGAGGATCGGTTGTTTGTAGGAAATATGCTGAGGGTCTGTATTTCTCCAGCTTGAGTCAGTCAGTGTGAGATTGATTGTCCTGTCTGTGTAGAAAATCAAATCAAAATGCCAGTTTAATTAAAAACACTTTTCTCTCTAAAGACCTAAAGCAGAACACACTCCAGCACTGAAGTGATTCAAGGATATTTTGTTGTAGCTTGTTTTCATCTTTGTCCCATTTCCGTCTTTCCCCCTGGCTGTCATTAGTGTGTGAGTTCAGGCTGGATCAAAACACACACACACACACACACACACACACACACACACACACAGAGGGGAACAGACAGGTGACACAAGGGACAGAGCTGCAGGCACTTTAAGAACATCACCAGAGATTAGACACCTTGGGACAGACATCACTTAGAGAGTGTTCGACTGTAACAGATTGAAAACAAATACGACTCGCACGTGGAATTATTAAATAGAGGTTTTACTTGTTCCTAAAAGACACTTCACTTAAATCAGAATACAAAAATCACATCTGTCTTCAAAATGGATTATTATTCCTCATTATTATTAATTACATACCAAATGAAAAAAAAATGTTCAAACCTTGACAAATAAAAATGCATTTCACTGAACCTTTATTTGTTACTCAAATGTTTTTATACCACTCACTCTTTCCTCTATACAAACAATACTTAAATGAAGCAATAAGTGGGTAACGAGAAAATATCACACACACTCACAGTCAGTACATTTGATCACACATACATCTGTAAAAACACATACAAAAATATCTTCATAATCAGTATTAAGTCATTCAAATAGCTGCTCATACTAACAACACATTCACACTGTGTATGTGCCACTCATCATCATTTCCCTGCACTAAAAACAACCGCAGCGTGCAGACATGCAGCGCCATGAACACCTTACTCACAGAAACACATTTAAGTTAATAATGCTTTGACTGACAAAAAAAAATCTATGTTAAAGCAAAGCCATACTTGGGACGAGTGTTTTCACTTGGCAGCACCTCTCCAGCAGTTTGGGTGCAGTCAGCTGTGTCAGTAGCTGCTGTGGATACTAACTATCACCATCGGCATTCAGCACCAGCATTGTTTTTACAGGTCCCCAGAGCAGTTTCTACTGACGCTTCATTAACTCTGAGAGAGGTACTACTGTGCAGTTCCACATTAAAATAATCAACAAACATTAAATATCGCCATCTTTACTCCAACAGGTTTAAATATTTCATCAGAGGGAGATTTGTTCTAATGAGCCGAGGGAGAACAGTTGAATGTGCACATTCCCCTCTTCTTCTTGAACCCCCCTGCGGTGTGCATTTAATAATTAGTGTTAATTTGATGCATGTACCCTCCTCATGTCTGTGAACTTGTCACAGCTATAGTAAGAAGTGTCATTTTTATGTGACACTGACAGAGAAATAAAAAAACAAGTGTGCATGCGTTTTGATTTTTTTCCTCTTGTATAAACAGACTCTAATTTGAGGCTTTACATATTAATTACATTAGATGTTTGAGTTAATGTGTTTGCAGTCGTCATAAAGATTCAATTCCAAAGCAGGTAATAAGGTGCATTAAGATTGTGTCTCCAACATGATTAAACAGATACACATGTTAATATGCTATAGCCAAAAGAAAGAAGTTGCATTTTCATAAGACGACCCACTGAAAGGGACGACCTGATATTTTCAAGTGCAAAGTCATTTTTTTCTTCACCAGGCATTGTTACACTACCAAAAAAAAAAAAATTCTTGCATTGCAATTTGTGAGCATTTTTAGCAAACCTTATTATAACCAACCCATGAATGTAGCTGAGAGCTAACATGCCAGCCTGCAGCAGATAGCACCATTAATAACCAAACCACTGTGCCACTTTTCAAACTCCCACTGCTCCCGAACCTCACACATGTTAACATCTTGATAAACGAAAAATAACAGAATAATAATTCATATTTGTTTTCACCGTGCTCATCATCATAAGCATCACCCTCTGATTCATCAGCTTCGATTGTGCAAAAGTAAAAGACAGTGAAGAGAAGAAATTGTGAATTTTGGTGAGGAAGTGTAATATCGGTGGGAAAAAAAAGTTTCAGTCAGTCCCTATTGGTTTACCTTCATTACTTCATTCAGCAGAGTTCAGGCAGTGCAAACAACCAGCAGATGTCTCTGTTCAATCAACCTGCAGCTGCTGATAAGTTCTGGTAAATCAACATCTTTCAAAGAACCACAGATGGAACACAGCACCCTGCTCCGACTGAGAAGAAATACATTCGATTCATATTTTCCATTCTTAGCGTGTGCAATGGTTTCCTCTCCAAAAGAGGAAAATTCAAATGCATTTCCTCTCAAGCTTCACCACAGCCTCTTGTTCACTTACTCTGTACCATGATGGCAGGTATCCAGCCCCGTTCACATGGTAAATACTATCACATTAAGATGTGTGTGTTCAATTCCCTACTGCTTTAGCACAAAGAGAGGTTTCTTGTGGAAAGTCTGGCCACTTTTATTAAATTATTGAAAATTGTATGCTTGTGCTTTCAACTCTCAGCATCAGTGTGTGCTCATATTGCACCACTTCATCACTCGCTACAAATGGTGCGACGCAAAACAACATAAGCAGGAGCTCGCTGTTGTAATATCACACAATGGGTTCTTTAACCATTTGTTAGCTTCTCTTTTATGTTTACAGGGGTGTAGCGAAAGCCCATGATTATCCATAGAGGCTATAATAAAGTGTTTACTTGTTCTACAGAATAGTCAAGTGTCCTCACCAGGAGGAGCTGCCATCCTGCCTTAAAAGACTTCATTAGTAATGGTTTCACTGGAAAATGTGAGAGCTGCATGGGCTAATTGGTATTTCAAGTGTCTTTCCACCAAACCAGCACAAACTAACTGGGAGAAATACCACAGTCCACAGTTTTTCATGACAAGGTCCACACACACACACACACACACACGCACGCACGCACGCACACACACACACACGCACGCACACACACCCAGCCCTCTCTCTCCTCTTGGTATGCTCTTTTGTTGTGGCCACACAAGGGCAGCCTTTGTATGCCATCACACTGAGACCGAGTATGAGCATGTCTAAGAGAGAGTATGTGCATACGTATTTGTTTCCTAGTGTCTTGTCTGTTTATGCATGAGTGTGTGTGTGTGTGTGTGTGTGTGTGTGTGTGTGTGTCTGGTATTTGCTCCCTGTTTGTGAGCTGCTCTCCCACTGTGCTGGCTTAGATCCCCCCCCCCGTCAGTAGGATGGTGCAGATAGAGGACAGGACAGAAAGCGAGCCTCCTTTCTCTCCTCACACTGTTGCATTGTTGTTGGAGCAGGCAGGCTGGTGTGGAGATGGCCATGGAGGGGGACCAGGAGGAGGAGAGAGGGGGGGCAGGTGGAGGGGAAAGTGGAGGAAGGCCAGCGTCCCGGTGGTCTCGATGGTGGCGGTACCAGAGATGTTCTCTCAGCTAACCTCCGTCTCTCCAGTCTTCCTGCTGAGCTTATGTTTGATGGATTGTCTTACAATATGGCAGAAAAGCTCTTCCCATGTACAACCAGTGCCACGGGTTGAAATCCTGTATCATATTGTACCATCAAAGGTTTTGTCCTAACTCTTTACTCGGTCCCTAAAAAATAAATAACACAATGTTTTCCGAAAGTTGGCTTCCCAGTTTTATGGATTGTTGGAGGTGGGACGAGCCACATGTGAGCCACTCTATTCCACATCACCCCAGGGTCCCAGGGTGTTGAGCCAGCCAACCAGTGCTTGGATTGGCAAGGCAAAGAGTCTCCATGCTGGATGTCTGGTGGTATTATTTAAGGCTAACTGATGGGGGCGTCCAAGCTTTCCCCAGGAACTGAGGAAGAACTCTAAAACTACGTGGGCTTCTTCCAACATCAAGAGGTGTAGCAGCACCTGATACTCGAATATTGGCATCATGTGGTAGCAGGTTTTCTGAGGCTGATGTGAGGTGAGCAAACTCAGCTGAAGAGGGGAAAGGTTGGCTGTGGTCCTCAGTCAGTCTTGTCTTGTAAGGTTAAAATGCTGCTGGTTGAGCTGGGTGGAGTGAGGAGTGGCTGACACTGGATAGTCCGTGACTTAAAAGGAGGAGGGGTTGAGATACCTCACTGGAAGAGGAACTGCTTTCCCTAGCAGGGATATTCACTTGCCTTTGAGAGAACACCGTGGACTGAGAGCCTGGTAAAAAAAACGTGAAGGGGGGGGGGTCAGTCTACTTTGTCATTGTTGTTGGAGTGAACAGGCTGGCACTGGTCTGAGCACGAAGACGAGAGGGAGGAAGAGGTGGAGGACAAGGTTTTAGTGGTGGCAGAGGGTTCCCTGGGTTTGTGTTTCTGATGCAGGGCAATCGCAGCCAGAATGCTAATGAAGTGCACGTGGAAGTACATAGACCTAGAAAAGAGAGGAGGAAAAACAGAGTGTAACTTGCCATTAATGGACTGTCAGGGGAAATGTTGATCAGTAGGAAATAAGTTATAGAGCAGGCCACAAAATATCATATTAAAAAGTTAAATGCGTTATAGTTTTTTAAATGTGTAATAGTTTTTTTTAAATGTTCCAGCTTCTCAAATGTGTGTACTTTCTGGTTTACCTAGTCTTCTATGATATTAAGCTGAATGTCTTCACTTTGTCATTCACTCTGGGCATTTTTCACAATTTTCTGACATTGTATAGGCAAACAACTGATCAATTAATTGACAAAATAATCATCAGATTAATTGATAATGAAAACAACTGACTTCTCATGTAAAGGTTTTTTGTGATACACATCCTACAGGGGCCTGTGTATGTAGATGCAGTCTTCACAGGCACACGAGAAAGCAAGATGGCCACCTCACAACAGCAAAAGAAGAGTTTCTTTGTTTGCTGTATTTGGCTGAGCAACAAAAAGAACTCAAAAAAAGAAAAAGGGTGTGTGCGCCGCTTGTCAAGAATAGGACCAAGGATAGGGAATACAGTGTACTGGTGCACTGACGAGTAGAGGCACTTGTACTTGCACTTGTAATGCATAACGTCTGTGCAGTAGCAACCTTTGGGTGGCATGCAGACCTCTCCTCTGACCTATTGGCTGATGACGATATTTACGTGTGTCCACACAAATGTGGCCAGCATAAACTGACCGAAAGAAAATAAGAGGACTAAAGACGACTTTTACATACCTGTAATAAACCAAAGTGGGCTCTACTGCAAGAAGTAGAAAAGGCATGACAGTGTAGCAGATGGCCAGCTGGGTGGCCGCCCAAGTTAAGATGTCATAACCCAGCTTCAAACCTCTGAAGCCCACGAAGTAGTGGCGAACAGACTTCCGTACCTGATGGGTGAAGACAGATGAACAACAGTGAAAGGACTTAGTAACCCAACGAAGTCACATGAGAACTTATTACCTTCCTTTGGATGAATTTCAATGGCTAAATGTAAAATGTGACAAACTTAACTCACATACAGGAAAGAAAGAAAGAGCCAGACCACAGTTTTGGAATAAAAAGTCAATTCAAGCCCTTCCTGAATGCCTTTTCTGACAGATAAACATTTCCAGAATCACTTTAACACTATCAGGAAGTGTTTTTGTTCGCAGTTATAATAGGAAAATGTTAATGTTTGCGGAAAATTAATAAAGCTATCAAAACTGAAAATTACCATTTGTCATTTCCTTCCTGTGTTTCCTCGCACGCTAAAGTATTAATTTGAATTTCCAGAGGAGGTGGAGTACTCACAGCTCGTGCAGCCATGGTGATGGGGATGGCAGTGATGAAGGTGAAATAGTACCCTGGATAAACTCCGTGCCACAGGGCGGACAGGAAGAAGGTCAACCCCAACCTGTGCTTGGGCGCTCGGTCATAACACACCCTGAGGAGATTTGAAGAATCAGCCATATTCAAAATGTGAAATGGAAAGATGCGTAAATGCTAAGACTAGCAGCACTCACGTTTTGAGCCAAATTCCTGTTCGAATATTCCAGTTGTCTATAAATGTCTTGAAGCTGGTTGCGGTCTGAAAAAAAGATCAATCAATAACGAAAAGCACATAACAGTAGGCGTGTGCTCTGTTCCTTAAGTCATTGCCAGACTTTGACCGACATGAATTGTGCATGAAATTTAGTACAGAGAGACCTGTTCTTTGAATAATGTAAAACACTGAAGGTACCTCAATCCCCAAGATGTTGATGTTGCAAATGAGGTCCCAGGATGGCTTTCCATTTTCATCCATCCCCAAGAAGCCATAACCTGCAGCGTTGTTGACTGCATCAGCTGACAGGATGAAAGAAAAAAAAAAAATCATGCGGCTTTCATGGCAATAACAATGCAGCTCATGTTCTCATCGTATTACCTGATAACTGAACACACACACACACATACACACAGCGATTACCTAGTGTCCAGGCAAAGTAGAATTTAGGCCTTGCTGCTTGTATGGAGAAGAAAGCGTAGGTGAGTCTGGTGAGGAAGGGGGCGTTGCTGACAAAGTGGGGATCCGCGTTGTGCATTATCGGCAAGGACCGAGTCACAGTGAGGAAGAAGAGCATGCAGCCGCAGCAGACCAGCAGCTTTCGACAGACAGCGTTCTGCAGGGAAAAGGAAAAACTGGACCTTCACTCCAAGGTTACTCCAAAATGAGGTCATGTAGAGACCAGAGGAACTGAGTCACATTGAGTCAAAGATTTTGTTTCTTTAAGACATTTAATATGTTTGTGGTTATATTTATGGCCATTTTTGAAAATAGAGCAAGTTGCAACTAAGCTGAATAATCAATCTAATTAATGGTGGAATGATGCGTGTTATGATTTCGTGCATTCACCACAATTTTTTCATTTTTTTTCTTATTTGGCTTCATACAACGATAAGCAACGATAAGGACATACAGAAATATTGGTTTGTTGCTCTGCTCTTCTGAATCTGGTTACACTTTCTCTCTAAACTGGAAACTGTTCCTATTGGCTGGAACAGATTGGATCTGTGTACAACTCTGGATGCCCTGATATTATTGGACGTAGAGGACACTAGTCTAAATGAGTCACATGTCTGCTATTGAATAACTCCAGCCGTTTAGGAGACATTGTTCCTAGTTAGTCCACACCAGCCCAACAGCAGGCTGATGACATTTTCAGATAAGACAGGAGAGCAAAGTAGAAACAGTGTCTGTCTCACCATGTCCCTCCTGACACGACTGGAAAAGTGTCACTGAATGCCAAAATGAAACTAGCAGAAGTCTGCAGGAGTCCCAGGTTATGCTCTGCCATTAAATACAACCAGAGGCAGGAACCAGACATACATTCATGAACTTACCACAGGTGAAGGGTCCGGTGTCTTATCATAGCCGTTCTGCCCGTTACACGTCCCAGAGTGCTGCCGGAGCCTCCTGCTGACATGTCTGCCTTCTATGAAGTCTATGTAGTCCTTATAGTTACTGCACGGTCCCACCAAGACGCTCAAGAAGTTCAGATTGTAACTCAGGTACTCGATGAGAGAAGGCCTCACGCTGCAGGAAGAACAGTAGAAGAGATCTTTGAGAACAGGACACAGAGCCCCTTTATGTTCAGTGTATCAGCAGGTATCACTTCAGGTGAAATGCAACAGTGTTGCTGTGTATTTTCATCCAGGTCGGGTGGAAATGTGAGAAAAGCATGCCATTTATTTTGATATACTAAAATGAACCATCGAAAAAGGGGGGGGTCCTCTAAACCTGTATTATTGCCTGGCAGATAAAACTTGAAAAAAACATGAAAAGCAAACATTTAGTGCGTGACAGAAAATGACTTTCACCGAGAGACAATCTAAATGTTATACATACATACACACCAGAACCAGAGTTGGGCTCGACAATAAGTTATGAAATGTAACCATCTCCAAATACTGAAGAACCAGGAAATCATAGCTTTTCAACATGGTTGCTGATTCCTGAAAGCAAAGTACTGATCTACTGAGCTTCTGTCTACATTCCTAGTTATGCATGCTTCAAAGCATTTTTTTATAATATTTACAGTATAATCAGAATCAGTATCAGCAAAATCTAGGTGATGTTCAAACCGACAGGGAGTGCAGGACTCTAAAAGTGACCTAACAAACATGAGATGAGTCATCACACAAGAGCAACAACTATGTGTTATGATCAATTTTTGATTCATTTTAAAATCTATTTAAAATAGCATGCATGGTACTCTGATGAATGTGGTTTTATCGATTCACATGCATCAACATGTAATATCTTCCATGCAAAATGAAGTCTCTTTTTCTCAGCATGCTTTTTACATGAACAAGCTATTCACCATGATTGCATCTCCTTGTCATTGTCCTTCGCAGCTAAAGGAAAAGAAACAGTTATTCTTTAAATGAGGCGTTAGTTCAGATGCAACCTTCTGTGCATACACACTTTGATGGGTTATATATCATAACCATTACCAGATACATATTAATGCTACAGTGTAAACTAGAGTGTGTGCACCTCAAAGGGCAGGTTTAAAAGAAAATCAGCTAAATTCAGTAGGGAAAAAAAGAAGAGGAATCACATCAGAGACCTCTACTGAAAGCGTAAAAGTCCATCCCCTAATGTTTAACACTGAAACATGATTATCACTGTATAAAAGAACTAACTGTAGTCATTAGTATGTTTGTATGTTAGTATTTTGTAAAAGTGAAAACTTACTTTATAGCCAGAGGCTTCTGCTCTGGGGTCAGTTGTTCAGATTTCTTACACATACCTGAAAAACAAAGAGATGAAGTCATCACTAATCTGTTTGGAAACCCTCATTTATCAAATTATACATTAAATAATGGCTGAATGTTATTTAGCTGCTTCAGTGTCAGGGTCCTGGTAGTGTGCATGCTGGCTCACTGTCAAAAAGTCTGCAGTGAAAAAGGTCTGTCTTGACTGTTAAGTAAGTTAAGAGCATGTTGCCTCCACTATTAAAAGCTTATATGTCTGCACATTGGAGTGTGTTTGTGTGCATCCTCTCCTCTGCTTTACCATCATGGAGCTGGAAAGCTAGTGTAGTGATCTTCTGGGTTACTATCATCAGAGGCCTGAGGGAAAAAAAAGATTTTATTGGTTAATCAACAGTATAAAAAAAGCTGATATCCAATGCTGAAGACACGCTGCTGGTAACTGATGTTTAACACTGACTTTGTGGAGATTGTGAGGGGAAAAAAAATAAATATATGCACCGAAGAAAACACATTTTTAATACATATTGATTTTCATAAGTGGCTCTCACAACACCTATAATATGATACATAAAAGAACCTGATAATCAATGAGGTAATAAATAGTGACATTCTGGTGTTTTTAACCTCACAAAGCCAGCCTGACATAAGTGGGCAATGTCTCTAGTGCTGTCATCATGCTTTTAAATGTCTTTAAAACTCAAAAGCAGAGACCACTGACAGATCAGCAAGCAGCATGTTTGTCTGATCAGCAGCAGGATTATTCATTCATTTATTCTACGACTGACGTGAAACAAAGCATGTCAAGCAAACGCCTACTGAGCCTCTGCGGCCACAGAAATTATGTCCCCCGCATGAATTAGTTCATTCTTTTCTAGTGTCAAGTCAGGTCACTTATTACTCCAAAGCAATTCATTCAAATCCTTAAATTTTCACTAAACCTTTGTCTCTCTTTGAAACCAGCACAGCCTGATCCTCCTCTTGTCGAGTTCAAAGTGTTCAAAAGAAATTCACAGTCTAAAGCTGTTTACACTATTCTACCAACCATCAAATATTCTGTATTTTCACACTTATTTGCAATGCAACAAACAGTAAAATGTAATAACTTGTTTGCACATTTAACACTGGTACTTCAGACTCTGTCATCCAGAATAACATGCAATACACAGCTGTACAATGTAAACAGAGAAGGAGTGTAAACAGCAGTAGTAGGTGAACATACAATGTGTGTACAATAACTCATGTTGTGTCATGTTTCCTTTACACTGTTAAGATAAGTTAGAAGTTCTGGCTGGAAGTGAGGAGACGATGGAGGGCACTGAGGTCTGGTACAGTAAGTCTGAACAGACTAGTTTCACACCCCCTCAACTGGTTTCATTCACAGATAGAGACCTCTCTGTCCCAAGAATGTGAGTGTGTGTGCACAAAGGCACACACAAACTACATCTCACACACATACACACACACACACTCTCACACACTAGTTCCTGTGTGTGAGTGGGCTGCATTGTGTGCACTGCATGGAAAAGCGAGGCAGAGAAGGACTGGTCGAGCGGCTGGCGGTGCCAGCTCAATGAGAGTTGGCAGTTGGTTTTAGAGAAACATTTTCAGGGTGTGCAACGCTCCACCACTGTGGCCTACACAGCCTCTGTTTTTCCATGCCGATTGTAAAGTTGGCTGTGTACACAATATTTTGACCCAGTTCAGTTTTCGGTCGCCTTTCTGCCAGATTGGAAAAAGATCAGCTTATAATAAATTCTCGAACAGCACACAGAGATTTTAGAGACAAACTCTGGATTAAGCGTGTTTGGCATCCTGCAACAGAGAGAGCAGCACAACATATCAAGGTGATCACAAAGACACTAAAACAGTAGCTATTACCAAAATAAATGTGTTACAAAATAAGAATCTTAGTTGAAATTTTTAAGTATTTCCTTTGGCACCTCATTACTTTATCAAAACCTGTGAGAGCAGTTACACATATGAACACCATCTGTGTGTTTCACAACCATGTATCTGTCCAGTTCGCAGGTTTAAAGAAGCTGGTTCTCTAATTCAATATAGGTCCCTACCAAAGGCTGACTCACAGGCCTGGCTGCTCATCACCAAAGTCACGCGGAGCTTAAGTGAGGCTGCCAGCAAATTCATCCACAGCAGAACTGGGCAAAGAAGTTGCTGAATACAGGAGCCACCAAAGTCAGCTGTCACCTTTTTAAAAGAACAACTGCACACTGAAAACACTCTTTATCTCTGGTATGAATTATTTTCCAATACATAACCACTGGTACCACCTCAGACATTATCCTGGCAAAAATCTGCAGCTTCATGTTATTTGTGTGGTTTTTGGGAGGCTCAGCTCTCTCTATGAAATGTGGTTCACAATGAGATAACCAGTAAGTTAACAAATCATAATGCTCTTCATCAAAGCGATCACATGTCTTCAGTGTGAAAAAAAAACAACAACGAAAAAAAAGCTTTGCGCCATTTTGAATGACACAATCTTTCATTCATGAAATAATGAGCAATGACAGAGAGGTCACTGCCCCCCCTGCTGCACTAACTTCTCCCTTTATAACACAACAAAGTCACATTGCCATTAGGCAGCGAGTACTTTAACTCTACCTGGCTGGGCAGTGTCAACTGTGAACAATCCACACCGCTCCTTTGTAATCAGTGCTGTTGTATTTACACAAGGTCGTGGCACTGGTGACTGTGTGAGCAGGCACAACACAGCTTGGAAGCGTTAACTGATAACATTAGAGCTGCTCTAAAACTGAAATGACTAATATGCTGTCAACATGAAGGTGTGGTGAAGAGAGAGGAAAACAGGTGGGGCAACCAAGTTTTTCCTTACCCAGAGAAGTCAGTGGACAGTATCCCATAGTTAAAGATGAAGACTCTGCTCACTTGGCACGCTGTCAAGTAACCCATCGCCATCAGCATGGAATACCTGCATGTGGAGGAATGAACAAAACTGTATCAGACACAGGACAATTTGAGTGTTCTGGTGATAGATGTAAATATTACCACGTAGGGCTGCCACCTCTTGGTGAATTACTAATCATCTTAAAATGGATGATTAAGACATGGATTTCACTATATGCTCATTTTATGCTGATAAAGCTATTAGAGATTAGATTATCAGATTTGGTAGCATATGGGCAGGATTTGCCAATTAAACCAACACAGCCTTGTGTCTTACAGGGTTTTCCCACTTTTATTATATCCAGTTATTTATATTTATGCTGTTTATATCACCAGATGTTGTGAGAATAATGTCAGAATAATTGATGGGCTACTTTGGTTTTGTGGAAATGGTACTGTTCTCTCTGCATACTCGGCCTGACTCACAGGGACTGGTGGGAGCCTTTCTGACGTGTGCGTGCAGATGTGCTTAGCTCAGTTCATTGATGTCTGCTGTTTGTGATCGAGTAACAGCTGCTTTCAAAAATAGGATGCTGAGAACTGAGATTCTTGATCCATGAGTATTATCAACATAATTTTATTCATCAGTTTCTGTGGCTGCAAACCTTGTTAGTGTGCAATTGAAAACTGTAAATGGGCCTCAAATAATAATAAAAAAAAAACAGAGAGATTAGTGACATGTAAGTGACAACATGCGGTTGAATTAGACTAACAATGTATCTTTAATGATTTTGAAAGGTGAGATGATCTGCTACTTGTTGAGCTGACCTAAACTAACACTAAGTTACTACTAGATTATCACTAAGCATCTGTTTCAAGCTGGCTATCAAATGAATGGTTACACATACAGTGGGTCAGAGAAATGTTTCACTACAACAAGTTCCTAGAAGTTACAAATATTGACATTATAACATGGACACATCTGTGGGCAGGCAAAAGAGTGTCCTGACTTTGTCTTGATTCATCCACAGTCACCTCTCCTCACCCTGTGCCAGTCGTCAAGGTGTGTAATGTGGTATGTATGTTTAACTTGGGACACACTTTACATCGTGTTTTGCCTCCACATGTCCACAACAATACTGGTTTTATGTTCCTCTCCCTGCAGGTAATCCCTGTATTTGTGAATACCAGAGCAACCTGGCCAAACCTCTCTTATGTTATTCCATTCATGATGCAATACTACTATTGACACACTTGAGGTAATTTGTTTCAAGTCACCACACACACAAGCAAATGTGAAGAGAGAAATAGGCAACACACACGCAGTTCTACTGTGTGCACTGGTCGAACAGACTGGTCCGGCTGGCATGTCAGGCTGCCTGTCACCTGACATGTTTTAGTTTCTTTCAACAGCAGTATTTTTTGTTCAGGCCACACTTTAACAGAAAGATAATGATAATAAAGCAGTCTGTGTTGGAATGTGCGGGAGGGAGAAAATGAATGGGTAGATTCAAAAGGCGTGAGCAACAAGAAACATTTGTTTTTCAGATTGTAACGTTAAGAACTGTCTCTCAACAACAAAAAAAAGTTATCAATATCATTGCCATGATCAAGACCTAGAAATCTGCCCCAACAAATCCATGACATAAATAGTTTCTGGGCTGATCTTGTCTGACAAGTTTTATCAGAAAACAACTGTAACTAGTATTGCACCAATATTATGGAAGAGACGCGCTACTGTCATCCACCTGTCAGCCTGATGAAAGACAGACAGGTCAACCTGGTATGGACGCTTGTAGCAACTTATTGATTATGAAATACAACAGGTTTTTGTTTTCAAACCAACCAGGCAACCACACACTAACAATGGTATAGTAAAGTTTGCTCACACTTTTCCTGTCCAGATATGTGGCACTGATTTATTGCACAGAGCAATAAATAATTATTTCCAGCTAATATTTCATATGTTTCACTGTAACACATGTCAGTGCTGTACCAGTTCATAAATCATTTTATAATCCAACATTTTGTCTCCATAACACAGCTTTATCTCAGACCGACGCCAAGACTTACCTGTGCACATTGTTGATGTCAGCTTGGACAATGATCAGGTAGCTTGCTACCACCACTGTCAGGATGTGAACGGAGTACCTGCAGAAAAGGACACACACTATCAGAAAATGTGGATCATTACTATGATTTCAATAACACAGTGTTCTGTATTTAAAATTGAAGTATGTCTGTGATATGCTGGATCAAATGCCACCATAAACATTTTTCCTCTCTGTGTGCTCTGACTGTCTACAGCCTCACTGTCCTCCTATAATTATAAGCCTGTAGTGCTGTTAACATTCAGCACTGGTCTCTGCACACTGGACATCCACCCTGTTTCTTGGTCGGAAAGCTGGACAGATAAAGTCACCTATCACATATTTTCACTCAAAACATGTTCCTGATCCAGGCGTGTTACTGACTCAGTGCAGCATCACATGAAAGAAACTGGATGAACTACTCTCTGACTCAGCCACTGATGGATTCGCACAGTACCATCCGAAGCAGAAGATGAGAAAGGCGATGCCGAGGAGCGTGGCCACAGCGTGCCGGACCAGGGGATAGGCATGGCTGGGACTGAGGTAGAGGCGAAACCAGAAGGCAGCAGCCAGGGCGAACAGCTGGCAGGCCAAGAAATTCACCTGGATGTGAGAGATATTATACATTTAACTAAAAATATCTGCCTTTTGATACCTGACAAAAACAACCCCTAATGCTCCTATTATAAGATTAAAATGTTTCCCCACTTGTGTCATCACCCTCAGTGGTATCTTATCTCTACAAAGGGGTGCATAGTTTTGCAGTGATATCTGAGAAGCAATCAGATTATCTTTAAACCTTTGCATGCAACTCTTGAGTCTCTGATGCCATTTTAGAGAGAAACAACAACACAGAAAATCTCTCATCTACACCATCACAATTATTGAATCACTGCATGTCTCTCCAACAAGTAACATTAATGGACAGTGTATACAAAACACATAGTATTTACACGGCAGCATGGATGGAGAGATGCATTGATTGAGATACCTGGTCGAGAGGGAAGCCCAGGTGTTCACTGACAGGCAGCAGCCACTTGGATCCGGTGGTGTTCACGTTCATCCTGCGTCGTTTCCCCGCAGCGACGTCTCGATGCTCCCGGTTCGTTTTACTGCTTTTTTTTTTTTTTTTAACTAACTACTCACTGTTTTCTCTGACTGACAGACATGGTTCAAGCCCCGTGACAAGTCAAACCAGTCCACAGTGTGTGACAAACCAGGTAGGACACCTCCCTCCTCTCCGGACACAGCACCAGCTTCACGCATTCAGTGAAGTCACACGCACTGAAAACTCTTTTCGGGTCGTCGCTTTCAAAATAAAAGCGGCGCAAACTCAAGCGCTACAAATAGAAAGCAAATTATGATATGTGCTGTATGTTAGTAGAAAGCTGATCTAATGTCTTGTTTTATAACACAATGTAGTCGTATAACTTACTTTTTTTTAACTTATAATAACTCTCTCACAAATTTGGATTTTGTGCCTTCTTTTTAAAAAGCGATTGAATCTTATGCTTTTATTTTAAAAATAAACAAACGCGGGTGAACATCATATTTGAAGAGAAACTTGCGTGTTTGACGTTTAACTTTGGATATTGTAATATTTTTCACGGCACTTCCGGTGTCATTTAACATTGGTTTATTGATAAGGTGCCAGTCACTGTTTCCCCTTCCTCTATTTAAAATGAGTGACTCTTGGAAACAAACAAATAGCATAGAATAAAAAAATATGAACAGAATTTTAAAAAAAAAAAAGGTTGTTCAAAGACTGTAGCAATCACATTGATGCAGTGTGTACAACAAAATTATAGTGAGACATTTTCACTTTGTCAATGAAAATGGATGATAAGACAACTGCTGTTTTCCTGAAGTTTAAATATGAGTCAGTCCAAATCTTGTTTTGATATTGATGGATTAGTATGTGTGTGTGTGTAGCAGAGGGTACAAAGAAAGGTCATCAGCGAAAGGACAGAAAGCTTTTTCCTCAGAGACCGTGGGAGGGCTTACAGGGCTGAGAGTCAGATGAGAATAGATATGTATTAATTATTATGCGGTTAATGCTGTGAATCATAATTAATGCCCAAATGTCAGGTTTTGGCAGTGGCTCTGTGGAAACATACTGAGCACTTCACAGAGGGCGAGTCCAGGGGTGACATTTAAATTGAGGCACCAGCCTTAAATCCAGCCTTGAATGTTAGTGTTTCCTATTCCAATTAACATGGCATTTAACAGATTCTCATGAGTACATTTTCCCCTCTCTTGTAACACCCAATGCTGAGGTCAGAGGTCAAGATCAGCTACAAAATGTCAAGCTGAAGGGTCGTCTCTTCATCCTGTATGTTGTAATACCACCACAATTAATCTATTCTATAATAATCTATTTACTGGTTATAAAATTCATTCTGACCTATTAGTCATAGGGGTTACTATAATAGTAATACCTGTGTTATATGGCCTGTAATGGAAGCAGCTGTGGAAGCTTTTAGTCAAGAAACAGCAGAAATGCCACAACAAAACTACTTGTTATGGAGAATGGCCACTTCCAGAGCATTATATATTTCTCTGGTTATGGCATTGTACTATTATTATATATGTACTAATGTGTAAAGAGCATTAATATCATGATTGGTAAAATGTATTTTAATCTGAACACACATTTTGTATGTGAGATCTTAGCCATAGCTGTTATGTAAATGTAAATGAAGTATGAAATGTAGTGGAATAGAAGAATAAAATAGCATAAAAATTAATTACTCAAGTAAAGTACAAATACATCAGAATTGTACTTAAATACAGTACTTGAATAAATGCATATAATTCAGTCAGTTACATTCCACCAGTGAATGTAAACCTTTATTGGATATATTAATGTTCAGACTATACTATACATACAAGTCCAATGTATGCAATTTGTTGGTTTTACAGAATTGGAGAAGTCAGTTGAATGCTAACTTTGGAAATCTTTCAATATCATATGTGTAAAAACAGTGAAATATCTAAGTAAATATCTTGATTTTTTGCAAATATCCAGCTTTTAGTTGCAATGTAAGACACAGATTTGAATCAGACACAATGACCATCAGGGCTATGCTGAGGCACACAGGTCAGGTTTGCTTTGAGTCCAACAATGTGCATGACCTATACTGAAAATTAGAAGCACTGACCAGGAACCAAGAAGCAAAGCAATTAAATATGCAAATGTTTTAAAAAGCATACTCTACATGAAATAAGCTGGGAATTACATACAGGCCTCAAAGAAGTTGTGCAGAAAGCATAATGCATAAGGACAAACATGATACCAATATTACATATTAATAGCAATCTCAAAATTCAAATTAAACAACATTTTAGGAGTAAAATAGAGATGAGTGCATTTTATATCTTCTAAGATTTAAATAAAAAAAATGTATTTAGTATTATCACCATATTTCATTCAAATGGTTTAACTAAATGATTCAACACTGATCTGCAATCACGGCAGCCTGTTATCTTCAGTAGGTCAGTATTTAATGCCCAAAGACGATCTTGTCATTCTGACATCTAAGAGCCCACAAGAGTTACATTTGAAAAGGGGCTTCTAACATTATTAACATTAAACATACAAAAATCTTGTGGCATTAATTTACTATATCAATACAAAAGTAATAAAGAACTCAAATAATACGGATGTTAATAATATACCTATTGTGAAGTATATGGACAAAAATAGAATAAAAATATTATTTATGTCGAGTCTCATTTGTCATCCACCACATCAGCACAACTGGTAGGTTGCGCCACTTAGCGTCCGCTCAGGGAACACACAGGGCGTGACGAGTGACGTCGCCTGTTTACAACTGCCAATGAGCACGTGGCGCACGGAATCCTGCGCTGTTATTGGTCGAAACGACAGTAATATGGGCGGAGACTCGTCGATGAAGGACCAATGGCGCGCGGCATGTAAATTCCGTTTGAAACTTTCCCGGGAAATCTGAGTTTCGCGGGAGGGCTCTTGAGCGCGTAAACCGTATCCCTTCATTCATCAGGCCGTTTCCTGAAGCCATTTCTCGACGGGGGCAGCGAGAGTTGCGCTACTTTTTAATCCGTTGCATCTGCCTAAATGCACCATCTTCAGGAAAAATACTTTGCAAAAGTCGATGAATCAGACTCTCATCTTTACTTACGTCTGATTATTTTTGTCACCATTGCGGCGGATTAGCAGCCAGACGGGCTCGAAAGTACAGAGACAAGAAAGGGGTTACCCCGAATACGCAAGATGAGAAGAGGGATCTCCTCGGCTCCGGACAAAGTGATTTTAGCGGGGGTTGGGGGCTCTCCTCTGGACAATAATATCATTTTAACCACCCTCTCGGATCGTTTAAACCCTGCTCAATCCAACGCTACGTTTATCCAAATAATAACCACCCCACCGCCTTGCAACGTTACACAGACATCAAATGTGTGTTTATCCGAGCCTCAGATAAACAACATTTACACAACTCCACAACAAGCTGCAGCAAACGGAGCAGGACAACGACCCGCTCTGGGGAGACCGCCGGTAATCATCCACACAGCTCGTTTCAACATCATTTGGCTACAACTAGCCGCAAAACACCACCAAATGTTAGCTTGCTAGGCTAGTCGAGCTTGTTGTTCGGGCAGCTAGCATTAGCCGCTTTAGCCAGGGCATTCCCACGACTCAACCTAGCGAGGTGGCTAGCTAACTAACTACCGCTAGCTAAGTTACCCAAGTGGGTTGGTTAAGAGTTTTGTTGACTGCAGGCAAGCGAACGGCGAGTTTTAAGTTAGTTTAGCGTTTACAGAAAGCTGGAGCTGTCATCTAATAGCGTGCTATGCTAACTTCATGGTGCTTTTGAGCTTCACCCTTGCAGCCAGATGGAAATATTGGTAAGATGAATAACGTTAGCGGTGGCCTAGTGGCTGCTGTCGGTGTCTTAATTTGGGGGTTGGGAGGGGGGGATTGTTAGGCTGCTTGGCTCTTAGTTAACTCATTTTTAGCTTTGTAACAACACACGAGTGGCTAAACTTGCAAACATAGGAGCTTAAACGGAGCTAAAGCTGCACTTCAGTTTGGAAACTACTCGGTGGATATTTCTGCCAGTCGTATGTGAACATGCAAGCCAACTTGCATGAATCTTGACAATGTGTTAGCTTTCAATGCTAGCAGCAGTATTGATCATGAGAGGACGTTACTCGTCGTCGGCCTTGACCTTAATTTTGGGTTTTGTGTCCCTCTCTTTTTTTGTAAATAAAGTAAACGACATGGTGCCTTTCATGCCAAGTGAAGTGAAACTCGAGTTTGTTGCTTTAGTGCTGACTGCACGTTTCCTGTGTTCTCAACCTGCACAAACCACACAGAATAGTTTCAGCAGCATTCAGGGTGTTGGTTTGTTCCTGGCTATTCATCTTTCATGAACTAAACCAGCATCTAGATCTCAGGCTGAAGCCATGACCAGGCTGGGGGTGGGGGGAGCTGCTTGCTGATATAAAATGGCTGACATTTTGACTGTCAACAGAGGGCATCTTATTCTTTTTCACACTTTGGCTTGATTAAGTACAGGAAAGTATTAAAGATGAGGTTTAGCATATTTGAAATACTGTGCTTTTAATGTTTGAGGGTTAATACACTTATCACCTACAGAGCGTTTAGAGGGAAATGTGGACCAACACCCTGGTGATGGTGTGTTGCTCAAAGACACTAAAACAGGATGGATTCTTTCAAAAGTCCAATGGTTGAAGAGGCTACTCACTAAGCCACCGTGCCATATACCTGTGATGATGACTGATGCCAATTCAGGGGGGTGATAGGAAAATATTGTTGCTCACACAACCTAGATTGGCTGAAACATGTCAGGAACTACACTGGTGATGAGGCAGACATTTTAACATGTCTGTTATTGCTGAAACTACAGATCATGAACATACATCACCTGTGTCAGGCTACAACAGCACTACGATAGAAGAAATCGATTGTGACAGGTTGGACATGGACAGCCTGTAACTTTGATGTTGATATTAATATGACAGGTGGTTAAAGTGCTGGTTCAGATGCACACACACAATAAGCTCCCAAACAGCTTTTCAGAATGGGCAGGTGGTTATTTTGTTTTGATTAATGGATTAATAGGGTGCAGAAAATGACTTGATTTTTACATTCTCGGACAGTAGGTTGGGAATATTTAAAGTGCCTGTGTTAAAGTGCTATCTGGTGTCTGTAGGTCTACTTGTAGTGGCTTTCTTTGGCATTATATAGATATTACTCAGTCAAAAACAACCACTGATTTTGCGCCACGTCATTAGACGGTCAGTCTCAGTTTCTCCATGATCCATTGGAATTTTGATGAAAAACATCTTGAACTATTTTATGATGCCATCTATTTGACGGCTCCACCTCAGATGACGTCCTCTCAGTTCCTGTGATCAAAAGGAACCTAAAACTGGAATTTGCATAACAAGTGCATTATGAATTTATAAACTTTTTCATTCCTTAAAGTAAAAATACTTTCTATAGCTATCTATATTCTGTATTTCTGGTAAGTGTTTGAATTATGTATATGCTTTAGGACACTGGAGATGGCTGACACTGGAGACATAAGATGAAAGTAATGATGCTTTTAACATAATTTCTTGTGAGGAGGCTTCATAAATGAGATGCCTGCCAAACAACTAAAATGCCCATTTTTGCTGTTAACAGAATATATTTGTCCCCCTAGGCCAAAAGGCGGTTGGCGCTCGATGATTCAGACCACCAGTACCAGTCGGAGCCAGCCAGGACTCCAAGAGGCAGAGGAGGGACAGCGGCAGCCAATGGGGCAAGGCTAAAGACACCCAGAAGTAAGCAGCAGAAGGTTCTGAGCGGCACTCCACCGTCTGTTTGTACATGCAACCTAGAAGTTTCCAGCACAATGACTCAGAGTCATCCTTTGTGAGAGATGGTCCACACAAGATTCATACACAGGAACAGCCTTAATGCAGCTGCGCCATTCAGTTATCAGAAAAAGTGCATGCTCAGTATTTTCACTTTCACATTGAAAAGTGTGATGATCTAGGCATAATCATCAACGGTTAAAGAACTACTTGGAAGTGGAACAGAATTTAACCCCTTACCCGCGGCCATTTCATGTTTCCTGTATCACACAAAATCAAAAGTACTTTGAGAAGTACAGTTATTTTTTCCTTTTTTATTGAAGTATCTACATTCATCTATATCCCTTAGCACACTTGATTCCTTAGTAGTAGCAACAACACTTAATATTTTTAGAAATACCTGTGTGTTTTTATATTTTATATATTTTTTGGTATTGTAGTAGTGAGATGGTAACCACAAAATATGACAATTTCAATTGTAATCCCTTGAATTTCACTGAACAAGACTTAGTGGAGCTGAAATGCAGAATGTACAAATGTTCACAGAACACAAAACCTTACTTCCTGATTGCTACCTGACTAATTCAGATTGTATGACTTAGGATGATCTATAATATAATTGGAGCTTAAAACAGAAACAAAATCTGTACATCAGTTGCTGTGTATATGACCTTTGCAGCAGTGTAATGTATTGTTGATTCCAGGCACAAGATGTGTTGGAGGGTGAGATAGGTGACATACTGTGGCCCCTGTGCTCGTAAAATGCTATAACCCTCCGATGAGAGAAACTGATGCTCTCAACACAGAGCTATTGATACTGAAATACAATTCCAGCTGGTAAATATCTACAGTAACTCAGTGCTTTACGTAAAATGTTTCCAGATGGTGATTACTAAAGTTCAAGTTAACTTCAACTTATTTGAACTGAATAATATTTTGTGATCTCCTCATCATATAAATGAGCACAGCTGATGATGACTGATTGAGTCATTTGCCTCCAACATTTCCTGACTGGAAAAAAACAGCTCAGTGTTCAGTTTTCCCAGCACGATTCATCCTTTGGCTGTTAAGCCTATAAATGTAGTCCAGTTTCCTAAAGTGACCACAAAGTTGAATCTACATCTTTGTGACACAGTCAGTACACAAACTAAGTATGACAAGCTTGATACGATTTGCTGCAGGGTGGCTGTGTTGGATTTGATTAAATTGTACTGTACAATTATTACTTCTTTCTGACACTTCTGCTGCCTTTCTACTACTGGTTTTGAAGGATGTGTATAGCAGTTCTGTGATTGGGTTGACTTTTCACATTCGAGAAGGACTTGGGCTTCCTGCTACCAAGTATAACTGTTATTAGGAAGTTTTGTGTTTTACTCTCCTTGCAGAAATTCAATATAAAGTGTAACACTGGAAATAATTGCCTTTCCAATGTATTTCTCTGTTCCTCCTACGTTTCTTCCACTGTAGCACCCAAATCTCCACCAGAGAAGACTCGGTACGACACCTCCCTGGGCCTGTTAACAAAGAAGTTTGTAGACCTTCTTGCTCAGTCTTCTGATGGTGTTTTGGACCTAAACCTTGCTGCTGAAACCTTGCAGGTAATTTCAGACACTGCTCATCAAGCACTGAGAAAAGTAAAGGGGGCGTTGGTGGTTGAATGGTTATGGAAAGACAACTGTTAAGAAAAAAAAAAAAAAAGTTTATGCTTTTCTCCTTTAAATCCTGTTAGTAATGCTGTTGCTGAAATAAAAGGGAGGGAGAAGGAAATATGTAGGGGACATCTTAAACAAATATATTTGTTCCAGGCATTGAAAAAGTTTTGGATACTGATGTTAGGTATTATTCTTTGCTCTGGTTGGTAATTTACAGTTAAATCAACATAACTGATGAGGTCTGTATCCTCTACATTCAGGTACAGAAACGGCGGCTGTATGACATCACCAACGTACTAGAAGGCATTCACCTCATCAAGAAGAAATCAAAGAACAACATTCAGTGGATGTAAGTGGTTATTTTGTCTCATTCTCACTCGAACACTTGGTTTTCACCTTTTTAAGAGTACATTTTGTCTTTAGCTGTGGATCCAAACACCCACTAAAATCGATTGATTCTTTGTGGAATTCATCCCAGGAAGAAATTTGAGAACAGAATGTGACCTATTCCATGTCTCTTGGTTCCTCCATGTTTGTGCCTCATCCATCTTTTCTCCTTCCTTGTGTTTCATACTGTATCTCCTTCCTTTTCTTCCTTAGCTTAGTCCTAAGCATGGCCAGGCCTATTTATGCCTGTTTCTACAAGCTGGATCCTCAGACACAATAGAAAAGTAGTCATAGTTTGATGAAATTGCTGTACAAATAATTAAACACTTGACTAGTTTAGGCCACAAAAGCATTAACTGAGCGGCGTTGTATTTGAGAGAAGTTATTTTACTGTTTTGCAGTTAGAAGCTCAGATGTCTCAAAAATCTTTTGGCATATAAACAGATTGTGTTCCTTGGCTTGTAGAGCACAGGAAGACAGGTGGCTGCATGCAAGCTGTTGCTACGTCAAAGTATGAGGATACCTAACTTTGCTCCACTTTTCTCTGCAAATTTTAATTATACCCTTATTTGTACAGTAATCTGTAGGAGCACATTCAGTTTAGGAAAAGGCCTTAAGCACCTGTGTTCACCACTTCAGGCCTATGAAGGCTTTCAGTGAAACAGATGAGCTCTGAACATTTATTCTATTGTGTGTATGAGGATGTTGCTAAAATAGTTGGAAATGTCCACAGATGAATCATTGTGCTAATCTTGTATAAAATGACTGTGAGAAAACATTAAACATTCAACACATTTTAGATCTCCCTTATTTGAGATGGACACAACATTCTCAGTACTCTGATCTTCATTGTTGCACTTGTGCCCTGCACCTTAAACCTACAAATATCCCCTGTATTTGTAAGTTATAAGGGGAACCTAGGAGGATTTTTGCCTGTTTTCAAGCACAATCCCTACTTTTTAAAAATTACACAATAGTGCAATTCATCACCAAAGTACTGAAACATAAATCTGTGGTATACCAACACCACCAAGAAAGCAAATTAAAAGAAAACTGTGATGCCGTGAAAGGCTTTTTGGAGCAGTTTGACCAAATATTTGAAACCATGAGCAAGTGAAGAGCCTGAGCTACTGCTAAATCTGTTTTAATTCACTCTCCTCACTCCTCTTTCACTTGCAGGGGCTGTAGTCTGTTGGAAGTAGAGGGGGCACTGAGCCAGAGACAGAGACTGACAGCGGAAGTTTCTGCGCTGGGAGAAGAAGAGCAGAGGCTCGAACAACTCATCCAGAGATGCAGCCTGGATATGAGACACATGAGCGAGTTGCCAAGCAGCCAGAAATATCCCTTTGTTGTTAGATGACATGTCATCCAAACATGAAACTGATTCTTAGCTTCCGTACTTTAGTGTTAAACCTTCCTATAACTATGCTCTCAAAATTGATCGTGGTATGAAATTGTTTACATTCTCGGGGTGATTCCTGACTCATAGGTAATGATGATACATCAACAGTGGAGTTTTTTAAAATAGAAAAATCAGTTTAAATCTATTACATGTATAAACATTAACTCATCTAGCTCACAACACCAGCGTGTGCAGATGCATGTTATTGCAATCACTTCAACAGTTTGGAGGTTTGTTATCGCATAGTGAGCATTTTTTAGGCTTGTGTATACACGTGTGTTTACTATTAACATGTACTGGAATGAGAGTGTTATTTCTTTAACCTGCTCGTCTCCACATATGCATATGTAACATACCAAGACATCAAACAGCTGGGAAACCTCAGAGACCAGACGGTGATTGTTGTCAAAGCACCCACAGACACCAAACTAGAAGTACCAGATCCTGATGAGGTACGTATACACGCACAAAACATACAAGCTGGATCTGTCATTGTTTTCCTGGTGAAACTTCTGCTTCTTGCTCACTTGTCATTTGACATGACTTTTGATTCCCTTAAAAAAAACCTTAGGACATTTGGGGAGATTCACTTCTGATCTGATAAGTGAAACATCTGGGACATACCAGTCTGGAGTAATAATCCAGTCTGAATGGGGATTATAACAAAATGAGGCAATTGCTTCTCCTTACTTCCAGTCTTAATACTAAGCTACTTGTTAAACAGACACAGCATTTCTTCTGACATTAATGCACCAGCTATAGAGGCTGCAGGTAGTTTAGGTGACTGGTCTGAAGTTGGTGTGGCTGATTTATTTTACCAGGCACTCGGGGATGACAGTCTCAAGGTCTATATCAAAATTTATTGCATCAATTTGCGTTAAGTTATGAGTTTATTTGGTACACTATTACATGTACAGACTCCAGAAGCCTTTGGTGTATATACATTGGTAGATCATTTACAAGTTTGGGGCATGTGAAAAGGAGTCTGTCCTTCCTTCTAATAAAGCGCAGTCCTGTCAGTTTTTTTGAAATTGAACTCATTATTTCATTCCTCTCTCCAGAGTTTGTCCATCCATCTGACCAGCACTAGGGGACCTATAGAGGTCCTGCTGTGCCGAGATGAAGAGAACGACCCCAGGAGTCCTGTGAAAAATAGCAACATGGACATCAATGGGAACTCGCCTTTCCTCAAAGTCTTTCAAGGTTTGTGTCAGATAGACATTTGTAGAATTGTAGCAGCAGAATTGTGTGCAGCAGTTTTTTAACGTAAAGAGGCTTCAGTGACTTTCCTTCAACTTTTCTTTTTTAAAGATAAGGAAACAACTTACTCATTGCTTGACATCTTCTAAAAGCATATTTGTTCCTGTTCATGGTTTCTAATTTGAATGCAGGGTCCTTCAACACACTTGAAGTTGACATGTTATCATTAAGCTTGAGGTACAGCTGAGACTGATGGGAATTTGGTCATTAGTTTAAGATGGTGCCCCCTTTAAGATGACACCATGAGAGTGGCAGCCTGTTGCAGCAGCATCCACACTAATGCGTTCATGTTTAAAAATGTACCGCTTTTGCTATGCTTACGTGTAGCATCTAAACTTCTCCAGCATTTTTAGAACCCCTCAAATTCAGACTTTTGGAAACACTGCTAACCCTGTTGTAGTTTGAAAACTCAGGGATTGCGTTGTCATCTGGACGGGTGAAAACAGAGACTTTTGCAAACAGTGATGTACACACCCACATACACTTCCTGACAGTCATCTCAATCACGTGGCGCTTTCTGGACAGCCTGTATATATTTATGAGCCTTAACTACCAAAGGTTAATTCAACGTGTATAACGAATTACAGGTATTGCTGACTTGTCCAGTGTTGTCCAGTTAAGTTCTGCATTTTATCATGCTGCTACTGCAGCTACAGGCACAGAACGCAATTATTATTAGTTATTCTGAACTGAGATCATTTCTGATACGGTGCTAAAATGCTTGTCTGTGGTGTTTTAAAATGCTGTTTTAAAAATAAATCATATTAGTATGGATGTAGCCTCAGGAAGCCAGTGAGGCCCTGCAGGACTGCTTTGAAACTACAAATTGATATGTGCTCTGTGTGCCACATGGGGGTGATTATAAATAGCATTTCTGAATGCATCACAGTCATCACACTGTTTCTGGTCAGATTTGAAATTTAGTCACACCACAACACTGGTCAACATTGGGAGGTTACTACTACTACTACTACTACTACTACTACTAATAATAATACTAATACTACTACTCCTCTTTTGGCCTACACGGAATGGTTAGGGTTCTTTGGCTATATATTGACAACTTGACTCCATTTTCTTTCACAGATCCCAGCTGCACGACGACTTCTCCCAGCCCCCCCACGGCTCTTCCTGCCTCTTCCTCAGCTGTCTCTGTCACTACTCTCTCCCCCATCTCGTCCCCTTACACCAGTCTTCTCCAGCAGACAGAAGACCAGATCCCCTCTTCCCTTGGGCCTTTTTTGAACCTTGGGCCTCCTCTTCTGGAACAAGATGACTACCTTTTAGGTTTGGGAGATGACCAGGGAGTCAGCGACTTGTTTGACGCCTGTGACTTTGATAAAATGTCCTCTCTGGGCCTGGATGATCTCCTGTGCAGCTAGCATTAGGTAATAGAAATTCAGATAAAGTGCATGGGAGAGAGATGGAGAATCAGTGAGGGTTTCGATGCCCCTGACTGACTGTGTAGTTAGTGGAAGTCAATTCTAAATAGATGGAAATGAAACATTGAGGGCTTTTCCAGTCCCAGTGGGACTAAATGCCATGTTCTTTCATGGTGTGAGAGATAAATGGTCTTGCATGATTTCACACAAAGACACGACTGGTCAGTGTGAAGACATATCCATTACTCTTTGTCTCAGGCTATGTAAGGTCTTCAGTGTAGCTGGGCGTTCAGGAGATCTGAAAGCCTTTGCCATCTGTTAGCTTAAGTATAACTGGGGAGGGGAAGGATATCTACCTTTCTGTATGACGCAAGGTTCACGTCACTGTACAGAGAGACCAACAAAAACAGAACAGCTCGAAGGAGAACACCCCCACACCACTTGCCATTAACACACATCACACATGGGCGATTGGGTTGGGTTTAGCATAAAATCCAAGTGTAAATGCACCTGAAATGCACAGATATGATTACCCAAAGCCATCAGTAGAATTCTCGAGGGTAGGGAGGAGGAAAACTGTTTACTGCTTAAATCTTTAATGATCCTGCAAATATGAGAATTTGACAGCCTGTAAATCTGTAGTTTGGCAAGTGAAGCATAAGGCTGATCTGTGTATTCCCGGTGATGCATTTACTTGTCAGGTGTCCAAATTCATCCAGGTAACCCTTCCTTAGACATATCCTAGAGTTTAAGATGTGTTGATGCCAAGTGCTGTGGGGGCTGAGGAGATTCTCAATGATTGCCTTCCAGGACACTAGTGATCTGTGATTGAAGGCTCCTACCGCTGACTGTTAAATAGGCATTTTGTGTATTCAAATGTAGAAAATTTTAGAAATTACAATGAATATAAAAAAGAAAACAGGAATTTTGCTGAATAGCATTCATGACTATAGTTGTAACTTTACAGTTTGGGTAGGCAGACTGTGCCTGTTCAGTCCCCTGTCAGGTTACTTATTGAGCTATTTGGGCTTATAATCATAAAATTGCCAAGAGTATGAGTATTTTGTACATTTAAGCACCATTTAGATGTATTGAGAGCTGCATGGAAGTCCATATACTGTTTTGGAGTGAACATGACATAATTATCTAATTTTAAAGGAAACTGTAAAATGAAGTGTGTACTCCAAATGCTCTTTAAGAAGACATGTGTACACAAGTGTTTTAAGTGTACAAAATATTTACAGTACGCCTTATGGCACAGAAATTGTTTTTCTCTTGTACTATATCTTCATTTTAAAAATGGATTTAATTGGACAAATTAACAAGGGATCTTTGTTACCTGTTCACCAATCAGCCTGTTCTCTATCTTGAGTAAGTGGATACCCTCATATTTTGTACACTTAGTGGAAATTTCCAGTTTATGGAATACATGGGAACAGATATTGTGATGTTTAACCTTAAAAGAACTGTGTGCTAACAGCACAAAAAAGCCATCATACCTGGACAGTGTGGGCTTAAGCAAAAGCACCGGATGTACCTGTATTAATCTGGCCCATTGGCACACATGATGTGCAAACTTCAATATCAACACATATTCTCATACTCTTATTGATACTTTGTGAATGCAGGACCCAGACTCCCACTTTCTTGCTGCTTTTTGCCTCTCCCCTCCATCTTCATCAGCAGAAGCTGCCGTAACCAAACTTCCCCTAATGCCTCATCTCTTAGACTGTGTGCTGTGAATATATACTGTGGTTTGAGCTAATCAGAAAAATTTGACTTTGAACCACTTATCGATGCACAGGGGCCTACTCAGTGTATACTGAAAGCAGTGTAGGAGACGGGATAGGTGAGTATTAGTCATTTTGGTTTAATAACTGTTGAATTTTAATGGATTTTAATACTGTAGAAATAACTAATGATATTATGGTCACCTAAGCAACAAGGGGCCAGATAGCCACTAATTTAGGCTTCAGCATGTAATGAAGGGCTGTATTTCTCCAGGATATTAAAAAAAGAGAGAAAAAAAAAAAAAAAAAAGTATGAAGACTTTTGCAATTGGAGCAAATTCCGTGTTAACCAAGCCAAGTTTCAAACGAGATGTGGTTATACTGTCAAGGTCTCTGAATCTTCAAACAGTGGTTAATCAAGAAAACACAGCTCAAGGAGTTGGTGAACTGTTGTATCACTGTGACTGTTCACTTCTAATAGCTTCTTCTTTTGATTACATCCCTGATGATAGCAAAACGTAAACATCTCTGAAACCCTGGCTTTTAAACTAGAGGAACCTGTGGCTGCGGGTTATAATGCTGCTGTTAGTGTTAACTTTTCCCCGACCTGATTGATGTGAGCTTGAGTAATTGCGTGTGCCGCATGTGTGAGTTATGTCAAAGATCAAGCTTGCTGAAGAGTAAGCCTGCCATGTGTAAATTGATGTACAGTTTTCTAAATTTTTCAGTGCACAAGGTACTGTAGGCTACCTCCCACTTAATGTTGGATAATAGTAATAGGGCATAGAGGGAAATGCCATAGTGTGTATGAGTTTTTGAAAATCCCTTTTGTCATAGAAATTACCCTTGTATTGTTTTGATGTGATGTTGGATATTACATTGCGCTTTTCTTTTTTGATGAGTGCAAGATTCGCCCTGATATAATAATGAGTATGCCTTTGCTCCTAAACCAGTCCCATGCATCTTAAATTTGAATATTGGGGTGCACATTTGATGGATGGAATGTGGACAAATATTTGCAATATTTTTTTTGGTTTACTTTTTTAGGTATTTTCCATAAGTTATTTAGTTCTTTTGTCAGTTGTTTTTTTTTTTTTTTTTTTGAAATGCAGACCATCCCACACATTTGGTAATGCACACATGCAGTCATTCATTCACAATTAGCCTATCTGCCATTTGCTGGCCACTAGGAGACATTGTGTTGATATACACCACTGAACCAGGATCAGTGACTCGTGTCCTCTGCTGAAGTGTGTAGGGGGCTTTGCTTCTGTGACACTGTGTGTCCGTTTTATTTTTGGGATGTTGTGAGGGAGTCTGTCTCACTTGTCTTTTTTTTTTTTTTGCATTTCTGCCAATTTCACTTTGATGGAGAGTATTGAAGCCTGTTGAAACAGCATTTTGACTTTGCAAAAGCAAAACCCAATGGTTCACCTGAACTTCACCCATTCAAAAATACAGTTTCTTAGTCAGCATAATTTAGCTTGATTAGAGCTGCTATCATAAGTGAACGAAATTTGACTTAAATGCACAGAAATGCTCTGATTCACACAACACAAGTTCCCTATAGGCATATTTATATCAGTGTATTTTATATGTATTTATGGAAAAGTCAAGCTCAATATTTTCCCCATTTGATTCACTAACTACAGTTGTGCTATTTTCTAAGACCATTTACATAGGTAGTTATATTTTCCTCCATCTATTTCAAGCGACCAGAATCTGGTCACAATATTTTATCCACTTTTACATGATGGAAACATGATTTTTGGAAAGATTGTGTGTTTCCATGGGTTTCTAATGGAGTGTGAAAGATTTTAATGCATCGCTGAAGCTAGTGTCATTGCCAGTGAGTCTGAAAATATATTATGGGTGACCCTTA
The DNA here is from genome assembly GCA_025331565.1 of Holacanthus passer. Lineage (NCBI taxonomy): Eukaryota > Metazoa > Chordata > Actinopteri > Pomacanthidae > Holacanthus > Holacanthus passer. Next base: position 6,885,839 of record JAFREQ010000012.1, on the reverse strand, counting down.
AAATTACAGCTCCTTCATTTCTAATGTGTGATTCTGATGTGTGATTAGACCTGACAGAAAGTTATCATTAGGCTAAATGTGGTGTTAACTATAGTCACAATTGAAACAGCACTGTTTTTCCTGCTATTTTCCTATGGTTATTCTTAAGCTGTTACCAAATACAATATACTGATCTGTATTCTGTAAAGGTTATGTGAAAAGTTAACTATTTGATAGGAAAAATTGACTGTAAAATTATAATATTGCTTCCTGTTTCCACTAATTACAGAAAAAAAGCTGTAATATCACATTACTTTTGTTTGCAATTTGAACGCATGGGCGAAAGTATCGGTCTGCTGTTGAATGTTTAAGGTAAAGTAATGTGATGATTTTTGATGTGTGTTGTTCAGTTCTATAAGTTTCTTTAACATCTGTTAAATGAGGAATTTGAGTTGTATTTGTTTGGGTGGGGTGGGGGGCAAATGGATTTGTTTTTGTACTCTGGGTGTTTGTAATTGAAAATTTGAATAAAGGCTATAAATATGAAAATGTTTTGTTTGTGTGTAGAAAAAGCAAGCCTATATATACTTTGAATTATCCATATGTTGCTCAGTCTAATAACATGTTCACATTTTGATGTCAAGAATTATGTTCGCTTCCCTCGTGTTTAAAACGCACGTGTCTAGTTTGTCCCTCCTCACCTACCGTAGCTGCGCGCAAGTATGGCGGCCTGAGACTTCTGACAAATGTTTTGATGGTGCAAAGAATAATTTTTTTCTAATACTGAAACATTTTTTCTTTGGACTTCGTATTCATCTGCACTAACAACCACATTGCGACTCAGGTAAACGATTTAAACAGTATCTTAATGTGTCTGCGTGTCCAAAACAAGGGGCACGTGGGTAGTAGTTAGCTGATGAGGCTAGCCAGTAACTAGCTAACGGCTAATGGCTAAAATATAACTACAGGCTGGCAAATATCTGTCAAATTAAACCTTTTCACAGGTGTTTGTCAGTTGCATCAGTCGACGTTAATGTTTATCACCTAGTGTGCGTTTGCTGTTTGGTTATAGGTTAAAATAAGACGTTGTTACATCGAGCAGGTAGCTAACTTTAAAGTAGTTAACGGCTGTTTATATTTAACAGTTAAAATACGCAGGTGTTTCCTATAACAGCGAGTTATGTAGCTGTTGTCAACAGTAGCAGCTAAACAAGGGACTAGTTGGGCGAAGTATTTCTGGATCACACGAGTTAGTTAAAAAGTCAAATTCGTTGTCTTAAGTTTCATACAACAAAACTAGTAAGGAGTTACTTTTATCTCCATTATATCAACGTAAGTCTTGCAAACTAATAAGCTGCATATAAACCTTATGGGTTCAACGTGTCAGCTATGGGGCTGCTTGACCTGCTGACTTGTGTTTTACTGCCTGATGTATCTTGAAAGCCTTTTTCTGTGGCATGTTTTCAATGAAAGATGAATTCAGTGGAATAATGAAATACACTGTAGAGAAAACAAGGAAAGCTAGAAGAATGAGGAAGCACCAACTGAGAGGGAGACAGGTGGACAAATGAGGTAAAAGCTTCTTAATTAAAGTCAAAATCTCTGTTGGTGAAAAGTTAGACTTTCTGTGTTTAAGGGACGGCCTAATTAACTCAGGTGTGTCAGTAGATACAGGTGCTTAGCTTTGCAATCAGCAATCAACATTATTCTGACATCAGCACCATCATCATTTCTTAAAAATCTGAATCCAAACATTTAACCAAGTACTGCATTATATACATCTGGTGTTATCAGGCTTTTAGTTGTTCAAAAAGCAGATCCATGACTATTACTAGCAGCCACAAAGCTTGTATTCAAAGTCAGATTTATTGTCAATTCTGCCATGTGTACAGTACATGGATGGGACATTGAAATACCATTTCTCACAGACCCAGGTGCAAACATACAAGGCACAGAAGAAAACAAAAACAAAGAAAATTCCATGTAACCTTACCGACATAGAGAAAACCATCATGTTGCATCTTGGTTTTAATCGCCGGGATGAAGTATTTGGGACATGTATGCAGATTAATTCCCTTTTGTATAAAATAATGATGAAATTATAAATTGTAGATAACCTACTCTAGAACTCAACCATAGTTTATAAATACCTGAGAACTTCGGTTCTTCCATAGTTAGCACTATACGGTAATATAGAGCAGCAATGATTAATAGAAATTAATCAATGACTATTTTGATAGTCAATAATCAGTTCACTAATTTAACGTAAGCAAAACTGCCCAAAATTCACTGGTTTCAGCTTCTCATATTTGAAAAATTGTTTTCTTTGTCTTATAATTAACTAAATATCTTTGTATTGGACTGTTGATCAGACAAAACAAAGCATTTGATGAAATTACCTTTGTCTTAAGAAAGCTGTGATGGGCATTTTGGTGTGTTTTATGACTAATTGATTATTTGAGAAACAAATCAAATATAGATCAGTCAAAAGCTAAAATAATCACCTCTCTGTAATGATGTAATATCTTTTTTTTTTTTAAATCTAGTGTTAATCTTAGTTACTCTGACCTCACAAGAAGTTTGACCAATGCAGTGTTTGTTGCACTTGCAAACTAAAGGTAAAATAAGTATTAGTATTATGTGGCATTTGCTTTCACACTGTTAACTAAGCTTGTTAACATTCATACTTATTTCGAAGGCCCCATCATATCATACATCATCTTATCCTATTACGCAGATTTTTGACATAAGGAAAGTGACAATCAGTGCGTTTTAGACAAGTTTTCATATAGTCACTTAGTTTAGTTTTTTTTAAATTAATTTTGTGTTTTATTACATAAGTATGACATATAGAATAACAGGAAAATTTTCAACATCCTTTTTTTGTAAACGGGGTCTACTCGACTGCTCACAGGTCTCAACTGTATGAGACATGGTCTCTAGTATAATGCTGTGGTGACCAAGGCTCTGTGTGATTTTCAGACCATCATGCCGTCTGCCTGTGACTCTCTGATTGAAGACATTGAGGACATGGTGTCTTCTAGCGACCCCACACCTCATGAGAGACAGTCTGCAAGAAAGAGTATCATACCGAGGTCCAGGAAGAAAAAAGAGCTGAGCCAAGAGGAGCTCCAAGCTGACAGGTATGTCAAATGTTTGACAAAGTGATACAGTAGTTGAGGATGTGAGTTTATTGTGATATGGCTTCAATACAACATGGCTTAGTATACAACATGTTTTATGCTGGTGATGCATAAGTAAATTCTAAATTCCTAGGAAGTCACTTAGCAGTTGGATAAGTAACACAAGATCAGCCCCCTGAATTCAGAGAACTGCTGGTTTTGCAACCACTGTGTCTTCATTTCAAGCTTTTCAGTTAATCAGATGGATTTTGATACATGTGGGGGATATTTTGACTCTAATATTTCAGTATTTACTTATTAACTTTGAAGAAAATTTGTAATAGTCTCAAGTTGATTGACAATTATATGATGAGATATGTCAGTTTGGTCAAAGAAGTATGAAAGTAAAACATTGCAGAGCTGCATTTTTATAATCATACTCTGTGCAGCTTGTTGTACATTAAGTTTTTTTCATTTAGAAAAGAAGAGCAGTAACTTTGCTTTTACGCCTCTAGTTCTGCTGGCTTGGTCCAAAGCAAAGAGCAGTGACATACTTCTAGTTCTGTTCACACAGACGTATTGATGTATATGAACCAAGACATGCAAACCTGAAGCTGTATGGACTGAGGTAACTCATTCATTGGACAGTTATGGTGACTGCTCTCTCTCATCATCAGGATCGTGATCTGCAAGAAAAAAATAAACTCATGTCATACAACACTTTACTGCCACTGGTTTATATTTAAGTTCATTTGTGACACATCTCATAACTTATGAATAATGAGGGGCCGGTAAAAACAGGACAAAAAAAGGAGCCTCACAGGAATATAACAAGTGTCATTCACAGGGGCTGTTTAATGTTTTACATCACTTTATATTAGAACTGCTGAATTACAGTGTTGAACACAAGCTTAACACACCTCTGTTTTAACTGCTTTTCACTTTTGTATGTATGAAGGAAAATTGGCCCATATCATATCTATTATCACAAAATGCTGTGATTTGTCCACTTTGCTTTTATACTTGAAACAAACCACACCAGAGTCTGCTTGGAGGCATTCTTGGTTTGCACCAGAGCTTAATTGACAGCTTTCCCACCAGCCTAAACCAAACAGGGTCGGTGTGAAAGTCTGTCCCTCTACATTAAGGCAATAAACAGAGGCTAAAGTTGACAAGTCCTGATCAGTGATCAGTTATTCTGAAATAACATTAGTTTTATACATTTATTGATTTACATTTATTATGATTTTATAATTTACACACCTCATATAACAATAACATATTTCATTGCTGTTACTGTTTTTAGTTTGATCCCTGGCACCCAAAAAATCTGGATGAAAACATGGGGCTGCAGTCATAACAACTCGGATGGAGAGTACATGGCCGGACAGCTCGCTGCCAGCGGATACAAGATTACTGGTAAGAGATTGTTTGATTGTGGTGATTTGTATTAAGTCCATTGCCAGGAAGCTAGTAAATAACACAATTCAAATAACAATACTAATAGAATGCTACTACAAATAGATAGTAATGGAATAATGCTAAACTAGAAGGATGGGTGGATTTTAAACCGATTAATTTAGGATAACTAAATGACTGAACAGCTGAAATGGTAGAATCATTTTTAATTTTATCTTTGGTATCCATAGAACTGATGTCATAATTATTATTAAACACAAGGGGGCAGTGTTGCATTGTAGGTAAGCTGTACCTTGCCTGTTATTCCGGAGGGAGACTGTTTTGCCCTGAATTGAGTTTCCCAGGCTGTGTACTGTCCTCCGCAAACTCAACCAGGCAAACATATTTGGTTAAAATGGTTAATGTAAGTCTGAAGTCTACAAGTGAGGCTCAACTAGGCCGATGTCCACTGAGAACCAGCCTTACATGCTGCTATAGCTGGTTAATGTATCAAATTGACCAGCCTTTTTGACAACTTAAAAATAATCAACTTGACCATTTGAATAGAATATGACTTATATAGGTGCTCACAGTTTTTGGATGCATCCAAAAATACATTGACAAGTGTCAGATTACAGATTGTTATGTTAAAATGGACTATGCTGAATCGTAACCCTTTCATGTCTAGTTTTGCATGTCTTTTGTGTGGAGGCCAGACATATTATGAACTAGATTACCAGAGGCCTTTCATGAGGGATTAAGTGTGTGTATGCGCAGGTGAGATAGACCGACACAGACAAAGCAGACTGAGACATAGAGATCTACATTATGTCAGCATGTCTGAGTGGGATTGTAGTTGAAAATATCTTTTAAAATCTTTTTAGTATCATAGTTTTAGTGTGTTTGTGTGCGTGTGTGTGTGTCTGTGTGGAGAGAGAGAGAGAGAGAGAATATTAACCCCTCAGGCATTTCTCTCACCATGGGGTCTCCACAGCCTTAGAAGGACATTAATCACACACTTCAAAAATGCAGATGTACACACACACACACACATACACACACACACACACACACACACACACACATACACATACACACACACACACACACACACACACACAAACAAGACACAATTTACTCATGAACATAGACCAACAGTTTTCCCCCTCATCTGGTAGCATAGACCCTTGATCTCTTTATCTTTTCCACATTTCTTTGTTTTTCAGTTTTCTCTGTCCTTTGAGCTTGTCTCAGATACAACCTGTCTCTCCCCTTCTCTCACACTGTCTTTGTTGTCTCTCACCTTCCCTCTCGACATAGTAACATTTCCTGTGTTAAAACATCCACTAAGGCTTGACATTGAGCGTGCTAATTGTCTTACCATAAATCTATTTTGACACTGTATTTTAGTGGAACATTATCAGTTGTATTTCAGGAAGTGAATGTGATGTAAACCTGCTGTTTGTAGTCAAAATTTTTTTCTTTTCCCACTTTGATTTCTGGGCAAGACATATCCATCTACCTCACAATCTGATTTAATCACATAGCTCCTCTGGTTGTCTTAAGGTCCTTAGCAGATATAGACCCATTTCCCATTTGTTACATCATGCACTCTTAAGGTAATAAGGTTAAAACTTGCTGTTATGGATATTACATTTCCTAATCTCCAAATTAGGTTTCTTTCTGTCTCCTCTTCTGCTTAAAGTAGGACCAGGCAGTGACCACACAGGGATCCTGGTTCCAGAAAGTATTCAGCAATTAAAGTTCATAGAGGCAATATTATGCTTTTTGGGTTTCCCCCTGTACTTTATTGTGTTATATAGCTTGTGGTGCATGTTAAACATCCGCAAAGTTACAAAGCACAAAGTCCATACCAAAGGGAGTTATTCTCTCCTACAGAAAAACACTGCTCATGAACTGTAATGCCTCATCAGTTGTCCAGCCTTTTCTTTCATTACTTGTCTATGTTAATGTGTAACACAGCATCACCTCCAGCTAGGTGACTGTCCTGCCTACTGACGCCTAGTTTAGCTTGTTTTCCTCACTGCCTGCTGTTGTTTTATGAACATGTGGAAGGTACAAGCAAATATGCCAATTTCTCTGTTGACTGCAAGAAAAACACCAAAGTCTTCATCTATTCCCACCATCTGAGGATGTCAAGATCCAGTGAATTAACTTTATTTTTCAATGAAAATGTGATGGCAAATATGAGAAAAATGTGTTTTTTGATCATTAAAGTGTGTAAACTTATTCTAGAAGACCCCCTAAATCTATGAACCTGAAAATTAGCACAATATGGCATCTTTAATTTCATTAGATTTAAGCTTTCTTTCAGCAGAATTACTTCCAAATAGTGGTATAAATATCTGCGCCCACCAGTATCTTATAGTATTGGCAATTACAATGCAGTATGAAATTAGCAACACATTAGTGTATTCTGTTCGGGCATCTTTGACAGCTGTCATTGTTTAAGATTAGATGCATCACTTTTGTATGCATGTCTGTATAAAAGGCACTTAACACTAAAGTGGAAGAACAGGGGATGTAGATATTCACAAGGGTCAAAAGAAAATGGGTCACAGTTGGGCTAGTTCAGTTGATTTAATGGCTTTCAGGTTGTCTTTGCATATAGAGCAATTTGCATGACTACATGCATTTGCAAGAGGGTGTGATTGTGTTTCATGTTTGGTTAGACAATGGCACTTTTGTGTGCTTTTAGTGTGTGTGTGTGTGTGTTTTCTTTCTTTCGACTACCCCTCTCTTCTTTGGTAGCGAGTATCTTCGCTCATTGTTTTTCACTGTGGGATTGTTGGAAGGAGAAATTGCCTGTCATGGCCAGAATCAGGGGAGATTACACTCAGGACAGGCAGTGATTGTTTTGAGTCTGGAATAGTATAGTATGGAATGCAACGCAGTTGTCTTGAATGGCATGAAATTGTTGGGAATGCATTGGAGAAAGTGGAATACTCTGGAATGACAAGGACTGAATTGGGCTTGTGAAGGATGTAGTGTCTAGTCTTTGGCCACATTGAACATGAGCACTTTGAATAGGTTGAGTATTATCATTTGTGAGTCAGAATGTCATGTCCTTCTTCAAAACAACTGTTGAAAATAATGACATCATGTGAATATCAGACCGATGCCTCTGCATAGTGTCTGTTGTTGTAATCCGCAGTGTCGATCTGCAGAGTTTAATGAAAGAGTTGGACAAAGACGGAGCACCCACTGCTCTGAAAACATGACATCACCTTCTCTCCCTCCCTCTCATCTTTACTGCCTATTTTCTCTCTTTCACACCCCCTGCACTCCCCTGTCCCTCTTTCATCCCTCTCTCCAACTCTTTCTTTCTTTCTTAAACTATGACATCACCTGGTGTGAGACGTAGTAGCAGTTCTTATGTCAACCTCTAGGTGGCAGACTTGGCTCATGAGAAGAGCTTTTTGTTAACGCATCTCTGCAATATCAGGATGAGGTCATCCTTCTGAAAAACATGCTCCTCATTCATAGTTTTAAAAGTAGTAACTTTCACTCCTTGAAGGCTACACATGTTCATATCTGACTGTTAATGTTAATAAAATGAAGTCAGCTCTTTGCTAACAAGGTTATTAACCTGAAATCATTATAATGTGCGACTGGAGGACATCATGTGGACTTTTACATAACAAGAGCCTTATTGATTAAGGTTTAATATGAAGTGGCTGTAGGTTAAAAAGGTTTGGATGACAGGGACCACTCCTCATTCTTCAGCTGGATAGCATCTTGGAATGTATATATAGTGTATATGTATTTTTAAAAAATGAAATATATAAGACATTTTTTTCCACATCAAACGTTTAATGGTAGTTTAGGTTTATGATATATATATATATATAGTCATTCTGAACAGTCTTGAGAACCTTTTTCTACTGTGGCTGTTTGTTTTATTCTGTTTTACTTTGCTGCTACTCAAACGGCAACCTGTGTCACTTCTCCTCTCTGCTTTCATTGTCTCCACACTTGTTATGCTGCCTCTATTTGTTCAGCCTGGCTCGTTGTGAGTTGCTGTTCCTCCTAACAACCAAAGAGGGCACTGTTTACCCATGATGATGATAATACACCGATACAAATGAACCACATTTGAGCAGCAGAGCAATGTGCCAAATAGTGACTTCATAGAAAGGCGTGTATGCTCACACATGGTCATGTGCGTGCATGTACACACACACACACACACACACACACACACACACACACTTCATGGAAAGTCACACCAGGATATTTTGATTGTTTTTGGCTCCTCTCCTCCCCTCCCAATCTCCTCTCTGCCAGCCAGCCGCACACACAGCACTTCAGTTATGATTTTACATACCGGTTAGGCAAAATTACTCCCTAGTACACAATGTCAGCCGTTCTCAGTTCCTGGTTTGGACACGGACGGTTGGAGAATATGAGTTTTAGAGAGAGGGTGTGAGCTGTTCTGATAAAATGATACTGGGACTTTATTGATCAGCAGGTATTACAGGTGTCGCTGTGAATAGAAAATGCCAGGCATGTCACATACAATATAATTTTATTAATTTTTTTTTTTTTTTTAGAAAATGAACTGCTTTGAAATTTTACACACACACACATACACTGGGCTTTGAAAGAAAGCGAGATGGATTAGCAGGTATCATATTATGCTTTTACTAAATGCATTTTGTTTCTATTTGAAATGAAGGACTTAATGCTGTATGCATTTTGCATGAAAGGAGGAAAAACATAGGACAAATTTGTAAATTTATTATAAAGATATTTGCATTGACTGCAAATATCACATACTATGGAGTATGTGACATTTGCAGTCAATGGATTTCCTTACTTTTCCCAATTATGTCAATTTCCCAGGATTTTTGAGGAAACAGTATTTTGAAATTTGAAAGATTGTCACACTGTTCTGATTCAGCTCGTACTGCATTTGCGTTGCAAGCGCTTCTGCTGCTCTGTGTGATTGTATTACATCACTGTAGAGTATTCTCAGTGTGTGTGCACCTCGCATACATGCCGTCTCATTCATAAAACGGAGTGTGTGAGGATCTTCTGATTGGCTGCCTGCGTGCTACGCAACATTACACGCCGCGATGTTATGGCCAATGAAAACTTACAATGTTCTCTCTGACTCCACCTCCCACATACACACACACACACACGCACACAGACATTCGCTCTTCTCACACGCAGTCGCAGACGTGGTGGGAATTGATATTGTACAGGGAAAGCGTGTGAAAGACAGTTCAGTTTTTGACAGCTGTCATTCTGCAAGATTAGACATATCACCTGTGTGTGTATGCGTGTGAGAGACTCTATATGCTCGCTCCGTCTTTCTACTGTCTCGCAACAGTGTGCATCAGGCAGTTCCACTTTGCTGATTGAGAGAGGGAAAGGGATGAAAAAGAGTGAAGGGGAAAGCGATGTAAGGAAAGACGAGGGGAAGAGTCAGTGGGGATGGGAGGAGGGTGCTGGGATGAAGGGTACAGCCGACAGAGATAGATGCACTTGAAGCCAAAATCAGCCAAAGCGACGGTCGGAAAAAGGGAGGCGAACAGGGAGGGCAATATGCTGCCAGGGAAAACGAACTAGACTCTGGCAAATCTGCAGAAACGGGATACAGAGAGATGGATAGATGGAGGAATAATGGAGTGGAGAAAAGCACGACAACGAAGGAAAAAGAAAATCAGTGAGGTTAAGTGAATGGGGAAATAGTAGTTGGCAGCAATGGATATGGACATAAATCAGATGACAGAGTTGTGTGGACTTAAAGTCTAAATAGAAATAGAATTGAAGTATGAATTTTAGAAATAAAGACATTTTCATCACTGGATCTACACTTGAATTTAATATATTAGATATGATAACCCTATGTTCAGAGCAGACGTTAGACAGGTAGTCTGTTAATATGTAAATACTAATATGTAAATATTAGCATGGTGACATGAGGGTTAAACAGTTCTGAATATTAGGTTGTCATTTGGCAAAACAGCTGTTCTTTTGTATGGGGATTTTGAAATCACACAAAACTACTTAATGACATTCTCTTATTTACTATACTTTGTCAGAATAGTCCAATAACTCTAACTTTATTGACACCGGCAATTTTTACAATTCCAAGTGCACGCATCAAAGTGTGGGACTAATCATTTTTTATTTATGTATGTGCAGCTTCAACAGAGCAATACTGTCAAAATGATAATGGGATCTTCTCCTATTTTTGTAAGGCATACACACACACACACACACACACACACACACACACAGAGTTTCCAAGGCTTTGAATTCATCTAAAGTCCTCCAAATAGACCCGTGAGTCTAGGCAGTCAAGTGTAACCATTTAGAAGCCTGGAGATTAGAGAGATCCCAAGCCCTGTGCATGTGTGTATGTGTGCATGCATGTGTGTGTGTGTTTTTGTGATCCTACAAGGTGACCCACGTGTAGGCAGCACCGAGTCACCATTCAGAGGCCATGGGATTAGGGACCCCAACCAGTCCTGCCTTAAGATTCCCTTGAGGGACCTATGGATAGAGGAGAAGAGGGAAAACGAGATGGCTTGAGGAAAGGAGGGATCACTGCTCAATCTGATCCATTGATTACTCTGAGGCAAGGAATTTTGACAGCATCTCAAACTGAACTGATGAGAACTAGCATTTCAAAAATAAATTGTCATGGATGTGGAAAACTGCAAAATCAGTCTTGGGGATTCATTGGTGTCATCCTTTATGGCATTTTTTAGACTAACAGCCACATTACTTATGTGTGATTGCTAGTAGCACTTCCCATATATGACGTTTAGGAGCAAGGCAAGGAAAGAGAATTACAGTCGACTGAAAGAGAGACTCCCCGTTCCTCTGAGAAATAACAAAAAAACAGAACAAATTGATTCCCCAAAGGGTGGTGATATCTCACCCTTGTTTCTCAAACCAGAAAGAAGCAGGAACAGTAGGAGAGGAAGAATAATGGAAGCAAAAATCACTGTTCCAGTCTTTCCTCTGTCCATTCATTTGTTCACTCGCACATTCATTTCTCTGATGAAGAAAGCTAGAGATAAATGAAGGGAGAAGCTGGATAGGAGCTGCTTCCCTCCAAAGGAAGGAAGCATATTCCCTATTCCCAGCAGAAGCCAGCCAGCCAGTCAACCCCCTGTTATCCCAGGAATACCGCCCGCATTCCACAGGGATTGGGAATACCCTGAAGGGATATAATGGGAATATCATGGAGGGGATGTGAGTAATGGGATAAGGCAAGAGCCGGGGGAACGGCTTTGGGGTAGAGGGGATTGAAGAAGGGAGGGACTTGGAAACAAGGAGTAGCCTATGTCTGGAAAGGGGATGAGGGGTGAAGCCAGGTTTTGCTCACATCCAAAGTGTTGAGCCTTAAATCAAAGCAGAGAGATGTTTTATGGCAGAAGTAGTGGCCTAACGGCAAAAAATAGAAGCTGATGGCCTACAGACAGTTCAAGTCTCAGACCAAAACATCTACACGGCGTAGGAGATTGAAGGTGTCATGCTTTCCCTTCAACAAGTTGCATCAGGTGCCATTTAACAAGACATTTAACCCCCAGCGTCTCAACTTGAGCTGCTCAGTGGGCAACACGACATGCCTGTGGATATGTTGGGCAGCTCCCAGTCGTGTGTATGAAACCCACCCTCCGTTGCCCTGTCTTGCCAGTTCATGTCTATAAGAATGAATGAATATTTTGTTGGACATCTGTGATGCCTCAAAGTTGAGACTTTGTTCATAAAATTGGATGTGTCCCACAAAACATAGTCATATATAATGGACATATAGAGAAGTGGCTGTTTAAAGCAAAATAAGAAAGGGAAAAAAAATAAGCAAAACAAAAATCGAAAGTTATAATTTAGAGTTATAATGTTAATATACATTTTATAAAAGTTGTTTTTGATGCCAGCAGTTCATCAGATTTTGTTTTGTAAAAGGCTCACAGTGGTAGTTGAAATAAACCAAAAATGAATTACTCATACTAATGAGAAAAAAATCTGTGTAGCCAAAGCTTTATATATCTTACCTTGTATGCTATAGTGCTCCATAGTTGTCCAGAAGCTACTGAAAGGCATCAATGAGCCACACCATTGCATTGGGTGACATGTTCCTTCATTATGATGAACATAGCCACTGTAGTTTATCACCATAGACTACTGCATTGTTGGTTTTGGTCTTTTCATTGTATTTGTTGACAATAAGAAAAAAACTGAATCTATTCTGTTGTTGTTTTGTTTGGCATGTGACATTATGGTTGTGTTTCAATTTACTGCAAAATAAGATACCTTTTTTTTTTTTTTTTTTAATCACACCTTCTTCAAGCTGTTCTTCAACCTAGAGCTCTAATGTTGCATTGAGAGTCGCCCTGACAGATTGAAGACAGAGCAAACAATGTGTTAATTAGGGTTACCACAGGGCAAATTGAGTTTTATTCACATAATTTGACAATACAAACTGTCCTAATTTCAAAAATGTCAGTGTTTTTATGCAATTACTTGTCTTCATTTGTTCAATGGCGTGATGTTGGGGACTCACTTAACTTTTCTCCTTTTGGAGGACAAACAGTGCAATATTGTGTCAGACTCCTTGACAGTACAGCTAAAAAAGACCAAAGCAAGAGGATCTATATTCTTTGACATTTGACAACTCATTGTCGCTTTCTCTGTTTTTGAATAATTAGCTTGTCTGTTATTTTACAAGCTGAAAGAGACTTTTTAGTCTTTCTCACTTCTAATTTGTCCTCTCCTCTTTGTTTTCCCTGTCATCTTGACTCAACGAGGAAAAACAAATGTAATTTCTCTCATGAAGAGGAAATGAAGGCATGAAAGACATTAGTAATTAATGTGGCATGCCAGGCTGTTGGTGTGGGTGGAGAAAGTGTGTGGGTGACATATGAATAAAAAGCAAAGAAATCGAGAGTTCGGCATTCAAGGACATGTAGCAAATGACTTTTCAAGGCCCCCTTTGAGGTTTTTCTCTCTCACTCGCTCTTCTCTTTGGCCCTTTTGGTGTTGTTTTGGAAGATAACCCCTGCTTTCTGTCTAAGTGTCCAATGTTCAGCCATCAGTGCCATTACTCGCTGACCACTGCGCTGAAATGGAAAGCGGGGGTGACCTGTATCGTGTGTGGATCTTCACATGAGGCCACCTGCTGAAATGAAAGCACCGGCTACCTGTGATTGAAGAGAGAAAAGTGTGAGCACGAGTGTTTGTGTGCTGTGTGAATGTATGAGGTTTGTGAGGACCAGCCACAAAGTCCAACAAAAGAAGAAGGGGATAGATGGGCAGGTTAAAGATTTTAGAGGTCCTCACAAGTATTTTAACACAAGACAGTGTGTGTGGGTGTGCCTGGGTGTGTGTGCACGTCTGTCCTTTTGTGATAAATTAATTCTACATGTGTCTCTGTCTGATCTCTGCTTCATACATATAAATGAATCGGCTGTGTGCTAGATTTCCATGTGAGAGCACAGATATTAGATAAAGTGGATTTAAAAGCCAGAGATGATTTGAGCAGTGGGTTTAATTTGAATCATCATCGGACAAAGTAACCTTGATCACCAAGCAGAAAAGATGACTTGACTGGAAGCATTGGCAGGACCTTGCTTGACCAGAGAGAAATAGTGAATGAATGAAATAAGTAAGTGTGTGTGTGTGTGTGTGTGTGTGTGTGTGTGTGTGTGTGTGTCGTGTGGTCATCCACAGGTTATGGGCCTAATAGCTTTTCTTCTGTCCACTGTGCAAGGCAGGGTGTAGACAAGTAATAATTGAGCTTGAATGTGCTTGATGGAGTGTGTGTGTGTGTGCACGCACACAGAAACTTTTATCCACTTTCCATCTAGTCAGCCACTTCTAATTCACTCTTATTTTCTGTGCTTTGTTCCTTTGAGGCTCTCACTCTTATCCAACCTTGCTCTCCCCTCTCCTGTGGTTATATTAGTATAGATCTATACGGGGGAAAGTTAACAGAGTAAATACAGTGACTGTTTAGCCAGGAAAGAGATCGATCACTATGTATTGATTAAGCATTACGTTTGGCCACAAGTCATTTCCTTGCCGTCTGTGTGCGTCTGTTTGTGTTGAAAATGAATGCTTTTGGAAGTGTTTGGTCTCTAAAATGTGTTTGTGTATTATTTCACAGTATTTGGACCAAGCCCCCATGAACGGCGTTAGGCTAGGTGGATTTTAGCCCAAAATAAACTAATAAGGTCAACCAAGAGGAAACATGGTTGTTTTTATTGCTATTTATTCTGTGCTTCTGTTTCCCTCTCTCTCATTTGCATTCCATACTCAGTGACTGGATCAAACACACAGGCGCACAGATACATGCACATGCAGAAGTGTGTGAAGTTTATTGATAATCCGAGGCTTTCCACATGGCAGACAGATGGCTCTTCTAATCTTCCAGACAGACACTGCCTTTTGATATCTGATCTGATCTGATGATTACTGTGTGTGTGTGTGTGTGTGTGTGTGCGTGTGTGTGCGTGCGTGTGTGCGTGCGTACATACATGTGTGCATGTATGTGTGTGTGTGTGTGTATGTGGATGCGTGCATGCGCATGTATCCGTGTGTGGTTTCCAAGGATGAACTCAATAAATCTGTCAGAAGTCCCCTGCTGACAGTCGTGTGTGTGTGTGTGTGTGTGTGTGTGTGTGTGTGTGGGAGGGGGTGTATTACTCATTTTGTGAGGATGTTAATCTGTTTACACAGTCACATTGTGGGGACTCGCCTTCCTTATGGGGCAAAACGCAAGTCCCAATAAAGTAAATCATTAAATTTTAGGTACATTTTGTGTGTCTGTGTGTGCGCGCGTGCGTACATGTGTGCATGTATGTGTGTGTGTGTATGTGGATGCGTGCATGCACATGTATCCGTGTGTGATTTCCAAGGATGAACTCAATAAATCTGTCTGAAGTCCCCTGCTGACAGTCGTGTGTGTGTGTGTGTGGTGATGTGTATTACACATTTTGTGAGGATGTTAATCTGTTTACACAGTCACATTGTGGGGACTTATGGGGCAAAACGCAAGTCCTAATAAAGTAAATCATTAAATTTTAGGGTGAAGACTTAGGTTAGGCCTGGGTTAAGGGAAGGGCTGGGTTAGGATTAGGTGAAGGTTGGGGTAAATTTTCAGGAAATGGATGTAACTCAATGTCTTTTCAAGTGATGGAAACATGACTAAGTGTGTGTGTGTATGGTTCTTCAGCCTTTTGGTGTGTGTAACTTATTTTACAGTTGCGGTTTGAGTGTGTCTGTACTCCTGTCATCAAGAGACTGTGGTTGATACTTGATCAATGGTTGACCTGGACTATTATGACAAGCCTATATTTCTGAACTTTATTTTGCCTGCTATTGGTCACGGATCAGTCATGCTTCAGTATCCTGAGTTTATAAATGAAATAATGTGAATATTTAACTCTTCTTGGACTGTATACATTGGGAAGTGAAAAGGAAGGGACAGAATGGGAGGTCCTGAAAATGGGTCAAGGAGCTGATCTCCAGCTCAAAGAGTTGCACACATGATTAGCGAGTTATCAGCTCTACACACAAACCTTTAAAGCAGATGAGAAATATTTAAATTTATTTCTGATCCGTTAACTCACTGTATTCAGTGTTTCATCTAACACTGTGGACAGATAAAAACTGCCCTCTGTGTATATGTCCATAAGACATTTACACAAGGAACAAGGTGTTGATTTTGATTGGTTGGGATTGAAAATGAAAATTTGTTCATTAAAACTGTACAAAGCCTTTGTATCTTTTTGATCTAATGAATTCATCACTTCATCTTGTTGCTCACAAATCAAAACTGATTATTGAATATGTAAAGTATTTTAAGTCATTGTTGTTTATCTGCTCTGCTCATCTTCTTCTTCATCTCCTGCAGTTTTTTTAAGGTCAGAAAAATACCTGCTTTTAGATCAACTTTCGGTAATTTAATTCTTCTGGTAGTCACAGTCTCTGAGGCGACCATACAGTAAAAGCCACCACACCTATCAATGCCTTCACTTTGTAGCAGACTTACTGTGAAGCACATGCAGTAAGCATTGAATTTTCACCAACAGTAGCTTTATGCATAAATATTAGACTAACGTAGCAAATGAGTTAAGCAGAACAGAAAACAACGGAGCTCCTGCTGTGACAATGCTATTTGAGTGACAGAATGACTGCTGGCAAATAGTGATAAATAAGTCAAGGTTATGCAAAGAAAGCTTGTCATGGTGCTGAAAATTCAGGTGGGGTGCAGTGTTTCAGAAACACTGTCTCCAATTTACCAGCCTCTTGAAGTGCTGCAAGCAACATCACCCTTGCTATGTTAACTCCCAGCGTTGCCTGAGTCTCATGGCGTTAAGTGCATTGATACATTGCTGCCTGACTGCCTGTCTCAGTGTATTGTAATACACTAGCAGCATGATTGTCTCAGCTTGATTTAGCTTCTCTGACCTGATATCTGATTAAAGAGACTCGGTTGTGTGTAGGAGCTGGATTAGCATATAAAAAGACAGTGACAGGACATCAGATAATTCTGATGCCATCTGTTTTCAATGGAATTTGTTAGAGGAAGAGGGAGTGTGTGTGTGTGCGTTTTTGCGTGTGTGCAGCCCCCACACCCCTGCTCTCTATCAATGTCCTCGTTGCTTTTTTAGGCCTATTATTTGTGTTTGTACTGCAAATTTTTCTGCCTTTTGTCCTATTATTTCCATTTTTTTTCATTTTATTTTTGTTCCAGAGAAAAGCAGAGCCGTCATTAACACTGACTATGAACAAAGACATCAATTATTTATGATGGAAAACACTTTAAATTGTTCTATTTTGTAATGATTTATTAATTAGGAGGCAAATTCTCTGGGATTTGGCTTCATGTCCGCCCCACCTAGCTAATGTATTCATGTACGGATGCACGGAGGCACACAAGCAAGCATGTGTGCGTGCACAAACAGACGCGCACACAGAAATGCTGTAGGCAGCTTTGTGCTATTAAAACACAGTTCCACAGGATTATCCATTGAGATGCCTGTTGTAATTTCTCACAAATCAGATTTTAATAAATACTGCAATTTTCTTGTTCAAATAGAAAGTCGGCTTGAAAGTGGCGAGATTGAGAATATGCATTTTTAATGAGACTCAGCAGTTTAGAAGTGGTGTGGAAATGCTATGCTACAGTAATAGGAGAGTGATGGGAAAGAAAAGTGATTACATTATTTTGGTATGACTGATAAAATACAGATTGATAACCAAAATGTTGTGGTTTCAGCCTTTAATTTGGTCTTCAGTTGTGGTATGCTTCTGTTTATTTACAGGACTTTTTCAATTAATATTTTTTTTTGCTTGAGTCTTCCATTACTACAGCCATAAAACATCTGCACATTTTTATAATTTGCAATCCTGGTATGTCCTTATTCCTCTGTCTCTGACTGTATCCTTTTTATTAACAAGTGTTGCATTCATGGTTCTCACAACCACAGTAGATGAGCAGTGTTATGGCAAACAACACACAAGATGTTTAAAATGCAGAAGCTCTAAACTGACCACCCTCATTGAGTTGTGTGTATGTAAATGTATTCAGAGGCTGGAAGCTAGACGAGCAATTTGTACTAGTAAACGTGTGTAAATTGTTTGGGTCTACATATTTTCAGCAGAACAGCCTTTCTAATCACCAGTCTACCTGCCAACATCCACATTCCTTTCACTGCTCGGTGCTAAGCACATCAGTAACAAGTCTGTGTGTGTGCATGTGTGTGTTGGAGGGTGGAGGCTGTGATTAAGAGCTTTGCAGCGTTCATTTGAATGTGGTGGCTTTGCAGGTAGAGAGATCAGGTGATGTGTTCAGGGCAACTCTGGGTTTCAATTAAGAGCATTATAGTGATTATTTCTAATATGGTGGAACGGCAGGTGGAGACGTAGCGTGGTGTGTGTGCGTGCATGTGTGTGTGCATGTCAGTGATGCATGTAATTTGAGGAGACATTGCCAATTGAACAAGGTGGTCCACTAAGCTTATCATGTGTTGCGCGTGCACAATGTGTTTCCTCCAGATTAATTTGCTACATCTAGCCTTTCCCCTCTCTTTTTTTTAATGAACAAGCTAGATCAGCAATCTCTGTCTGAATGTGTGTGTTTGCTTATCTTAGTTTTCCCTCTCATCCTAATCTGTTTTTCTTTACATTTTCTCTTCACACTGTCAAAGACTCTCTCTTCTGTGTATCACTCTCTGTCCCTGTCCATCTCAGTATCTGTGTTGCTGTCTGTGAATCTTTCTGATGTCTTTCCAACTTTCCTGGTTTTCACTTGTGTCTGTCTCAAAGTCATGAGCGCCTTTCTTCTTTCTCTTCGGTATCTTTATCTTTATCTTTTTGGACTTATGTCCAGTCTCACTCTCTCTTTATTTGACTATGTCTCCTTCCCACATTCGAATCGCATCTCTTACTCATACAGTCTTTGTCTTTCTCCCCCTTCCTTCATCTCCACACTGATCCTCTAATCAGCAGCCAGCAGTGGCTGGGGTTTACTTTTGAAATTACATGCCGTGCCTCCCATTCTCCTTGTTTCCTCCTCTCGTCTAATGTCTTGAACATCTTTTCTTCTGTCTTCCTTTCCTGTCGCCTACCCTCTCTCTGTGTGATAGTTGGAGAGTGAATATAAAGGTATGAGAGTCTGGGGATGGCTATGAGCTGGCTTCAAACCCGCAACATCATAAGGACATGTTATGTGCCTCTGCCTACTAAGCCACCAGGAACCCCCCCCCCCATGTTCTCTGTAACAGAAAAATAAAAGCTCCCTGCGTCTGGGCTATTTGCATATCATTTGCATATGAACCCCAACTGGCTGTTTTTGGAATGCCAAGAGGCTAAATTCAGTATTTATTACCCGGGCCCATAACTAGTTTTCACTTTTCTGTGGCATTTGCATCTGATTTGCATGTCCCACAGCTTGGATCTGGGAATAAGGGGCCAGATGACCTAAATTGTTTCAATTCCACCCAGAAATAAAAAAGCAGTGGAAGGTCTAATTATTACTATTAATCGAATTAGGACGCTTTACATGTGGAGCGTAAATATGCGAAAGGGCTTATTAGCTGCAAAAGCAAGCTGAGGCAACTTCTTCTTAATGCAAAGTGCTTTAGCACAGAGATAATAAAATTGTGTGTGTGTTAGTGTCTGTGGTCACATATCTTGAGGCTGAGCGGTTGGCTAGATTTCCCACCTTGCATCATCACTTCCTCTCCCAACAGTATTGATCAAAAGGCTCCTTTTGTTTTGTAGGTTCTCTGTTTTAGGGCAAACAACTGTTCTGTATTGAACTCCTCAAAGATATCCATTTCAACTTTACAGACCTAATTAATCATAGATGCTAATCAGCATTGCATTGGGCTATTAACGGTACATAAGATAGTGGATAAATTGACTGTGGCTGTGCAGACTTATTGCACACTGCACTGATCTCATCAGTACATGCAGTATATGTGAGAGTTACATACTTATCTTTCTGTCAAACACCAACGTTGGTGCTCTCCACTGCACAAAAACTGGTCTTTCTTTCCTTCAGCCAATAAACAAACTGCTCAAATTGATAATGAACAGGGTGCCCACAGTGAAGGGGATTTAAGAGAAGCTTAAGCCCCTTTCAGACATGCACCCCTTTACATTAATCTGATGGCAATTTAACATGTTGCCTTCGCGTCTGAATAAGCACCCGGGTCACATTTACGTAAAAGTCACGACGGCAGTTTTGCTAGGCCGGACCTCGTAACATGGCACAAGTCTCAATTGAATGCCATTGGATTAACGGATTAAAAGCTGCAGCTGCTCAAGGTAAAACATGCAGAGAGAGAGGAAAAAAAACACACACACAGAAATTAAAGGCACGTCTTGTACTGCCTTCTAAGATCATTGTAAAATATGTATTATCTCCATCATCGTCTCTTACAAATTCAAAATTAAGATTTTTTACACAGTCCCATACATGTTTCTTAATCTTTCAGTCCACTCTCGCTTGTTGTTGTACACATGACTGGTTTTCTACCTGTTTGAGTTTTGACTGAGCAAGTGACTATAGTTAGTGAGTCAGTTCTCACACACCAGCATCAGCTCATGACACTGAGACTGTCTTTGTCCTACCACATTTTTATTTGTTTCTTTACATACATATGTTACATATTAAGTGTGGGCTGATGTGTATGACAAAGTAAACGACCAAATGGGACATGGGAATCTTTGTCCAGCCATATTCAGTGAGCAACATAGCCAAAAAAACAACAACCGGTAGTACTGCTTTGGTATTGTTTCTTTGATGAACACAGACCACAGCCCATCTCAGCTACCACCTCCACTTTTATTAAGTTTAAAGCTCCATCTGCCAAAGTTCACATTCATTTGTGTTTTTTTTCCCCCCAGGGACAGTTGAACTTTTACATACAGGTGGTTCCAACTTTTTTCTTTACCTTTCGGCCTCATTCTTTCTTTCCAGGTGACAGGCGGGAGAAGTAGAATGAAAACACACACACACATATACACACAAGATCACCCACAATCTGCTAACACATTCTTTTGTTTACACAGCAAATTGACGTGTGTTCTTCCCTTGGCCTATTTTTTAACTTAAAATTCAGCATTTACACACACACACACACACACACACACACACACACACACACACGCATGCGGAGGTGCACACACCTCGTTGAATATAAACTGCCATCTCCCAGGGCAAACAGCAAATATAATCACATTTGTAATGTCAGAGAAATAGAGCGTCAATATTTGCCTAGTCTGTTAGTGTTGTGAAATGGGGAACTGACTGTGGTTACCATGGTGTGCATGATTTTGACAGTTGGCTTTGAGGCACAGAAAGATACACTCCCTCACAGACACACTCATGTAGTGTGAAAAAGAGGTTTGCAAAATGTCACTTTCATTTTGATGTTTGAATTATTTTATTTCAGTAAAGACGATTAATTTTTACTCAACCCCATCACGGCTTAAATGTTTGTGTGTACTTAAATGATTGTTTGATAGATCCAAGAGCCAGGGGAATTAGTAATTACAAGGAATCAATGAGTTGGGCGAAAAATATTGATCATTTTTCAGTAGATTTGTCATTGTTTTCCCTTTTTAACATGCAAAAAGGTTAATCTGTAAATACATGTTTGCACATCATTTAGTTTCTAATTGTGTCAGAGTGAAGTTGCTAATAAAGCACTTTTTCATGGCCAAGTTTGTCAAGTTTACATGTGACACTAGACACGTTCTCCTTCTAATACCTCTTTCAGTTAAAGGTTTATTGAACACCACAATCACCACCCAATGTATATGCTCAATGAGCAAGCATGAAGTCTTTATCCTTTGAGAAGTACATCGACTTAACCCACTTCACCACTTAGTGTGATGTTAATCTTGTTTATGTGGATAATTGTGTGCACGCAGACTACATTTCATTATCTTTCTGTCATGCCGTACCTTGCCTACCTCAGATTTGTACCTACAATGACATAGTCAACTTTTTCTGCTTGTTCCCTGCCACAGAATCCTAGATCAGGCTAAATACTCTTCCTTTTCGAACAGAAGAGAGAAACTGAATGATAAAGTGGGTCCGTTACTGTGACTGTGTCACTTTTAGTGTTAGTTCTGACTTTCCTCAATCCCCAACCAGACTAAAAGCTAACTTCATATGTGGACAGTCAAATCGTGTTGATAATGAGAAGGCAATTACAGTGGCCTCCATCTAGAAAGTGAAAGAGTCTGCCATGTTTCACTCTAAGGTGTGTGGTAAAAGTGAAATCATTGGTATTTTACCCTGTCACTCAGTAACCTTCCAGGCCCTTCTTTCTCCCAGACACACTGACTTTTGTGCCCTTGACTCTAATAATCCCTCTCTGGCTGTGTGAAATATCTTTTCATGCCTGCACTGATGATCATAATGGTTTTCTGTCTGAGCTGCAGACTAGTGATTGGCCCCAATTACTGCATGAACCTGAGGCTTCAAATCATCCTATCTATGCAAGGTGAGACGTGTAATGGCAAAAATCTATTTAGGTCTGGTTTCCATCCCCTGCCTGTATGAACCTCAATAAATCACTCTTAATGCACATTTAAAATCACAGGGAATCCATTGCCAGATGTTTATCATTACTTTCCTCTGCTGTATTTTTTTCCTTGTACAACCCACATGTGCCCTACAAGCCCTCTTATCTTCTTCAGCAGTGATTGCTTTGAAACTTAACAGCTCAAAATGTATTTATTTCTCCAGTCGACATACGCATCTTTCACACCTCCTACCACCTTTAATTACAGAACTGCCACTCTCTGGTTTTACCTATATATTGACCCCTTCTGGTATATTATAAACACTGGTAGAAAAAACCCCTGCCTTTTAATGATGCTCAGTGTAGGCAGATTTGTAATTGGCTGTTTGTATTACCAGTTCAGTGGTTGTTTCCACTATTTTTAGTCTAAGAGAGGGGCCCTCGTCTGGGCCCAGGTGCACCCACTGTGTCTCTATGATCAGATGTAAGAGAGACAGATTGACTCCAGCCTCTTGCCCTGCAGAAGCAAACTCCTGCCACCCAAATTAGCGGTTGGTTTGCCTCACAGCATTCATCATTCCTGCTCCACTTTCAGCTGAGCTTGTCTGCTATTTTTCACTGAGATACCCCCACTTATTCTTCTAATGCCCGGTCTCTCCTTTGCTCACCCCCATTATTTTGTTCTCTTTCTGTCTTTTCCTCTGCATTTTCATCATTTTGTCCCATGCTCCTCCTTCCTTTTCTTTCCTCAGACTCAGCCTCCAACTCTCTACCTCCTTTTGTCTTGTTTCTCAATTTGTTTCTCTTGAATCCTTCCCTCTCTCTCAGCCCTCCATCCATCTCCTTTCTGTCCCTCTCTCTGCCTCTGTCTGTCAGGCTGACTCTCCCTCTCCAGCAGTAATGGACTCAGCGTTGTTAAGGACAGGAGAGAAATCCCAAGTGAACAGATGTTTCTAAGATGTTGTCAAACTGTTGGCATGAGTGCTATAGTGGGCCCCTGCTGTGCCTAACTTGGCATACCCTTCCTGCTTCTTAGTGCACACTGACACACAGTGACACTCTCACACACATATCTGTCTCTGAGAGGAGACAGTAGATTATGCACATGCTACAAGAACCATTGCTGTGAATTTCTGCCACTTAACTAAGCTGATATATGGGAAAGTTGCCGTCAAGGCCCCCGGTGAGTCTGAGAGGACTGCAGTCTGGTGTAGTTGGTGAGGGTGTGTGTGTGAGAGAAAGACGAAGAGAGAAATAAAGGAGCTGTAAAAAATGATAGCTGAGATAATGTCCACACTAATGCGGATGCATTTGAAAATACATCCTTTTCTGTCTACTTTGGGCTTATATCTGTATTAAGTTGGCATTTTCCACTCCTGAAAACTAAGCTTTTTGAAAAGACTGTCCAGAGTTGACAAATTTTAATGCAATGTAAAGAGGCCTTTACTGTCTGTCACTATATAAAGTCTTTGTGGTCGCTCATTTTGAATGTCTGTATTACCAATTGCTCAGTGCAGGTGCTGTAAAACATGGCTTAGAATTAGGCAGTCAGATGTCTACATGAGTAAAAAATGCATTAGACACGAGAAGATACAGTTTGTAAAGATTGTAAATTAGAATAGCTTCTTCTTGCCTATATTTCAAGTCAAAGTGGTATGAAAATGCTTGTATACTAGGAATCTTATTTGACATATAATCAACATTTTCAGACTTTTCATATTAGTGTTGACATACTATTCATCCCCCCTTTTCCCAGCCTTTCACTATCTCCTCTGACTCTCTGCTTTAGTCTTCACCTCACCAGCCACTTGCACTTTATACTCAATTAACTTTTGTTCCTCTGTCAGCTTAATGAATCCCCAAACTATTTGTGCATTTTCTTGTTGATAATGGCATTTCTATACTTTTGATTTGACTGTTTTGTTTTCATCATTTTTTGAATTTCTGCATTTCCATTAATGACATGTTTGTTCCAAATTTAAATGCATCTTAAAAACAGCTGAATCATCCTGTGCTTAATGAAACATGGAGCAACCTTCATCTTTAGCAGAAAACATTTGGCTAGATGCATTAAATAGCCTGGGGCTGGTTAATTCCTGTTGCAGGGTGCTGTGCAATCTTCAACTTTTCTAATGAGATGTAGGTTGTAGATTGTAATGAACTCCTGCTTTTTTAACTAAAGTTATTATGGTAAATGGGTTTGTAGTAATGAAGTGAAAACAGAGAAAGTGGACCAGTATCCTCTTAAACATCCTGTGCCCAGCCAACCCAGGTGCATGACATCAGGTTGGATGACCCTCCTAACTCTACCTGTCTGTCATCTGCAAGAATGAAAAGAAAATGAAAATGGCAAGAGGACAGAACCGTCACACCAAACCTGCAGTAATACTGGGTCACTGAGGCATCCAGGTCTGTGTTGCTCTGTAGTTGCATCAGAAGATTAACTGCCGATGAGAATAGAAGATGTGTTTGTGCTTGTGTGTGGGTTTTTTTTGTTGTTTTCCTGCTTCTTTGTTTTCTTGGTACTGGATATTTACACGAATTATGTTGAGGGCTGCAACTTAAGGTTATTTTCATTATTGATTAATCTATTAATTCTTCTCATCTTGTTTTGTTTGACCTATAAAGACATTTTACAATGACTTCTGGCAAGGAAGTAACAATTTCACACATTGGAGAAGCTACTTTTTTACTATGTTTGCTTGAAAAATGACTTAAATGATTTATCCAAAGAGTTGAAGATTATTTTTCAGATTGACTAATTGATAAATTGGCTAATCGTTTCAGCTCTGATTATTATTATTATATTTTCATGTGCCTCTCACCTTATATGGCCTAAATATGAGGAGCTTGTCAAGTAGTCAGTGGATTTGTACTAATATCATCTTAGTATAGCAGTGTGTGCAGTTTTTCACTTGTAACTGCCAGGTGTTTGTGTATTGTGGGTAGCTGTACTGTGTGTGTGTGTGTGTGTGTGTGTGTGTGTGTGTGTGTGTGTGTGTGTGTGTGTGTGTGTGTGTGTAAAGCCAGCCAGCATCCCTCTAATGACAGTTGATTGCATTATCATCCACGGCTGAGTGGTTGCTCACCCTGCTAGACGGATAGACCAACCGCCAAAACCCCAAGGCCCCTCTGTGTGTGTGTGTGTGTGTGTGTGTGTGTGTGTGTGTGTGTGTCTTGTTGTTTGTGAGTATGTGACTGTGCAAGTGCTCACTTGTAAAATGTGATTGGAGGTGAAACTCGTAAGTCCTCTAAGGCCCATTCACAATTTGCCACGTCAGTGATGCAAACGTACAGATACACACACGCACGAGATACACACAGATTTAAGCACGCACACACACTCCCAGAGGAGAGGGAACCTTTTAGACAGAAATGTTGTCAGCTGGGAATCTCTTGTTGTCCCAATCATACATGGCCAGCTTGTCACTCCTCACAAACCCACTCTCACACACATGCTTTGGGAATATGACTATGAGTGTGTGTGTGTACGTGAGCGTAGCTGTTACATTTGGGCTATTTTATTAGTGCCCTTTGTGACGCATCATAATGGACTATGTTAGGCGTAATAAATTCTCAAATTGCGCACTTATTCCTCCAACACAGTCATTGCTTCATGTCATGTATTGATGCATCTATAAAGATTGGTCAGTCATTCAGATAGATACAGTCTTGTCAGTCTGACGTAGCAGCAAGGAATTTGGTCGGATCATGGTATGTCCAAGCCAATCTCACCTTCCTGACAGGCCAGAGATATGATGAGATATGAATTGATTATGATGCACAACACTGTTGAGTGGGTGACTGCCCCACCCTGCCTTCCAGTCCACCTGTCCACCCAGCCAGTCAGCCTGGCATCCAGCTGTCCAGTCAGCCAATCAGCCAGTACAGCCAGACAGGCCTTGTTAACTCAGTCAAGTGTATCCATTCACCCCAAAGCCACCCCTTTGCCCCAGCATACTTACCCCTATAAACCACCACTGCACTGTATCCCAAGGTCAGCATGTCCTGTGTGTATGTGTGTGTGTGTGTAAGATGAGAGGTGGGGGGGTGGAGGAGTAAAGATGATGTGTTTGAGATGGAGGGTGGAATGGATGGAGGGCAGAAGACAGAAATAACAAGGGAGAGACGAGTAAGTGTGTGTGTGAGTGCGTGTGTGTGCATGCAGGCATTTGTGCATGTGGGAGTGTGTGGGGATGTGTGTGGGATGGGGATGGAAAGTGGGTCATGGTGTGGTCTGTGTGTGAAGCACCAGGAGCATCATATTGACCCCTAGGGCTGCTGTCTGCCTCTTCTCTCTCTCACTCACACTCACACACATCCACACTGCACACACACACACACACACACATATACACACTCAGACGTCTCTGTTTTTGCCCTCATATATCATCTACTAGGGCTGAAGACCAGAGGGAAATCAGAGACAGCCTAGATGTGTTTCTTTGGTCTGGAAAATCTGCACATCTCAGTCTCTCAGATACTTTGTTTTAGTGTGCACAGTCAGGGGAAATGACTGAATGGACTCAAACAGTATGGAAAATTTTATTCCAATCTGATTGAGAACCAGTGTACGGCAAAGACAGCAAGTGCAGACAACCATTTCCATTCTGTCATGTCACCTTGTTCTTCTATACACTTAAACATGCTTTTATAGCTTAACTTTACCTGCAAGTCTCCACTAGGGACTGATATAACTTACACAGTGTCTGTACAGCTAGCAAGGGAATGTCAGAGAAAGTTTGGAAACTTGCTAAGTAGGTTTGTCTGAAGTGGAAAATATGATCCCGTAGCCTCAGTGATAGCAGTGAAAGTGGGGTTATGTGTGATATATATCTATCATCGAGAGAGAGAATTAAAGGAGCCTGTATGAAAGGTTTATGGTGCTTGGAAAGCAGAAAGTCTCCAGAGCTCTTTTTCCTACATAAATATACAAGATCCGACTGCAGTGAACTCTCCTGAACTGCCTGAAAAACCCGAGCAGGATGCTTTATAATCAGTGAGAACGAAAAGTGCAAAGTACTCTCCTGACGGGGAGAAAACAAATCTGTTTGCAGAGTAATCACCACAGGGGCTCCATAGTGCTAGAAAGCAAGATTGCTGTTTCATTTTAGATTGCAATCATATCAACACAAAAGTCTTTAATTATTTAGATCACAGTGCCAATTACTGAAAGGAATGTGCTACTGTAAGCCTAGTTTTTGTACATATAGCCTTGTTGCAGTACTGAAAACAAACTGGATGTGTGACATACTATAATTGCCCAGATAATAACTGATTTTTAAACTTTCACAGCAAGTAATTATCGTGGATCGGGCTGACACTAAAACAATCATTAATTATCCATGCTTTCATTTAGATACCTTTAATATATTACAAGTAAACACTTTTTACTGTTCATGCTAAATGAAACCATCAAGCAAATATTTGTCCTTTTCTGCAAATGAAATGGATAAATTATAGGACTAGTTGATTGCTTTAGGAAAGACTTTTTATTACTTTCACCTTAAATTTTATCTAGCACACAAGAAGATCATTTGAAGTATAGAAGTTTCCCCACTGCACAATCCCACAGAGAAATCATCATTAAGCGTCATCTCTCTATAAGATGTTCGACAATATTTATACCTCGTCACTTTTTACTTCTTGAAAAAATTATCTTTTTAATCAGCTAGGGAAAATGAAAAGGGAGAAACATCTGAGGTTAATATCGGGGTTATATGGTGCAGTAAAAAAATGAATAAGGCAGGGAAGTAGAAAAAGACTTTGATATGTGGAAGAAAAACTAGGGGTTTGCAAAGGACATAAGAGAGCTGGAGGAAAGAAGCAAAAGTAAGTGGATGTAATATGGTTGAATGAGACAGGGGAGAGGAGGGGAAATATAGAGCTTGGGTAATGTAGGGAGAGGAGAATAGATTAAAGCAAGAAGTCACATGGGGTAAAAGAGGGAGTTAAAGAATGATGGTAGTTTTAGGATGTTGTGGTAAAGTATCAGGTATGTGCATGCTGATAGGAGCTTAACAACACAGTATGAATTACACCCATCTCTTCTTACCTCCCACTGTGTCCGTGACTTATTTTTACACTCAGTAAAATACTGTTATTTGAAACAACTCTGAAAACCATCATTCACTCCCTTCAGGTTATAGCTTTGGAAACTTATTTCATTCATTTTTAGCAAAAAAAAAAAAAAAAAGTGCAATTCTGTCCTTGGTTGACTCTGTGAATCAGCCTCTGGCAACTCAGTGCCTTGCATTAGATAGTTGAGCCCTAAATAATATCGTACATTTTAACAAACTTTCAGAAAGCCAATATTTGAAGTGTGGGAAAATGCTCAAGATAACAGTAGGGTTCCTTTTTTGTGATATTCATTTATGAGCTGCTTTACTACTCTACAGAATGTAATGTTTGCTGTCATAGCTTCTGGCCATTGATTTAATATTGAAACTGTCATGGCTTGATCTGCTTTTGTGTTGTATGCAGCCTAAAGTAGCAGCATATGATTAAATGTTCTGGTTTACTCTGCAGTCAGTTTTACTTCCCACCGTTCATTATTCCACTACAGAGAGATTAATAGGTTGTGTATCTCACCTTTGCTCCCAAAGTTCACTTCATGTCAAAGTATGAAACTCAACAGGTCAGATATTTAGTTGTGTGTGCTGGACTGTCCATCAATCAATGTTTGACACTGACAGTGAGTAAGTAAGATTTTATTTTGCTAAAACATTCAGACAAACACCCATTTACACTTGCATACACACTCACATTCACACCTGTCAGTAATTGAATCTCCAATTCACATAACCTGCATGTCTCTGGACTGGGGGGAGGAAACTGTTGCAGACACAGGGAGAACATGTGAACTTCACACAGAGAGGCCCCAGCCAGGTAGTGGAGTCTAACCTTTCTTTTGAGCTGTCTGTGATATTTTCCGTGAACACCATATGCCAGTGGAGACAAAGAAGATAATACACTATTTTTCAGCATCGATGCTCTTGAAAAACAGCAAACTATTCACTCTCGCTGGCTTGGCACATGCTAGCTCGTTCACTTTGACCTCTTCTCGTTAAGCGATAGCACTTGTTCTTCCGTGGTTTTGTCACAAGTGCCACAATGGACAAGGATAAACTCGGTTGTTCAGGTAAAAGCCATCCCATGTATGTTACCTTTACCTTGGCCTGATACCACTTCTTGGTGGGCGTGGAGTCAAGAGTGTGACCCGTTCTACATTGTTGATTTAAGACGCACATTCCTGGCAAGCAATTATGAAAAAAATAAAAACATGCTATTGAGCCATAGCTGAAAGATGAGGCTTTTAAAGTCAGGAATCATGTAAAAATAACAATACAAAGAGCACTGCTTCCTGGGTAGCACTCCAATGTAACTTTATATGAATTATATTATGCTTATTGTGCTGTATAATCCTGTTGACAGGACTATGCTTCATGTATGAAGTAGGTGACAGAGAGTATCCATATGTGCTGTTCTGCTGTAGCAACAGCGTGTAAACAGTTGAAGTTGTGTTATAGTCTTTTTATGTTTTGCAAAGGTAAAATGTAGCCAATAAATAAATATCACAATTTTAATAATCTACTTTTGTGGACAAATTCACTTAAAGTGTGAATATAGTTGTTTCGCATGTTTACAGTAAACAACTGAGTTGAGTTACAGTTTTCATTTGGCACATCTGCATACAGTGGGTACAAGGGAGTTCAGAGAAATTACCTTATTCCCATTCTGCCTGTTATTGTTTGTGTGTTTCTCGGCTTTCTGACCCCGCAGCTGAGCCTCATCTCTGTTTCTCTGTGGGGTGCTGCACACACCTGTGGGTAAATTGGCCAACAGACATAATGTGCAAATAAAGCAGAATACATAATTATGTATGAAACAAAATATTTAATGTAATTCCAAAGATGAACACACACACAAACCTGGCGTGTGTATTAAAACATGTTACCCATAAAATGTATGTTTTTCATGCTGTTTATGAAACAAGTGTTTCAGATGTTATGATGACACTCACTCGCTTCTCTTTCCAGTTGATTTTGTCCTGTCCTCTCTCTTCACCCTCCTCTGTTCACTCCCTGTGTTTTCTACTTTCATCTCCACCACTCGCTCTCTCTCTTCCTTCCTCATTTCACATCTTGTTTTTTTTTTTTGCTCTGCCTCTGTTTCCCCTCATACTCGTATTGGTTGGTCATCCTTAAATCCCATTTGGATATTGACTATCACCTGCCTCCACTTCAAACTCATTTTTCCCTTTTATATTCCTCTCTCACGGTGACCCTCCTCCATGTCTGTCCTACCTATTCCTTTAATCCTATCTGTGTTCTTTCTTCTTATGTGTACTAGGAGCCATCTGATCCTCGTTCTCACTCTTTCTTTCTTTTGTCCATCTTTCCAACTACACTTATTTGGTGCGTGCACCTGCTCCCATAAGCCTTTCTCCTCATCTCCATATGGAGTAGTGGGATTGAAATCTGTTACGCATGACCTTGTGTATATGTCTACACAAACACACGCACACACTGACCCCAGGTCTTGCCTTTCCAATATCCCGGTCTCTCTTGTATGATTTGGTTGAATTTAAGGTGAATATCACACAAAAACACACATGCGCATTCACACAGGAATAAACCTCATGGATTAGATTTAGTCACTGGGGTCCGTTGGTGGGAATGTTCTAAAAGAATGCTGCATTTCCACACGTGCACATGCGCACACACACACACACACACACACACACACACACACACACACACACACTTGCACACACAACACAATTTATTTTGGAGGTCAGCTGTTGTGGTCAAATGAAATATATTTCTGATGTTGGATAAAATATAAAACAGGCTTTTCACCAGTGGGCTCCAGACTTAGTGAAATAATGTCATTATTACAGTTGTGTCTGTGTGTGTGTCTGTGTGTGTGTCTGTCTGTCAGAGAGAGATGCATTTATAGGTATAAATGTATCTCTCAACTAAACAACTAATACAAATAAGTCCAATAAACTTATAATAAAATGAGCCTCTGGTAAAATCTGTGTAGTTTTCTAATTAACCTGTAGATAGTGAACTGGACCCAGACAGTTAAAGAGAGCATATTTACCTTTATGCATGCATTTTGAAGAGTCTGAATCTAAGTGCACAATATCTAAAGTCTGATTTTGCTATTGTAAAACTGATCTCAATACAGGGATGTTCTCAGCCTCGTCGTCACACACCATTCAAAGCTATGACTTCAAGACAGTTTGCATGTTAAATACAAGGATTATGTAGACTCATTTTGCACACAACGGACATGGGCATAATGTACTCCCTAGCTCCTTACCCTGACCTTAACCATCACTGCTGAGTGCATAACCCTAACGCTTACCCTCACCTAATTCTAACCCTGCAACTAAGTTAACCCTCAAAAAGCAGTATGGACCAGCGGGGACCTCAGTTTTATTCCCACAGTGGCCAGAGGTCCCCATGGGTTGGTGTGCAGATTAAAGTCCTCACCAGGATATGAAATCAAGCACACACACAGGCATTTACCCTCTCACTCACATAGACAGACACACATACCCCCACTCACACACATACCAGGATGCTTGTCTTACCCTCTGGGTCTTTTCTTCATCAGATAAAAGATTAGTCAACAGTTTTTTTTGTGCACATTTTGTACTAACAACTTCTCACATAATTGCCTGATGGCCATGATATGCAAAAATAACCAAATCACCCCGCTGTCATTGGCTGCACCACCATACCTATGCAAATCTTATGCAAATTTAACTTTCCAGAGATTTCCCAATAGCAGCATTTCTTTGTGTGGTAGGAATTTATGTGCACTTAAAAGCTGAGTCATACCCCAGGCTACTTTCCCACACTGATGCAGAGATGAACAGAAAAGCACACATGTTGGGGCCCATGAATTAATAACTTAACATGTTCCCTAAAGTAAATCAACTACAGACCCTCAGTATACAGTACAGTGCTGTGTATGGCTTAATGTTTTCCTCTTAAGAGTTAAAGAGTAATCTTGGCAGTGGAGGGTATTTATGTCACAGAAAATGACCAGTCATCTGACTTTGTACTGTTGGTTCCAAAGGAAAAGAATCCAGTGTTTACTTCCTCCTTTTATGTGTACTTGGAAAAACAATGACGTACAGATAAAAATCATCGATAACAATCATTGATGCCATGAAATCATAAACGATGACAAACATGAATGAGGAAGTACTTTTACATTGAACCACATTTCATTCACATTTTAATTAATTTTAATACTGTTTTTGTTGACTTTATTATTAGTATTCAACATTTGCATATCTGACTTGTAGAAGTACACAATCTTGTATCTTCTAGATTCAGAGTCATCATTAAAATCATAACCGCCTCTCTACTACGTATTGCTTTTTTTTGCAGTTTGGACGAGATTTGCAGCAATGTCTACGTTCACAGAGGCAAAGTGATGCAGATCGATAATATTTTACACCATACAAATGAACTTAAGACTCAAAGGAAGGTTCTGTATCTGGCAGGTTGAGCCTTCACTTTGGCAGCAGGGTGACTTAAAGTATTTACAAGGGCTTCAAGACTATGCAAGGGCTTTGCTGTTACATTGAAACATTAGGTAGGGAATCGTGTTTTAATATTCACTTTATACAATCATTAATTATTCTCTAAGGGTTATTTTAATTTCTTTAAGTTTCAATCACTAAAACTTAAACCAGACCATGCTTACATGTAAATCAAGGTATTGTTTAGTGTTGTCAGTGTCTTTATGTGCCCATTCGCTAGTCTCTTTAGCCATCTGGTGTCCCTGTGACAGTAAACATGGGAAAGTCACCTGCACGACATATTCATTTACCACCAAACTTTATAACATTTCTTGTAGAATCATCTTCCTCTTGGGGTTGCTAAAACAAACACACTCACACAGATTTGTCTCTTTGCATGTACCCCGACAGCGAACAAACACGATCTACCAGAGAAGGCCTTGCACCCCAGCTGTAGCCCCAGGGTCTTGACTGTAGCACTGTAATATGCTGTCTGAAGTATTCCTGTCTTGTAGGGAAGTTAGGATTACATAGAAATAATTAAAGCTGTAATTACCCTACCTAAAACAAGGTGAAATTTTGAGTTGCTGATATTGGCCCTTTCTGACCGAGAAGCAGCTGCTGCCTTTCTTCATTTCAATGCCTGGTGGTGGCTTTGACCCTAAGTTCACTGGTAGCAGTAGTGGCACCGCAGGGTGCCTGTGGTTACCACCAGTATGAACTCTCCCAGATCTTCTCATTTTCTGCTGCTGAAGTTTGACAATGTCGACATTTCCCACTGGAAGGGGATGAACTCTTGTGCTTGCTGCAGTGTGTATCTGCTATGCTGATCCTATGCTGGATCAAGAACAGCTGCTGCCGTTGTCACTTCCTGGACTGAAAAGGCCTTAGAGGTTTAAAGCTACAAATACCAGAAAATTAGTCCTTAGCATTTGGACGGAGTCCATGTCTGCCTTGCTTCAGTGATAGAAAAACAAGGATTTGAAAATCATGTGAACAAGAGCTGGTTGTATAACACTGATAAGCACCGTGAAGGTGGATGCTGCTCCAAATGATGGGATTAGTATTTTATATACTGCTGAAATTATTCATTAATCGTCTAAGTGTCAGTTATAGTTGAAACTTTCAATGGTTTTAGGTAAATATCAAAGTAAAATTTTTGCACCTTCAAAAAAATGCAAAGATTAGCTTTGTTTAAGGTGATCATGAAATAATAACTTCATGTAAAAATCATGTATAAATAGTTGTAGCTACGGTTATTTAATATGTACACTATGAGTTGGTGCAGGGCAACTCCAGCAAGTTGCATGCATTTTTTCCTGTATAGTTTTTGTTTGTCTACTTGTAAGTAGTGCTGACTCTGTAGATGGGATTGTTTTGCAGATGTTTGTATCTGTCGTCTGTGTGTGTGTGTGTGTGTGTGTGTGTGTGTGTGTGTGTGTTAAATTGATGGAGAGCTTGTTATTGTTGGTCTGGAAAACCTCCCTCAGGACAGAGAGGAGACGGCAACCACACAGCTGAGACCACTCCCACTAGTCCTGTGTGTGTGTGTGTGTGTGTGTGTGTGTGTGTGTGTGTGTGTGTGTTGCCAGCCAAGACAAATAAAGGTAGGCATAATGGACACCCTTTGCCAGCTGAACTTATTCTCTCTGTCTCTCTCTTGAGCATTAATTAATTTTCAAGTATTCATTTTCTCATCATACATACATGCACATACATTTAATAGCTTTTCATTGTAGATATAGGACTTGCCAGTATTTTTGGCCTTTCTATTTATAGAATAGTCCCAAAAGAAATTGATTCCCCACAACACACAAAGACCCAAACAAACCCAAACCCAACGCATGATTCATGTCCACATGAACAGTGTGACTCACATTATTTTTGTGCTTTTGCAAGACGTGCAGCTGTCCTACTGTTTTTATGAGACTTCATTAAGTCTTGCTTACTGTCTGATAAAGCTAACACACCTCAAGGCTCACACTGCTGTGCTTTTACATTTTATTAGATTTGGTGGTTTCTATATCCACGTCATCCACAGGTGCTGAAAAGTCCTACAATATTAAAACCTGCACTATAAACTTAAATGTTTTTAAAAAGTACCAAACATTGTGAATTAAAAGTTTTCTCATATAGATTTGTTTTCCTTGTCAGGCTTATTTCAAACTCCTTGTCAAACTGGCATTATAAAGGCTTTAAATTTAACTTGTTGAAATTTGAAAACACCCTGATAATTTTTCTTTCATCTTTGTTTTTCTGCATGTGCAGCTAAGATATAGATTGTCCAGTTGGAATGATAGTGAATACGCCTTTAACTTTATTTGTGTCTCATTGTAAGTAATTCCATGAATGCTGTTGTACCTTTGTAGTTTGTCCTTGGTCCTTGTCCTCTGTGTGTGTGTGTGTGTGTGTGTGTGTGTGTGTGTGTGTGTGTGTGTTTGTTGAGCGTGAGGGATTGAGAGGGAGAGTTTACCTGAGGCAAGGTGTGGTGCGGTTGGTAATCTCCCCATTCTCCACATCCTGGGACCTGCTGTGTGTGTTACAGAAAAGTACTGCGGATGTGTATCGAATTAACTAATGCAGGAAATGCAGTGTGAGTGGGGTGTGTGTATGCTTGACTGCAGCAGCGAAGTGGATTCTAAGTGAAATATCTGGTTCAACGTGGCGTAAAGGAGCAAGCTTCTAGCTCCCCACCGCCGCTGTGCCATATCCCCTCGAGTATGTGTGTCTTTGTGTGTGACAGCTCTCCTGGCAGTGCCATGCAAAGCCTGCCACCATCGTCTTGAGCAGCAGCCGAGCTTAACATCACAAGGAGCAACACGCTGCTGTGTGTGTGTGTGGGGTGTGGGGTTTTCTGTTTTTCTATCCTGGTGGGGACTTTAACCTGACTGCACACCAACCCATGGGGACTTCCTGTCACTGTGGGGACAAAATGGAGGTCCCCACTGGTCCAGAGTGCTTTTTGCAGGTTAAGGCTTGGTTTTAGGGTTAGAGTTAGGCATTCAGTTGTGATGGTTAAGGTTAGGGTAAGGGCCTAGGGACTACATTATGTCAATGGAGTGTCTCAGGGATAGTGATACAAGTGTGTGTGTGTGTGTGTGTATACATGGATTAAACAAATGTTTTAGTAATCATCTTAGTTTAAGCCGATCATTATGTCAACATAGGCCTGTTTTCGATTATTATGAACATCTGTGTTTATTAGAAGTTTATTTTAGAAAATTGTGGCCACTGTGAGACACTCACTTTTTTTGCAAGTTGAAATGAGTTGAGTGGTTTTCAGTGTTTAAAATCTAGGTGGATAGTCAATTGTTAATGCAAGACTGTGAGATGCAGTGGAAAGCTCAACAAAAGCTAGTAAATGGAACTTTGAGTCAAAATTGTAAATTTTGTGTTTTCCACCAGATAGTGGTCCCAATGCCATGAATGACCTTTCTACCTTGAGCTGGATGGGATTCTTTTGGTATCTTTAAGGTCTCCATACTAATAACAACTTTATTTAGAAAGCACATTAAAAACAGCTGGCATTGCAACAGTGCTTTTTATTTTCAAGTTACCAACCAGAATATACCAGAACTATTTTTAATTTCAGTTAATTTCAGTCAAGGCATAGGAAAGTGCCAAACCATTGAAAGTCTTATAAACAAACAAACAAACAAACCTTAACATCAACTCTGGTTACCCACGAAAATGAAGCCAGTACAGATGAAATCTGGTCTCCTATTCATCTGGCACTCAGAAACCTGGCTTCAGCATTCTGGCTTAGCTGCAGGCAAGCCAGGGGTGAGTGACACAGACAAGCACATATGCACATTGAAGTAAATTCATTCAATGATACATGTATACCTATTTATGTGATACCTTGAACTCATTATGCATCTTTCAAGGACTGTAAAGATCTTTAACTTTAAACCGAAGCGACAATTTGCAGACAAATTTAAAATGACTGATACGCGTGTGATCATCTGGGTAGTCCTTTTGAGGACATGCTGACCCACTGCGTGCTTCAGACACAAAGGAACTGGGCCAGAGACCAATTAATGAGTTCACCTTTTTTAGGATTCGCTCTGCTTTGTGGAATCTTTTATTGTGTGATCTGTTTTGTGATTATATGTTGATCAGTTAGATCTGGGTTTTCTTTCTTTATGAGGCTTGTAATTATTATGTTTTGTATGTTATTATGTTCTGCTAAAATAAATTGACTTTCTCTCTTTCCATAGATGACCCAACAGAAGCAGACCTGTGGTTGCTCAACAGCTGCACTGTGAAAAACCCTGCAGAGGACCACTTCAGAAACTCTATCAAGTACTGAAAAACACAAAATACACACACAAACAATTTGTAGTCAGTGGAAAAGAGCTTTAGGTTTTTCAATGGAATTGGATGAAAAATAAGCAGCTAATTAAAACATTTTCAGCATATATTGTGGTGGAATTCTGTCAGGACCAGATTGATTGGCTGCTGAAATTAGAACTATAGGAAATCACAACAAAACAATTATAATAATAATGAAAACCTGAAAATAAGTTCTATTAAGATGCATGATCATTTGACTCGGTCCATGTCATTTTGCATGAGATAAAATGACTAAAGTAGAATTTAAAATTCTTGTCTTGAAGCAGTCAGACACCAAATAGAATGATTACATCTTTCATACCCATCTACAAATAAAGAATACGAGACAAAAATGACTTAGGTCCTGAATTATCTTCAGTTATTTCAAAATTCTCTGTATTGCCAATAACAAACCATATAGCCAGCATAGAAGTAATTATAATGCATATTTAATATTTGCTGTTTTCATCCAGGTTTTGCTATACAGAAAGTATTTTTTTATGCGTGTATGTTTGTGTGTTACATGTTTTCAGCTTGTTGCCCCATGTCAGTTTCCACCTACTCACTGAGAGAGAGAGAGAGAGAGAGATTTGCATAAACAGAGAAATTAAGCCAGAAACTGTTTTGTATTTCGATTAATTTTCATCCATCAGGGGCACACACACCTGGCGGTTGTGTGAGAGAACAAGAGTCTGAATCACTGGGTGACTGTGTAAAAATCAGGATTTTGCTAAAAAAAAGTGTTTTAAGATTCACTCCAACTCCAAACTCTGAATCTTTAGAAATTAGATGCCATCAAATAAGAGTAATAATTTTAAGTGATCATATTGACTCTTAACAGATATATTTAAACTCTTCACAACTGTTTGAAGTGGGAAAGCAGACATTTATTTTTCTGTCAAATTTTAATTAACATCGTTAAAGTCAGAAAAATCCAAATAATCCACTTGAGCCTGTCCCTAGGGGACACTAGAGGAACTGCATATTAACATACTTCTGCTCTGGCTACCGCAACACAACATAATGAAAAAATCAAATTCAGAAATGCAAAACCTGTTTTTAATTGAATGTAAAAATATGTATATAATAATAAATAATAAGAAGAATTACTACTAATTATAATATTAAGCTATTAAAAGCAGATCAATGTAGATCAAGACTGATGAAGAGCAATTTTGGTAGACTTTGAATTTCTTGACTTCTGAAAAGAAATCTACAACTAATAATAGTTTTATGAGCATTGCATCGTAAGACAAAATAAAGACAACAAATTAATCAATTGAGAAAATCTGCAAATTGATTGATAATGAAAATAATCATTACACACTGCACATTCCTCTGGCTGTTTTGACTTTGAGCAAAACAGAGGAAAGAACATTCAGTTCATGGTCACAGCTTTAAAGAGTTTTGTGTACATTTGGACACCTTTTAACAACCCTCACGCCTCAGTAACCTTCAAGCTGCAACAGGACAGATGTCTGACGTGTTTGAATGGACAAATTATAGGCATTTGAGTGGCTTGGCTCTGATTTGCATTTTACACTAAATGCCAAAAAGTGGCAATTTATCATCTGTCACATTTTACGTTTTGGATGTCTGAATCGTCAGAATGGAGTAACTTATCGTAAGGCAATATTACAGGTTCAAGGGTGAACGGTTTCACTTGCCAACTTGATCAGTGCAATCTTCCTGTCTTTCTGCTTCAGCCGTCTCCGTGTGCTCGCTTTCTCTTTCGCTCTTTCTGTCATGCCAATTTTTACGCACAGATTTTTTCAATTGAAATGCACAAAATAATAACACACTTCAAGACTTTGAAAATGCCTTCCTTGTTGATGCCAGAGTTTTTCTTTGACTGGAAATCACCCAGCTGTAATGCTAATGCAATTAATGCTCTATTCACTGGGAGGGACACGCACTGCGCACGCACACACACACACGAGGATTGGAAAAGTTTTTGCCTTTCATCACTTGCTGCTCGCATGATAGAGACACAAAATGAGGGGGTACGGGATCAGAGAGAATCCAAATGCCCATTTAAGTCTTTCTTTTTTTTCATACCTTCATTTTTCTTTGGCTTCTCTTCATATGATCGACAGAGAGAGAAAAAATGAGAGAAGGAGGCCGGCACATGGGCTGCCTCGCGCTCAGTCACACGATGGTCGTGACGCCTGCACTTCCTGGTACCGCAAACACACACGCGCGCGCACAAACACGCTCACACACGTACGCGTGGTCACAGAAGTAACAATCAGTGTCCTAGTAAATGAGTTGAGGGGTTTAAAATGGAAGCACAGGGGCTTTCAGCAGTCTTCTATCATGGTTTGTAGAGACGCAGTGAAAAGACGGTTTATTACTTCTGGAGAACTGGGGCTTCGTTGGCATCCATGCCAAGTATGTGGGATAAGGAGTTGTGTTTGTGTGTTTGTGTATGTGTATGGGGGTTTGTCAGGTGGATGGATGCCCAGGCAGCTTGTGGGAGAGTGTTTTGTGTGTGTGGTGTGGAGAGTTACTCTGTGAGAGAATGCTAGCAGATATGCATATGGAGCGTATATGTTCTGCATGTGCGTTGAGAAAACTCCTGACAATATTGATTAGTCCTGAAGCTGAAAACTAAGGTTACTTTCCAGTCTGCACTGTGTGTGTGTTTGCTTGTGTGTGTGTTGCGTGCACCATTTTTCTTCATGTGAGCACCCAGAACAAATCACACATGAGTTTCGCATCAGTTTAAGTTAAATCAATAGTGAGCCCCAACACTTGTGTCTTGCTCAAGGACACTGAGGCTCAAGATTTCAAGAATTCAGGTTCAGGTTTTGTTCTGTGATCTGTGATTATTAACCTGATATCAAAGCCCAGAACATTAATTTGTTTACTTCATAATTCCTGTCTGTGGCATTGTACTGCTTCTCCAAACTGTTGCCCCTCAGCGTTTTGAAATGAAGCTGGCTTGTATCATTTTGTTCAGCATGCAGGGGTGAGTTGACATGTGTGGGAGATGGAATTCCCTCCAGCTTCTTTTTTAGAGCGATGGCACACTCTGCCCAGCTGTTCACTCCTTCAGCAGGACTTCTGCAACAGGAACTCGCTCAGCAGCATAAAGCGCCAATAGAGCAGCTTCTGAATGCTAAAAAGTCAATTAGTATGAATATTTGGGTGTGCCTGTGCGTGCGTTTGAAATGCTGAAATCTATAGCGTAATTCAATGTCAGAGACCTCTCAAATCAATGAACGCGGAATGCATTAAAGAAACAGTTGCTCAACTGCATGTAATTAAACCGCAGTGTTTGTGGGTATATTTGTGTGTGTGTGTGCACGCGGGCACGCGAGTTGGATTTCTCCGCTTGGCTGTCTCAAGTAATTTGTATGATCAAGGGAATGTATGCTTAACGAATTAGAACCCAACTCGGAGTTCTGTACTTCTGTTTTCAAAATACGGCAATTCCCACATTATATTTACATTCATTTAAATATAATTTGGATATTCATGAACCAGCCATAAGAAAGAAAAATCATTAATGTTAATTGAAAAGGGACACACAAGACACAGAATGAACTCTTGGAAGAAGTCCAAAGTGTATGCTGTGCTTATACTGTGTATTTATAACAGATGTGTAGGCTGGGTGGTGAATATATATTATGGCCCCTGGCAGCAGGACAGTCTATTGTTGGCTTAGTGTGGTCTTGGCAGAAGTTGCTTTGCAAATGTAAGGCCAGTGATTGTAGACCACATGCTGCCAAAAGTGTAGAGGAAAAGTG
The DNA here is from genome assembly GCA_025331565.1 of Holacanthus passer. Taxonomy (NCBI): domain Eukaryota; kingdom Metazoa; phylum Chordata; class Actinopteri; family Pomacanthidae; genus Holacanthus; species Holacanthus passer. The sequence continues at coordinate 6,844,675 of JAFREQ010000012.1, read as the reverse complement.
ATCTTAAGTTATCTGCTTTACACAGCGGCCTACATATCACGTCACAAATTAACTGAAATAGAAAAATAAGTTCATGTGTCTGTATTGTTGTTTCGGTCCTTTGTTGCTGTTCTCTGCAAATAATTTCAATTGGACGAATGAATAAAAACGATTCTAGATTTTGTGAACAGGTCAAAGAAGACAGGATCAAATTCTAAACAAATAATTCTTTCTAAAACCTTGAATACTATTTAGTCTTCATTTTATTTTCAGAAATGTCACAATGTGGTTCTCTAATGCAGTTTTTCTGCAGACAGCCAAGATTAATTTTTCAGTTAATAAATTTGTTTTTTGGCAATAGAGCGATCTATAATATAACTCTTGAATATAACTTGATACAAGTTGAACACATACAGGTCCAGATATAATTTAATACCATGTATATTCACAGAGTAGTTACAGGTGGTGAATATACATTATAGCCCATGGCTGCATCTGTTAATTAGAAAGGTGTCCACTGACATTAGGCAAGTGATGTTATGTCATTGATTTCTGACCTCACATTTACCGGAGGCAAAGGTCACGCTCTGCAAATACAATCATTAAAGTAGAAGTCCACCCTGAAACTAAATTTACATATGTTATTCCAGAACTGTAATTTTTCAACCTGTGTCTTAGAGCATTAACAGCTCTTTCCAAAACCTAGAATCCACAGAGCTGAGGCTGCTATATGTCAGATGACAAATCGTTGGAATGACAAAACCTGAGCTGCTCCATTAATAATGGATCGGAGACTGACCTCAGAAAGCCATGAGCACTGCTCACCCACACAAGCACATAAATATATATTAGTCTAGTTTGTTCCTCCAAGAATCAATCAAAAGTCCTACATTGCTTTGTGGTCAAGTGACGCGTTTTCTTTTTACAGCGCTTATAATGCATGGAGCTGTTGATTTTGGCCTTACAGCGTGTTGTTTTAAATGAACTGACACGCTGAAAGTGACTGACATTAAGGCCAGAAATGTTTCCTTTCCATCAGGACATGACAGCGAGGTATAAACAATCTGAAATCTGCAGTGACCTTTAGAGTTGTTTACTAAGGGCAGTTGTTTTATGTCTGTGTTCACCCAGTCCAGCAGACACACAGGCATGGATTTGTAGCTGGATGGACACACACACACACACACACACATACAGAGCTTACTGCCTGGGGCTGGTTTTGGTACAACCCAGGGATTGGCATTTAATCTGTCAGTTCTGCAGGGCATTAGCCTACATTTTGGGGTACGTGCAGACACAAAAATAGTCAGAGAGAGGGAGAGACAGACTGACAGGCACACAGGAAAAACAGACATAGACAGAGAGGGGAGGTAAAGAGAATGTAGCCGAGTTCAGGCGTCAGGATGTGTCGGCCTCAGTGAGCCCAGGGCTGTATGAGACCCACACCAAGGCCGGGGCCGGTCCACGTGTGACCTTGCCTTTAACATGTCTTCATCTGCATAGTTAAGCCTCTTTCACACATAGTTTCTGGTAAATTACTGGGGTAACCTTTCAGGGATTTTCACCACTTGTACATGCAGCTACATTCAGGAACATTGTCTTGTGCCTTAAAACTCCACAGAAGAAGAGGATGGGGCGTGGCTGGATGTACATGTATGCAGTGAAAGATGTCTCAGATGTTTCAGGAACATGGTGGGCGAGGAGCTGTTTTTGTCCAGTGCCAATGTTCCTTTAATGTATTTGATATTCAACAAGTTTGCGAGACAAGTAGTTTCTTCATGATCTTTTTGAATGCTGGATGGATTTTGGATGCTGAACTGGACAGAGAGACAAATTTGAAGAGGATAGGTGCGTGAGACTGAGGCGCTATAGGAAGCAAAGAACTGCATATATATCACAACACAACAATCGTTTATAGCCTTTGCATGTTTGGTTATACAAAACAATGTTACAGATGTTATAGTAACAAATTTATCGACCTGTGAAGGGCCCCTCTCCCTCCGTGTGATGAATTACAGGAAAGGTCACAGCCCGCTGGTCCTTTTATTATAATGTTTATTACCTGACAAAACAACTTTTTGGTCTCCTAAATTCTGTGTCATGTTTCACTGAGTAGAAATCTGATTTAATAAATCAGCAGTTATAAAAATGTATAAAATGTGTCATTGAGGCAGACAAGCATTATGTGGGGAACATTACATGTGTACTTTACAGGGAGCTAAAATTAATGCTGAATTATGTTAAATGTTCACTGAATGATTTAATGTCTGTTTACGAGTCGAAATAAATCATAAATGCTCTTTTAGAAGGAATAGATGTTTACTGTAAGCTCGGCTCTGTTAAATTTAACAATTTGTTAATGGAGCGAGTCAAGCTCATCACTAACGTGCCCTGAATCCACAAAGAACTTTGAGCTATACTAACATTAAATGTAGTCCTAAAGTGGAATTAGCATATATGCATATTATCGAATCAATCAACAAACATCATTAGTATGTACCGTGGCAGACACTGCAAGATGGTCTCTCTTCAGGTGCCTTTTCAAAACTGATTGTGTTTTTTCCACCCATAACACATCCATGACATGCACAGAGGAGACAAAAAAAGAAAGAGAGAATAAATGAGAAAGATGCATGGAGGCAGTGAGACTTGCACTTGCAGATAAATGGTTGGTTACAAGAGAAAAAACAACCAATGCTTTGAGATGTTGTTTTCTACTCTGCGTTGTTCTGTTTTATTGCCTCCTTGTGATGGTAAGGTGAAATACCTTAAGGTTGCAGGCGATTCAGTACGAAGTAAATTGTCAAAAACAAGCATTCTTTGCCATTGTTGTCACCAGTACAACCATGTCAAATCTGTGATGTATTCTTTGCAAAGACCGTGAAACCTTGAGGCTTGAATCTGTGTACAAATGCACAGTTATTATAGAAGTATGCCTCTGTGCACTGTGGAACCATACTAAAATCTACATCTGTTTGTTAGATATTTCACGAGTTGCTACCAATGTTGTGGTGAGCATGATGCTGTTTTAAATCATTTTTATTAAAACAGTTTTTAACAATATTTGAAGGTGTTCGCTCCATTAACCGCTCAAGCTGCAGGTACAGGAACAGGAACCTTTACTTGAATAATTCCCTTAACCACAGTGCTGAAAGTTGTAGATGGCCGACTTTGATGTAACTCACATTAACATGAACCTGTTAACAGGACCTTCAGTAATAGGCAGGTCAGTGTCCAGTGTTCCAGACCCAACAGATGCATCCTTTTAAAATCATTTACCTGCTGTCAGGCTAGATTTTTGTACTTTTGCCTCTGCTTAACCTAAGACATCCAGCTACTACAACAAACAGTCAGGCCCAATTTTATCCGAGGTACGCTGAAAGTGAAGTAACAGTCTTACCTTTTTTAAGCCTGTTTATCAGAAAAGGTGATAGGCAAAGCAGGCATCAGAAGGGATGAATGTAATGTGATGAAAGGCTAATAATGTTTAAATCCCCGTTCCTAACGGACTTGACTTTTATCAGCTTCTATCGGCTTTAAAAGACCATGTTATTATGTCCTCTCATTTCCACAGCAGGTGAAAAGTGTTCTATACGGCTCTAGTAATGAAATGTGAAGTCAGAGGTTGTTATGCTATTATCTGGTCAGCACTGGGAGTCAGAGCAGTAATTTGGACATTGTGTATATCAGCAGTAGTACAGGGGAATCTTTGTTCTGTCTGAACAAGCCATTAAAGTTTTTATGCATTACTGCAAGCAGGCAAGTGCAATTTCACCTTTCATCTAAAAATGCTCTTCAGAGTTGTTTACTGTTAGGCAAGTACAATTGATATATGCATAAGGTGATTAAGTGAAAGGCTGTTTGTTTCTTTACATTTTGCTCTCTTTCTCTCATCCTTTGAAAACACCTACCCGATAAGTTAAATCCAGGCCCTCCATGGCTTGTGATATGAGTTGAAGAGAACTGTGCAGGGACGAGAGATAACCCCAAGACAGCATGTAAACATGTTTTTGTGTGACTGCGTCGTCAGCTGGAAACAACACACACACACACACAACATGTTGGAAATCATAGAGATGCTTTTAGTTAAGACTAACCGCCTGACTCCACGCTATTTTTAAATACGCCTGGAAGAAATGCACACACACATGCAAATGGGACACTTATTGCCTGTAGATGCAGCCAGAGGGTGCCAGTGATGGTGATTATTAGAGGACCAGCAGACCTCTAGACCAGCACAGGATCTGCTGTTGTGATTATTTCAGACAGGCCAGAGTCTTCTTCGGTTCATATATTTAGTGATGTATTCCTTTCTCAACCACATGTGTATGTGCTTTGTGTGTGTGTTGCTGAATTCCCCTCACAAACAACCTGTCACATCTGCTCTACAAAGTGGGTTTGAATGCGGGGCTCAGCACAGTATGGGGCTTTGGTATCGAAGTCAGAGTGTGTGTCCGTGTGTGTGTGCATCCGTTTGTATGTGGCTAAAATGCAGACCTGCTCACAGCAGGCGACTAAAGGCCTGAGCCAACAACCTTTCTCACTATCTAACTGGATCTTGTTAAACACGCCGTTCCTCTGGCTTCTGCCATGGTTCTGTTCCGGCATGTTTTCTCTACCATTTTTGGTACCTTTCTCCTCCATGAATAAAGAGCTTGCTATTTAAGTGTAATGATGAATTTGATAGACATTTATGAATCTAAGAAAATGTTGATTTATGTCTGTGATGAGGGTTTAGCTGCCTTTCCTGTCTGAAATACATCTCATTTTACTTTTGAAACTGATAAATGCACTGTGAAGCATCTTGAGTTTTTTTTTCCCAAATTGAGGAAAGCTTAAGCCTGAAGAAAAAAACCAAACTCTCTTTATTGTCATTATTTTGTTGTGATACTCTAGAGATATGTGTGCATGAGTGGTCCCTTAAATAAATGGCTGCATAGTCGCAATGCTGCTGTCCTTATAAGATCTTCCTTAACAGCAATCACAAACAACTCCCGCCTTTTATCCGTTCAGACGGCTGGGCTCTTAAGGCACCCCACTGGGCTCCAGCCTTTTCGCTGATCCCCGATTGTGGATTTAAGCCATAAGAAGCCAAGTTAATATAGGATTGAAGATAAAGGAGGGACCTTTCACCCTGGTCTGTTGCAAGTAACTGGGTTTCCATAGTTGAATCCCAAGTTAAATTTCACAATTTGTTAAAGGATTGAGTTTAAGTTTGGTTGAGGGGCTTTACTTTTTTTTTTTCCATATTGAAGGACAGGGTGATCATGTTGGCCATTTCATAGGACTGTGATTGAGATAAGGGTAAAAAGAAGGGAATAATATATGAGCAGGAAAAGCGGGAAAGTCAGGTCATCGCCTTATGAATTATACTGAAGTGGTGTGTCTTTAGTCATTTTGAGGAAAAAATGTCTTAAATCTCATGCCACAATCAGATTAAAATTAAAGCCAAATTGTAGGCCCATATGTTTTCTACCATACTCATCCTGCATTTTTAGATTAGGGCTTTGAACATTTGCAGGATGAGTCTGGAAATGGGACCAGCCATCTATAATTGACTTGGGAAGAGAGTAAAAGGGTGTGTGCAAAAAGTGGCGAGAGCGAACCATGTCCCTCATTTTCCTTTCTGAAAGAGGTTTTTTAAATGATAACGTACAGGGGTTAGACCAGTGCAGCTCAAAAACACACTTTTTGTGTGCATTTGTGTTACCGGTTATTGATGATGGGCTTTATTTGTTTGATTATTATTTGATTTTTTTTTTTTTTGGAATGAGAAAACCTTTTCTATTGAACAAAACAAAATCGATTTGTAAAAATGCAAAACATGAAACTTCCGTTGAACAAATGAATTTAATGCTAATTGATGTAATGCTATTTATTTGTTGGCTGAACAGAGAACTGATGTAATATTTATGAGCTTTATCATTGTTAAAATAGCAACTTCCTGACTTGTATTAGACTGTATACAGTTGAGACTGACAGGAAAACCAGAGAAAGAAGATATCATAGCACAGTGTGTACATCAGCCCACTATGATACGATAGGATTACCAGTGTTTCATGTTAACTGTTTTCTCTCCTTCTGGCGAATCACTCTCCATGTTGCGCGAGCTTTAAAGGAATGAAGGGGTGCTAAATCCCTCAGTGGGGGGTTTGATGGACTTGTCACGCGACTCTTACACTTCTCAGGAAACACTGATGTCTTATTAAGAGATGAGGATGCCTGTGACACTCGAATTGAACAGCTGGGAAAGGATGGAAGAGGCTTTACATTTCAAAAGACAGTGACTGTAGGATACCTGAATAATGAATCCACACTCTGTCATTTATGTGTACCATTTGTATTTTGCGTAAAATGCATTTCACATGAGTGTTTATGTGTGTAAAAGTAGGTCCACCTAACCGCGATGTGCTGAGCTCTACCTTCCTCTTCAAGGAAATTGAGACTTCAACCTGCGTAGTGTGAGGTTGTGTTAGGTGGTAGTTTGTTCCCACAGAGCTGCAGCCACAGCTATCCATCCTCCCAGTAAAGAGATGAAAGCTGAATCAGTGACACTTGAATTCATACTTGATCCAGTTAAAACAGGCTGTCTATAGGATGGGAAAGATTACACTGTCATCAGTTTGTCATTCCAAACCTTCAGGCTGTTAATTAGGACAGATGTCAATAATACCGTCATAGTTGGTCTGTCAATAAGACGCAAAGATTCTTGTGTCGGCAGCGAGGTAATTCAAGTCACAGCGATACAGTATACCCATGGGTGGCTACATCACACCACCAATGTCGTATTAGACATCAGTGACTGACTTTGTGTGTGTGGTACAATATGTGACAAGGACGAGGACGGGGAATTGAAGTCGGAGGTAAAAGGAAAACAAAGAGTGAAGCAGCAGGGCAGGAGTGCAAGATTGAGAGACAATGTCAGTTGTCAGCTGTAATAAGAAAATGGTGAAATATGTTGAGATGGGAGGTCTCTGCAGGAAGCTGACAGGGTGGTGGTGTTTTTATTTGGCCTATATATTATGTTTTTTTCCTGAGAGAGAGCAGAACATTAGTGAGTGATGGTGGTTGTAATGCTCATTATGTTGTTTGATAAATCTACAGTGACCCTTTGGAAAGGTCATGTTGAAAGGGTCAGAGGTCACTTAAAAGGTTTTGGAGGCCATGCTCTCCTCAGCTGGTGATGAATCACCTGGCTGTGTCTGTGGGGCTTTGCACACATATATACACATGGGTGTGTGTGTGTAGTTCATTGATCAGGGAGACTTAGTATATAGTCCATATGTCATCATCTCTGTTTGAAGTCACACAGTGTTCATATTGGGCTTTGTTTTTGTTTGGTTACATTTTATATGTAGGCATGATTTCTTGTATTTATTTGCTGTTGGTAATTTTGAACACAATAATGGCAAATGCAATTTTGCCCTGTTTTGTGTATTTTACAGAATACATGCTGGCGTTGCCTCATAAATATGCATTTCGGTCTTTTCTGCTCCATCTGTTTTTTGTGTGTATTTGAATGCCTAAAAGACACATTTTAGAGAACATAACCGTGAGTTTGCAGGTGCATAGTACTCCAATAATATGAGCTGAAGCAAGTGGGCGTTCCTGATCAATAACACGAAAAGCTCCATTTGGTAAGAAGTTATTTCCCATGATAACCTCCTGCATCCGTGCCTGTGCACCGGTGTGCATGTGTGTTTTCCCCTTTAGGCATGTGGGAGGCCAGATCATAGCCTCCCAGGACCCTTCATGCCACTATAGTGACAGGAGAGAAATGAAGATGGACACACACACACACACACACACTTGGGCTTGATTAAATTCAGAAATTCCCACCTCATTGCTTTAACACCTGCTTCACTCTTTCCTTTCTCTCACTGTTCAGTTCAGCCTTTTACCATTTTATCTTTCCTCATTACCTCATTTCTTGAGAACCTCCAACAGATCCACAGTATGTGTGTGGGTGTTGGGCACAGCGAGTGAAATTAAACCAGCTGTTGGCCAAAAGGTGGCTAATGTTTTCTGGTGGTTAAGTTCTTTCTACTCTGCCACATTTTTTTTAAGGTAACCAACTATTGTTGGAGAGACTATATTTCAGTCCCTTGGTAAACAGTCAGTAAGTGGAGCAGTACCAGTACTGTGACTAGTGGTCAGAGAAGTTAATTTCCTGCTATGGATTGGACATCAACAATCCCACCTTATTAATGGTATGGAAAAGTAGAAAAAAGATTAACAGTGCTGATAGAGAGCACCAATAGGATATGAGTGGGAGATAACAATCGAGAGAAGTCAGAGATACACTCAGAGAAAAACACATAGAGATGGAGTCAGTTATTGTCAGGCCTGCACAACTAATGATCGTACAGTCTATGCTCATGACAGATAATTGTATATCACACGTTTTTGTGTTTTATTTCGGTCACTTTAAAGTCCCACTATGATTTTCCTTGCTCTTCTAGTGAGGCATGGCCAGCCACAGCATTAATATTAGAGAGAAAACCAAAACTGTGTGTCTGCTGCTACATTGCAATTACAAAACATGAAAGTTGTCCCAGCTACGAATGTGTGAAACTGCATTAAGAGCCAATGATCAGTTTTTAATAGAAGGTGCTACTCAACAAGCCCCAAGAAGCCAATTAATATATCTCAATAGTAGCATGTGAAGAGTGGAAGTACATGTCAAAATTCAACACTTCATGTAATACTTGACACAGAAAAATGATTTATGATTTGTTATATATTAAAAGATCACTTTAAGTTCACTAAATTAATTGTTCAGTGAAACTAAGACATGATCCTTTTGATGTTGGATGTCTACAATTAGGCAAAAATAATAGATGACAGTGTTTCAAGAAAATGTATTATGAATGCCTTTTTACACACACACAATTTTAAAACTTAAAATCGTTCTTGTCAGATTTGACACCAGGTGTGCTGGTGCACCGTAAGCTTGAAACAAAGTTAATGCAAACCGATGACCTTGATGCCTTGGCAACACTGTTGTCGGTTTTGCCGCAATAAGGCACGTTAAATTCAATTAGCAGCTAAAGAGATAAGGTGAGATAGATGAAGACAAATTGCAGCGGAGGAAAGGAAGGAAGAAGCGAGAAAAGAAAAATAAAAAGATGGATGAAATGCAGCAGTAAACGAGAGTGAGGTTGTTTTGCTCCCAATTAATGAAAGCAGAGCACCCACCAGAGTCATTTCTTTCCTAATTGAGTTTAGTTATTTCGAGCAAGTAACATATTCCTCGTTTGGGAGTAGTTAAAGAGGTAGTGAAGGAGCGAGAGGGAGGAGAGAAGTGGATGCTGATGTGTTTTCTGGTGCTCCAGCTATCTCCTGCAGGTAATCTTTCTCCCAGCAGGTGATGACAGGCTTTCACAAGGTCACACCATTTCCTCTCTCTGTCGATCATTCCCTCCCTCACTTATCTTCTCTCTGCTTTTGCACCCTCACTCAAGTCACAGTTTGGGTTTAGTGACTCTAATTTTTCAGACTCTCACCTTAATTTTTTTTTTTTTTGTCCAAACCCCAAATTAAAATGCAACTCTAGCATTTCATTAGAGTATTACATGCAAACAAACAAAACATTTTTACAGCTGTAGTTTGACAAATATTTTATAATTGTACCTGTTTTCCAGTAGCTAAAGCATACAATGATGTCTGTAAAACAAAATCAGCACCGTCACTGTGCTGTCAGTTTGTAAAAGCACAAGGGTGTCATGTTGCTACATAGGCCACATGTGTAATTTTAAAGCAGTGATTTAAAGACTTTATACATAATTCACTGTAATCTGATTCAGAAGAGGACTGTGAATCTCATTAGCACCTCATTAAGACTTGCATTGCAACAGTGGGAGAGAGAGCGATGGGGTGGGGAAGAAAAAGAATGGGAGACAGACGGAATTGAAGGGAGTAAAGCTTAGTTCAGGACTGAACTGAACTCGCTGAGATCTGAAGTCTTGTTGCTTAAATGATCTAATGTTGGAAGATCTAGGGTGATGTCTGTTTCATGATGTGATTTTGGTGTTTTTCAGCTTGCAATAGAAACGTTTTGATGCACGTTTTGATTGATCAAGGACCAGCTCTGTGATGACGAGGGTCTATCGAAGATTTTGATGAGCATCGTATTAATAAACACACGTTTATTCACAGTAGTAAAAGGACAAAAACACTACCAAACTCATTGCTTGTAGTTACATCTCAGGTGAAAGTTGTTGTAGTTCCAAGTTGTGAATGTGTGAATCTGCATTCATGTGTGTGTATTAGTCCAAGCAATCTGAATCTGAAGCAATTAGTGGATTAATTGAATAGTTGGTTAGACAAAATTAGCAAAAAAGTTGATGTTCAATAAAGCCATTTAATCAAGCTAAACATAACAAGACCTTGAAAGACGTCACCTTTGACTTTCAGAACTTTTTACTTTTTTTGACATTTTATATTATAGATGAATTTTTGATAAAAAATATTTGCTAGTTACAGCCCTAAAATATTTAGATATTTCAGTGTAAAAGCATGTGAGCCATCTCCTCTCATCTCTAAATCTTGCTTGTGTGAGCTGAAGGTTCGATCAGCAAACTTTGCATTAACATATCTATCCATATTGATCAATGCATTGGATTGAGGTCTTGGTGGTTTTGTTACTGAATTTGGGGAAATGTCAGTGTGAGATGTTAGTTGATCTGACAGATGGCATATGGAGAGTACTTCACTGACCCTCTGTTCACCTGTCCTGACACAAGCTCACATATACACACACACAACACCTGCTGCTTGTTCCCTCTCTCCCTGTCGCTCGCTCTCTCTCGATTTCAGTCAAACTGCCTCAGTGACATGAAAGACAACAACAGTAATGCTGGAGTAATATAGAGTATTTACTCTTTTTCTCTTACTATAGCTTTGTTTTTCCAGTTTGGGCTTGGCCATATTTGTATTTGGTTTTTGGACTAGTTTGACTCACTTTTCCTTTGAAATAATGTAGCCTGTGATGTACTGATTGACTGTGTGTGTGTGTAAGGTGATGAGATAGCCTGAGAGATTGACAGACTCAGGTGACAGGTGTGTGTGTGTGTGTGTGTGTGCGTGTGCGTGCGTGTGCGCATACCAGCTGCCGTATTCTCTATCAAGTATCTTTAGTTACACAGAGAGGGATTTGACACTGAACCAAACCCTGTGCCTCTGAAACATGATCAGACTGGATCTGTTCACCAACAGTCAAATACACTGTGGACACAACAAAGCTGGGCATACACACAAACTACATAAATGCATATTCACCATGTACTCACGCACACGAACAGACCCACACACTGTAGAAAGTCTTTAACGTTTATTTCAGCATGCTGTTTTTACAAGCTTGATCATTTATTAATAATGTTCAATTGTGAGAGAGAAAATAGCAACAGCAGGGTGACAGAGGTGTGTGTGTGTGTGTGTGTGTGTGTGTGTGTGTGTGTGTGTGTGTGTGTGTGTGTGTGTGTGTGTGTGTGTGTGTGTGTGTGTGTGTGTGTGTGCTCTCCTGAGGAGCACCTGTAAGCTGTTGGCATTTTCCCTGTTGAGCTGTGGTCTTGTTTTTTGAGCGAATGATCCCAGAGGCTTTTTCAGCTGGTGTTAGCTAAACAGGCACTGACCTGGAAATTACTGAGATACTTTATACAGACTGCAAGTTACAAAAGATGACATCCTCTTCCTCTGAATAAGTGTGTGTTCATTCTCTACTCACCTTCAGGGTGGCAAGTGAAGATACAAACACTCCTGCAAAGTCTCTCTCAATGGATGTCACGTCTGCGTTCCATATCTTAAAGTATAGAGACGGGCTTGATATACATTAAGTCATGCAAGATGACAGTAAGAAGTTTTGACCTTTGCGTGCCTTATGCTTGAACCCCGGGGGAAATTTTAGATGGAAGAGAACAGATTGAAGTAGGAAACAGATGACAGCATGAAGAGTTGATCAACTTTGAGAGGGAGAAAGATGCAGCAGAAACAGAGAAACTACAAACTAAAACCTTACTGATTAGAGGATAATACATAACATAAAGAAGTCACAGTCAATATCATATGACTTTTAAATTGTAGGTGAAGTTTACACTTGCAACCTAATGTAAAACAACGGATGTACATTAGAGTTTCTATATGAATGCATGTAATGTGTGCGGCTATCTTTGTGTATTTATATTTGTCTGCAATATCTCTGCGGGTGTGTACATGCGTGCCTTGAAGATGTTGTCATCAGTGTGTCTTGTACTTCAGGAGGGCTTGTTTCTAATTTTACTTAATCAGCAGATGGACAGGGTTCTGCAAACTAGCCAAGAAGCAATTTCACCAAACAATATTTGGAGTGACACAAGCCCAAGGCTTATAACTTGGCCATAGGTATATATAAGCAAAGGATGATGGATGCACAGAAACATACACAGCAAGATGCCAACCTCTGTAAGGGATGGGGTCGGTGGGTCGGTGCCTTAATACACCCGGGGCAGTCCTTAACCTCTGAGGTGCTGTAAACGAACAGACAGATAGCTGGATATGGAAGGAAGGAATATCGCTGTGGGGAATCAGGCCACATGTGGCATATAAGCCACTGTGCATTCCCTGGCTGCCGGAATAGCACTGTGGTTTAGCAGTGACTTGTGATTAAATTGTTGTGCGCTGTTCCACTCAGATAAGGTAACACAAGGCATTCTCTCTGTGCCATTTAGGCATGTGTTGCAAACTTTGTTTAAGTATAGTTTTTATCCCGTGTCTTGCTTAATGTGTATTCAGAGTCACTTTAGATAATTTAGGAAACGGTGTGTGTGACTGCATGGTAAGAATAGGACCATGGGTGGTGAATACACTGCATGAAATCTGTGTCCAGTTTACTGTTGTGCAGCCATAGTGAGAACAGCTTAGGCTCCACATTAATGTCCACACAGGGGTCTGAACTGACCCTTTTGGACTCGGGCAGATGACAGAAAGTACATCATGCTGACCCTTTGGCCTTAAGTCTTTTAATTCTCCTACAACATGTACAGTTCCCCTCATCAAATATATCTCGTATCCAACAGTTGATTAGCTCTTGAAATGAAAACATGTTATTAAACTACTGTGACCAAGCATTATATCAGTGTTGTCTGTATCTTTATCATTAGCAGTATTATATGTTTTCAAGGTATGATTAATTAATTAGTGGAGACATCAGTTTCAGTGGGATAGAAATATCTTCACAACTGTCGCCCTGTATGAAGTGTTTTTCCAAAATGAGATATTCAAAATTTATAATAATAATAATGGCTATCAATTTTTTTTACTATTAAAATGCTGGTACTTGAGGTGTAAATAGCATTAATTCAGTATTGGATGTAATGTTAAATTTCAGCCATGAAAATCTGATTTCTTTTGTCGTTAGTATATTTTATTATGTATCACACTGTGGCTCGAACAGAAACCGGATGGTCAGTCTTCAGTTTAAAACTCCATTTTGATCTAATATATTATGTGTCGTTAATGTGACTTTAGTACCCAGATGTAAAAAGGCATTTTATGGGTGTTGTAGACCACAGAACCTGGATCTTTATTGAACGTGATCTTTACTGATTGAAAGTGTGAAAAGGAGAGAAGGAGAGAGATGTAACAAATGTGGTTCAACAAAAGAGGTAAAGGCAGCTCTATTCATCCCCAACGAGAAAAATATTCACCATCCTTCTAACAAGCCAAATGTATTTTAAAAATCACCTCCTCATTCTGTAAAGCCTTTTTTTCTTCCAACAACCCCTCCCCTTCTCTCTCTTCTCTTTTCTAATGGTAATGAACCTTGCCTTGAACCTTCCTTTTAATTGGTGTCGACTCAGACGAGAAGAGCGCGCGAAGGGAAAAAAAATACCTTTTTAAACATTCCATAAATTAATTTTTACCAAGTAAGGGGGTCCTGCATAGCAATTTATTCAGACAGTTGCTTTGTGCATGATGCATCCTTGGCTTTTAAAGGAATGTTATTTAGAATAAATAATGCACTGTGGTTAAATGAGGAGGCCTTTTAGAGGGACTGATGAGCCACCATGGAGCCACTTCTGGCTGCACAGGAGAGAAGATATCAGCCAGGGAAATTAACAGGCTGAATAGATGCTTAGACTTTTTAGCTCTATAATGAGACTCCCATAGTCTGCATAGTCCCCTGAAGCGTGTACTGTACATGCACTCCCATATCTGCTTTCACATGCATGCTCACATAGCATAAATAACTCACAGTGCATCGATTCACATAAACAGATGTTTAAGATACATATATGCAATACGCATGCATGCAAGTACAAAGGAACAAACACAGGCACACGTTAGGAGATACATACATAAATGTACAAAATCTGTACAAACTAAGACAATTCATAAAGCTAGGGTAGTTTTTTTTGTTTTATATGTTGAAAATGTCTTTACATTTACAATAACTCAAATACTCTGACAAGAAAAAAAAATCTTTTACCTCTGCCTGTCGCAGGCCTGTAATAGTCCATCCCATTATCTTATCTATCTTATCCTTTTTGTTTATGTTCATTATGATACTTTAAGGTGTTTCCTTACATGTGAATGTGACATGAGATATTTGGATACAGTTGGCGATGACAATGATTTCCTGAGCTGCTCTCCCCAGCGCTCTCATGGTCATTTCGATGTCCGTAATATCGACCAACTACTGCAGAATCATCAAAGTTACTAAATCACGGTTTTGGGGAGTTTTTTGGAGAAAAGAACAGTTTTACATGTTAAGATTGGCTACTGCTTTGTAATCCCTGCTTGTGAGAACAGTATAATTACTTTATCTTTGTGTTGGCTGGAAATAAAGAATGTTGATTTGCAAAGATTGTTGATGCATTCCAGGTCACTGAGCATGTGCCGTTCCACTTTTCCAAACCCTTGGTTGTAATAATTTATGACCTTGAAACCAATCATGATTGTTTATGCTTGGACTAATTTTGTGTGGATTCATTCAACCAAAAATGTCCTTTCACCTCTGTCAGCCTAGCAAGGATTTCTCCCATGTTTCCTCTTCTGGATCACAATAACTGTACAGATGCACACACGCACACACACACACACACACATACATACATACATACATGCAATCATGTATATGCACAGGCAGAAAAATGCTTGTACGCTCATATGTTTTCAGATTGGTTCACACAGAAGCAAAAGGCCTCATGGGGAGTGGCTGTGGCTCTGAATGATAAATGCCTGCGTGTGCCCTGTGACCTGACCTCTTTAGTCTGAGACTCCTGCCACACAAACACACAACTGCCTTTGTTCCATACACCAGCTATGTGTGTTTTTTACATTAAACAGATGAGAAAACTCATTTAGGTGTTTTGTTTGCAGCACAAACCCTCTATAATCAACAAGTATGCAAATTTCCCCACTGAGGGACGAACAAAGGTTTATCCTATCTTATAAGCCTGATCACTGATACACTGAGCACTTTTGCTCCTCTTTATCTTTACGAACTTTAATCTGTACATGGCGTCTTCCTTCTGACATTCTAATAAGAACATGTTTCTATTTTGAAAAATAATTAGTTTCCTTGAAAACACAAACTTTCTTGTAGCAGCTTGACAGTGAACATTTGGCTCCATATGTTTATGTGTGTGTTTGCTTTCCTATCCTTAAGTCTGAATCCAGTAGTTGTCTCTCCACACCAGCCTCAGGCTGAGGGTTTGCTCCCATATCACTGTCCCATAACAGCCTCTCCTATAGAAAGTAGGACTTTGCATTAGAAATGGGACTCATGGGACCCTCCAGGATTTAGCTTTGGGGTTCCCCTCTTTCACTGCTCATCTCATCTCTAATGCAATTCCCTGCACATATGTGCGTCTGAATGTTTGTGTGGGCCTTTGCCTTTACTCCTGCTTTTTTTTTTTTTTTTACTAGCATTTTCTATATTATGAACCATTCAAGCAGCGAATACAACTCATTTTCCGTAATGCAATATTTATCACACATTCAGCTCATTTTTACAAGACAGATGTCATCCATTTCACAGCACTGGGCAGGTGTGTGAGGCATTTTTTTTTTAAAGGCCATAATCTGAAAGCCTTGCATTTCCTCTTACTTGCCTTTACTAGGCCCATGTTGACAATTGGGCCGCATCCTATCTCTGATATGCCCGAAGGCCATGTGAGCTAGCCATAAACTAGCCATGTTATATGTGTATTGATTGGTCAACAGATTGCCTCTATCCTGTAAAATGCAGCTCTAACATGAATGCCTTTATTAACCACGTCGGTAATAAATGTGGAAAACTGAAAGCAAGACAAGTTTTTTCCCCCCTCCTTTATGGTTGTGTTATAAGCAGTTTGAGGCGTGATTATGGTTGTGGTAACCAAGATTAATCTCCATCTTCCTGCTATTATCAAAGCCCTTAAAAATGTAGATTGAACACAAGGTTTCAAGACAGGCAATCAGGCATTTGCAACTTGTCTTAGGTGCTTAGGCTGCCTAAATCTATATTGTCTTTAACATCACTTACCACAACTCATTTTTATAGACCTGCTTTCATGTAATCACCATGTATTGATTCAATTTGACATCCCTTTTCTTGAATTTTCTATTTTCTTTTACTTTCATTTCTTTTGCTCTCAGGGATTTTTCTTTTCTTTAATAGCAGTTTTTCTCCTATTCAGTGTCAACTCCTGCTATCCTATGAAACCCAACAACTGTGCATGTGTGTGTGTGTGTGTGAGAGAGAGAGAAAGAGAGAGAGATCCCGGGGGATTCTGCAGCTTTACCTCTCAAACCCCTCTCTCATCCCTCAATCACAATCCTCCTTTGCAGCCTCCGAGCTCTCGTCCTCCCCCTTCATTTCTTTTTGAGTCCTGTTGTCATCCTTCCTCTCCCTCTTCCCACTTGGTGATGAAGATGTTCTCTTTGGCAGTTTTTTTCCCCCTTCCTTTTACTCATCTCCACTCCTCATTTCCTTGTTTCTCCTTCCCTCCTGACATATTCCACTCCCTCTCTATTTAGATTTTTAAAAAAAGCTCACTTTTTTCTTTGTATGTTCTTATATTCATCTTTTTTTTTTTTTTACATAGGTACCAATTGGTTTTTATTTCCAGCACATTTACTTTGATGTTTTCAAAATATCACTGTTGGTTAATGTGCACTGTCCTATATAAATATATTTAAAAAACAATACAGGACATAAAAAGTGGCTGCATTTTAATCACCTGGGAATTTGTGTCCATTGGCGTCCAACAGGGCTGGATTTGTTTAACAAATAAATATATTAATCATTAATAGTAATCCACTTGTAGGAGTTTGAGGTTTTACACTAAGAGCATTTGTTACTCTAATCACATTATTTTCCCCTTACACCCTAGGCTTGTGATTGTGGTTTGGTTAAACATGTAGAATGACTGGGGATATTACACTTGATTGAATCAGGAAAGCTAGCAGAGATATTCCGATTTATCATAATCTTATAAAATAATAACATTAAAAATTGTGGTCATATTCAAATAGCATGAGTATTTACAAAGAGAAGTCAGTCAGTAAATATTTTCTACAATTTTCTGATCCAAACAAGCTTAATTTGAGACAGTATGTCCCAATGAAAGCAAGTTAATGATGAATGTACTGCACATCAGTCCTGGGTTGGATACCCGGCAGGTTTCCCACAAAAAGGTTTATGGCTATGGGCATGGGTGAAAATTAACTGAATGTGGGCGGGCAGCAGGTGTCCTTTTTTTTCCCTCGGAAATCGGAAATGAAAATGATGCATATTCAGTTAGACAGACATTGGCGTTATCAGTTAGCTTCAGTAAGGTGGTTGTTAGACCACAGAATAAATTGTTTGTGTGGTTCTGGAGATCTGAACTGTGTTAGATAAGTCATTGGACACAAATGGCACATTAGAAGGTCACTGTTTAAACGGTCGGTTAACATGAAGTTGGATTGATGCGGCACTTCACTGACTCTCGCTCCGCTTCATCTGTCATGTTTTCCTGCCTTTTATCTCCTTCAGCCATCGGCTCTTTCCTGTTTCACACTCACCTGTGCCATTTCCTCCTCACTCTCCCTTTTTACATGTTTATAAAGATGTTCTTCTGACAGTTTCCTGTCAATCACTCACACACATTTCTCCCTCTTCCTCCTCTCTCCCAGCTCCTCGAGGCCCCCGGTCTTGCACATTAACAGCTTTCATTTAGTTTAGTTTGTCTGCAGTCAGATCCCATCGGCCCAGAGTTAGCTGCTATTTTATTTATACTGTTTGTATTTTGACAGTTGTTTTAGCAAACTTTGCCAGTACACTTATTCACAGAGGAGATGCTGCAGTCTCTAACAAAGTGTGTCTTCTCCTCATTCATCCAGTCCTGGCTGTCACTCAGTGATGGAGATACATCTCCTGCTGTTAAAGAAAACACACAGGAAAATAGATATGGAAAAATGAATAAAACATTAACAAGTAAACATATATATAGTCCCATCAGTAGAACAAAAGTAAGTAAGTTAAAGCATTGTAATGGATCGTGATCGCCATTGTGGAATTAAAATTGGGACAGTGACCAACCCCAAGACTGCATTGTTGTATAAGTAGAAGAAGTTTGTGGAAGTGGAAAATCTGTGAAGTGGCAGATTAAATACATTTGGTCTCTCTCTCACTTACTTTATCACGCTCACACACACTCATGCACACACCAGCTCACATCTTAATTACTGAGGCTTGATGGGTACTTAACCTTGCCCCTTGCTGCTTATGCTAATGTGGAGAGGTCAGGAGTGTGCTGATTGGCTGGCTCGTGGCAACTCAGCCAGAAAACTGTCGGAGTGCAGATGAGAGGATGAGGGAGGAGAGGAGACTGAGGAGCAAGGACAGGGGAAATACGGGGAAAGAGAAAAAGGATAGGGAAAGTCGGGATGTAATATAAATACATCAGTTATACAAGATTAAATTTGAATGTGCTCTTTGCTGTAGAACCAAAAAAAAAGTTCAATTGAATTGAGCTGAACAAAATCAAAATAGTTGGTATTCAAACACATTTTTCATGACAGGAGGTGTCATAGAAAGGAGAGAGAGAGAGAGAGAGCTAATCACGATGCAGATATGTACATCTCAGTTACACAACCTTTCCTCACCACTCTTACCAGTATGACCTCATCCTTTAAGCAACATGTTTGTTAAGGAGCATATGGCTAGCTCTGTGTGTGTGTGTGTGTGTGTGTGTGTGTGTGTGTGTGTGTGTGTGTGTGTGTGTGTGTGTGTGTGTGTGTGTGTGTGTAATGAGCTCATCCTCTTCCCCCCTATGTAGCTATCAGTATAGGGCTGAGGGTGTTTACCAGCAGGAAGAGTCATTGAGAGGACACACACACACTCACACAGAGGCCACAGCTGCTAACCTGTGTTGGATCTTTCTCCACCCAAAAATGACAACAAAAAAAAGTTGTTCTTCATGAGATGAGGTTCCAGTTTCTGCACAGTGTAAAAGGACATATTAGATGTTGGACTGGTTATTATTTATGATAATATAGTTACCTTTCCTGGAAAGACCCAGCACCTTGAACACAGTGACAAAATTCATCAGGACTTGTGCATTACATAAAGAAATCAAATTATGTAAAACAGCACTTAAGGACAAAAGTTTAATAAGAAAGAATAAAGCTGGTCATATTTTATAACACTGATGTAGACTTTTTTTTTTTTTTTTGTAGATGAGAGGCATTTGTGGCAGCTGTGAGAACATGGGCATTGCAGCTCATTTATATGATGATGTCTCCACTTTTCAGTTGCAGTCATGTAAATGGCACTATAGAATACCGCTATAATCCACAATGGAAGAGCTTCTCTTTCACTTCAAGTTTCGGAGTGAGAAAGTTGAAGAGGCCCTTATATAGGTCACGCAGTGTGGTACGTCTTGATGCCTAGAGTTATTTTAATGTCATATTTGCAGCAAGGGGCTTCTCCAAGTCAACCTGATCAATTCAGTTGGACATTTAGTCTGGTCTAATTTGACTGATTCACTGTGTCCACTGAGCTGTTAAAAACCAGTATGTACAGCACAGCCCTCGCTACCATACATACATACAACAGAGGTCATACATGTATGCATAGACTACTGCAGGCTTGTGCCATTGCCATCCGTGACCATTGGTATGTGTATGTGCAGTATGTTGAGAGCATGTGGGTGTTCGGACCCTTTGTGTGGGTGCGTATGTGTGGTCTTGAGGCTATGAGCAGTAACACAGAGTTGACAGGGGGCCGGAGAGATTTAGGGCGAGGTGCCAAGGAAGCCAAGGAAACACGTGTACACACACTCGCGCCCACACACACACACACACACACACACACACACACACACACACACACACACACACACTTGCACACTTACACACTTACACACTTACACACACACACACCTCGTCCTCTGATCTCGGGGGGCATCTGCTCTGGTCCGGGTCACTGGCAGCGAGCGCTCGGTCGGGCTCGAAAGTATCACCACAGCAACCGCATCGCATAATCCCATTTCATCTCATCCCATCCACAAACTGTGTGCGACGTGATTGGCCTGTTCCCCCTGGGGCGCAGAGGCGACGGCTCAGACGCTGTCTGCTTACTCTCTGTGTCAGCTATGGCTCTGAGTCTGTGGGCGGGGAGCGAGTAGCGCATTAAAGGAACGTTTGGTGCATTTTGGCAGGAGACGGTGTGAATTATGCAGACGCACCCCTACTGTGTGTGTGTGTATGTGTGTGAGTCTGTGTGTGCAGTGATGCCAGTGTGAGTCCTTCATGAGGAACTGTGTGGGGAGAACAAGCTACTCTAAGCAGACAATATCCCCTTTTTTTTGTCTTCCTGTCTTACTTCACCCAGTCTTGAAAGTTTACGTCTATCCACCTTTCATTTTGTACTGGCATCATGATATTCTTCTGCTGCATCCCCCCTTGCCTCTGACTGTTTTCAAGGTCTGTTTACACCAGAAAAGACAGTCACAGTGGTGTGGATATTGTTTGTTACCTTCTATAATAAAGGTAAAAGGTTAGTGGATAAACCCAGTGAATTATATGCACAGTAAAATGCGCTTTGTTGAAGATCAATAGAAAAGTGCGGTTTCTCTGAATGTCCTGTTAAAACAGTTTTGTCTGTGACCAACAGGCTTTCTTCATGTGTCATCTTTTCTGACATCTTAAGTAATTTGTTGTGCTCAACACTTGTATGCCAATAAAGAGTTAGATTGAGAAGTGACAATGAGAAGCCCTGAATAATACAAACAGCTCAGAATAATCAAATAATCATAAAAACACTTTTCATTTCTGCCTTCATCTGTCTTCCCTTCGTTGTTCCACTCCATCTCACCGACTTTAGCTTTCATCTGTCCCTCCCTTCCTCATTCACATGACAATGTAAGCTGACTTTGAATTGGGTTGTCTACCTTCACCTTTCTCTTTCTCTCCTCAGTCTGCTCGGGCACACGCCCCCTCCACTTCCATCACTCCCTCTCTTTGTTTTGCTGAAGAATACGTAGTCTGAATTAAAACACAACTGACAGTTTGCATCCAGTTTCATTGCTCCTCCTCTGTCCTCCACCCACGATTCCTCCCTCACTTACATGCTTCCCCCTCTTCCATCCCTCCCTCCTTCTCTTGCTCCAGCTGTCAGGAGGCTTCATTATTAAAGATTCATGCCGGAGTCTGGGCAGCTCTTCCAAGAGCCTTTTGTCAGACAGACCGAGTGTTTCAAATCTCACTGTCACTAACTGGAGGTGACATAAAGACTCACAAAGATCCACATGCACACAGGCACACACAGTCGAACACACACACACACACACACACACACACACACACACTCCTTGTGATTTGCAACACTATTTTACTATCTGTCCAGCTTTTTTTTTTTTTTTTTTAATTCGTATCATCTTCAAAATGGGATTCTTAGTGTACTTTTCATTTCTAAGAATAAGTCATTGTAAAATGCCTTATCAATGTTTACTCTCTTGGCAGTGACCAAGATGATCCATGAATGTTGTAAATATTTGACACTCACCATGGTGTTATAAATCTCCAGTTTTGGCTTGGTTATGTTTTTTTGTCATCAGCTCGTATTTTTTTTTGTCAGAAAAACAATGTCATGAATTTCATGTTTCATGTTTTACGAATTCTTTTATCAGACAAGGGCTGCACTGTTTCACAATCGTACTTGTCATAGTAGTCTCACACTCTTTCTCTCACTCACTCTCTCTTCCACTTGCATACACACAGATGCATGATTTATTGTACAAAGATTGAACAGTATGTATTAATTACACCATGTACAGTATAGCAAACCTTTTCTCCAGAACCCATCGGTCGACATGAGCACATTTGTTTTTTAAGTGATTGTAGTTGGAATTGCTAAGATGTGACAGACACCTTCTCCGCTGCCCTTCATCTTCTCACTAGCTTCCTCTCTCACACAACTTGTTAAAGATTACTTCCTACTTGCTATACTATGCTAATTCAAAAACCCACCTGAACACCACTGTTAAAGTTCATCTTGGCTTTCAGTCTTTCAGCACAGCAAAACACTACAAAGTAGCATGGATTAAATTCTAAAGAAGTTTGAGCTGATGGATAATGACATCATTTGTGGATCAAAGGTACCAAAAATGAGACAGAAAGACAACAAATGATATAAATTAGATCAACACACAAGTGAGTCATACACCATGACAGAATTAATGGTTTTCATCTTAATCCATAATTTTAAAAAAGTCCTGCCATACCTCTGCTTGATTTAGCAGACATAACCAAATGTGCGCGTGGCAGTTACTGTGAGTAAATTCTCCATTCTCATGTGGACACTCTGGGCGGGGATAGCTTCCACGTTACCAGGATAAAACAAAACAAAATAAAGTCCTTGTATTTGGAAACTTACACAGACAGGTAACATGGTGTGTCTCTGTCAGACAAACCATTGCTGGCATAGACATGTCTACTACGTGATGTGCAACCAGCTGGCCCTATGCCTTGTGAAATTGTAAACAGCAGACTTCAGAGTGGTGTTCTCCAACTCATTTCCTATTAATACAGAGAATAGCAAATTGAGTCAGCCTCTCCTGATAAATATTGCTTATTAGGTATTTTCATATATTTTATACAGGATGCAGATAGGCTCTGTCATTGAAGGCTATTGATTAATTAATTAATACTCTGTGTGTGTGTGTGTGTGTGTGTGTGTGCACATTTCAGCCCTGTCAAGCCAGTATAGCTTCATTAATGGGCTCAGGAAAATAGGCTTTGTTTGAAAGCTTCTTGCTTTACTATCATTGAATATTGCACTTGGAATATGCCAGCTTTAGAAATGTTATAATGAAATGTTCGTTTTACATGCAAACACAAGTGGCCACTTCAGAAGCATTAGAATTTAGGGTTGACCTAAAGTTTTGTAGACTGTTGTCTGAGCTGATGTGGTGCTCTTTGTTTGTAACATCATATTTTTCACTTTAAGTTAAAAACATTTGATCTACTATTATTATCAACTAATGTAATTTTTCTCTTCTGTTTCTTTGTATTTTTTTTTACAGAAAAGCCCAGGACCAGCAGAAAAAAGTCGTAGTAGCAGGTTGTGTTCCCCAGGCTCAGCCACGGATGGACTACCTCAAAGGACTCAGCATCATTGGGGTATGTGTGTGTGTATGTGTGTGTACTTTGACTTACATATAGGTGAAAGGGATAATAGGGATGTGTCCATACATCATGTACCATGAGAGTGTCCCGTGTTTGTCTTTATTCGTGTCTAATGGACAACCTTGGAAGAGTACAGACACACACACAAACACACAGATACAGACGGTTTGACCTGTCATTCACCTGGCTGCCAACCTGCTGTGTCTCTTCTATTCTGGCCTCCCTGCTGCTGGGTGGATCAATAGACCTCCCCAGGAGACCAGACCAAGACTAAGATGAACGTGGTGGGAAGTAGAAAAGGCAGAAGACTATATGATCGAAGGGGGGGAGAAAAGTATGTGTGATAAAAAGGGAGGAGGAGGAGAAGGGGACAGAGCTTGACATGATTGAAGGAAGGTGTGGTATATTTGAAAGTTAAGGGCCAGAGAACAGAGGTAAGAAAAAAAAGCGGACAAACAATGTGTCAGTGGCGCAAATAGCATTTATAGCATCATTCTTACTGGTTGATAAGAGTTTAGACACCCGAATTAAGTCAAATCATTAACCTTAGTGCTTCATGTGAACAATGTTTTAATGCAAACTGAGAAGACTGATATCATCTAGAAAGTCTTCACGTTACGCGATTTTTATTATACATCTATAAAGTTCCCTGTTTGAGACAATGCTGTCCACTTAGACACTCACCCATGCACTATATAGTGTCTAGGTTCTACACAAGAAGGTCAAATGATCCCAGAAGTCCATAATATTCTTCATCTATCAGTGTAAATGTTTTTATTAGTGCATGGCATCTTATCCTCCCCATCCACATTTTCCACCGGTGCAGAGACGTATGTTCTAGCAGTAATTTTTCAAAACTAAAAATGTTTATTTGTCAGCAGACATTTTACGGAAAAAATTAAAAACTGAAAAATGCTGCTGTTCAACCCCTACACATTAGCACTTGGTTGAGACACTTTTTGCTGCCCTAACAGCTTTAAGTCTTTTGGGGAAAGTTTCTACCAGCTTTTCTCACTGTGTTTGGGCATGATTTTTTCCAGGTTGTTGAGGTTGGTTTGATGACACTTGTGGACTGCAATTTTCAGACAGCACCACAGATTCTCAGTTGAATTGAGATCTGGACTTTGGCCTTTGTAGAGAATTCACTGTTTTGCTGTTTAACCGCTCCTGTGTTGCTTCAGTTTCATGCTCAGGGTCATTGTCCTGCTGAAAGCTAGCCTTTCTCCTGTGCACCAGGTTTGTTTGCAGTGTCTGTATTTTACTCCCGTCCCCTCTTGGTTCAATTCTAACAAGATGCCCAGTCTCTGCAGAGGAAAAGCATCCCCACAGCATGATGTTGTCACCACCGTACTTCACTGTGGGGATGGTGTTTGTTGAGGCATGAGCAGTGTTAGGTTTATGACACACATAGCGCTTTGGATTTTGGCCAGAAGCTCTATCTTGGTCAGTCTTGTGCTTTCTGCCAAACTCCAGATATGCTTTGTTGCATTCTGAAGTAATGGCTTATTTCCATCCACCATACAGACCAGTTTTATGCAAAATCCTTGATAGGGTTGACTGGTGCGCCATCACCTTCACTCTCGGTCACTGAACTCTGTAGCTTCTTTAAAGTGATTGTTGGGTTGTTAGTGGCTTCACAAGTCTCTCTTGCTCTTATGCCAAGTCTAGGCAGTACCTGGGTGGTATGATGCAGCCTCCCGTTCATCACTATTGATCCAACAGTGCTCATTGGAAATGATTTTGTAGCCTTTTCCTAATTTGCGCATGTCTGTTACTTTATTTCTAACTTCCTTGGAATGCTCTTTGGTCTTCATGTTCACAGCTTCCCTTCAGATTCATAGCCCAATCAATGATAGTTAAACTTATTTTAATGTTTCACAGGTGGAGGCCAATCATTAGCCAATCGTGTTCTCATTAGGGCAGCATTTCTCATCTGTGTTTACTTGGAGCTTCCAGAGCATAAACAGCATATTTCAGTTATTTATATAACTCTTAAGGGGTTGAATACTTTTGCACGCCACTGTATATTGCCCCTACCTATGTCTGTCTTTCTCCACGAGTGAATGATGTGAAGCCCTTATGCCTTTGGGCGCACACCATAAACTGACTTTTCTATTACCTTTTCTTTGAAAGTGGCATGGACAGTCTGTCCCTCCTAGTTGTTTTGCAGTATTAAGGCAGTGAAGTGAGAAGGCAGAGGGTTACAGATAACGCAGAGAGCCAACAGACAACATAAAATGTCTTGCAGCTAAGAAGGAAAACTCAGCTAACATCAGGGAGTCATAGAATTATGCAGATTTGACGACAGGAGGTGGAAAGTAGGTTTGTTAGAGCCATTTGTGTTGCAGTGTCTAAACACAAACAAGCCATTTTTGCTTTTGGTTGTTTTGGATTGCAGTCCCTAAGCTATTACTTTTCCACTCATAACCCTGTGGTGCAGGTATGAATAAAGTGTATAGCAAACTGTGATATGGAGCAGTTATTTAATTTTCTGCCTATTTCACCTCAGTAATCACAGGAGGAAACTAAAAGGATGTGTCAAGGTTACCACTATTTAACAGCTAGATAAATATTCCTCATTAAAACATTGATGATGTTTGTAATAAGAGAATTAGAAAATTAATGATTTTCTATCTGTTCCCACTTTCTAAGACCCTGCAAAATCCTCTCCAGTCTAGACTTATATGTTAAAGCTGAGGGGTCTTGTTGAGGGTGAATGTGAAGTTATTGTCATTGTCGGTAATGATGTAAACAAAATCAGACAATCCAACACAAATAAACAATGTGAAGGTATTATTAAAGATTCCTTGTGGTTGAGCCCTATACCCCAAGTCGATTACTGTCTTAAAAACAATGGGTGGGGGGCAGTGAAGTAGTCTAATTTATTGTAGTAGTGGGTCTACTGTAATGACCCCCCCTTACCACTTCATACTGTTATATTATGTTCTCATTGTTATATATCTGGATATGCTGCATATCTTTTTTGTAGCTAATGTGGAAATCACTGCTGGAGAACTACGAGCATTGTAGCGTTCAGCATTTAGTCAGGCCAATATGCACTTGTTGGTCACACAACATATTGGGTGTTGGATTTGGGTCACCTATCGTGCGCCAGGTGGTGCATTAAACCCCTGAATGATTTAGGTGAATGCGACTCTGTCACAAAATTACTTTGTTACATGTTGCATGTTTTTAAGTGTATATATGGAAATCCTGGAGCTTTCTTATCACATAGACTATTGGCGGGCGGTGTCTCAAATGTATAAGTCAACATGCTTCGGTATAACATAATTAAATTCAAATCAAGTGGCATGTATGTATATTATAATTACATTCAGATAAACAGGTTTGTACATGTAATAGCCTTCAGGGGGAGGCAGAAACATCTGGGAAGTTTACCACTGTCGGGCCTTTCATTGTCATGAATAGATTGGATTATGCACTGATACACACACACAGGCGCACACACACACACACACACACACACACACACACACACACACACACACACACACACACACACTGATGGACGCATGCATAAGCAGCCACACAAAATCAGACAGAGGTATATAAGTATGCACACACTCCCCCTGTGCATCCTGGGTTGTTACAATCAACCACACAATGACAGTGACAGTTGGTGGGTTATGCAAATTAGATGCAAATAACCAGTCCTGAATTTGTATGTACTGATTGCACTAACGGCTAGATAAGGGGTATAGTTAAAAAAAAAAAAAAAAAAAAAAAAAATGGCTTCCTGTTCATTCAGCTTAATCGACCTGTGTGTCAGCTTTTATGTGCATTTCTGTTGTGTTTTCCTGTCTGAAGCTGCTGTGAAATGAATGTGTGTATTGTGTGTAAAGTACACAGACAGTCACGCAAGCCTACAGTGTTTCCCATCTCTGAACTAGACATGTCACATCCTGTAGCCTAGACACATCACGTACATCCACACACATATACAGTGTTGGCTAGGTAATCAGAGGATTACAGTGGGTAAGCAATGTTGTAAACATGAGAAGCACATCAGTCTTCTCAGCATACAGTATGTGTGTATGCCTTGGGTTGGCCACATTACTGATTATTCTAGTCCAGTTTTTGTTCTTTGTCTAATGTTATAGTCCAATTAAAAAATAATAAAAATAACCTGGATAACTTTGATTTATTGGGTTTTGTGGAACTTAAATCCTGAAAGCGTTTTCACTTTTATATTTTCTTTCTAATTTTTCATCCATCAGCCAGAAATTTCTCTCACTGATAGTGTTTGCTCTTGGCAGCCCAGCTGTTGAAACACTTACACAATCTAATGGCACTTTTTTGGCAAACATTCCACTTGTGAATTGCATTTTCCTTTATTTTAACTCCTAACCTAGAAAAATACAGTAATCTGGTCATTTTTCACCACTGACTTTCTGTAGAAGCCTGCATCTACTGAAATTAGAGGTGTTTTTTTCAACATATATATATATATATATTTTTTTTTTATTCAAACAATCCAGGTGAATAAACCAGGATTCGATAAGAACCAGCACTGAAAAGCGAGCTCTGAATTCATCTTTAAAATGTAAACCATATCTGACCCACACAGTGAGTTGGAGCACCTGCTGCTGCTCTGAATGAACCAAAATCACCTGGCCATTAGAAGAAAAAAGTTTTAATGTCAGTGTGTGTAACATGCATATAATTGGTGCCTGCAATGAACAGTGTGCATCTGTGTGAGTGTGTTTGAAAGAAGGGTTACTCTGGGTAATGGGCCTGGAGGCATTCAGAGCCACTGCCAGGAGCTCAAGCATAGACCTACAAGAATAGAGAAAGAGAGTGAATTAGAGGTGGAAGGGACGCTGGGAGGAATGAAAGGAGAAATGATATCAGGAGAAATTATTTTTTTCCTTTCCTGCTACCTTATCTCTCCATCCCTCTATGTCTCATTCCCTTTCCTTCCTTTCCTCTCCAGATGACAAGTAGAAGTACGGTAGATTTGTGAAATCTTCTCTGTAGAATTTTCTGGCTCTTTTAGTGTCCAGCTCAACCTCCTAATCGTCTGGTCTTGCCTATTTTCTCTCTATGAATTGGCAGCATATCACAGTTCCCCTCGGCAGATCTGCGGGATTTTCTCCAATGAGGGCAGTAACTCTCTCGCTGGACCATAACACGATTCTGTTTATTACCTATATAATCATCTGTCTGCCACCCTTTCTGCCACTTTCCGTTTCTCCTCCATGAAATCCCACCGCCAGGCTGTGTCTCAGTCAATACATTGGTGTCACAGCTACGTAGGCACCAAGTGGCATTTAGGAAATCTATATCACTTAATCCTGGCTGGAGAAAACTTGGTGTGATCGTATCTGTTCGGACTTGTTTGTCTGTGTGCCTGCTGCATATTGCCTTTGTGTACATTTGCATGTCCACCTTGTGTAAATGTGGATCAGTATATGCGTGTTTGTCAATATCAGGCGCTTGTTTGACCGCGCAGACTTGGTTTGTCAGCATCAATAAACTTTTCCCATGTGTGTCTGTCCGTATTTCAGGTCCAGCAGATTGATCGAGTGGTGGAAGTAGTGGACGAGGCTGTTAAAGGTATTGTAACACACACCCACACAAAAGCCCTCATTGTATGAGAGAATAAGCAGCAATGCATTGATCACCTGATGAATGAATGAATGAGAGTCCTTTCATTGTTGGAATAGGAAATGAGGTTTTTGAGCTTCCGCTCCGTGTATAAATGATTTTCAGTAAAGTAGTCTGTCCACTTATTGACAGAATACAAGGACTAACAATGGCTTGACAGTCACGAGTGAAAATATATCACTTTCTTGTGGAAGAGCACATAATCAAATAATCATGGCTTTGAATTTTTCTGTCTGCACTCGCACAATTAACATTTTAAAACGTTTGATTAAGGGAACATTTTGTCAATGATAAGGTGGAGTGTATTAGCATTAGAAAATTCAGTATCTAGAGGAGTTTGTTCTTTGTGTTAAAATTACATATTCAAGAGCAGAGTGACTTAATTTACTGCTTTTTCATGGTTTGGAAGATTGAAAACGTCCTGAAACGAAGTGCATACAAAACTTAATTTTGACATCATTGCTCAGTAAGATTAATGGTTTAGATTGACGTCTTGTATTTAAAAGCCAAGTGATCAGTCTTGTTTTCAGATCCTGTCTGTCTTGCTGTCTGAGTGGCTTGTTAAGTGGTCTTCTCTGTCTGAGGAGCTCACTGACAGCGAGACAGACTCAGATGGCAGTGATTAGGTCATCCATTTAAACTGTTAGTGAACCACCGCACTTAACTGTTTAATGAAGGTCAGGCAGAGTTTACAGTGTAAGAGTGTCCAGTCAAGCTGTCATACACCCCCAGCTGTTCTCTAATAAAGAACAGATTGAGTTTACACTGTGTGTGCATGTGTGTGTGTGACTAGTTTGCACTGCAGGCCTCACTAATGAAGGACAGCTGAACTGAGGCTTAATTTTACAATGTGTCATCAACCCGAAATCCTCTGGCTACACATACACACATTCACATTCACACACCGTGACTTTCGTTCCTCCTTTCTTCTCTATGATTTGCTCATTCTTTCCCTTTCCCTTCTTCTTCCCATTCCTCAGCATCTTTTGATCTTTCCCTCCTTTCTTCCACCTCTCACTGCCTGGTTCCCTTCTACCCCCCTTTCACCCCCTCCATAGAAACTAATTTCCCCAGTATCATTACAGTTCTTTATGACCTCGTATAAACTGAGAGCTGTTATTTCAGCTCGGAGGCCTGGGCATAAACCTTTAAGCTAGGGGATTTGCCTTTGGTAATGGCTACTAAAATACTTACTTCAATGAACTGCTAATAGACGCAGTTCTTTGCTGCACCAAAATTGCTTGCAGGTCTGTTTTACACATGACAAGAGTACTGGCATGCTTTTATGAGCTTGGTCCTTGAGGTGTGAGACGATCTATTCGGTTTGGATCCAGGCTCAAAAAAACTTAACAGCGGTCACTCCAAAAGGATACTTCACTACAGCGAAACTGCTTTTAATCATAGTGCACCTACCTAACATAAAGCTCAGGTTACTACCTGCTGTAAACGGCAGAGCATTTTTATCTGTTAGTTATCTCATGTTAGGTTGCTGAGCATGCACACAGTACTTAACATTTACACAGTCACACACATTACAACTACTGCCGAGTCTTGTGGTGCTTGACACTGTGCAGCGTCAGTGATTTGGTGGGTAGTGTTGTTAGTGTGGTCACAAGCTTGCTTATCCAAATCAATTATTTTTTCTAACTGTGCCAGATGTTGATTTTCTTGCTAACAACAAACACATCTTTGGATTTATCTTGTATTCCAAGCCCACTGGCACATCCATAAAAAATTAATTAATGACACCCATGGATACACATTTTTGCAAGGGCATGTAGCCAGATTTAATGTCTCTTAGTGATTCTCAACAAACAAAAACACAGGAACAATTGGTTATTTGAAGAGTAAAAAACAGAGTATGTATACAGAAGCCCACACAGAGGCTCGACAGTATGTTTTATTTATGTTTTCACTCCTAAAGGAACACACACTTCCACTGTAGTCTGATCTTTGCACCATTAATAAATAACTGCTGCACCTCTTTCTTAATAGGGCCGTTTTGATGTCTTCGTTTCTTTATTGGCCTCCTATTATTGATCTTCCCTCACTGAAATGATGGCCTGGGATGATACCATTTCATGTGATATTCTTTTATCTTTTAGAACCCGTTTAGATTTAGTGTGTGTGTTTGTGTGTGACATAGAAACAGGGGGCAGAAAAGGTTACACAGGCTAATGTATCTACTTAGCTACAGATCAGAGGCTATATGGCATCCATATAACCTCCTGATCCTGATTTCACCGGGATAAATAAACTGTTTGCGTGTATCAGTGCTGAAACAATAAAGCGGGAGTATAAAGACGTGGCAGAATAGAAGGAGACAGACAGGAGAGAGGGGGGATGAAGAGCAGGTACAAAGAGACAAGTTGATGCGTTCATATATATTTTAAGTCGTCTGAAGGTATTCTGATGTTTATTTTAATACCCAGTGACCTCCCATCTGAAAGTGACAAAAGCAAGCTCTGTGGACGAGCTTGTCATCGTGAAACATCAAAGCTTCCTGCATGGCTTTTTAAAGGAAGTGCTCTTTTGAAATGTTTACATTAAGGCACAGTGAAGAATTGAATATATCTGATGTGCATCTTAGACATTTACTGTCAAATTTGATTCAATGACATTTGGCTAGAAAATAAACAGCTTTTTCAAAGATAGGCATACATATCTAATAACCTGCTATATCGGGAGGATAAATGACAAGCATTACACCCCTCCTGCCCTCCTCATCTGCCACCTTTGTCCCTCCATCCCAATGTGCTTCCATCCCCCAATCCTGCCTGCTGCTTTACAATCAAACCAGGGAGCACAACAAGACCCACCACTTATGAGATATCAGACACAGGTCAACAGGTCAATCTTTTAGCTCCGTACCTCTCTGATCCAACCATCCATCTGGCTATCCTGTACATCTTTCATCTGTGATGTATTTTTTTCTATCATCACCCAACCATCCATCCATCCATCCATCTACCCTTGCCTTCCCTCCTTTCCTTTCCCTAGCATCTTATAATGGGCCGTTATGAGCAGATAGAAGGATTTATGTCTGTTCGTATTTATGAAGTAGAGAAAAGAACAAAGGGAGGGAGATATTGGAAAAAAATGCAGGAGAGAAAGGAGGAGGACAGTCAGTAACTAGAAAATGTGGTATAGGGTGATGTGTGTGTCTGTGTCTTTGCAGGGTTGCCCATCACAGCAGTTGGCCTCTCTAACCTCTGTAATTGAGATGACAAATAGGGCAGCATTCTTCGGTTTTCTTCAGCAACTCATGTTAGCTATTTTATCTCTTGCTTCCCATTCATGGTCCCTGAGGCCCTGAAATTGAATTTGGCTTTGGGCACACTCCTGGAGTGATTCCATGCTGGTAGTGAGATTATTTTTTGAGGCGTTGGTGGCATTGACATTGACAGGACTCCTGTGCAGTATTAGAGGCAAAAAAAGAATAATTGGGGAATGACAATTTCAAGTTTTATACAAAGGGATGATCTCATAATTTGGGGAAACATCTGGGAATCCAGCATCATACTGGTAATTGCTTTTGCCTGTGTCTGCAGTTGGTAACTTTGTAAGCCCAATTGCAAAAATGTTGGCTGTGTAAAACTTAAATAAAAACCGAATGCAACAATTTGCAAATCTTGTTTGATCTGTATTCAGTTGAATTCAGTACAAAGATGAGATATTTAATGTTCAAACTAATAAACATTATTCTTTTTTGTAAATATACACTCATTCTGTATTTGATGCCTGCATCAGGTTCCAAAAAACTTGTGTGTACCTTTCAGCATTAATGGTGTCTTCACAGATGTGCTGGTTACCCATGACATGGGCACCAACACACCCCCATACCATCACAAATACTGGCTTTTGAACTATGTGCTGGCAGCAATCTGGATGGTCCTTTTCCTCCTTATCCTGAAGGACACGACGTCCATGATTTGAAATGTGGTCTCATCAGACCACAGCACACTTTTCCACTTTGTATCAGTCCATCTCAGATGAGCTCAGGCCCAGATAAGTCAGTGGCGTTTCTGGACTTTATTGAGGTTTTTTTGCTTTGCCTGGTACAGTCTTACTTTACATTTGTAGATAAAGCTTGTTGCTTTATCTACAAATGTGTTTACCGTCAATAGTTTTCAAAGTGTTCCTGAGCCCATGTATTAATCTCCTTTATACAACCATGTGTTTAAGAAAGTGTTGAACCTCTCTCCATCCTTGCTTGTGAACGACTGAGTCTTTCCAGGATGAACCTTTCATACCCAATCATGATACTATCACCTGTTACCAATGTACCTGTTTACCTGTGGAATGATCCAAACAGGTGTTTTTGGATCAGTCCACAACTTTCACAGTCTTTTGTTGCTCCTGTCCCAACTTGGTTGAAACATGTTGCTGCCATCAAATTCAAAATGTAGTGTATATTTACAAAAAACAATGAAGATTATCAGTTTGAAATTAAATATCTTGTCTTTGTACTGCATTCAGTTGAATTCAGGTCTAAAAGGATTTGCAAATCATTGCATTCTGTTTTTATCTGTTTTACACAGCGTCCCAACTTTGGAATCAAGGTTGTATTTTCCCAGAGCTAAAATCATCAGAAACAAATGTATAATGTCAACAATCTGTAAAAAACAATTGGAATTCCCATTGTTGATCCTCATCATGCAAGCTGTTATGGTTTAGCTTGTTCTGTGATAGCCTGCTGCTTTGTGCTTTGGAATTTTTTATTTTTTAAACATCCAGTATGATTGGTGTGATGTTTGTTAGATTGTGTCATTTTGTTATTATTCACAGCAGATAGGTTGGGTTCACATGCCCTGTGAAATTGTTTGGGGTTGAATTTTTTTATGGAATCAAATGATCCATGTTTATCTTTGTCTAAGTGATCAGTATAAGGTTCAAACAAAAGGCAACTAATTTCTAACACTTTTTAAAAGAGAATGCAGTTGAATGAGTTTGAACTTTTGGCCTTGAAGCACTTTCCCTTTTTCTTTAACTTTCTTCTCTTTCTCATAGTTATTTGTTGAATTGAAAAACATTTTGATAAAGTGTTAAAAGCAGCAGTTGAAGAGCAGGTGAAACTGAAATTCGGCTGTTAAAGGAAGTATTCATGTATAGGTGAAATTAATCGATCAGTCAACAGATGGACAACGGTTACGGAGGAAGAATATTTCAACATGCATTAATTATAAATCCATTTTTCATGACCAAAGGTGACCACACAGACAGCTAGCGAGAAGAAAGCATGGCAGAACGTGCTGCAAGTCCCAGCTGTTTTCCACAAGGGAAGTTTTTTAATTTCCTTGCTTGTACTGGGATATTACGACCAGTCACGCCTCACCGATTGGCTCTTTGTCCTCCTCTGGGGCAGATTGTCATTTTTATCTACCAATTGATAGCCATGCTTCCTGCCCTGAGCCCACCCTCCCAGGAGACCCATGTAAAGAGGATGAAAACAGGAAGACAATTCCATCCCTCAGCGCCTCCATCTCGCACACCTTCTAGCTGGTAGCCTATTAGACGGTTGGAGAGTGCTGCGTCCCATTTCTGCACACCAAAGGCTAGACATCACTTGCTATTAGCTATTAGACTCAACTATGGATGTTTTCATTTGCTTCTGTAACACACTGTGATATCTACTTGGTAGATGGCACTTGGTAAAGGATCTGCAATAGCCCTCTTTATTTCGACCATTATTTTTTTTTCCTTTCATTGTTTGCACCTCGCATCATGCGCTTCTCCCGCTTCTCCCTTTGTGTTTTCACATTCATTCTTAATTGACTTAAAATACCCCCAGTTGTGATTATGCCGTTTCCTGCCCACCTTGGCCAGTTCATTTACCTCATTGTGTCTGCTCTGATGTGCTGCTTTGCCCGTTCTTGAACTGAATAGATGAGATAAGTTTAATGAAGGCTTTTTATTTGGCAATCTATAGGGTCATAAACAGTTTGAAAGCTGGGATGGTTGAAAGATGGATTTCAATTTGTTATGGTGTTTGTGGGTTAAAGGTTATATGTAAATGTATTTGGGTATGTGAGTGTGTGTTTGTGCGTGTGTGGAAGCGGACTATAGAGTGAGGAAGTGATCAAACAGTGAACTTGTCTTTTCTGTCTCGATCTTCTATTTGTATAACCATGAACACTGTGAATAATCTCTGCAGCTGTTTGTTTTGTTAAGAAGGGAATTTGGATATTTGCAGTTTAATCAGGACAATAATACATTAAATTTGAATGTCGTCATTTTTAACATGGGAATGCCTCCAACTGCAACAAATAAACTACAGGAAATTGGTAGTAAATGTTTCAGTTTGAAAAGGAATGTGTTGTGAGGTTTTGTTTGTCGTTTTCAGGCCACTCAGTTCGTCTGCTGGGTCAGAAGAAAGATGGAGGCCGGAGGCTCGGAGGAGCTCGACTGGACCTGCCGAAGATCAGGAAGAACCCCCTCATTGAAATCATCTCCATTAACACTGGGTATGATACAGACACACAAACCAAGAACATGGCTTATAAAATATTCAGCTTTAACTGTGAATTCAATTGCGCTTCTTCCCTGCCATTCGGTTTATGGTGTGTGTGTGTGTGTGTGTGTGTGCGTGTGTGTGTGTGCGCGTGCGCGTGCGTGCGCTCTCTATCTCTTTGCACAGCCACTGAAACAGAGCCCCTCTGTGCTTCTAGTTTTATAAATTTCACATGCTTTGCTTGGGGTGTGTGTGCAGCAGGCTGTTTGTATGTGCGTGTGCATATAGTGCTGTTTGTTCTTCAAATGTAATGTAATAGAAACCCAACAGGTGTCTAGCCTTTTTTCTGTGCCCGCATTTGACTACTATCATAACAGCAGAGAAAAAAAGACAGTTACACAGATAGTCCTCCGTCCTTTGTCACCTTTTTCCATCATAGCTGTGATCTTCTCTATTATCCTGTTATGTCCTCTTCATATTGTTGTGCCTGTTATGTCACTGGCTGTGAGTTTGTATAACAATGCTTCAGCTGTATGTGGTTTGGTTATATTTTACCAGAAACAGTAATGCCAGTTAATAAGATTTCAAAGTATAGTTAAATAAATAAATGTACATATTGTAGAAAAATGGTTGGATTAGATGGATGGACAGGTCGACAGCCTTGACCACTTGCCTGTGTGTGGATGCACAAGCACAGACACCTACACTCACATATACACCCACATTTTTATGGGCTAATTTCATGTTGTTTACAGATCTGTGAGTCTCTACTAACGCATGTGCTGTATTCTCAGTGGGCTAGTTAAAAAGGGTTACGACAGACTAATTCCACTGTGCTTGGGCCTCCACTGATGATAATCCATCAATCATCCTCCTGCACGCCCTCAGTGCCTATACACTAATGGCTCGACTCACAAAGCGAGGAAGTCGATAGCTTGGAGACACAGCGCTAGTGTTCTGTGAGACTTGAGCTTTCTTGGTTTAAATATATACTTTTTTGTTCTCGCACCGATTTGTTCAAGTCCTTCGGCTTTTCACTAGCTGCCAAGTAAACAACCTCAAAGTTGTAGACATCACATGAGCAACGTTACATCATCTCTTTGCTGGAGACTGTTGTGTACACATTTGTTACTGTCTGTAGGGGGTTTCAACATTTTACTTACTACTACTACTACTACATTTACTGCAATTTCTAACCATGTCCTTGAACCTTCTGGGCTATTTGCAACAACATTCTTGTCCATGTAACGTTGTGATCCACCAACAAGAAGGCTGTGACCTGTTTTGTAGGTCCTGACCTATTAGTTATTACTGTTTTATTACCACAGTAGACATTTTGTGCTGACAACATACTTCAACATTGTCGCAATAAATGTCACCTGTTTCCATTTTTGTACTTGTTATAGGGGGATCTTTGTTTGCAAGAACCATTATGGAAGTGCATCTTAAGCAAAAATTAGCTTCTTCATTATATTTGTGTCTACCTTACATGCTTAACAACATTGTGCAATGATTATATTCCAAACTCATGATACTCCAAGCCTTAATTCAAAGACGCATCAATTCAAAAATCCACGTAGTGTTTCCCTAAAGAGTTGACTGTGTCTTAGATGTTTGTAGTCTGCAGAGCTCAGTGGTCTTTGTTCTTGACTAAAGCTTCTTAGAGCACACTTCATCTAATATGATTAGAAAAACTGTAAATCCAACTGGTTCAGGCATAGTTATTAGACAAACAGCCACTTGTGGCCAATACTAAATTTGGCATGTTTAAAGGGCAAAATGGGAGTTTTTGCGACTAAAAGGAAATAAAATCTTTTTGCCTGAAGTTAAAAAGGAACATTGCTTTGTCTGTTGATCTGTGATCAGGGTCTTCTCTCCTGCCTGTGTGTCAGCCCGTGTCTCTCACTCTCTGTTTAGATACAACAGACAAATATGTGGAATCAGTACATAATTTAAAAAAACACCATCACAAACAGCAGTGATACTATCTCTAATAATGGGCAGCTTTGGATATTTCATCATGTGGGGGGAAGTGGCAGGTTGGAGGATTTGAGACAGGAGAGCAGAGGGGAGAGGGGCAGGAAAATTTAATAGCATGGCAAGCATGGGATGCATTTTTCATCATTTATCAGAATCAGATCACTTATATATAATATATCGTTCGTATTGTTTATAATATATTATCGATGTGTTTTCTTGTCAGATTTGCTTGTTGTGCACGGTTAAAATGGAACTGACGCTGAAATGTTCATGAACCAATTTCCATTACACTTGAGATAAAAGAATAAATACACTGTACAAATTTGTGTTTGTTTACCTAAATTTGTTCACTTGTCATACACATATCAAAAAGAATTACACCTAAATTCATGTTCTATATGATCTTCACCCCATCCAGGTTGGCCAGCACTTGACAATTTTTACAAAAAGTCTCATTCCCTGCCTCCTTTAAACCATTAAACTTAAAACTTGGCCATTAGCATTACATTATTGGTTTATTCGTGGTTTTGTTGTTATGTTGTTATGCTGTTTTTGGTCCTGTTGATAAATGTCTCTCTCACTTCTTCTTCTCAGTCTGTCTTGGTCACTCTCAAATCACAATAGTGTGAACATCTATATTGCCTGGTTTATGTGCTTGTGTACCTGCCTGTCTGACCATTTCTCTGTTTGTGTGATTGTGGAATGTCTCTCATTTTGTGAGTTTTTGTGCGTTGTGGTATGTGTGTCCAGATGTCTGTCCCTTGCTGGCCTCCCTCCAGCAGGGGGTCTGTTTCTGATCCAGATGAACTCAGTTGACTGTTGTTTTTCAAGAGGGTTAGGCTGGCTAAATCCCCTTGTTTTTACTCTTTTAACTGGAACTCTTTTAGGGGGCAGGGGGATTACATGAATATGTTGACTGGGTGATTCAGCTGTTGACAAATCTCTCCCAAATAACACTGGTGTTACTGAAAATCCAAGCTTAATATGTGCTTTTGTATGAGTTGGTCAGTAATTGGTGTCATGGTTTTCATAATGCGTGTGTGCGCGTGCACACTCGGGAAAAGAGAGAATGTGCTCTTTATGTTTTTCGTTTTTAGATGATCTGTTTTAAATATTGCTCTGAGGTAGTAGTGACATCATTGGTGACATTTGTCAGCTGATGAAACAGAGGGATCTTTGTCCGCCACACAGACACACACATGCACAACATCAGTTGCTCTCCAAACTGCCTCTGCGTCAGAAGGGAACATTTGAAACTGTTAATCTGAAGTGTGTGTGTGTGGCCTTTAATGTCTCCAGTTTGTTGCCAGTTTGTCTTTGTGTGTGGACATGGAGGGATGCATTCATTTAAGGTCTCCCTCTGTCCTTCCGTTCGTTTTCTAACCACAGGTCAAGTTGATGTCATGCTGCAGGGTGGAGTGCTTCCACAGAGTGTCTGTAGGTCCTTGAAAAGTCTGGAATCTTGAATAATTTTAGGCATAAAAATATCTTAAATGCAGTCAATAGATACTTTTTTTTACTATATAATGAGACAACATAGTTAACAGCCGCAAAACATCAACCTGCTAACATGCTAGCCTTATCATTGTAAGCATGTTAATATGCCGATGTGAGCATTTAGCTCAAGCACAGCCTCACAGGGTGGCTTGCACGGCTGTAGACGCTTAGCCTTGTTTCAGTATTACCACTGCTTTATTAAGTGAAGTATAATGTCACCAATCATGTCACTGATTTCAGTAATATTCAGTCTAATAGATCAACACTGAAAAGCAGAACAGGATTAAATTTAAGTCATAAAAATTGCCAGCAACCGAGGGAAATAAAAACACTTGCTTAACACTAAATGTTTTTGACTACGCTGAGTTATCAATTGAATATAAATGGGGGTAAATGAATGGATGGGAAGCCAGTCAGGGATCGTGCTCTCAGTGGTGCAGGTCAGGGCACACACGTGTGTGGTGGTGGGATCTTGAGAGACAAGGTGAAACAATAGTCACGTTGCTGCCTCTTGGTAAAACTACCTGTAGAAATCCTATGTGTCCCAGATACCACAAAGTGCATTTTTATACAGAACAAAACCTTCACCCACTTTCTGTCTGTAAGGATTCATATTCAAAACCCATTTACTCACTTCAAATTATTCCATAGAGTAATTTTAGTCTGGATCTGACAGATGAACCTACTG
Source organism: Holacanthus passer (assembly GCA_025331565.1). Lineage (NCBI taxonomy): Eukaryota > Metazoa > Chordata > Actinopteri > Pomacanthidae > Holacanthus > Holacanthus passer. The sequence continues at coordinate 6,804,818 of JAFREQ010000012.1, read as the reverse complement.
CACCACATCCCCTTCACTTTATTAGTGCAAATCCTCACAACAGCCTGGGTGTGGAGTTTCACCTGGGACTACCTATGAAAATTTAATTTCCTGTTCAAATTGATTCACAATATTAGTTTCATTAAGTTGCATATTAATTCATTTGCACCCATTAAATCCAAATTAGATTGGCTTTTTTCCCCACCAAGTTAATTTTATCCCCATCAGAAAATAAATTCAACATAGTCCAGCTAGTCCTCAAATGCCCTCTGGCTCTGTATTAAAGGAACATTGTCAGGTTTCTCCTGGGCCATTAGCACAATTATTTTGAGTCATCTTTACTTGACACATTAATGAGGCCTAATTATTTCTTTGAAGGCTCAGTCTGAAAGCAGCATGCTGCACCAGTTGTATTGTTAATATCAATTGTCAACAGTTCGGTTTCAATACACTTTCATACACTTTCATTCACATTCGTGAGTATCATCAACAATTTATGGATGCGAAGTACTGAGTGAGGTTTTATTACAAATGTATACGAAATTGAAAAAGCCTTAAAATGTACTCCGCACTGGATTTTAGGAGACTCCAATTTTATAATGAAATTTGGCCTCAGATATGCGCTGCCTTCCATGCAGCTGTTTTTGAATAGGCCACAATTTTCTTCTTTTCATTCTTTTTTTAATACCACGATGAATAGACATCCTAACAGCATAATCACTCCATCCAACCAGGGACCTTAAGTATCTGGAAACTTTACAGGCTTCTGAAGACGAAGTGGCACAAAAGGTGCTCACAGCCAAGGTTATAGGAAGTTATCTACTTTGATTTGAAACAGCTTTTGATAAAAGTAAACCTGTAAACCTCCAAAGTTTGGCTTTGCAACAGTACAACAGAAATCTTTTTCACAGGCTGTGAATGTACATTGAAAGGTCTGAGAGCGGTGAAGCAGTGGAGGGAATAGTAGCTCATGAATGAGATGAATAAAAGAGAGATATAGTGGAAGTACACACAGTTGATGTTTTTCAACGTGGGATTGAATCCGACGTGCTTCCTTTGAACTCCACCCTGCTCGTGCTTCTGTTGTTTACTCCAGCAGATGATGTTGGGCTTGTATTCTTTAATTGGCTTACGTTCCAGTCGCCAGCATTTAGTTTTGGATTGTTCCTTGTTATTTCTTCCATAGCTTCTTTATGCAAACAGATAAGCCTGAGGGCAGAGTTCATTTTTCATACAGCCCCAGACTGGAAAGAGACTTCACTATGTCTTTCTAATGCTCTGTTTTGTGTTCCAGTTTTAGCACGCTTGATACCATTAGGATGCTGGTGCATGTATATGTGTGTGTTTTGCCCGAGGCTACACTAACGGTCCCTTCTTGCTTTTTGTATATTTATATATGTGTGTATGTGTTGTCAGCAGCAGTGAAAGCCCCTTTGTGAGCAAGTTGAATCGTGATGCTCAGCGTCATAAACAAGGAATTTACAACCACTCAGTCAGAATGGGTCATTAAACTTGTGTGTGCATTTGTTGCTGTTGTTTGTGTGAACCATTGCCTTTAGACTCCAGGCGTTTAAAAAAGCCCTTTGTTCCACAGTTACAGCTCATTTCATTTCATTATCCGCCTCTTCCCTGTACTCTATTTAGTCACATTTTTGGCATAATATCTGTCATTGTTATTGCAATGTGCTAAAAGTCAGGTGTTAATGATCCTCTGCTCTAACCCCACACCAATAACCAACTTCATCACTTGTGTCCTGCAGGCAGGCAGGTAGACAGGATGACACAGGGGGAATAAGCAGTGAAAGTCGGCTTCTTGTCGTTTCAGAGCTCTCTCAAACGTGAGCAAAGTATTGCTGGCAGGCTGACTGCTGCCTTGATCTTTGATTTCTCTGCTGGCAGATCATATTTCCCATATGTAGTTAGAAGTTGAATTAATGCTAATATGGAGGTCTGCGGCACTGTTATAAACCTGTGTAAATATTACACCATATTCAAAGTTATGTTTAACATCTGTGTATAATGAAGTATTTTTGATTCCTAACCATAAAAATGTCATTATTCTTAGCATTATATTATTCTGTGAAAATATCTAGTGCTTCTTTTGGGTTAATGTTTTCCTCAGCCACCTCCTGCACACCGTTGTCCTTCAAATACTTGCAGGGTTAAGCTTACAGCAGGTCTGTCAGCTCTTGAATAGAAGCAACCACTGAAGGATTTAATACATTAAAAAAAAAATCTACAGTCCTGTTTGTTACAGGAGAAATTTCTTGGTCCCTGATTTGCTGGCCTCACCTATCCAGGGAGTATAAAAGATAACCTTGCAGCCTGTAAAGTATTTCATCAGTGTTTCCTGTGGAACAAGAGGTTTGCTCTGGGCCCAATGTTATGGGGGTTAAGAAATATTTATACTGCATACCGCTTAAAAGGTAATTTTTCATGTCTTTGTAAAGGAATATGTGAAAAAAATGAAGACATTGTTTATTTCCAAGCTGGATGCAGGAAGTAGGGGTGCTAAGGGGCTGCAGCACCTCCTAAAACCAGGTAATATAAAAACCATCAACTGATAAGAAAGTTTAAACTTAGTCTTAAAACTGTAGCACTTTCCCTTCCTGACTGGGATACAGGCTACAGTATATGCGCAGTACATAAGTATCAATGGTGGGAAAGAGAAATTACTCTGCTTTTTATCCATTTGTTATCATATATATCCATTATTAGATTCTTTGTAACGTGGACTGTATTATTGAGGCGTTTTAAAGAAAGTTTTTCAAGTGTCCCACTGAGTCCAAGTAACAGACATTAGGTCACTAATCATCCTGTCAGACCTGTGGAGAGAGTTCAGTCCAGTACAGTACATAAAGGTAACAGCTATTACCACCAGTGTGCAGTGACACTTATGGGCAATTTTGTACAATAGGACATGTGGTTTGGTTAAAGCGCTCGAATATTTTTGGCCGAACACTTATTTAATAATGTTTAAATGTGCTGTAGAAAGAGGGAGAGAGGGCGCTCATGTGGACAGGAGAGAGGCAGCATGTGAGTATGGATAGAAGTGTAGGCAAGATAAAAGGCAGCCATGGTAAAACGTTACCAGTGGAAATCCTGTTTTTGTTTGTTCAGCTCCTGCTATTCATTTTCCCCTTTTCTTTCACCCCTGACACCAATAATAACATATTTATCTGCTTAACAGAAAGGTAATTTAATCTGGCCATTAAGCCATGTTGACAATTGCATGACGGCATTGTTAGGGTTTTGAATAGATATTTAATACCTTTTAAACATGAAAGTATAGGTCGCTTTACTTAAGCTGCAGGGTATTAATCTCTAATATTTTTTCATTTTTCTATTCTTCTCATTTCTGTCATTGGCTACAATCATGAAGGACTTCATCCCTGCCAAATCCTTGATTTCTACAATCACTAATAGTCACCATAGCAAAATACACACACACACACACACACACACACACACACACACACACACACACTATGTCAACAAAGCCGACAGAGACAGAGTGAGAAGTGTCTTGGTGCTTGTGCATTAGTGTGCATTGTGAATATGTTTGTGTTAGCTTATGGGCCCCCAGTGAGTTCGCTGCTTGTTTCCTGTGATTTGCCTGGTTGCCACAACTTCATCCATCCACTTTCCACACCGACACAGTGGAATAATGGGTCTTATCAACCTTACTCCTGACCTTTACATAGATTTGTGTTAACCATTGTGACCAAGGTGTAACGATCGGGGCTTTTGCCAGCTGAGGGGAAAGTAAATTTGGGGTCACAGATGTCTAGACGGAGAGAAAAAAACAATAAGCCTCAGAACAGGCAGGGCCAGGGTTCGGCTGTGAAGCCACAAACACAGCAGCCACGTCCTGCATGTCAGAGGTAGAGTTACTGCCTTAAAGAAGAAACAATATTTTGTTGCTCCTGTTCCTGACCTGATGTGTCCCTAAGTGACATGACGGAGCCAGAAGGAATATCCAGATTGTAAAGGAGGAAAGCTAAATGCTGACAGAAATTAGGTATTTAATTGATTTTAGTTCAAATTGCCACAGAAGCTGAAGGGATGGTGAGCTGCTTTTTACTTGCAGCATGAATTCTCCCAGGTCACTCAGGGTAATAAGAGAGGAGTTGAGGACACAGTTTTGGACAAAGCTGTGTGTTTTTCCATGTTTTTCCACTTTTATTAAGTTTTTGAAACAGTGTGACGACATAACCTGTATTTTACATAATGTTGGGCTGGTCAGATTGTTTTTCTTTTTCCTTTTATACTCTTTGTTTATTCGACTTTCCCACGTTAAACTGTACTTAAGCATGGCTTCAAATAAGCCGTGTTTAAGCTCATTCTTTGAGTTAACTGGAAAAGTCAGATGTGTTGGGAACTAATGTACAGATCTGTCATTAAACAGTGCAGCACAGCCGACACAAATGTCACAAATGAATGATTAATTGTGTTAGCTGTGTGTCCATGTGCCTTTGTATGTGCTTGCACAACATTTTCGGATATCTGGGTATTATTAAAAGCTCCTAAACAGCCTCAAAAGGTATTACACTAATCAGCAGTGGAGTAGAACAGGGCTAGTATAATATGTAAAACATGTTTTCTGCAGTGCATCTGCTGCTCTAAACGCATTTGGGCTTCATTACCATCAACAACATTTCCTGTTTGTGGCTATGGTTGGTAAGATTTGTTTTTAACTACTTGGATAAGTCGTTATTGAAAAGTGTATGTATCCCGTAAGTGGTTGTGTTTGTGTGCGAATGTGTTTACTGCCGGGCAGTGGAACACAGCACATCAGAAGTGGTGCAACTTGTGTGTGTTATGTGTGTCATTGACTCCTCAAGGTCAGACTGTCACATCTCATTCATGCTCACAAACAACTGTGGCACAGTTTTGTTTTCCTGAAATCATTTCATAAACGTGATAAAAAAAAAAACAGTATAAAGCAAAATAAGCCGGTCTGTTTTTTCAGCCCAAATTGTATTGTAACAAAAGTCTTATGGTAGCAGACACAATTCCATTCAACACATAATGACAAAATGGAAAAAGTAAGAAGACATTGTTTCAGGAGAGCAGTTCTTTCGCCCCATGAAGCCAGGGCTCATCCAGGTTGCAGGGTGCAGGAGTTGTACAGTTTCTTCAGTAAACCAGCAAACATGTACAGCACACACTGGCCTGCCTATCCCTTCTCTGTGCTGTATCTGTATCTGTCTGACAGGCTTTTATTCACTATAGAAAAATCAAATCTTTGTCTCTTGTAACATGTGATGGCAACATCAGCTCCTCTCGAACGGACGTCAGACATCTCTTCACAGCACCACATCCTTTTTCTGCATATCCCAACTGTTGCATGCCACTTCATGAACATTGTTCGATACTCACTTTTCTCAACATCGGCTATTATCATCCTAGCACTCTTTTCATTCTTTGGAGCACACGAATGGCAGGCTTCAGCACCTGATAGTCAAGCTCCGCTGGATTCTTTTCTTAGCCCTCCTCGCAACACTTTCTGTTGTGAGATCAGTTGAACTCAGCACATTGTATATTTATGACGTCAGAGGCCTTGACGTGACGGGGTAAGAAAGACACAGCACAGCTCATTGGTGACATACTTTATGATAAAGACTAAAGAATAGTAGAGTCACTAAGAATAGAGGAGACGTTTTTGCAGATAAAAGTCTGCTTCAAAGAGAAAGGGGAGTACAGTACAGAGAGACAGAGAAACCAGGGGGTGGGGGTAGGAAGTCATTAGCCGAGTTAAAAGCGAATTGAATCAGGCCTATGTGCTCTTTTGTAATTTGAATTTCTGTGGCAATTACAGTGGAGGAGTGTAGAGGGCCGAGGAGAGTGAGGAGCCAGTTTTTGCCTGAGATGCCACAGAGAGACTCAGAAGGAGTGTCTTTCTTTCCTCTTTCTCCTACACACACTCTTCACCCAACAATCGGAGCAGGTATCTCTGCTCCAGCTTGAGACTCCCATTCAGACTGTAATATCACCACCACTGGGCTTCATGCGATATTCACTGCAGATAATTTGCCCATATCTCTCATTCATCTTAAAAGCAAATACACAATCCACGTTACACTGCTCTACTTGACTGCGTTTTCATTTTGTTGTTCGTTGGTCAATGATCTCATCTTTTCTTTTCTCTGTTGTTTTTCTCCCCGAGGAGCAGAAGTGAAAACGCCTCATGTGAAGCAGCAACAAAAGAGGGAGAAAATGTGCTGATGTGCTTCAGAAAAGTGGAGTTACAGAGGAGTGAAGGGTGTTTACACAGGGGTGTCTGATCACGTACATATGTGTGTAGGATTGTGGGAATGCATGGATGCACAATATACACACACCATCTCTTTTGATTTTAGCACGCATACAAACTCACACACACACACACACACACACACACACACACACACCACAAAGGAATTCCCATTTTCTTTTTCTATTTTGTTCCCGACACACACATGATCTTATGCAGACATGTTCCTACTCACTCACACACACACCCACACACGCATACCCACACCTCGTCTAGCTATGTACCATGGTGGCCTTTTCCTGCTGTTTATCAAACCAATGTATGGGTAGTTTTCAGCTCCACTGGTCTGAACATATTATTCCATTTCCCTCTTCCCCACTGCTTAACACACAAACACACAAATACATGCCCCACACACACACACACACACACACACACACACACCCATCCACTGTTCTTCCTACTCACTCACCAGGAGAGACTCTGCTCCCCACAGTAAATCCAAAAGATTGATGTGTCTCCTCGGACAAAATGAGATTGTGTGTCATTACAAGGCATTACACTACAGAACCCCTGAGTAACTGAATTAGCCCAGTATGTCACAGGCAAACACGGTTTACGCACAAACACACCCCCACACAACTGATCGTCTTACAGACTATTTGCACAAACCAGTTTCCTACATGTTTTCTTCCAAGAGCTAAATGGTCCATCATTATCAAGACGGAATCATCAAGACGAGATTAGGCTTTCTTTCCGCGACTCAAACGTGAAGCACATCATTTTGTCTGTCGGGGTGTGTGTACATGTGCAGATTATTTGGACAATGACACATTTTCTGTGCCACTGTATTGGGTTGGATTTTAACATGAAACACTAGCACTTCAGGTCACAAGTCAAGACCCTCTTGACGCCCAATCTGACAACAGCTGACTGTGATGTTGCCTGAAACCCACTTTTGATGGACAAAAAGCCTCGTTCTGTCTTTCCCAGAGATCCCAGGTTCCTGCTGTAAAATCGTAGTAGAATCGTGGCAGTGGCACTTTCCTGCCCTTTTTCCAGTTTTGCCACTGGACTTTGTGCCCCACCTTACAGGGGGGTTCAGACAGTTGATCATGTATAGAGGCATGTATTCGATCCTGTGATACAGCAACCAATTAGAGATCACAGAGATTTTACAGATCAATGAAACATCAAAACAGTAGAATGTAAATGGTCAGATTAAGCCTTAAATTCACTTCTCTGATACCTGCTGATATCCTGGTTTCGGTACTTGACTTCTTGACCAGCAAAGTAGTCTCAGTAGTTACTCAGTAAAGTGGTCAGTAAGGCAGGCAGGCAACAAGTTAGATAATCAGCTGGTTAAGCAGTGAATCAGCCAGCCTTCAGACTTCAGATCGGATCTCGTATCAGTTGACCTTATCAGTATGTTTGGTGGTTCATAATAAACAAACAACATGCCATTCTTGTCCAGTAACAATGGGCCAACTGATCTAGTACAAACACTGTCTGGAGGTCCGTCTATAGACAAAACAAGAAGTTGGGACTCAACAGTTCCTATGCAGACACGGGGTTGTGGTTTCACACACATGCACAAGCTCTCTCACACATGCACATGCTGTTTCTCTCCAGTCAAAACAACAAGCGAGGCTGCTGTAGTAGTTGTTAGAAATCCAAGGTCAGCATGTGACATATTTTATGAAACACACACAGAGAGCTGTTTCAGTGTGCAGCATTTGGGAGCACGAGACTAAATAACAGAATTGAAGAGGTCAGACACACAGCTTGGATTGTACACTGAGAGGAACAGGCCCCCCAGCCGCCCCAGGACACACATTCATACACACACTGATGAAAAGAAACATGCACACACACACACAAATGCCAAAACAATATTATGTGAGATAGTGGTGAGAAAACGTGCTGTTTATTTATTTCTCAGTCCGACCGCAGATATGACCAGGATGGAAAACAAGTCCAGGACAAGTTGTCGCTTGTACGGTTTCTCAACTTGAACTCCTGACTGTAAAACACACTTGAGTAAATTCCTTAGTTTTGTAGTCTTGATTGATTCCTCATCTCGCCATTGCTGAAAAATGTTGCATTCACAAATAAGTTAAAACTCTGAAATCCTAATCATTGGTTTATTATCAGTTTTCTGCTGCTGCTGTGCTGCTGTTTTGTGTATTAAGACCCAGTCAGATGCCCAATTTGGGAATTTTGCAGAATCCATCAGGCAGTGACAAAACATGCTGACATGCTTGCATAGTTTTGTACGAGGTGATGTCCTGTATCACGTTATTATCTAATTACCTCGACAAAAGGCAGACATATTGATGTTCTTTGTTTGTAATTATCGATTACATTTTTGCTCCAGTTCCTCACACAGTTGAATTTCTTTGCTTTTTATTTACAATGGTGCAGCAATGTCTTCACTTAATAAACATTTGTTTACTTAAAAGTGAGCCAAGAAGATTAAGCACCACAACAAGCTATAAGCACTTCAATATTTGTTTCATCCCAAATCCTGATCATGGTTTAAGATTAGAGACCCTATTAAGATTTGAGGTATATTGTCTTCATCAGAGTCACACAAGCTCATTGGGTGCATGCAAACTTCCCATACAACTTGAATGCCACCGTCTCTTACTCATGGCAGTGTATCATGGGTAAATAAGGTTTAGCTGCCAACCTTTTTATGAATAACTAATCATCCTCTATTCATTGCTCCTAATAGGTCTTAACTCCATTGTGTCAGCAGTCTTTGTTCCTTTGCTCCACATTATTTTGCAACCTCCACTTTGACTTTGAGATGACACTAACAGTAAACTTACAGGCTTGAGGCTTTGTTCGTTCATATAATAGCAGTTTTAAGATTTTGTTTGCTCATACACCCACTCCACCCCTCTCCCAGTCTCAACAGTAAGTGCAATGAATAATCCTCCTTCATAATTTGCAAAGTGCTCAGACTTCCCCTCACAGTTTAAGCTTTGTTTTCATAATTGCATCTTCAAGCTCGTGATACAATACGAACCCCCATAAACAAGACACACACACACACACACACACACACACACACACACACTCATGTAAATGCACACATTGCCCAATTTGTTTATGCACAGAGCAGTTTTCTAATTAATGTGTAGGCCCTAAATGCTTATCGTTGAGAAAACCTTTTCCTGCTCAGTTCTCTCCCAGTCAGTATCTTTAACATGCTGCACATGGGAGCCGATCCAACTGTGTGTGTGTGTGTCTGTTTGTGTGTGTGTGTCGAGGGAGCTTTACTAATGTATAGAGGAACCTCAGAGCTTTCCTTTCTTTGTTACCTTTTCAAGGCTGCAACCACACAATAGTCTCTCTCTCTCTCTCTCTCTCTCTCTTACACACACACACACACACACACACACACACACACAGGGAGGTAGCCTCTCTCATTGTAACACATTGATGAACTACACTGTTGTCAGGTACAACAGCTACCTCTGTGGTTTAATTAACTGGGATGAAACAGAAGGGGGAGAGGACAGAAACAAAGGAGGGAAAGGATGGAGGCTTGATAAGGAAGAGAACTATTTTGTTTTAATTCTAGACGTGTTTCTCCCTTTCACCCCTAGATTGTTGCTGATGTTGCTGTTTAGTTAGTTTCCATAAACAGTAACAGTAATGTGAAACCATTGTGTAAATTCAATCTCGAAAAATTCTCATTTCCCCTGATAGAACAGAATAAAACAGTCATAAAAATCTCTTCTCTTCTCTTCTCCTTGAATGCACAGCAAGTGTGTGTGTGTGTCAGAGTGAGTGACACTGCTCCTCTCCTTCAGTCACTGTCGGTCTCAGGGTGCTGACTAGTTGTCGCAGTGTGTTTAGGCTGATGGAGAGGTCGAAACTGCTAATGCGTTGTTGTGATACTGGACAAATGTTCAGCGGCGGCGGACTCACACAGGCACACAAACACACATACACATAATTGATGCAAACGCACACACACACTCAAGCAGGCCACTGGCTGTCTCTTGAGATTAATGTTGGTGTGATCCACTCAGCTGGGCCTGATCACATTAAGATGGATGGACCCCCTGGTGGTGTGTGTGTGTGTATGTGCGTGCATGCAGGGCCCCATCTGTCTGTGTTTTCTCCACTGCAAGGTCCTGTGACCTAGCTGCCATCTTTAGTGCCCTCAACTAGGATAAGCAATACCCTGAGAGGGAGAGATAGATGGATAACTATATTCTCTTTTGTTTTTCTGTCTTTTTTTTCATAGTGACATTAAAAATGCTCTTGGCGTTTTGGTCGTATTTCAGAACGATTATAAGGATATTGTAGGTGTTTCAGTGGGCACTTATGAAGGCAAATGCGGGAAATAGAGGTTCATTATCAGGATGGCTTATTTTAATTATCTTCATTTTAACCTCTGGCATTGCTGCTCGTCAGGCTTGTGGTAATTGATCTGCTTAGTAGCCAACAGTAGTGGACTGTGGTAAAACTTGGTGTGAATGTGTAGAAGTGTGAACCAATAGTAGAAACACATGTGGTCTCAAGTAACTTTTCCTTTGAGAGATTTTAAATGAAACTTTAACGCCATTTTTGTATGTGGACTTAATAACACTGTCTGTGAGCTGTAATATCTTTGCACATTCTGGGAAGCAATTTTCTCTGCAATGCCTTTCTCAACTCAGCTGTAGTGTCTCACCCTACCCAGAGCATGGAGTGGAAACACACTCTTTCCACTACCCCGGCACGATCTGTCACTGTTAAAAACTTTTACTAGTAATTACAAAGAAATTAGAATTTGGCAAAATGCTCCTCTGAAGTAATATGGAATCCATATAACCCAACTTAGAAACAGAACAATCAACAGTTGTCTGTTTGGTCCAGCAGGAGCTGTGTGTTGTTGGCCTGCTTGTGTCGAGCTTCAGGGAAATCCCTTTTATTTCTCCATGAGTCTGTCACAAACAGATACAGGCTTTACGCTTGTTATCTACAACAGTCTGACTTCTTAGTCTCATACGAGCTGCCGTACATCACAACATTTGACACTTATTAATGACTTGTAAGATGTTGTTGCCATCACACTGGAGTGTATAAATCCCACAGCAAACCAATTTTAACATTATGACACTTTTGTTAAAGAGGAACTGGAGCTTTTGATCTTCTCTCTGTGTCACAAGCTTGCATCAGTAGCGCTGTGTTAATAGATGGTCTTGTTTTCTTCATGAGCAGCTGGACTGTAGTCGAATATTAGTCACACTATGGTTATTTTGACGTGCCGTATTGATGTTTTTTGTACTTTACATCACTGTTAGTATACACTTGGCAAGTGAGGCTGAGAATGGAGCTCTAAATGTGGCCGTGTCGGATTCAAATAACTGCAGGAAACCGAACCCCCACATCCTAAAGGTATAGGTGCCAATCTCACTTCTTAGCACTGTGCACGAACACATATGGCAAAGGGTGAAAAATTATTCTGTTTTTGCAAGAGAGAAAGTAGCTTTTTTTTTTCCCTTTCACAAACACACACATTTAACTAATTATAGTGTTTAGCTTGTGTTCACCCAACAGCATGTTCCTGCAACTAACTGGAGCTGTTGCCAGAAATTTAAGCCAACAGTGAAATTGTGAGTGAAAAGAAACTACTGTGGTAACAGTAACAGTGTGTATTTTTAACCCAGTATGACAAATTGGAGGTCAGAAATGAAATCCTAATAGAAAAAAAATACAAAAAGTGCTTTTAACAGTGGCCTTCCTTCTTCTTTTCAGTAGCGATTTAGAGACAACTGGAATAAAAGACCCCTTCTTCCTCAACAAAGACCCCCCTACAGTTGATACCATGCCATGGGTCTTGTGTGAGGCAGTTTTTCTCTTTTTGTTCCTCTATTTTCATTTTTCTTCTTCATAGTCTTACTCATTCCCTGACATGGCCAATTTAAGTTAAGCCCTTTCTACTTTCTGTTAAACAAAACACTGCATTGAGTCTAATCTTTCCACTGCCTGTCTCGATCTGAGAGACTGCTGTCCACAGTTATTTTGGAGTTAGCTGGAATCCTTATAAACAGTTTAGGAGAGAAAGGACAGTTTTGACTCGCTGCTTTCTTCTCCTGCTCCAGCTCTATTGGGAAAGTGTACATGAATAGATTTCATCAAAACATCAGAACATTTTGTCTGTTTATCTGAACACTCACCACGTTCTTCTCAGTCTTTCCACAGTTTACTTCAGTTGAAACAAGTGAATGTTGTTTAATGGCTGGATTGGTCGATTTTGAGATGTTTTGTTGTAATGCTGCATTTGTAAAATCAATCATCACAAACAAATAATTGTGTTGCTTAGTTTAATGCCGAGTGTAGAGCAAGACTCAGGCTTGTGAATTATGAATAAAAAAATGTTAAACTACAGTTTTTTTCCACAACATTTCGCAACTTTTGGGTATTGCAACAAATTTCACCCATATTGCCCAATTTTTGTGAAATATTCACTTGTTTCAATCCCGTACTGTGCAACATATAACACAACTGAAAATGTTTTTTATATCTCTGTGCTTTGTTTTATGCAGTTTTAACTTTCATCTGTGGCATCTCGCCCTAAGTGCATTGACAATGTTTGAAGAATACAGTTCCATTCCTAAAGCCTCCATGCCTTTCTCTTTCTCCCTCGCCTCGTCTCTCTGTCTGTCCGTCCAGGTGTCTGAATGCGTGTACCTACTGTAAGACTAAACATGCCAGAGGAGACCTGGCCAGCTATCCCATCGAGGAGCTAGCAGAGAGAGCCAGACAGTCTTTCCAGGGTGAGTGCATTGTCTCTCTCACACATGCACACACACACACACACACACACACATCACAACTTTTAATGATGGTGTTTATATGCTGCATCATTTCCAAATCTTCTTTCAAATGATAATGAGTCATCAAATATCTGACAAATATACTGACTGATAGACTTCATTTATATACTTTGGAACTGGAAATGCTGCTATTGGATAATTGAAGGTGCTGATTTTGGATGAGTAGGCTTTACTAGAGTTTGATGCCAGATGAACAGCTGTTGTGTCCTGACATCTGTTCCTTAAGAGTAGACTCCCAGAATCCCCAACTGCACAGCAGGCCATGTCTCGATTAGAGCCCCAGGCAGGTCAGTCAAGGGCAAGTCCTGCACATTGATAACACAACATCTTTGTGGGCTTTTACTATTTACTATTTATTTTCTGTTAGATGTTTGATAGTTTTTTTATCTGGTGTTGAATCTAAAATCTCTGTACTACATCTGTGTAAGCAGACACTGAAACTAATACACAAATAAGCATGTGTAATGGAGTTCAGATCCATGTTCGTTTTCTTTGCAACTCACTCACATGACCCCCCCACCCTCCCCTTCTCTCCACTGGATTACAAAGCTCCTAGCCTAATTCATGTCAAATGCTGCATTTGGGGTCTCCATGCCCGGAGTACTGCACAACAAGCTAAGGTCAATTGTCTCATCCTATTAACATTTCATTACTCGTGCACATAGTTTATATATATTTCAACTTGGAACTTTGACCATGAATGCTTTGGAGGATCTGAGCTTTAAATCCTGATCAAATCTACAGCTTGTTCATTCAGGGTCAGTACACAAACAAAGACCTAATTCCTGAGACCTGACATGAACATTTATAAAAACTCTTTATTTCAGCTTGACTCATCTGGAGATATGAGTTCATTAATTCTAAATTTTGAAACTCTAATATGTTTATTCATAGAACAACTAGAATGTAACCAGTTCTCACTGTTAATGCTTGTAGAAAAGCCTAAAGAGAAACAAATGTGCTACTTACATGTGGTATTTAACTCTCTGCTCCATCTGACGATCTTATTCTTCATGGTCCTACTAAACTTTTGGTTACAGAATGGTGAATACAGAGTTTCTTCTTCTTCATCTTTTACAACTTCTTTGTTGAACTGTGGTGTGCCACAGTGCTTTAGGGAAAAAAAAAGAAATGGCAGTCAGTTGATGAACAACTGCCTTTTTAATAGCAGATGCCACAGTTGCAGTTTACACAATTGTTTTGATAGGAATCAGATTTTCTGAACTTTTGAAGGCAATGCTTTGAGGCAGTGGGCAAGAACACCCCACTGACACAGTTACAATTTTTTAAAAAACCTTTAAAAGTCATGATTTGTATGACTTGTGGTCCTCATGTTGTTACTGTTCCTGTTGAGACCATTAATACAGGTCCCGATAAGAAAATATAATATTAACATGGAAGTGTTTGGCCTCAACAGATGTTTAGAAGCTGAATTAGCACAATGCTATTTGGTACCAGGTATTCTCGCCAGTATGGATGCTTTCACATATGTGATCAGATAACAAAGGGAGTTGCTGTAAGATGTTTGACTGTGAAGATGAAGCAGTGAGCTTATATCTGGGTAATGAAAAAACAGAATATACCCTTGACAAGGACATTGCTTTCTAAATCCCATCCAGAACTCTTTAAAACAGCTGCATCCGTGCCACTGCAGTGCCTGGGGGTGGGCAGTCAAGGGCAATCTCACCAGCTGCTTGAACCTTGATGTGTGTGTGTTTGTGCACATGTGAGATGTGAGTGACAGTGCAGGGTGAACGTACACTTCCCCTTTACACTTGTTTGATAGACGTAGTAGACGTAGAAGTATCCAGACCATATTGATATTTTGGGAAGACTCACAGTGCCACAAATACTCACTGTAGTAAAATTCAGGTACAGCCTCAATGACAGACAGAGACAGAATTAATTAAATGAATGAATGAATAAATAAATGAATCAATTAAACCACCAGTTACAAAACAATACAAACCTGTAATAGATTTGATATTTGCTTAACCATAGTTGTAGGACACAAAGCAGGAACTTCAGTTTGGAGGTCAGATATAATGTGTGTGTGTGTGTGTGTGTGTGTGTGTGTGTGTGTGTGTGTGTGTGTAATCCGTTAAAACTCAGGAAACACAAGTGTCAGAGACGGTTAGTTGTTGTTTTCAAAACAGAGAAAGAGGAAGCTGGAGGTTACCGCCTGTCATGATTTACAGACAGTTGGAATAAGACAGAGCGACAGAGATGGGTAATGAGACAGGAGCAAGATGAGGTTTTACTATCTATCTACTGTTCTCTGTGCTGGATATAGTCAGAATCAAACCTTTCTAATAGTGTCTTCTTGCTGGTCACCTTTAGCTCGTCGTAGCTCCATCCATGTTCACAAACATTCTTGTTCATCCTTGTTTTCTTGTTTCTACCGTCACACAGAAACACACACCCACACATGCATGTTTGGTGCCCAATAAAAACACAGTAAGACACACAGTTTGCCAACCTAGTTTCCTGATTCTGCTTGACCATGTTGTAATTGTTTCTCACACACACCCCCACACACACAAACACACACACGCTCACTGGCGAGTGTGATAAGCAGGTTTCATCTCAGGAATAATTGAGCATCCACACCCTTTGGCCATCTAATGTATATTTTGTCTGTCACATATAATATGTTTCTCTTTTGTTGAACAAATAGCATCATCTACCACATTTATGAACCAAAGGCACACTGTTTACTCCATCAAATATTTTTGTTAGGCTTGGAATGACATTATGGCACTGCAGCAATGCCCCTTTTCCTTTCTCACTCTCACTCTATTAGCCACCTTTTTTCTTATCTCGAACAAATTGAGCCTCACAAATAGGCTGCAATTCGATTTGCTATTTGATGTCTTTTGAATAAAAAAAGGCTGCAAGTATGAATACTAATTTTGATTGGGCCAGTCAGCCAGCTTTGGGGGTATTTGATTGGTTTATCCCAGGGAACTTTGAAAGGATTTATGGGATTTATTCAAATGCGATTTGAGGTAAATAGCTCTCTTTCCATCTGGAAAAAAGAGAGTGAGTGAGTGCACAGCTTTTAAAATAATCTGAATTATTCAAATGTATGAATGTATAATTTTTAACATCAGAGAGGTTTGTTAATGTATGCAGGTAATGGAGGCCGGGGATGTCATTGGAAATGACAAGGTTGTGGATGTGAGTGTATGGGTGGGGAATGTGTGGGAGTTCATAGGCGTAGTTTTGTGTGTGACAGAAACATGCTGGGAAACAGTGATTGAGTGTGGGTTGGTGTGTGTGTTGGCACAAAAGTGTGTTTCCTTAGGTGTGTGTGTGTGAAACAGCCAGAGGTAGAGAAATATTTAACCATGTTCCTCTCTGGGTGAGCAGTTCTGGAGATGGCAGTATTCTCCATGAGGTTGAGGACAGTAGATAGAAGGTGAAGCACCTCCATCCACCAGCAGCCTGCCAACACACCAGTTACTCTTCTCCTCCTTACTTTTCTCTTGTCCTCTAAACATTTCCTGCCTTCATCTTCTCTCCTGTCACTCTCCTTCCTGTTGCTCTTCTGTGTCTACACCTGCATGTCTCTCTGTCATGGCCCTTTTCAGTCCTCACTGTAGGGCTGCAAGCTGTTCTATGCTAAGGCTAATTTATTTGTACAGGGTTTTTGGGATTGCTACAGTGTGTAATGACCGTCCCTGCCTGCTCTCCCAACACAAGTTCACTGTGTGTGTGTGTGTGTGTGTGTGTGAGTGTCTAACAGCTGAATTGGTTTTTACGTTCCTTGTTAAAGGAAAGCTTCACACACAAAAATGTTTGGTTACTATTTCCCTAACATGGAAATTATGTACAACTGTATTGTTCAATATGTTGAACCAATATGGGTTTTGTGTTTGATTGCAATTTGTTTCTACTCTTTTAGTGGAGGTCTTTTTGTGACCTTGTGTTTCTAAAACCCCCAGATCAGTCCCTGTGATAATCCTGTCTCCCATCAAATCAGTCCCTCTGCAGCAATGGACAGGCTGCAGAAACTTGTAGGGCAGCACAAGGCCTCACACATTTTTGGGCAAAAAATGCTCATCACAGGAGAGGGGTCATTTTAAATTGTGAGCATAACAGTAACTAAAATAAACCAAATGCTGCCTGCGATGATGGATGATGATGTGTGACCAGGCCTATAATTAAGTGTGGGTGTGTGTCTGTCTGGGGACTTGCTATGACAAATATTCAGTTCCAAAATAAATATAAATCCAACTCATGAGAAGTGTCTGCTCTCCATCACAGAGCAGCCATGACATTGCAGTACCAGACTTAACTATAATATTGAATTTTTTTGGCTAGCTCATCTCAAAAAAATAACTATGCTGCTTTCTCTATTGAAATAGATTTTATTATGTTTGTTTATTGGGAACTTGGCTGGTTTCTCTTCTCACACTGAAGTCTGCATTAAAAGCATCTTAAAAAAGGCTTCACCCTCTGAAACGGTGCACGGTGGCTGCCCCTCAGGAACGTGACAGGAGACATGGGGCCGGTCAGACAGAGTGAGGTGCCAGGGCTGTGTTCAAGTGAACTTTATTTTTGTTGTGGTCTGCAAACACCCACTGCAGCTGACATCTTGTCATTTTAAACTGTCAGTAGTGTGTTTTTGAAATGGCCCTGTCCAAAACAGGACGTGACGCTTCAGAGATCCAGACACGCTGCTATCACTCCCACATGACACACCACATTAGTGTGCGACATGCACCTTAGCAATCACGACACAGCTTGAATTTGGGGCTCTAGCGAGTGTTGGCATAATGACAACGCACCACTGA
The DNA here is from genome assembly GCA_025331565.1 of Holacanthus passer. Classification (NCBI taxonomy): domain Eukaryota; kingdom Metazoa; phylum Chordata; class Actinopteri; family Pomacanthidae; genus Holacanthus; species Holacanthus passer. Next base: position 6,786,942 of record JAFREQ010000012.1, on the reverse strand, counting down.
AACCTCGTATCACCAGTATTGCTTTTTGCTAAACCTGACAGGTGGTGTTTTTCTGCTTCATGTAAAAATGTTTGATCCACTAGATTCTAAGTAAAACGACAGAAAATGCAATGTAATGCCTGGATGTCAACATGGAAAATGAGCTTCTTTCATGAAGCTGACAATATAATCACATATTTAAAAAAGAGTTATCTTTTTTACTTATCTCAAGTGCTTTTTTATGATAACCAACAGAGCCTCTAATATTCACCCATATCATCTGCTTTTCATCTCGTTTCCGCATGACTGATGGCATCAGTGTCAAACACAGATATTAGCAGAAATGACACTGCTTAGTGTCCTGGCTCTAACTTGATGACATATGACAGATAGCTGCAGATAGACAGACAGATACTGTAGTATGTGGGCTAGCTTGTTGGCTAGCTCCAACATCTGTGACAGGTGTCAGCTCCTGTTTACCTCCGCCGCTGCAGCTACGTGACACATGGACAGACGAGGCTGCCGAAGTTTGCCAGGAATGATCCTCTACGGGTCAGTATTTCCTCCAGGTTGGGTGTTCAAGTAAAATGTAGTGGCTGCTTTTGACTTACACCCTAGATTAGATTACAAGAAAGGTAAAGGAGCCCTGAGAAAAGAGAAAAGGCTGTGTTGTTGAGAGAGGGGCAATGCAGGAAATAGAACACTGTCATTTCACAGATTTACAGGGTCAGGCCAGATGTGAAGGTGTGCATGTTCTGTAGCTATTAACATTGTTTTTTTTTTTTCTTCTTTGGTATTAGGTACACATCTGTATGCATTTTTGTACTTTTGGTATTCATTCAAGTTGAAAAGATGGAGGTAAGAAGATTAAAAGAAAGCTCTCCTCTAATTTGTCTCTTATTGACTGAGAGATGAGCAAGAGTGCAAATAGAGACACAGAGGCAGACGAGTGGAGAGACTGAAATATTGATAGGAGCACATTGATCATAGTTGAGTCACCACCATCAAAGTGCTGTCTATTGGAAAGGCCATGTGGAAAGCTGCTGAGCATGCAAGCACTAATACAAATTTCCTGTGTGTGTGTGCAAGCAGTCAAATTTATTATCCTCTGGGAAAGCTCTCTTGGAGAAGCTAAAAATGGATTTTCTGAATCTCTTCCAGGCTGATAAGCTGCTGATATTTTTCACACAGTGGTTTCTCCAGGTGTGCTCTTCTGCCCTGAGAAATTGTTTCAGGCTCCAGCAACAGTTTTTCATAATCTGGCTGTTGTGTAGCCAATAAACTCAAAACAGACTTCAGTCGCACATACACACGCCAGAGTTCAAACGCGTGTCACCACGAGCGAAGCCTCAAGATATCATAACAAGTCCTAACATTTCTTCACTTAATTGAAGTACGGCTGTGTAGTTTCATGCGTTGAGCAGGGGAGGGATTCAGCTGTCAGTATAGCTCAGCACTAAAATGGTTAACGATTTTTTTTTTTTCCACTTGTACAATCCAAACTTCAAATGAGTTTGCAGAAAGCCTCCGATCCAAGTCATATATTTGGTTAAGCATCCAAATTAATAGTCTGTACAAAAGACAGGCTTGTGCTGGCAGCATGATAATGTGAAAAGTGTTCAGCAGAATCAGAAAAGCTTTGTAGTACTTTTGTGGTTATGGTGTTCATTTTTATGAATTATGAATGTTATCTGTAGTTCAGTAGGCAGATGTGGATCAGTCTGTTGGTGTCTAATACTTTACTATTTTCTTTGGCAAAGAGTATTAATTGGATTTTGAAATGACTGTCTTTTTTAGAACGAACAGTGTGAATCTAATTAGAGTTTGTGTAGATGTATTTGTGATTATAGCATTTGTCATATTTGTTCACACAAATTATTGTCTATAAATAAATGACAATGTTGATACAAATTATTGTTTCTAAATAAATGACCTAATCATAGTGAAGATCAGTACAGTCTTTGTTGGTTCACCAGTCAGCATCAATTCAATTTTGACTTGGGTGTAGGTACACAAACACAGGTGTAGGTAATAACACTAATCATGGCTGCATTCAACTCCAGCTCCAATGACCCTGTGTTGTGCATGCTGTCTCATAACTTATTGACACACCAAAATGGAACCGAGCCGTTGTCATATTATTAGTTTCACCTCTGCTTTTCTTGCTATGAAACGTGGTAAAAAATATCTGCCTCGACAAAGGTGTATTGTCATTTAATTTATTTTATGGTCAGGATAGAAACAGAAGGGCCAATAAAGCTCACAACTTGGTCTGATGATTTTTTCGTCTGTGCGCCGGCTTGTTGCAGCCGTGTAATATTCATCAACAGGTAGCCGAACTGCCAGTTTTTTTTCTCTCGGGGCGACACACGTTAGCACAGCAGGTCGGTCGTGCTGCTGCCACGGTGAGTTGCAGGGGACTGATTGAAAACCAGTTGTACAATTTATGTTTCTCGTTCAAGGTAGCCACACCGGAGATCGAGTAGAGGACCGTTGGTTTGTGCCGTTCTCCACCTCTCCGTCTGCTTGTTACTGCTTGTGTCTGATATCTGTCTCACTCTCCTTCCTCTTCTCTGTGTAAATATTTCATTGGCTCTATCATTATTGTCACTAGTTTGATACAGAGCAGACACTTGGCTGTTTGGTAACTGCTACTCATCTGGCTTTAAACACACACTCAGTCACGCTATGCACAAGAATATGTAATGTACACACACACACACACACACACACACACACACACACACACACACACACACACACACACACAGTTTCCTCAGGCAGTCTCTTCAGGCAACGTGCAGACAACCCAGCTGCAGTCTCACCTCGACCACTCCTCATTATGCATGGCCATGATGCTGATTGTGTGTGTGTGTGTGTGTGTGTGTGTGTGTGTGTGTGTGTGCGTGCGTGCGTGCGTGTGTGTGTGTGTTCTCGGTTTGAGCCAGCTCACTGTTGGGATGAGAGACACTAAAGAAGAGAACAGTTATTTTCTTTTTTCTTCTTCTTGTACCATATTAAGTATCTTTTCTGTCTGTTGCTCTTAAAGTTCAGCTAAACTGCCGTCGTCCTTCATTTGCTTCTCTGCCTCTGTCTTCTTGTTTGACCTCTTTTCAGTCCCTCCATAGTCCGGACAAAAAGACAACAGAGGGCGGTGTGTGTGTGTGCATGCGTGTGTGCGTGTGCGTGTGTGTGTGCATGCATGCGTGTGTGTTTGTGCGCGTGTACCGTCTTGTCCTGTGATTTAGTGCCAAGCTGGCAGCAGAGACTAGTGAATAGGGGGCCCCTTTCACACAAAGAGAGCACAGGATACACACAAACACACACGCACAAGTCACAGTCAATGCCAGACTGCAGGCCACCAACTGCACACCTGGCATGCTGCTATTATGTCACCAGTGTGTGTGTATGTGTGTGAGATTGTGTAAGTCCAGCAGACACCATCTGCTCTGTCCTCTGTGAACTTGTATCCACACCTCTTCTCTCTCCCTGCTCCACTTCACTATATCAAAATATTGTAAAGGCTTTGACACACTATACTTTATAGTACTACAGTATTTCCCCTGCATTGCTCTATATAGCTACTAAATATTCTGTATTCTGTTATACTCCCACATGTGTAATATACCTATAGCTGTATACATAGTTTTACTGTTGTTTATTAGCATAAGAACTAACATCCATACACTTTAGCGTGGTGCTGCTGCAATACACAATTGTACTACCCTGTACTCTTTACTGTACTGTTTCTGTGCTAGTGTGGAATAATCCTATACTGAATCTATACACAGACTTCACTACAGCATTTAGTAATTGTATATATATTTGTATGTGAATATAGCGGTACTACTAACAACCGTACCTCAATAATGTTGTATCAGTTTATTTTTCGCTGTAGAATAGTTTTGTAAGTACTTTGAGCTCATTGGAGTTAAGCAAAGGTGCCAAATGCATCATGGGAAAGTATTAGCATGAAGGCACACGAAGTTCAAACAGCTGGAGGGCAGCAAAAATGAACCTCTGAGCAACAGATGAAGATATATTACAGATTTTAAAGCTGTTTTTTCAGGAGTCACAAAAAAAGACAATCAGGAGTCTTAATTTCAGTTTTTCTCTCTGTTACCTTTTCTCACTTCTCTTTGCACCCATGACATATTTTCTTCTTCTCGTGCCCCCTCTTCATCTGTTTTTTTCCCCGTTTCTCTCACATAAAGGCTGCATGTACTACTGTATTTTCCTGCTGTACAGCCCTGTGTGGGGGAGGGGAGGGCAGTTCCACATTCAGTCAATAGGTGGCAGTAGGACACTTACATTCACACTCGGACCATGTGCTCGACTCACTGGTCTTGTTATTGTCTGTATGGCTTGACACACACACACAGTCTCTCACACGCACACACACACACCAAGAGTAGGCTTTTGCCTGTTAAAATGTTTAGCTGCTGTAAGTCCTCTGACTCACATTTGGCTTTTAGTTCTTCCTCCCAAAACGCTTCTCTGTGTGTTAGTGTGTGTGTATATGTGTATGTGTGTGTGTTCCCTTTCCCAAGCTGTTAAACACACTACTGCACTGTTGTTTACATACCAACTTCCTCCTTGTTAGTCCATGCGAGTCACAAAAGATAAAAAATAAATGACACCCTCTTCGTTGTTACTGTAGCCTTGTAAATATTAGTAATGATTGCCCACTCAAAGAAACAAATATTTTGGGATAGTCCCCCTGTTTGATTCCCCTGTGAGCTTTTTTTTTTGGTGTTAAAAATACTATTAGAGGGAAAACAAACAAACAAAATACAGATATACAGATTTTTGTAGCATATTGTTACATCATATTCACTGAAGACTGAGAGGCAGATGAAACCGTAATATGCTGATTTAAGTGTAAAGTGGTGTAAAGCAACCATTGTTTTTTTTCTATAAACAAGTAGAAGTTCTTACCCCTGTTTTTCAGCCCTCCTCAATCTTCTCTCTTCTCTATGACTTCATCTTATCTCTCTCTTTTTCTCCTTTTCCTTTCCCTTCCTATCTTACTGCACTGCATCTCGAATTGCTTTTTACAATTCAAAGTTCAGTTACCTCATATCTTTCTCTCAAATAGAGTCCTTGCACCGGGTCCTGTTTCCTCCAAGATTCTTTATGGGACTTAAACAAAAAAACTTACATTGTTTCAGTTGAGTTTTCATGTCTTTGTTTTCACGTGTATAGTTTTTATATCTTCCAGGAACACAAGTAAGCCTCTGCTCTCTACCCTGCCTCATTCAAAACCAGTCATTCTACTATTGACTACATGACTACAAGGTTGTTTCCAGTGAGTCATGATACACAGACCAGTGTAAAGGGGAAAAAAAAAAAAAAAAAGCTGAAGTGGCTCAAGTCCTTAAGTTTGTGTCTGCTTTGAAGTCTAGACTTTGAGCTTGGGAGACTGGAGAAGGAGAGATTAATTGGACCGTTTAATCTACACAGTCCCTTGTTTGAACCCTTTCAGCTTTTTGGCAGTGTCACAAAACAAAAGCCCTTTAGATACCTGCAGGGATTAAAGTTTCTGCCATGTGGCATATTTGTGTCATGTGGATTTCCGCAAAGACTGCTGCAGATCAGTAAGAGGTGGATGATAAAAGTAGGGAGTTCAGTGGCTTATAGTAGCACAGTATGATGGCTTACTGAGTGTGTTTGTGAAGGCAATAAACATATCTGCACTTTGTGACCTTCTGAACAGATCTCTTTCCATTCATCTATATGTTTCATTTGTACACTTTTCTGGTCGTGTCTGCTTACATTTATCACAATCCAATGTAACGGCAACCTATATGTCCATCTTTACAGAACTGCTAACCCTTATAACACTTACTTTATTCTCGAATCTAAGTCCATTATTTGCTCTTTTGGTCTCCACCAGCTCCTGAGGTAAATATCTGGATTTTCAGCTGCTAAATGATCAATTATGTTCATCAACAAGTCACCATCTTTGTCTGTCTGCTGTATGGGTGATGGACAGGTCACAAAACATGTAGTTGAGAACAGCTACCTACTGCATCTGGAAAGATTAGAGCAGTGAAAGTGAATCAAAGCAGTCACATGTCAAAAAACGAAAACAAAGCAATAAGCTGTCAAATGCTAAAATGCTTCACCACAAGCGACCCCATTCATATCACACATAGTCGTTTGATCCATGGCTACTATGAAAATGTTGATTAGTGAGTCCTGGTGTTGACTGGTGGTTGGCTGGTGGTTGACTGGTTTCCACAATGGACTACTGTTGTATCAGTTTCTTGAAATTTGTTGATTCATTTCTCGATCTACTCTTCGCACATTATACCTATTAAACAACGGACAGTGATTTCAACATGTTTTTAGAACCAGTTGCCTTTATGGAGAAACCCCTTCATTTGTGCTTCTACTTTCCACTGCCTCAGCACACTATAAGTATAAACATCCTGACTCTGGTTTAATACATTTATAATCACATACATTAAGACCGTTCATTTAAATTTGATCCCTATAATAACAGACTGACATGCAAGCAAAAGGTGAACTCATTCTCTCCATTCTCAAGTTTTATAAGGTACTGGTCTCCTATCTTTTACCACACACACATCACATGTACACCCACTTAACACACACACCACAATTAATTGGTTACTCTACCTGTAATTAACTTGAACCTAACATCAATGTTGTGATCAACACAACTCATTACCTGTAAACGAGAGAGGAATCAAAAGGGGGAGACTAATGAAAGCCAGAGGAGTGAGTCTGAAAAGTGCAGGAAAGAGATTGAGAAAAAAAAACAACATCTCGATTAAGTCCCAACATGTGGCCAAATCTTTACTTTTTTTAAATGTACTAACCTTATTGAACAAGCCTTTGTTTTTCACAGCCCCTTGAGAATTGTTGAAGACAGACAGGGAAATGAAAAGTCAAACAGATATTGAGATTATTCAGTCCTCAATCTGAAACGTTATGCAACTGTCCCACTTTTGCTCTGGTGTTTGTCTGTTTTTCTGTCTGAATCCATTCCATCACTTCGCTCCCACTTCACTCCCCATGCTGGTTCTATCTCCTCCTGTCTTCGGCTTTCTCTTTCCCCATTCTGCTCTCTCTCTCCCTCTGTCATTACATCTTCCCCTTCTTTGATCTTCTCTCATTTCCAATCAATCCCATCTCCCTTCGCATTCTCATCTTTCTATTTTGGTTCAAATCAATTTTCCTAGACCCGTCTTTTTCTGTGTACATCTCTCTAACTTAATCACCTTTTTTGTCTTATCTGTCTCCTTTTTAGTCTTTCACCAACATTTTCTCACATGATTTCCCCCCTTGTTGTGTGTTACTCCCCTGTCCTTTAACAACCACTGTACTTTCCCTTTTTTCTTTTTCTCACTTATTTTGCCATCTGATGTTGAGCCACCGTTTGGCTTATCTCCTCTCAGATGCACAGATAAAAAGTTTGCTTGTGAAAAGGCTAAACCTCAGTTCATTCCTCAAGGCACATACACATCAGCAATTCATTTATCTCTCATTCAGCTCAGTGAGGAGGGAAACCTGTAGCAAAATGTTAGCCCTGCAGTTATTTTATGATATGTAGAAATTATTCATTAGCTGTGATTTTCGCTGTTTTAGTGCTGTTACACTAATGTGCGTACCAGTCTCATTATTAAAGGCTTAAGGCACTGGAATACACAAACAAATATTTATACATTCATTTATTACTTTTACCTAATTACTAAGACTGGCCCGCAGGACTAGTCAAACAACACCAAGGGAATAGTTTCACAGCAAAATGGGGTAGACTTCATCTGTCATTTTTGGGAGCTATTGTGGTTTTAGCCAAGGCTTATTTGGTCGGGTTGTTTGGCATTTGGATAGCATGATGGAAATGATCAGTACAACCCTTTCAAGCAGGTAGTTTTGCTGCCACAAGTGTTTCTTCCAACCCTTTACACTTGTTCAGTCTTTGGTTGGTAGATAGCCACCAGAATATGATGCACCTCCTTCATATCTAACAGTTTATAGAAACCTCACAGAACCAGGGGATTTAGGTTCTATCAGACAGATTTCAGAAGCGCTTTGGAGTTGAGTCCTCTCTTTGGCACAACCTGATTAGGAACTGATACTGAACTACTATACTCTAATAGAAACATGCTTTGCAATAAAAGACTAAAGAAATAATTCTAGTCTAATTTTCAAAGCTTATTAGCCTCATTTCCCCTTGATTTTTATCTTTTACAATTCTGACTTGATTTCTTGATAAAACTGATGCGCGTTGAAAATCATCGTTCTTTTCTTTGTTAATATGTTGATGGAACAGAAAAGTTGGAACTGGATTTTGGATTTTTTCAGCTTTATAATTTTCTTTTCAACACAAAGGTGAAGTTTTTCATGAATACTCGCCATCACCCAAAACCTAGCAAACCAACACACTGCATCGCTTTACAAAACTTCTCAGACAGCTCTGGTCAGTCATTCGGCGTTGTGGATAACGATGGGTTTCTCTGGTAATTGTGCAACAACAGAGGGTATGTTCTCGCTGCTCGAGACAAAACGTTAATAACAATAACAACAAAACACAAAAGACATTCCAGCCAGTGGCGGTGGTCAGTGACTTTTATTACAGACAAAAGACTGTAACATGTTTCCAAATTATTGCTGTTTTCTTGTTTCAAATAAAACAGCTGTGTACTCCCACACTACTTTTTTCTGTTCTTTAGACTGTGACCTTCATTGAGACTAGTTAGCTTCATGCTGGCTCTGTTCTGTATTGCAATTCAGGGGACTAAAGACACGAGTGAACAGTTTCACACAAAGTGAAATTGAGTAAAAGCCTGAATATAGTGCCCCTTTTCTATTTATTGAATCAAGAATCAATTCTGAATCCAATCATGACACCAAGAATCAAAGTCATGTTGTGAGCTTCCCATCGATTCCTACAAATTTGTTTTTAATTACCTCTCCGTTCTGATCAATCCACCCTTTTCATTCCTGTCTTGGGAAGCAAGAGAAATAAAAGAACTTGAGAAAGAAACTGCCATCGCTTTGCAAAAATATCAGTGTTTATCTAGAAAAAGACACCCACGTCCTCTGAGTATAATTTCCAGCATTAGACCGTATTTGTGTGTGTGTTTTTGTGTTTGTCCCCCTGTGGTATATATTTTGATACCATCAGGGGGTCTCTTCACACCCCCTGCAGGAACCAGTTCTCACATAGTGGACCACCCGTGGCCACAGCCACGAGCCCCTGGTGTTGGGTGACATGAAAGGGCTACAGGGGGACAGCTGATGCACACGCGCACACTCACACAAACAAACACACACACACAGACACTTGCTCAGAGAAATGTTTTGCAAATGCTGGAAACTACGGAATATGTCCTCTAGTAAATGTTCCCTTTCTCTGCGCTTCAGGTTGTACTTGGCATTGCCCCTTGACAAACAAGCTTTGTTTTGTCCCACTGCAGTCTAAAAATAATGGTTGTCCGTCGCATACGCAACTAAACATGTACTTTGAAATGCACATTTAATCTCCTTCGTGTGTGTAGGTGTGTAGAGATGATAACAACTGTGGGATATGGGTTTTCATTTGGAACTGATCCGTTATGAAAGTGTATGTGACTACACTGAAAAAATCTAATTACTTTTCCTTGTGGACACAGAATTATTTGGCAGATGGAAACAGACCGACTATTCATCAGTTTTTTGTAGCCAAAGCCTTGTATCTCCCTCCTTTAAAAACAATTTAAGAATTAAATGTACTTTTTTTTTTAAATCAAGTCAATTATATAAATGAACATTACACTATAATAACAAGCCAAGAACACCAAGAATGTTGCCTCATGCCTCAAATTCACTGCTTTATGGCAAAATAGTTGACACCACAGAAGTCAGTTCCAATAGTTGTATCCTGTTTTCGAAGTCTTAAATTCAACAGAAGTTAATGTCACTTGAAGTATTGTGTTGATTCCATTCAATCATGCAGCTTCAAATTGTTTTCTCATTTTCACACAGTGTACTGGTTTTAAAGTTTGTCTAGTTTGTTTCTTAAGACCTCTGATATTTAAATCTTTCATTACAGTCTGATCTGCATCCAATATGCCATTCAAATAATGGAGTCCATCCATCTTTACTCATTGTGTGTATTTTGTCTGCAGTATTATCAGATGGCATGTTCATGCACAATATGCAAATCAAGGAAGTGGGTGGGGAGCTGGCATTGTCAGCCAAACCAAGCAGGTGTAGGGTTACTACATGTGCTCCTCTACAGCCTGGATTTACTTTTCTGTTGATGGAGAAGAGGAAAATATTTTACCAGGCCTAAACTGGGGATGAAGAGCTCTTTATTTTCAGTTACAAAGTAAAAATCAAGATTTGAATATTCAACACTAACATGAAAATTAAACAAAAGCATTGTAACCCCAACTCTTTTATGTTTTCTCTTAAAATTTCTCTTCAGTTTCTACAACCCTGATTTCAAGAACGTTGGAACGCTGTGTAAAAACAGAATACAATCATTTGCAAATGAACAGTGTTTACTGACAACAGTCTTATGAAGTTTTCCTGTTTCTCCCTGTATACAATCATGTGTTTGACAAAGTGGTGAACCTCTCTCCATCATTGCTTGTGAACGACTGAGTCTTTCCAGGATGAACCTTTCATACCCAATCATGATACTATCACCTGTTACCAATGAACCTGTTTACCTGTGGAATGATCCAAACAGGTGTTTTTGGATCAGTCCACAACTTTCACAGTCTTTTGTTGCTCCTGTCCCAACTTGTTCGAAACATGTTGCTGCCATCAAATTGGTCAGATTGGGGTGAATCAAGTCAAAGAAGTTGATTTCCACATCACATGAACACTCCACAGCACAAGTTTCAGCTGATCGTGGATCTGAACGTTTTTTGTCCTTTTCCAAACAAATGGGACAAAACATGCAAAAACTGCCATTTTGATTTTTAAATATGCATGAGAAGATGAGCTAGCAGAATGAATTGCTCTCACCTTTGATATGTGGTGGAATGAGACACAGCAGGAGTCCATGACAATCAATCTGCAGGAAACATATGAAAAAAATAATAACAATAATAATAGTAATAATCACAGTCTGTGAGGTAAATATATATTTTTGGCATGATGGTAAAGACTGACAGATGGGTAAACTTCACAGATGGAGAAAAGCAGAGAAATACCTAAACTGAAGAATTCTGAGCCTGGAAACAGAAAGTAAATGACTGTGGTAGAGGAAAAGATGAAAAGAAGATAATTAAAGGAGGTGCAACAGAAAGAAGAGAAAAGAGTCAGTTTTAGTTTAGTGAGAAGGAAAATGATAAGAGAAGGAGGACAGAAAAGAAACAAACACACACACACTCTTACTTGTTTACTATAATCACTGTTCTAAAATATTTGGTCATATAGAATAAAGCCTGACTCTTTATAAAACACAGAACATGTTTCCATCTACAAGGAAGAAAAAAGAATCTCGTGGTGTAGCACACATACCTCCACAGTTGGTTACATGTCCGTACATGTTTGGTACATGTCGGGACATGTCTCCAACATGTCTCTCTGCCTGCCTCTTTCTGTCTGCCTCCTGCTGTAGTGTCAGTCCTGCACTCTGATCATATTTTACATTTGATTGAATATTGGTGCAGTAACAATTATTAATTTACAACTATTTTCTCTTTAAGGGACCAAGGAAAGACAGTTTTGCTATTGAAGCTGTTTGTATATTTATGTTTTGCTGTTTTTGTGTGTGTGTGTGTATGTGTGCTGACACGTTGCTCTCTAGCCGCAGTGAATGTCACTCCAGGTCTTCAGCTGAAGAAGCCGCTGAGTGTTTCTGCCTGACTGGACGGCCTGTCGCCACATCTGTCACTTTGCAGAAAACCCTATGCCTGATTCCCTTCGACCCCCATTGTGTGTGTGTGTGTGTGTGTGTGTGTGTGTTACTCTGCTCTTCAGCTTTTAGTTTGTGCAGTAGTTGCCTTAACTGTCATGAGAGATCCATCTGAAACACACATGCATACCTGCACTCCCTCTCCCAAAAACCTTTATTCCTCTTCCAGAGAGAGAAATAGGGGATTGTTAAACACTCACTAAAGCTGTTCCTGGGACTTTAACCTAAAATGAGCTCCAGACTGTTTTTGAGGGTTAAGATTTGGTTTTAGGGTTAGGGTTACAATTAGATTGAGGTTAGGGTTAGGCATTCAGTTGTGATGAGGGAATGCATTATGTCAATGGAGTGTCCACATGGGGATAGTGAAACAAGACTGTGTGTGTGTGTGTGTGTGTGTGTGTGTGTGTGACATAAATCAACCAGTGTCATGAACAGCTTTTATTAGCACTCAGCACTTTCTCTCTTGCAGTTTCACCCCTTCTCCACCTCTTTCTGTTCCCTCCTCTCACTCCCCCTAGGATAAGGAACTGTACTGTGTATCTGGGTCTCTGCTCTCTCTGTTCCCATGTAGCATAATTTGTGACTGAACATGGTCCACACATTAACGTTTATGTGTATTCATTAGTGTGGAAGATGAACTGTAAATCATCAATAATTGAGCTGCACACACTCACACACTATCCGGTCAAGATTTTATGGTATGGTTTGGGTTTTAAAACTGCCTTTCTGGGCTCCCTGTCCTCTAACACAGCAATTTATGAAATGCCGAATTCTTGGCTGCTTGAATGACAGTTATGTTTAGTGTGTTTGATTCTGCAAGATCTGGGATGATTCCTTAAGCAGTACAAGTCTTAACCCAAGTGTGTTGCCACTGACGAGAATCGCATCAGTGACCAGTGATCATAGTGTTTGTGTTGAGAGAGAGGACGGCAGATCGGGATCAGTGGCCCTGCATGTGGCCTATCTGTTCCTCAGCTTGTTCACTCAGTAAACAAACTACAGGCATTAGTACCAGCTTTAATACAGAAAATATCCCATATGTTTACATAAAAGTACTAATATTTACATAATAAGATGATGTTTACAAAGCCACTGACTAAATTAACACACACGCACACGCAGACACACATTTGTTATTATATTTGCAAATTTTCAAATACAGTTAGAAACACGCACACAATATACTGTAAAGTCACTAACTTAATTAACAGACAAATGCAGGGTGCGTTTAAAGTTCGTCTACAGTAGCTCATTCCCCACACACACACACACACACACACACACACACACACACACACACACACACACGCTAAGTGAATTAACAAACACAAACATGATGCCTGCTGGTGGGTCATGAATACATTAGCATAAATACTGACCAGATGTATTATTATTTATCAAATTAGTGCTTGCGCAAGCACACAGGCGAGAGTGCACACACACACACACACACACACACACACACACACACACACACACACAGCACGTTAAGAAATTAGGTCAACAGCCTTGAATTAGAAAGAGTTAAACCTTATTATGTCTGATTAATGACACAAGTGTACTGTGTGTGTGTGTGTGTGTGTGTGTGTGTGTACACGTGTACATCTATCTTTGTGAGAACCAATTTGAGGACTTGAGGACATTTTTGGAAAGAAAGTGCAAACATTGTGGCCGGCCGTCACTTTGGGACAGACCTTCAAAGGGCTGAGTGAGGGTTCACACTTGGTTTTAAGGGATAGGGTTCGAGTAAAGGAGCTGGGGAATGCATTATGCCAGTGAGGGTCATCACAAGTACAAACGTATGCGTGTGTGTCCACTGCCTTGACTTCTCTGACAGCTGATATTAACCATTACCACCTCAGTGACTTTTTAATAGGAACTCATTTCCATATGTAATATCAATGTTAAGACGTGTGTGCATGTATGTGTGTGTGGGGGGGTGTAAGGCCCTTTGGGTCTTGCAGTTCTTGGGGTCTCTGAAGCATACAGAAATGGGATCTGCCCCCTATAGCTTCCTTTGACTCTCTCCCCCTTCACACTCTCTCTGTGTCTCAGCCTCCCTGCCCTCTAATCCACGCACCCATCAGCCATTCATCCTCCCCTCGGCTTCAACTCATGTGCTTTTAATGACGTACAGTACAAGTTCATTATCTTGATAGACAGACATTGGGTCAAATCTCGAGACAGTGTAGATAATCCCTGCTTGATAGATAACCCCTGCTTCATATAATTATACCGTATAATTCGCAACATGATCAAAGATTTTCTCTTTTTTTTCAATTCACAATTTGATTAGTGCTGAAAAGATTTGATTAATCAGTAGATGGATATGTGACATTTGTGATAATCAATTCTACTTTTAAATCCTTTATCAGGTAAAAAATCCAAACATTTACAGGTAACATCATTTCAAATGTGACGATTCACTTGATGTCTTCCTTCAACTCTGGGACAGTTTTCTTTGGATCACGCTAACATGCCATTTATCAACAGATGAATTTGACCTGTCGTGACAACTGCATCTGTTACTTCACTCTCCTGTGTAATTGCATTCATTGCTCGTTAAGTGACACTAATGAGAGCATTTCTTAATGAGAGCAGATAACAAGGCCTGTTGATTGCTAACAAAATCACTAATATCATTAGTCTCAGTCCTGAAAAGATTCTTCCCTTTAAAGAGTTCTCGCACAATCTCTCCCACTTATCTCCTGTTTGTTATTCATTGTTTATCCTGCTTTCTTATTTTTTTCATCTGTTTTTTGGAATGTTGTTTTTAATAGGTATGTACAAGTAAATAAGAAAAATTCAACTACCCAAGACTGACTCACACTATTATAACAATACGCATTTACCTCCAGCTCATTATTTAAATCTAAATAACTTGGAGGTGGTGAACCAACATATATCCAAGGCACATTTCTGCCATTTATCTGCCCATTCAATTTATAGACCTGCTTGTTTTTGCTCAGGATGGCAGGGCTGGAGAATATCTCATCATGCACTGGGTCAGAGGCAGGCCATGATCTGGACAGGCTGCCAGTCCATCACAAGACTAACACATTGAAAACAGTGACTTAACACTGGGACGCACAGCCTCTGAGTTTCTTATGTTACGTTGGACTTAATCCGTTGCAGGAAAAGAAAAAAAAATGTTTGAGTCATTTTACCATCAAATGAGGGCTTAATTAAATATTTGCAATATTTTCCAAGCTAAAAGAAGTGGAATCTGTAACTGTGTTTCAGCCACACAGGCAGTCTTTCTTAACATTTGTTTCCCATGAAAAGGAATAATTCAATGAAAATGGATGTTTTGCAAACACATTAGAAATATCCTCTTTTTATCTATATTACATGAAGTTACTCAGACTCTAAGTACAAAAGCAGTTTCAGAGCATTAGCAATTTATCATTTGCTTTTGGCTTTCTCTTTCCATTAGTTCACAGAAAGCACCCGTGGCTTGCAGCACTATGGGCAGTTCAAGGGCTCGTTTTGGTCCCTACAGATGCCCTTCTCTCTTATATGCAGCAGTCCATCTGCTGTGGAAGCTTCACAAGATACTTCCTCATTGACAACACACACACACACACACACACACACACACACACACAGAAAGATGAAAGAGGGGATCTAACTTCTCTCCCAATTATTCCCCATACATTCATATACACCCAAGCCCGCCCACAAACACACAAATATACATACAGCGCACACGCACGCACACACAATAGATAGAGTCCCTCTGCCAATTACTTTTGATATATCCATACAATATGTCTGACCCATATATGCTATGGCATGTTTTTCCTATATACCACATAGATTGCGTGTGCACATATATACACACACAAATACCAGCTTTGATGTATCCAGACATTCTATCTCATGTGCAGGCGTGCACAGAAGGTCATGCCTGTAGTTCAGAAACTATGTGAAAGTAGGTTAAAGCTGACATGTTGTTGTTTAAAGGATTGTGTAGGCTGTTCATCAAAGCCACGCATATGCATGTACATCCACATGTGTACATGCACACAACCACATGCATGTGCAACATGTACACATCAACGTGCATGCACACATGCATGCATCTGGCTTAAATGCATGCACACATTCATGTATTTAGTGTAAACATGCCTCAGAGACAATATTTGCATATACAAGTGTGTGTGTTGGGTTAATCCGTGATGATGATGCTACCTGCCAAGACGCCCACGCGCCACATCAACAGTTGTTGCTCTAAATTAAGCTGCTTAATTACTGCAATTAAACTCTGTGTGTGGTGTTTGTGCATGAGTTATAGTGTGTAGAGATGTGAGAATTTGTGTGGTGGAAATTGAAGGGAGTCTTGTGTGTGCATGTGTATTAATATGTTGCTGCTGATGTCTGTGAAAATGTTTATTTCTTGCATGCCTGTGACTCAAAGATTAGCAAAAATCAAGAATGTTGGTGAGAGCTGTTGAATACAAACCTAAAGAAAAATGGTAAGAATATTTGAAGAACTTCTTCAGATTAGACAAGCTGTGATTTTTCTTTGATGTCTGCTAATGTCAGGCAGAAGTCATGCAGGGGAGTATAATAATTCAAAGAATTAGAAGTACACCTGTATAAACTGTGTTTTACTTAAACTCTATCAATTTAGATGTAAATAAACTAGAACAATAGTTATGTAGTGGGTATACTATTTTATATCAGTTTCATGTGAGAATTTAGAATAAACACTGGCACTTCAGTCAGTGGTCATGTGATGCAGACAATGACTGATTGCTCTGTTAATAAAATTAATGCAATTATTGGAGAAATTTCTTTAATGCCATATAATATTTCTGGATCCTTCTTCTCCCCCCAAAGAAACCCTATTTCCTCCCATCCAACCTCAGCACACGCTTCTCTCTTTCCCTTCAAATTCATTATTTCATTTCTCAAGTTGCTGTTGTTAACATCTGCCCCAGAATGTTTTACTGTCTAGTGGTGGGTGGGAGGTTTACTGTGGTGCAGACAGCTCGAGGGGATTGGCTGATGGGGGAGGACAGGGGAGGGACTAATGTGATTGAAGGTCAGACAGGCCTTCCAGTCAATGGCACTATACAAAAGTGTTGCACGGTTGTACATGGTAATATGTAGATGAAGCGTGTGTGTGTCTGTGTGAATTCTCTCTGTGTAATGAAAAAAAATGAATCCTTTCTTGAAAAGGCTTTGGTTTAAATTAATATGGTATTTATAAAGCAGTGTCTTCATTTATTGCCTGATACATATTCATGTTGGCCAAATGAAGTGATAGCTCCAAGCAGTAGATAATGTATGCATGTGTCTATATCTCAGTGTAGCTTGTTAGAAGGGTGATGTGGTATGTGTTGACATGTGTGAGGTCATGTTCTCTTGCTAGAAAAGTCCTTTTTATATAGAAATGTTATTTTTAAATGATTGATTCGAAGCTGAACGCTGGGTTGCAGCAGGCAGTACAGTGAAGAAGAAGAATTAAAGGCAACACACACACTTCTCATAACACACAAATGTGCTAAATCTGTGTTACAGAGATGGAAAATCATAGTAATTGAAAATACAGTAGGGATAGTAAAATATATCAAAGACAAGAGATAACATGAAGCAAAATCTATTCACACATATCTTGTGTTAATGTTTATAACCTGTGCATCTAGTTTGTGTGAGTCCAATGTGAAAAACACTTTATATACAGTTTGAGGCAATCGAATGGATGCGTGTTTGTGCATATTTATGTTCTGCTTAATTATTGGTGGAAGGGAGTCGAGAGCCTCAAGACAAGGGTTGAGAGGTCACAAACTTGTGGTCGATTCACAGACAGCACTGAGTGTGATTTTTTTTTCTCCTCTTAGCTGATATGCTCATATTTTGTATTTTTTCATTTTTCAGTATTGTTGAGTTCTTTAAAAAAACACGACTCTTGTTTTATTATGTACGGTGTATGTTGGTTTATATAGCCACTTAAAACATGTTTACACTTGTTCTAAAATTAAAGCTTGAAGGATGTTGTCATCTTTTCCAGATCAAACTGCTGGTACTGGCAGGTTATATTATTCAAGTCCATTTGAATCTGCAACTGCAAAACTTGAAACATATTCAGTTCATTTCAACATGTGAACATCTGTACAGCTTGAAAATGGTTGATTCAGTAGCAGTAGCAGAATATGGGGCATATATTTTGTCCCTTGCCTTAAGGTAGTAAGCATTTCATGAGATCTGTTAAGTCATTGAGTTAAAGACTGAAAATGATTAAAGGCACATAAGCTGTTATTGCTGTACATAAGGTCATGCGCAATCTGATTGGCTGCAGGGGGGGCAGTGTTTAATAGATTACAGATTATATGCACATAAAGATGATCCTATTATGCTGCATTAAATCCTTATTTTCCATGACACAAAGCAACACATAGCTAAGCATGTTGGTATACATTAAGCTGAGCTGAAACAAAAAGCTCCCCTTACAAGGATTGCCATATATGTCTTTGATCCAGCACCCATTCTTTTGAGCGTATATCCACTGCGATGTGTGTGTCTTTATATCGTTTCTTATTGGTATACATTAAGCTGCGTGAGAGGGCGTGTCCCTGTGTGATTATATTTTAAGCTATAGCAGCCTCAGGCCAGTAGACATACATCCAGACTGTCACATTAAAGTTTATTAAAATACAGTAAACCATAATTGACCTATATTGATGTTGTGCATCATTTTCAGTCTAAGAACATTTGATAAAAGTTAAGTACCAACAAATTTTTATTTTAATGATCTTGAACCACAGTTTCCCTCTCGCTCTCTCTTTCACGCTCTCTTCCTCCATGTATGTGCTGTAACATGCTTAGCCATGTGTTGACTTGTGTTGTGGAAAAAAGGGTTTAATGCAGTTTAATAGGATCATCTAATCTGTAATCTGTTAAACATTATAGCCTGTGGCAGCCAATCAAAATGTATATCATGCCAAAGAGATTAAGATAAGTAGGAATACTGAACCCATATGTGTAGGGTAGGGATGGAAGGATAGCTTGCAATGGGTGTGTTCACGTACACAATCCACATACCGTACAGACTTAGACACAAACATACAGTACATGCACAAAACCACAGAGTCGTAAACATGCACTTATGCATGTAAATGTTCGTGTGTTTTTGGGTGTACAGCCCTTAAAAATGCATAAAAACATGGTGGAACTACTGCCCCATCTGTAAAACAGTAAGATGTTTCTCAATAATTTAGATGAGGGGCCAAGCTTTGGTCACTCGGTCTCAGAGCAAACAGCTGCCAAAACAAACGCATTAGACATGGCCGAGAGACCAAAATGATCAAAATATGTTTACTCTTCAGGCACAAGTGCGATTAAAAATGTGCTCGTAAAGGAGGCAATGGTAGTAATGTGTTTGAGGACCTGGCAGATTATGAAAATGCAGAGTATTCAGAGTATAGAGTACAACACCTCTGAAGCAGTTGTCCCATCTTTATATCATAACCATATCATAATCATTTATGTAGTTCCTGCTAGGCTAAGAACAGGTGCTAGATTTTATTATAGAGAATCATAAAGCAATGTAAACGTGATGAGTGCCTGTGAGTGATTAGAAAATGTGTTAGTGTTAGAAAGAATCCAAATATGTAATTTAGATAAGTCAGCTATCCTTTCAAAATACAGTGACCTTGGTCTTTCAGAATAAAGCCTATAATGTTATGATGAAAGTCATTATGTGCAGTATTTGAAATTTTGCTGTATATCACTGTGTTTTTTCTCATCTCCAAGATTTTTTTTGTTCTTTTTTTCATGCTTTTTTGTGTAAATAATCAACATGAGTGAAGATACAGTATTTCCACTTAGAGAATGTAAATTATTTTGTCTTGTATCTCTAAAGCTTATTGGGAGAAAGAACAGTGATAGAAAATAGAAATTAATTTCAGACCAAATGATAAAACTGGATATAAAATCATTTTTCATTTTCCTTTCCAGTCTGATGCTTAGTGGAGGTTATGACAAAAACAAGCTGTTATTTTGATTAGTAATATCAGTAATATCTAATATATTAGTAATATCACTGAAATTTAATGTAATATTGTTGCATTCCCTTCTTGTGGGATGAGTATTAATTTTTGATATTCAGCTTGACTGTTTGTATATGTCTACTGTATGAATGAGCTGTTGAAGGAATCCGAGCCAGAATGTACCAACTAATAGAAGCAAGCATGACATGAAAATGTGTGGTCATGTTGTGCAGCTTGTGTGTCTCATTTATGATTTAAGACCCTTTTACTGTTTCAACAGTGGCTTTTACTAAAGCTCCCAATCACCTGAATCAATTGGTTCTGTCACGCTTCTTCAAAGCAACCACTTCAAAGCCCTCATCTCTGGTCTCCTCCCACTCTTCCCATCCTTTTATCCAGAGGCGGAGCCGGGACACGGGGCCATAAGAAATTATATATGTAAACAGTATAATGATATATGGAGGTCTGCTGCAGTATATGCTGTGATTTTAAGAAATGCAACTTATACTGTGGGCATTGTTAACCTGGAAATACACACAAGTTTGACATTCTTCCGAGTTTATATTTCAAATGGTTTGATTTTAGCTTCCTGATCCGCAGATCCGTCAAACTTTAAGCTCTGTTTTCAGTTCTGCTGAGAAAGCTCCGTTAGGAAAACGCATGGACACACATACAGACACACACACACTCACTCTCTCTCACAGCAAACAGTTATTTGGCACAGAGTTGAAATGATGATTGTTTGATACGTGTATGGCATTTGTCAGACATGCTGATGGTGTTATTCTTGGACAAAGGCAAATGCGGCTCAAACAGCTGTTTCCATGTTTGCGTGCTCTCTCTCTCTCTGTCTGCCTCCATCTCTCTCTTCCAGTTTTGTAGTTTGAAAATACAGTTTGGACGCTGTGTAAAACATAAATTAAACAGAATGTTATGATTTGCTAATCCTTTTTGACATAAACTCAATTGAAAACAGCACAAAGACAATATATTTAATGTTTGACCTCCTCAGCTTCATTAAATTTTTGTAAATATCAGCTTATTCTGAATTTGATGGCAGCAACAGGTTTCAAACAAGTTGGGACAGGAGCAACAAAAGACTGAAAGTTGTGGACTGATCCAAAAACACCTGTTTGGATCAGTCCACAGGTAAACAGGTTCATTGGTAACAGGTGATAGTATCATGATTGGGTATGAAAGGTTCATCCTGGAAAGACTCAGTCGTTCACAAGCAAGGATGGAGAGAGGTTCACCACTTTGTCAAACACATGATTGTAGAAAGGAGGTTATTGCATGGGCTCAGGAACACTGTGTAAAACTGTTGTCGGTGAATGCAGATTGTTTTCAAATGATTGCATTCTGTTTTTATTTATGTTCTACACAGCATCCAAACTTTTTTGGAATTGGGGTTGTACTAAGAAAGCGCCAGGATTTCCACATACCCACTTAAAAATGTGCAAGGATACGTAGCTATATAGTTTTGTGACAGAACTTTCAGTTCAGCAATTTGTTTTTGCCAGTTTTGCAGACTCTCATGGTCTTTGCTCACCCCTACCCGAAACCCACCTCACTGCCACCGTGACCAGAAACCGGGCCAGGGCTACATACCATGTTACTTGTCGGGAAAAGCGTCTGACTACAAGCATGGTTGTGGGTCACATGCACTGTTCTTAGCCAATCATTTCAGACTATCAAGTGCACTCTGCAAGTCACTCTACAATGATTTTTTTTTTTTTATGTAATGTAGAGCAATTGAGTCGGGTTAAACTAAATTAGTATCAGTCTGTATGTTTTATATGATTTCCGGTATCTCTCAGTCTCTAGACACACCTGATATGACTGTCATCACCTATCTCCAAAGCCTTTAAATCTCCCTGGCTGTAAATGTTCTTACCTGTTAAATTCCTGTGTTGGCACAATAAATAGTTTCAGGAGGTTTCATCCTGATAACACACGTACTTTGGAACACAGTATTCCCAATACAGTTATCCAGACTACACCATTACTGTCTGCCTAACTATAGCCCTGAAACCTCAAGCCCCCAACAACACAGGTTCCACTCTTTTTTTTTTTATTTTCATCATTAGTAGCTTCCTGTCCTGCCTTCTTTCCAGTTGGCACTTTGTTCACTCCTCCCTGTGCTGTGTCAGAGTTCACTTCATGTTAATAGCTTTTAGGAAAAGTGTCCTGATCCCCACCCTTGTTTATAAGTGCTCCGGCATCCAACTGCATCATAAGCTGACGTGGAAAAGAGGGGCTTGGTGAAGAGGTTGTGATGTTAACACACGCAGGTCACAGCAGTGGAAACTTTAGGTCTTTATATTTATTTCATTTATATCAAGAGATGCAACATTTCATTTTTCGGGTTAGCTCGTTTTAAATTTTGACATTATATTGATATGTTGGAATTATTTTTTTTTACTTGTGTTCCTTTTGTATCGGGGTCAGAAGTCTGGGTCAGCTACAAAACAGCACCTCTTAAACTGGTACACACTCGAGGCTTGATCAAGGACACTTAAGGCCCACTTAGTGGAAGTATTAGGTTGTCATAATGGCTTCTGTTTGAATATTGTATACTTGCAATGGCCTTCATTTTCACAATTATTTCAGATTTTGTAAAGCAGACATTTTATTTAATTCATAGTAAAAAAACAAAAATGATTAGTCGTACATTTACACATTTCTCTTAAAAATACTGGTGTAGTGATGAGTTTTTTATAGTAATTGCTCTTTATACACAGACATATCAGCCACCACAACCCCTCTCTCCACTACACACATACCCGAAACCAGAGGAAGCAGCTGTGCAGTGTGTATGAGAGCAGATAGAGACGGGAGAGCAAGCTAACATTTCCTGATGAAACGGCCACCTTTGGCCAGCGATAACACCATTGGCGCGCCTAATGCAAAAGGGACCGAGTAGCAGGCCAAGGGGGCAAATTACTGGGCAGGTTATTGAGTTTATCTGGAGATCTATGTATGACTGTGGCCTTGAGTAAGCACCTGAGACTTTTCCAAAGCGTCGCCCAGTTCAAAACATAATTAACACAGGAATCACAAGAGGTGTTTAATAGCAGACAATACACAAGCTTACTAGCTTGGCAGCGCCGTGTGTGTGGTATCACAGGAATGCTGTTTTGGAAGGAACCAATTTTAGCTCCTAGGCCGATCTAATGCCGGTCTGGCCCTTTATTAAGAGGCCAATATTATTCTGGAAAAGAGCTGTGGCATTGAAAGTGATGCTGCTGGTGTCATGGGTGTAGAAATACAGTCACTCCTGAGATGCAGATGATGCAGGCAAGGGTGAGACCTTGTCAGAGGGATTGGTATAATTCAACCCAAACAAGCTGACATAGCTGCCCTGGCCATTTGTTGTCACAACCTCCCTTCAGGCTAAAAAGATGAAATATGTGACACAGATTATGTTGATAAAATACTGCAGCAAATCAACCGTGGTATTAATGTTGCTAAACAGCGACACTCTTTCATTATGAATCAATGTTAGCTGATGATAACATGTCTCTGCATAAAGCTTGACCTCCAGGTCCTCCAGAGAAGTGCTTTAGTGGCCAGTAGACGGGTAGCTCTTATCTATGTCTGTGCAACAACAGTCTATATTCTAAGTCAAATAAACCGAATGATTAAATACATTATAAAGAACGTGTAATGCATTCATCTATTACTGAGTATTTGACCTAGGTGAAATATGCTTTTGATTGATTTCACACTGATGCAAATGAACAACACATCCTAGTGCATTCTCGTGTTGTGTGTGTTTGCCTTTAGATCTGATCATGCGTGATTGATGGATGTTTTTGATGGAGCTTTTCGATGAGGCTGGCTCCAGAAATCATTAGTGCATCTTAATGTCAACGATGATGAGCTTTGGAAACTCTTTCACTCTGGACAATTATACTGTCATCATCTTTAATCTATCTGGCCTGTGCACGCCTTAAAACACAGTTTGGCTCTCCCTCTGTCTCTCTCTCTCTCTCACACACACACACGCACACAAACTGTCCAATTAGCCAAACACCATCTTTACTCTCTGAATGACCACATGCATCTTTCTGTCTGTCTCTGCACAGCTAATGATAATGACAGTTGTGTAGTTTTCTGTGTCCTTGTGTGTGTGTATGTGTGTGTGTGTGTGCACTTGGGTTTGTGCCCCTGCAATTTCAGATGTATTTTTGTGTGCCTGCATGATATGATATGTCTTAACACATAGCTTAAGCAGACACTCAACCATTTCCAGACCTACAGCCAAATGACAGATCATTAAGCTCTAGCAGTGAGCGTTGCTCTAATTTACCATGAAGCTGGTAGATTGTCCCCTCTTGCTGTGTGTGACCTTCACGTTCCTGGAAAGCATGTTTATAAGACGGGTATTTTTAATACTTGTCAGTGACTGTCATGAGCTGGGTTCTGCCAAAGCCTTGGAGTATTTAGGCGATGACAACAAGAGAGGTAATGGAATAATTATACATTAGAGAAGCTGCTGTGATGGTTGGGGAGCTTTGTTGCTTGGGTTCACCAGTGTGGTAAGAAACACATCCATATTGATCAATTTATCCACAGAGATGAGACTGGGAATGTGTTCTGATAATAGCGCATTAGTTCATTATTTTTCATTCTCATTAAACTTATTTTTTGAACGTTGAAAAAGGATGTAGCTCCAGTTTTGCTGCATCGTTTAATCAGTGACATTTTAAAATCAGATCTAAAATGAACCAGAGTTGGGGAAGCGAGGTTAACATATAGTAAGAGTGATGTGATCCTGTTTTCTTGAATCATCTTTCAACAGTACAAGTCTCAGTATAAAGTAATTGAACTACTTTAACACTCTGGCTCAGGCAAATGTGATGAGGATAAGATGAAAGTAAGGATAACTAAGTCAGTAGCGGTTTTAAAAAAAAGTGACCGACAGTATTGGAGTATACATGTGAGATTCTCTAATAGCTATAGTCACAGTTAAGAATCTCCTCTTGGGTGTTGTAGTGTATGCAGTAGTTACCATAGTAAGACGTATATGCACTGTATGTATGTGTGTGAGAGCCCTTTTCCTTTTTTGCAGTCATTCAACAGCAGTTTGAAATGATTTGATTGCTGTAGTTTTCTAATTAAAATAGTCTTGTCACAACAACAACTACCCAGCGTTACTTATTCCAAACAAATTATGTTTGCTGCTTGCTGCCAGAAATGTTGAATGCATCCCTAAATCCAGTTGGATAAGCCATATACTGGGCACTCTTTCTTTTGAAAAGCATACTGTGTAGAAAATTGCGACTCAACTGGTTATTGTCTGCTAAGCTGCGGTACATTGACATGAGAAAGCTGCGGATCATCATTCTGCAAATTTAAAATGTTGGGAGCAAAACAAAAAGAAGTTGTTATTTATCATCTTCAATCCTTGTTTGTGTGTGTCTGTTTTCCAGAGGGAGTGTGTGAGATCTGGTTGACCAGCGAGGACACAGGAGCTTATGGCAGAGACATAGGGACAGACCTGCCCACACTGCTGTGGAGACTGGTGGAGGAGATTCCTGAAGGGGCCATGCTGAGGCTGGGTATGACCAACCCACCATATATCCTGGAACACCTGGAGGTATGCACAGCACACAGGTCGACCATTTCCCCCAGAATTACCATCAAAGATTATGATACATCACTGATGAATAAAACTAAAATACTTCATCATTTTGTATTTTCCCTGTTGTCTCATGCACTATCCCTTTCTGTGAACAAATAATATTGCTTTGCCCAGATTTAATAAACCAAATGCCTTTCCATTTTGCTTACCAAGCAGTTTTGCTGCAGCGCTCATCCTCCATTCATTAGTGCAGTTCATTCTCTTCTCTCCCTAATGAGCCAATTAAGGACCATTGTGTCCTCTTTAGCAACCTCACTTTATCAGTCATTATTGTCTTCCCTAATGGAACAATGGACATTGTTATCTCTCTCTCTCTCTCTCTCTCTCTCTCTCTCTCTCTCTCTCACACACACTCTCTCTCTCTGTGTTTTTTCACGTCTGTCTCTGTCAGACATGCGTTTTCTATCATTTAAATAACAACATATTATAACATGTTATCACCACTCTCCACCATCAGTGGACAATAGGCAAATCTGGCCTCTGCTTTCAGACAACAAATCTACTTGGAGAGTTGAGTTAATTTGTCCAAATTATTTGGAGGCCAAAGAAGCATTAACATGTTTCTGTTTTGAGTCAGTCTAGTTTGCCCTGATGCCGTAATTTTAAAATCAATAAATCAGACAGCAGGATGCACCTCGGGTTTTCTCCATGTTTTTATAGCGTTTGTGACCATGCATGCTGTGGATTTGGTGTATTTATTAGTAGTGCGTGCTTGTGTGTGTCTGAGAAAGAGAAAATAGCCTTTTAGATACAGGTACACCATGGTGTAACCTCTAACATGACCTGATTTTCCTGGAAGTCAAAGATTTTAGTGTACGTATTTTCAGCAAAAACAAAAACAATACTCCATCTACACTCCACCCCATTACAGACTAAAATGTTAAACTGATGCAGGCTAAAACACATCAGCCATTATTTTTCATTCCGCAATGCTTAAGACAAAATAAGAATTACTGTAGGATGAATAGATGGACATGGAAATGAAGCTCGTGGAGATTTCTAAAACACCAGCAGGGTGCCCATTACTGACCTTTGTGTTGTCCAGAATTGTCTGAGCTCTGCCTGGACAGACACATTGCACCTAAAGCACATTGCTTTCCGGGTGCTGTAACTAGAGATGTTGCTGTTTCACTAATCTCCAGTAACATAACCTTGTCCTAAGAGAACTTAAAGGGTAACTACACCCTCAAATTCAGCTTGAAGCCTCTGTGCCAGCAGCTGCTGTCAGACTCTCTGTTTCTACACTGAAGAGACAGGTGGAGTTTTGAAAGCCTTTGGAGAGAGTTACTGTGTGGGTCCCTGTGTTATACTTCCACTAGCAGAGAGACTCTCTTTTGGGTGTATTTGTTAGCGTCAATACGTAGTCTCAGCCGTGCTATTTATCTCTGTTAACCTCACTGAATCAATTATAAACAACGAGAATGTATGAAAAAAACATTCTGTAGCTCCTCTTTAACTACTTCAGCTTTAGAGTTTTCAGGAGTAATAATCCAACTTTGAAGCTGCATACACACACATTTTGTATGCTTGTTAAATAGTTATATACTTGGCTATCAATTGAGAGAAAGAGAAATAGAAATTGCACGTGTTCAAGCAGAGACAGAGTGAAACTGAACTTTTTCATTGATTCTGTATAATTATATGCTTTAGTAGCGAAGCGTATGGAACTACACTGGAGAATCGACCTCTAACATGAAAAAATCTAATGAGAATCTAACGTTTGTCAGTAGCGCTACATCAAATGTGTGTCTGTGAAAAGGGATGTAAATGTAACTCTGTTTTCTCTGGTGTGGCGAGGTTAAAAAGTTGAGCAATTATAAACTCATGGCGAGGCTGAAAAGCCCAAATACCAATAGACCATTGTTGTCACCCACCTCAGGCTGTGGTTTTCTTCTGATCATAAGTAAAGAGTGAAACTGAAGTAGGATATTTTAGATCAAAGTAATGAAGTCAGGGAGAATTGTTTGGAAAGAGCAGAGGACAGAAATTAAAAATGCAGAAAGGAAGGACATAGAGGGCTGAAATGAGGTGATGGTAACCTAGAAAACAAATCTTTTTAGTAAAAAAAAAAAAAAAAGCCCGTGAAGTTCACAACAGATATACTTTTGAGTCAAACAATAAAGGAAGATTGGAGATCATAGATGAATGAAATGAGGGCAGAAATGAAAAAAATGGGGATGAAGGCCCGGGGATAGAGATGAGGGGTAAGAAGGAGTGGGAAAGTGCTGTGGGAAGCAGCAATGGAGGTTGTAATTAACCAGGGGTTAATGGAGGTGGCTAATTGTCCCCCACATGTATAGGTAGGCTTTCTGCTTGGCTACATTACAATTAAAAAACCACCCTCCTAATGATAGGGAATAACAATTAACTGATAATTAGAAATATACTAGGACGACACACTAGCAAGGTCTGTGTGTGCGTGTGTACGTTAAGAATCATTTCATATGCTACCGGCCCTTTCATTGTTAATGTCCATGCATTGAATTGAATTATATCTTTTTTGCTTTAATTCCTCAGTCAATTAACCTACATAAGGAAAGATAAGAGTGCTCTTCTTTAACTTATCATTGTCTTTTGTTGCTCCTGTCCCCCATTTACCCTTTATCCTCTCCCCTGTTTCCCCCCCCAGCCCCTCTTCTGACCCTCCCCACTTTCTCTTTTCTCTTTCTAGTCCTACTTATAAACTTTCTCTATATTGTCAGTGATTGAGCCTGACACGTAAAAGAGAAACTCGCCAGAAAAGAAAATATCCTTTGAAATTCTAAAAGTTTTTTTCTTTTTCCTCTTCTTTCACTTTTAGTCCTCTTGTTTTTCCCCTCTTTGATTGAGCTTTTTCTCCATCTGATCTTAGCTGCTACTATGCTGTTTTAATTTTTCCATCTTTCACCACCTTTACACTCTTGTTTTTCTCCACCTAATTACTCTCCTTCACCTCTTCTTCTGCCTCTTTTATCAACTTCCTCCCATAATGGTGGTAATCACAGCAATAACAACGGCGGCGATGATGATGATGATGAAGGCCAAATCTCCGAAGTAGATTCATCCTTCATCTTAAGTAAAGGCCAAATTATAACCCGTCGCCTTTTCTTTTGAAGAACACCAGCGCTTATATAACAACATCACACTGAATGGCCGTGATTGAAGCTGAAAAGGCCAAGTTACCTCTCCACTTCCCCCTAAAAGATCACCGTCTCTCACAGACACTCAGATCAACACTTTTGCGACGTCTCCCTCTGTCACACAAGAGCACACATTTTCTTCCTATGTGCAGCCTGTTTTTCCTGACAGATTTAGACAGCCTCACAGCACCATTTGCTGATTGGAGCAGTTAAAGGCCCCATCGCCTCTCATGGGCTACTTGTCTCTGACATTTTAGATGATTGCATCGTGCCGTGAGTGGACATTTTTACTAGAGTAGCTGCAAGTAAAGCTGTCTCTAGCAATGCTATTCTTTTTGTTGTTCACATTTTTTCTCTTTAAGACTTAAAGTTTTACTGTATTTATGCTATATACGAGACTATATTTTTAAAGTGAGCATTTTTTATCTCTTCATCAGTCTGTCTGTCTGTCTTTCCGCCTGTCAATTAATTGCTAAGTAGCTGTCAAATGTGTAACAGTAGGTCATCTGATCATGAAAACTGCGTGTGTGTGTGGATACCTGTGCATGTTCATGTGCCGCTGCCAGCCTCAGTGTGTGATTGAATCTAGCATGCTAGCAGACTCAGTAAATGAGGTGTGAAAGTAGCCTCCTCATATGTAGCAATCAGTCAGGCTGAGATGAATGAAATAGCAGTTGTCCATTAAACATCCTCCACAGAGCTCGTTTCAGTTTGACGAGAGATCTATCAGATATGCTGTCCACACGCCGTCCACAGTTAGGTCGGCGAAACAGTGGTGTGATACTTGAGTGTTGCAAGCAAAGAGTGATTTGACTTCACATTTTGCTCAGGTTTATTCACTTGTAACGCTTAATTCCACAATAGGATCTTTTAGATCTCTGTACATCTGTACTTCTGTATTTACCCAGCTGCAAAGAAAATATTAAGCAAACTTAAAATGTTGTTTTGCAAAGAAGAAAAAAAGGTTCATCTCCAGTTTCCTCAGTGCCCTAAAAATACTTCCAATAAATAGATAAATAAATAAATAAAGCATGGACATCAAGTCAGATGTTGTCTTAAACATACATGAAAGTCAATACTTTCTGACATGGGACTGAAGAGAATCTGTAATTATTTTTTTTACATTTTCTTTGTTTTTAACTTTTCATTTAATTTTTCCATTCAGCCATTTACTTTCCAGAGACAGCAAGAGGTTTGCGTCTCAGTTCGATGGAGCCGCGCTGGGCCTTGGGAAGGGTGACAAACTACCAAATACCCGTAACAAAGTGGAAACTCCATCGTTCGCATCGGCTGATATTTTTCATACCCAAGACACAAGCGTTCACGCGCATCGGCATGCACACACTGAAACATACCCACACACATCTCTCACCTTCACACAGCTGTGTGGGCACACACTTAGACACACCCTCTCAGACCATTTTCATTTTAATGAAGCCTTTGGGAGCCTCTTCACATTAGAAGCCTAATGTAGCATTGTGTGAGGGACCCGGCACCAAATGAATGCTCACAGTGAAGCAATTCTGATCTGCCTCTAAATCATGAGTCCTGAATAACCGCAGTGAATTATGTTTTCTAAATTATTATGGTGAATTGTGAGTTGTGAAAGATGGAGATTTAAATGTCGGCTGCCCTTTTAAAACTGATCTTCATTGTACCTTTTGTTGTAGCTTTAAATACTTTTATTTCAAAGGGCAAAAAGAATTTGTTAATATAATCCACAGCTGGAGCAAACAGATTTCTCCATATAGTGAATTCATACCTTTTGGTTTTGGTTTTGATTGGCTTGTTTCACTATTTAAATTGCTGGAAACAAACGTTGACACAGTCACTAAAATGAAGAAACAATATGGAAATGCCTAATGCCTGATGCCTAATAATATACTGTATTATTGGTATTAGAGCTGCAACTAACAACTGTTTGAGTGCATCATATGAACACATGTAATCTATTAGTTGTTTATAGATTATAAAATGTCAACAATTGTGAAAAATGCACATCACACTTTCAGAGCACAAGTCCTTCCATTTACTTCTTTTGTCCAACCAGTACTCAGAAACATTCATTTAAAAAAGCAGCAAGTCCTTCCATTTACGTAGCAGCAACCAGACATTTTTGCTTGAAAAATGACAAACCATTAACTGTTTAGCAAAATAATTGGCGATTTCGATTGACTAATCAATGATTGGTGTCATTTTTTTCACCAGCTCACTACAGTCAGAGGACAGACACAGCACAATACAGTGTGACATTTAAATGCTGCACTTGCACTTAATTCCCTTTTTACTGTGCGATCCATAGATTTTATGTGCGCCGTGTGAGATGCTGCAGGCTCGGCGTAACTTCCAGGGAGAATCAAGTGCAGCCTGAAGTGTTTGAAATGTTTAATACCGCTGGGAGCTCAGTTCCTCTGTCTGCTGCTAAATACAGTTCCCTCCGACTGTGTGTTTGACTGTGCCAGTGCACACACACGGGGACCTGACTTATTATCCTGGGAACAGCTTGTAGATTCGTTTTCTCTACAGACTCCCCTGGGTGAACCCTGTTAATGCTCTGTTATGTGTGGGCTTGTGTGTGTGTCTGTGAGTGTGTGTGGATGCAGCTTGGTGCTACTTATTATGGGCTTGCTTCAGAACGTTCACTTGAACCAGACTGTAACCCTTTCTGTCTGCTGGCTGGCACTCTGGGGACTCCAGCTGTGTTTGTGTGTCGTTATAATGCAATCATCAATGTGTCCTTCCACATTATATACAAAGACTCTAAAGTTTGTGACAGATGCCAGTATTGACAAGACACTACTTTAACAGTTAGATTTTTTTAAATGAAAGGATTTGATGTATGTCATGAAGCTGCAACTTGGAAACATAATCACCAATGTCAAATTTCAATTTTTTAAATTTTTATTATGACTTTTTTCTTGTTTGTAGCCCTTGAACATTTTATTGCATTTCAGACTTCATTTTGGCATTTATGCTGCCGTGAGTCTACCACACTCTCAAAAACACACTTAGAATAAGTACAAGACACACTTCCTTCCTGATGCTATTGACTGTTTTGTCAGCAGGTGTTTTTTTGTCCTGAACAAGCTCTTCTACAAATCTAAATATTTGTTGTTCTTGAAGTCCATAATTTCCATTCTCCTCTCTCTACTGTTTCAATTCTCAAGCGCTGTCAAGTCATAGATATACTAATAGTTACTCTTTCCTTAGTATTGGAGCCAACACCATTATAACCATTATATTGTCAAATATAAATATATGTGTTTAGGTTATTTATTCCTCAATATACACATAGTTAAAGACTGGTGACACTTGTTGTTGTTGATGTTTTGGCAGCAGTGTCAATCTCTCTGGTTTGCTTTAGTAGAGATTTATAGATGTATAATGAATAATAATAAATCCATTCAGTATTTAACATGTTTGGACAGACAGAAGTTACTTTGAACTGATCCCCCCTGCCCTGTTTTACCATGTATAGCTTTCTCAAACGATGGGTAATGTTAGCATTTAATGAAACACATATGTCACATACAGCTATTTCTTCTTAGGATAAGCTCAAAGTGAGTGGCACTTGAAATTTTCTGATTACAAGCAGAGGTTTCGATGCTATGTCACTGGGATTTCAGATCATGCAGAGTGTAATACCTTTTCTTTTTTTCTTCATTTTTTTTTTTTGTGACACCCCTGCTTAAAAACATCCATGCCAAACAGAGACGACCTGATGCCACAGAGTTGGTCAGAAACATTTTTATTTTTATCCATAGTATTCCTCCTCAATTATAAGTGCAAGTAGGGGATGAATGGATTGGTTTTGATTGTTCTGAAATGCATGTTGCTCTAGAAACAAAAAGGGAGGATTGACGAACAGGAAGGTCATGAGACAGAGCAGAGGGCAACAGACGAAATCCTCATGCAGAATATTCCAAAAGAATTAAATTCAGATTGAGCTCACAAACCACCTTTTATCTGCACTGTCTCTCTCTTATTTTCCATATATATTCTTTTTGGTCGTATCTGATTTCAGGGGGTAGATATTAGATCCCTTGAGCTAAGCTAGTGAAGATAGATCCCTTCTGGTTTATGTGTCGATCTGAGCTGATCAACAAAGATGAAAGGATTGTGCGTCTGTTTGTGTCAATGAGGAAGATAGGCCCGTTTGGGGGCGCCATGGAGAGGAAGAAACAATATTATGCTTGTTTAAACGCTGTCAAGTCTGATAAAAAACCAAACTTGCTTCAATTCTTGATTGGTTTGTTTAAGCTTGTTGAATACTGCTTTGAGCTGGATAGTTCACCCACCCAGGAGCGAAGGCATTAAAGCAGCACTTAAATTTTTGCCACCGGGCACCGCTGAGTGATATCTTCCCCATCACAGGATAATTTTCACTTCACACTCACTAAACTGTCTGTCAGCAGCAGTCAAACACTGAAAGGGCCTCAACTCCACAGGGATCGGTAACAAAAGAGATTCATATCGGTGTACTGTGTAATCATTGGAGGATGGGACGCGCACTGTCAGACAGACACACACACATGATAAATGGCTTGTGTGAATGAAGAGTCCTCCCCTTGTAGATTAATCCCCAGTTGCCATCAGTAGTGCCCTGCTACTCAAGCTAGCGTGCCATCTGTCGAGACCCCGCTCACCCTTGCAACAAACATTCACGTATGCACACACGCAAGTTATCATCGTCGGAGAATCTAATAAGACTGGAGCAACAGATTACTATACATGATGCTAAATACTGTAACAGGATATGCACTAAAATGCAACTTCTTTATATAATACATTTCATCACAAGCGAACTCATTGTGCTACTGCTGCAACACAGACATACAGCGAGTATAAATGTGGCCTTCTCATCTCATTGTACATATTGTGATGTGCACATGATAATTATCATCAATCAGACCTTGCTGGCAGCTAATGCACATGTAAAATGAGAGGGCACCAAACCAGATCTTGTCTACGTACCAGGATAAAATATAAACTGTGTTATTAATGACAAGCGCAGACTTCAAGGCTAGAAAGGCTCACTTAAGGGCTTATAGCACAAAGCACCAGAGGTAGAAAAGGTTGCACTTCAAACATGTTTTGAGAAGGTAAATTCCAAATATCTATATGGCTAAATCCACACAGAGCCTTATCATTTGAAGTAAATTTCCCTCCTGTTGCGCAATACGATATCTGGTGAGAGTTTTTTTTTGGTTTTTTATTGTTGATTATTTTAAACACTGCTCACTTACTGACTTTGGGATGACGCCATGTGTACTTTGAATATGGTTCTCAATTTTCGTTTCCTCCCTGTATTGCAGTTGTGTGGTTGCGAACTCTTCAAGACTTCACACCGGAATTTAAAGTACACTCTGTAAAGTATCTACACTGAGAAAAGTAGAGCGTAATTATCAGAGGGGTAACTTGTAAGAACTTAGAAATAACACAAGCACATAATCAATCTCCTATTCTTTTACCTTTGAAAGCATTTTAAAACACACATAAATGCATGTTCCTTCGCATGTTTTTCATTCACTCTCTCTCTCTCTTTCACACACACACATACACACGCACATGCAGCGAGCTGATTTCTGTCACCAATCAAGCTCCATTTTCCAGCCAAATTAATTCTTTCTAATTTGGAGCTTCCAGTGGTCAACCCCCTGTGGTGCACTGCAACCGAGCCGTGTTTGTGTGTGTGTGTGTGCACGCACACATATGCTTTTTTTGTCTGCGTGTGAAGGAGGGAACATTCTACAATAGATCTTAATTGAGAAGACGGACTGCAATCAGCATATTCTTGTAGGAAATCATTAAATCATTTCTTCCACCCCTCTCTTTTTCTCTTTCTCCTTGTGGTGATTAGCATGGTAATGATAGCATCCTGATTATGTCCATCAGAAAAAAAAATCTGACATCTGTGGTCTCTCCACTCCTTTGACTGAGGAAATGAAAGTAAGAATGAAAGAAAAACAAAAAAACAAAAACCTTCCAACTCTCCAAATTAATGTGGTGTATTAAAAAACACAGAATGTCACTCTTGCAATTGTTCTTGGTAAAAGTGTCAAAGCTGAGACATGACTCACAGTCCTGTGTCTCTGCTGGAAAATCTAGTTTTCACCATCCATGCACTGACTTTATAGATTTTATTATCTACGTATGATGACTGTGATGGAAAAATATATAATTTTTAATGTTTAACAGCTCATGGTTTCATCATCTCTTTTTGACTTCATCTCCAACACTGGAATATACTGAACATCACATTATGATGAGTATCTATCATTTTCCCAAAAGTCCGTAAGTGCAGATTAATATTTCATTTACGTTAAGCCTTCTGCAGAAACTGTACATTGTGATCACATATGTATACCTTTATAACAGAAAGGCACCTACACAGTGGCCAGAAATTCTTACAGAGTTAATTATAGACTTCATGTATTTTCCTTTTTTCCTCTCACCATTTTGATCTGAGATGTGGACCTGTATGCTTCAGTTAAAGCTCTTGACTTTTCAGACATAAAGAACACCTACTGGCGCAGCCTTGACTCTTTGACTTTGGATCTAGTGGGTACACGATGAATTCTCTGAGCTGCTTTTCTTTTTATTTTCTCCAATACAAAGAAGAGAAATCGAAAATAAGAGAAAGAGGCAGTCTATTGTAGAAGGTCTGGAGCGAACAGAGTGCAGAAACAGGCAGGAATTTTAATGGAACCTTCGTTTATTCAAAGATAGCTGCTGCAGTATCATTCACCGGAGCCATCGCTCGAATTTTGTTTCTTCTTCCTTTCATGTTTGCCTTAACTAAACCTTATGGTCATATTAAACCTTTACATTTTAGCTTCAGATTCACGACTACGTCCACCATCATTCGTAGACTAATTGAAACAGAAAACTGCTGTTTTAAGAGTTGGTTAATCATTTTAGTATTAAGTGACAATACCAAGGAGAAAGCTTCCCCAAAGTGAGGATTTTCTCATTTTATTTTTTGCACACATATAATTATATAGATGTGCACTGTATTATACAGCAAGTTCCATTTAGATAAAATGTGATTATTTCTTTCAAATGCAAACAGGCCATATTTATCAAACATGTTCTGTTTAGTTTGTTTTGTTTACTATGCACTTCTATGAAGAGCAGATCCATTCTCAGATGACCTTCGTCATCTTGGTAGCAAAAATAAAAAATACAGTTGGTTAACTTTGAAACGGGCACAGTTTGGTCGGGTTTAGGCAACAAAAGTACTATGTTTGGGAAAAGACCATTGTTTGGGTTAAATAAAAAGTAGGTTAACATAATGAAATACGTTAAATTACATCCATTAACTCACAGACCTAAGACAGAAGTTAATGGGAAGGATCACCTGCATGGAATTTGAAAGTCGTGTTATTTGTACCCAGATTGAAGAGACTTGGCTGGCACTTCGCCTGTGCTTTGTAACGTGTATTTTTAAATTTTGACTAGCACTGTCTTGAAACTAGTTGACCCCCACTCCCTCAATTTGATTTGTGTTTTAAAGTCAACTTAACAACTGGAGAGCGTCTTTTTCCTCATTTCAGATTCTGACATGTGACATGCAGACAACCTCTCATGAATTCACCCCCAACTCTTCATTATTGTTTTTCTTGTCTCTCCATCTCTCTTTTCTCTCTCTCTCTTCTCTGTGTCTCATTAGGAGATGGCCAAGATATTGAATCATCCACGTGTCTATGCCTTCCTCCATGTTCCCGTGCAGTCGGCCTCAGACAGCGTCCTGATGGACATGAAGAGAGAGTATTGCATCGATGACTTCAAAAGAGTGGTGGACTTCCTCAAAGAAAGGTAAGACAGGATGTGGACTCTGATGCATATTAGTGTCCTGATGACACCAGCGTCACATTTACATGTTGTTCTTCTTTCACTTCCTCCATTTGGTGTACCTTTGTGAATAACCTTTAAAGGTGACAAATTACTAGGCTGTGAGAGTCTATATGTGTGCATGCATGTCTGATTATGTGACTATGAACTACTTTGAAATAACATAAAATCCACCTTAATGTTAACACATACACACACTTGTACTCTTACTTTTCTCACTTGACTGCTCTAAATAAAACACTACTGCATGTGCTCATCCAGCTCCCTGCTTGGATGCTTGTTGATCACGATGCACTGGTCTGAATAACATCACTCGTGTCAGCTTTGTACTCTATGTGATGTATTTGAGTGAATATTTGGATCATGCAAACTGTGCCACTGTCATTTGGGATGTGACATCTTGGAAACATCAAAGTTCTAAACACGAACTATATGAACTTCGTTAGCTAGACTCGACTAATGTAGACTAATGTAAATATCACTGAGTTAATAGAAAGTATAATTACTGTTGCTGTCAGGTGGATATCATATACAGCAAATTTGAGCTTTCAACGAGCGATGAAAACAAACTTCAAGTTTAGCTGCACAAAAATACAAGTTTTTGAATGATGGCTGTGATATATTCTTTTCTAAATCTCTCACTTTTGCCGCAGTCCTTCGCTCTTTCTGTCACTTCCCATTTATCAGGACGTTATTTTACAAGGTTACATTTTTCAATATTTGTATGGGATTAATTGGCACATTGTAGGAGGCCCGACTTGAGTGTTTGAGCCTTGATTCCTGACACACTTCAGGTTGTAGCTGTGTTCTTCCAAAATATACACACTGACAGTACACACACAGATTTGAAAGCTCAACATGTGCATTCCTGATATGGATTAAACATAGCCCTCCCCCTCAAAAAGAGAAAAATCCACAATTCTGAAAACATGTACATAATGCATGGATGTGACCTCTGACATAGCACAAAACATAAGAAATGATGCAAACTTAATCTTTTGCTGTATGAAAGATAATCTGTCATGGAATTTGAGTATGATTAATTATGGCAATGCACGTGAGGGATGGTGAATAGATGCTACAATAATACGCTATGAAGGGATTCATATTAAAATGAGTTTGGGTCACATTTTTTGCCTTAAATCTCCAGGTATTACTGTGTGATTTAGAGGAAAGATTTTGATGTATGCAATGGTATATTTAGGCATGTTATTGCTGTTGCCAGCCTCTTATTTTTAAGGATGCCTTTTTCCTGGATTAAATGCATGTTTTGAGATTAGCACAGTAGAAGGTATTTGCGCTTCATTTGATTATATATGTCAGAGATTTACAGAAACAGTGAGGGAGACAGAGTAAGAGCTCGCTTCAGAAGCACAGTCAAATCGTGGGATGGACATGGATTCACTCCCATCAATATCCAGATAATCATGAGAGTGAACCTTCTCCAGCACATGACAGTTAGCTCTCATCTTATAAGTCTTGGATATTAATATCTATATGTTCACATACATGTCTTTTGATGTTTCAGATTAAAGTCATTTTGTTAACGTGGAGTTTGCTCTAAGCGGATCAGAGCCATGTACCGCAGCAATCAATAGATTTCATGTAACCGCTTCATGTAGGTCAACAGTCAAGCCATAGGCATAAATATAAAATGTAAATCAGAGCAGGATTTTTATTCAGGTCACTGTACAGCTATCTATATTTGAAACTGTTTAACTATATGAAGAAGCACTCACATGCAGCCTGAAACGCTGGGAGAAAAAGTTTGTCCTTTCTCACATGCTTTCTCTCACGCACTGCTCTCATCCTTTCTTCCACATCTCCTCTTCATCTTTCCTTCTGGTCCTGTGTGGAAACCCAACCAACTTGAACACACAAGCCATTGGTTTGAATTCTGATTCTGTCTGTTCTGCCTTTGCTTTTCTCTTGTCATTTGCTAGTCGACATTCTGTCAACCCCTCATTTGGTTATTGGCTTAAAAGTGCCACTTATGTAATTGTAAAAGATCAGAATGATTAGCCTGCCCACTTAACTGCTGTATTACAGTTCACACCGGCTGTGACTCTCTCATAGTGGTGGAATTGGACAACATTGTTTCTCAAAATATAATATTCCCTTATACAGAAACGCTTTGGTTTCCTATTCATGAAGGTTCTTTTTTGTCGTTACGTTGTATCGTCTATCATGATAAGTGACCCAGTTTATTATGGAAGATCAGCAGCCTCTTCCTGTTTTGTGCTATAAACTAATATAGGTTCTCCTGTAAACAGCGATTCAACAAAAGTCAGGCAACATTTAACCTAATGGAACAAACTAGTTGTGGTCCAGTTTGTGTCTGGTAGATACATTAATAACTTGAAATGAATATGGAAATGCTGAATAATTGAACATGTTACATATAGCATGCTCAAGAGTTTTATAATCCTATTTGTCTTTAGTTTCTTTAGTTTGTTAGTATCCTGGCACTTGTTTTTTCGTCTCTCTCATCTTTTTACTAGTATGTTTTTCATTTTCAGGTCTTTGTCTCTTCTGTATACGTGTGCAAGAAGGTCCATGACTTGAAATTGGAATCTTGCCCGTCTTCCTCTCAGCACTCAAGCATATCTCTGAGCGTTGAAAGCTTCTGATTGGGCGCACTGTGCGGTCATTTCTTCCTCTGGAGTTGAAGGCTTCGCCATTCCTTTAAATCTTCCCTTTTAAGTTTCCTCTGAAGGGGCCTTGAGTGGAGGAGTGATACCGCTGTGTTTGCTTTAACACTGACTCAGATGCTTATCTGTGTGTGTGTGTCAACTCTGCCTTGCTTTTTAGGCAGTTGTTTAGCCTGGAGTTAAAGGTCTCTGTCCCCGTCTCCAGTTGTTTTTTTAGTGTTCAGTAGAAATTCAAACAGTGGTACTGATCGGGCCAGAATCTTAACACACTGTGGCAAATGGTCATGGGAGACACAAAAGGATCACACACTCAAGCGTCCACGCACACACCAGCACGCCACACGCAGGGTATCACGTCATCAGATCTTGTTTACATACCCTTTTGTGTGAGTCCTTTTTTATGCGTGTGTGTGTGCGCACGGTTACTCAATTTCTGGCTACTGTTACTTAAACACACACGGTTGATGTCGGTTGTGTGAAATCAATACCAGTACACATCCAGTGGTCTGACCCATTTGTCTGCAGCAGTAAAAGCTGGGGTGCAGTTCAAGGTCTGGGAGAGAGGCCAGGGCTTTGGACAAGCCAAAAAAAACACCCACTGAGTTCTGTGTTTCTTGTGTGTGTCAGAGAAAGAGTAAGAGTGTGTATGTGTAGAATATAAACAAGCAGTCTTTTTTTTTGTTGAGGGAAGCCTTTTTACAACACGTAGTCCTGAGATATGGGCCGCTCAGAGACTTTCCAGAGATGATGGAGAGAGATAAAGAGAAAGACACGGCTTGTTACACATCTTGGAAAAGTACAAGCGTTTGTGAGTGTAAGCACAAGTACTCTTTCATTACTTTTGAGACAACTTGCATGGATGATTGCGGTATTAATAACATCATAATTATTCATTAATAATAATTGCATCCTTAGCTGACTTTCCCTTGATTGATAATGATATAATGATTTGGTATTTTTTTTATGTCCAGTGATTTGTCTCCATCACTGAAGCTCTGTTTAATCTTTCCATCTGCTCCTCTCTCTTTTACAGAGATAGTCAGCCTATAACTTTATTCTTGTCTAGCCACAGGCAACACTGGCCCATCTCTGAGTGTGTGTTTTTTCTTGTTCTCTTTCAAACAGGGAACATAGAAAAGACGGCCCCACACCATGCTGTCTGTGCTTGTGTGTGTGTGAGAGGGACAAAGTGTTTGCACTGATTCACTCTACTTTTCTCTCTGGTGCACTCATGCAAACCAGAATAACTCAAGGTGAAAGGCAAAGCCCTGTGTGTGTGTGTGGTAGTGTGTCTGACTCACAGGTGATTGCTAATATCGGTTCTCACAATTAGTCCTTTGTTGAGCCATATAAAGTTCACCTCAAAGAGCGAGACAGACAGGAACCTTGTGCAGGTATGTGTGAGGTCAGAGCTTAT
The DNA here is from genome assembly GCA_025331565.1 of Holacanthus passer. Lineage (NCBI taxonomy): Eukaryota > Metazoa > Chordata > Actinopteri > Pomacanthidae > Holacanthus > Holacanthus passer. The sequence goes on along the minus strand of JAFREQ010000012.1, from coordinate 6,746,391 downwards.
CTGACTGACACACACACAGCAGAAGACAAATGTATTTCTCTTTACAAACAGCTTAATGCCACCAACACTGCTGAGGTCATGAGGGGTCGAACGCCTTTGGCCTTCCTTATCAGAGAACACCAACACACACACACATACACACAGACCTCCCTCCTTGAAATCTTTCACAGCTGAGGGTCTTGAACTCTCTTCTGAACTTGAGGCAACATTACTTGAGTCATTTTTGAAAGGTAGCTGCTGTTGGGAGCCTTTTCTTTTTTTTTGTTTTCTGCAGGCAGATATTTGGTGTAATGTGTTTCTTCTCTGCAAGAGATTTGAAAGCTCCTGTGTTTGTGTATAGTGAGACTGCAGCCCCTGCTGCTCCTCAGTAGGTGATCTCTGGGGGTTTATGACTAGTGATACTTTACTCTGCAGGCTTTCAAGAGGAAAATGTAGTTTTTTTGCTCACAAACTAAGAACCACGAAGCAGTAAATATTACCATCACAAAACTCAAAGCTACAAATGTGTCTAAACAACTGGAAAAGATCGCAGTGGAAGACGTCACCATGGTCTTTTGTAGAGCAGCGCTGTGAGTTTTCAGCAACACAATTCTAAGTTGCACTAATTAACTCCTTATTTGCAATTTCCCCAGAAACACTACACTCAGGGGAGAAAAGAAAAAGAAAGTTAATTTTTCACCCTGATGACCATGCGACAGCTTATTCGAACCGTTTGATTTGTTCCACACTTAGACATGTATCGAGTTTAAAGGTCTCTTGTAGGTTGAATGCCCAAATCGCCCGTCACCGGAAACTCATTCACACTTATCAAATCTAGTGGCAAATCAGGACTTCTCTGACCCCGACTGAAACGTGTGCGGACGAACTGGTGGAGGAAAATCAATTGTGTGTTTTGTTTAAGATTGTGGTCATTATGAAAGACACACTGTTCATGCTGTGGATGTGCTGTAGAACAATGGAAACTGCTGTTGGTGCGATGGATGAAGTTCAGTGTTTTGAACATTATTGAATATAGTGTTACAGTCAGTGTTGCTAAAGTCTGTTCATTCTTCAGATTTTTAATTTTTCCGTGCCAGGTTTATGGCATTATTTTAATATTTTGTATGATTCCATTGTTCTCTGCTTTAATATTTAGCACAATTTCCACTGTATTTTCCTGTACACACAGCTTTTTTTCACAAAATTTATCCATATCCTCAGAGGACACATTGCATTAAATATACTCCCCTTTGAATGACATAACTAATTTTTCCAAGTTGTTAGAACTGAATTGTTTTTCTGCCGTGCATAATTTGAACAATCAGTAGAATAATTATTTCATTAAAATGGTTAATTTGTCCTCATCTGCCAACACAGACCATATTTTCTACACCCTTTTCTCTCTGCTTCTATCAATTAAAATCACATAATGAAGTACAGTCTTTATGTAATGATGTATGGAGAAAATCCTGTTATGGTGGAATAAGGCTGTTACAGAGTAAGTGAACGTGGTCAGAGGATTTTCCACAGTTGTTTGATAGTTTGCCATAATATCTGGGCTGATTTTCCCACAACTACTCTCGAGGATTAAGTGTCTCTGATTCACAGGGGCCAAAGATGAAACACATGGAAAAGACTAGTTATGCGTTTGAGGCTTGGGGATTGGTTGTGTGTGTGTGCCGAGGAGCTGGCAGTGTTAATGTTGAACTTTAGGGTTAGTTGGGTTGAGCAGAAATGAAGGGGTGTAAGCATGTGTAATCATGTTACCAGAAGGAGAAAGATGATAGGGGAGGTCTGGGCGTTGAGTCGCCCTCAGACCTTCTGTGGTTTCCCTCAGGGTAGCTGATCGGTCTCCCTGGAGGTTATGTGTTCGTGACCTCTGAAAGGCCTTTCAATCTCAGGCCATAGAGGAGCCTCGCTCACTCATATACAAGAGAGAAAGCAAAGATAATGCTGTCAGGCCCAAAATGAGAGAAAAGCAGCATTTTATTATTCGCTTTGTTATTGAAGTTTACAAAATGCTGAAGGCTTGTTCAGCTGTAGAGTTTTTTCAGGTGCGGCCCCAAAGGACTGAGGATTTGAATAGGTTAACAGGTGATTAATCTGTGCGATCCCAGTAGCTGACTGGTACAATGGCCCTTGACCTCCAACATGACCTATGGGAACCCAGCACTCCCCATTCAATCTCCACTTGAGCATTTGGTTACCGCTCCGCTCTGTTTTATTGCTCTGCTCCACTGGTTTAAGGCACGAAGACATGGAAAATATTTTGATGTGCTTTCATGGGCCACGTTCGCCTCACATTCTGCTATAAATGAAATCTCTCTGACCTTTAACAGAACTCTGCTCTTCCTTGAAGGCACCAAAGCGATACAGAACTCTGCCTTTTCTGGCCTCTCTTTTCCAATTTCAACCTGTTCACCCCTGTTTAGTGTGTGTCTCATAGCTGCACCTGATTACACTTAATGGTCTCCAATTATTTGACATGTTTTGTTTTAGATCGTCTTGATTGTTGCAGAAAGACGTCAGAGAAAGAGCTGTTGAATGGTGTCTCTTTTCTCTTGCCCAGAAGGAATTTTGTTCTAAAATGATCAGTGCATACACACAAACAGCAACAGACACATGCACATCTCTGGGTGGTCTCTGGATGTTTCAGCACATCATTAGTCTAGCTTTAAAAGCACCGGCTCTTATCGATAAATTAAAGAGAACATTTTATCACTTCACACATTTTTAAATTCGCAGCTGGTCAAAACACCCCGGTGACTCCTAGAACTAATACTCATACCTTATATTAAAAAAACGTGGGTTCAAATCTGGCTCTCGACCCGATTGTTTTTTATTATCTGTCAATCCTGTTGTTGAAATGATAAATGATCAACTTATGTAACATTTGGTGAGTTTGTCTGAACAAGATCTGACTAGCACACCAAAACTGTTTGAAGATAGCAGCTTTTCATCTGAAGGGTGCAACCAAAATTACCTCTGTGTTCTACAATCCCACATGAAAGAGTTAGGTAATAATTTTTCCACATGAGTTTGGCTGTCATGCTTTTATTAGTCCTGTGGCTTAAGCTGGTAGACAGCCGTATGTCTCTTTCAGTGATGGCAGCATTGGAATTTATATACAATGACAGTGACAATGAATTTATACACAAGGCAGTTGCATATTTGTGGAATCGTGAAGATAACTCTAAAGACCTTGCATATGTGACTTAAATAACTTATAATTCACATTCCATGGCTTGAATGTTATCATTTTGTTGTGACCATGAGAATCATACTGCCTCTAACATAGTTTCATGCAAACACCCGGAGTGTGTTTTGGTTGAGAGCTACTGAAGAAAAACACTGTTAAAGTAATTGTAACTACATTATAAGTTTCATTTTTCACAGAGACTTTTTTCCTAACTTCAAACACAGAAAGCAGGCTCAGACTTCCTCCTATTAAGGGCACCTTTAAATGTTGGTTGTGTGTTGGCAGAGTGACGCTGCGACTGTTGATACAACGTGTTGATGATAAACTTTCTGTCTGTGTGCATGTCTCTGTCTCTCTTGAGTGTAGCGACGGTTTCTCTGCAAACAAACGGCTCCAAGACCGCTGTGTTTGTGTGCTGTCTCTGTTGTGTGTGTGTGTGCATGTGTTAGTCATGTCTATTAGTCACAAGGAATGACAGGGTTATATCTAACCTCCCTGGGTTATGGCAGGACACATGCATCAGTAGCGTGACTACACTGTGTGTGTGTGTGTGTGTGTGTGTGTGTGTGTGTGTGTGTGCACAGTGTTGTTGAAGACATACCTTCATTAGTTTGCACACACGCACTCACACACTTAAAGGTTTAAGGTATCAGCCAGGGCTAATGTTTCACTGGAATAGTAGGTGGGAGGGGCAGCAGCTCCCTTAAGCCATTGGAAAAAAAAACAAAAAAAAATAAAGCGATAAGACAAGCGAGGGAAAAAGAGAGGGAAGAAGAGAGGACAGGAGAGGCGGGAAGACGGAGCAGTTTTGAGTCAGGTTTGCCGCGATAACCTGCCACACTGGTGGGTCAACATTTCACCCCTCCTTTCTCTTCCCCTTTCCCTCCAGCTGATGATTCAGCAAGTCAAGTAAATGAAGCGGTGAGGCTTTCTGTGTGTTTTGACTCTCCACCTTTGATTTAGAACCCTTATTAAACCACACAACTAGAATAGAAACATGCACAACAAGCAGCCTGGTTTAGTCATCGCAGGCACAGGGAACGTCTCACACACGCACACACGAGTGTTTTAAACCCACCGTGTCCACAAGATGGACATGTCATGTCGTGTTTTCTGTTCCTGCTTGCACTCATAGCACATCCCAGCTTCACTTCTAATTGAGGGCTTTTCCTGGATGGAGAAAGTTTGTTGTCTTCTATGAGCCGTGGAAATAAGGAATTCCCCCAAAGATCACTAGATGCCGGCTCCAAGAACAAACAACTGAATTGAATGGATTGAAAAAACTCCCAGCATCTCATTTTTTTTCCTTCAAGATATTTTGGTTTAAAAATGTCCCCATGTTTGTGTCAACGTATTTAAAAGTTGCCTCAACATAAGGGCTGGATTATACTAGCAAAGAAGTGGTTTGTCCAACCATGTCTGAAATCAAAAGTAGTTGTTCTGAACAGTTATGCCGTAGGATAGAGTGAAAAAACAGCCATCACAGACAGGGAGGTGATATCATGTTGTTTAAAAATCAGGATAATGGTGCACATTTTCAGTCTCTCCTGGAAGACATTAACAACCTTGCATATGGTTGTATACATGAAAATTAACACAAATAATTTTGTCAAGAATAATAAAACAGACCTAGAGTTTAAACCCTGGCTCCTTTTTCAGCCCGGCACAGCTGAGCCATCACAGCGAGATGGCTTCTTTCAGAAACCTAAATAAGCATGTGACACCACAGATGCTATGGCCATGTTTTTCGTTCACATGAAAAAAGTCACACTGCTACAGCCTATAGTGTTGTTGTTGTTGTATGTACAATTTATACATCATAATGCAACAATACAATGTATGTGTTATGTACATATCTCACTATTGAACTGGTTAGAAACAGCAGTGTACGCCTCCTCAGTGCTTCTGCTGATATACCTTCCACACTGATATTGTCGGCAACTTTTTTTCACCAGTTATGACTTAACACGTTAAACCTGACAAGCAGCAATACCTGACACTTTTTTTTTTTTTTTTTAAATAATCCGGAAAATATTTCTGTGTTGACTGTTGTAGCATTTGGTCAGAATGCTTCATGGTGTCTGCCTGTTGCACAGCCTCAAAAGTCGAGTGACTGCTGGTAAATACACGATACCCATGAAAGCATTTACCAACTCCATCACAAGTTATCCAGGCCAGTTTGTTTGGACAGTTGAGTGTCGTGCTTGTTGTACGATCACAATCTGTCTGGCCAATGAGGCTGCACTTGTTACACAACCTCCACACTTTTTTTTTTTCTTCTTTCCACAACAATAGTTCTGCAATAATCTCATGTTTCAGTAGTCCAGCCCCCTCTCCAACAGTAACACACATATAAAACTAACACATTATTCTGCTGTGTAGTAAACATATACAGTATATATGTATACAAGAAAGACTTCCCTTCCTAACGTTTATATTCATCTCACAGATAGTAGTATGGAAGTACTATTTATCACTTTGTCTGCTTGTTTATGCTGCCTGTTGATTTGTGTGTGTTTGTGTGTAGTGATTTTAGTGATTTAATCCAGGAAGGAATGAAAGAGGGAGGTAGACTTCCTGCCTACATACCTGTCTGTGTGTGTCAATAAGTCTAACATTGTGAATTGGCTCGGTTTAAACAACAGGAAGCCAGCAGAGAACGAGTCATTAATTTTAGAACAAGCTGAAACTGAAGTGTGTGTGTGTGTTCGTGTCTGTGTGTGTGTGCGCATGTGCACCCGAGAGAGAGAAACGGCTTGTGGATAATGACTCTTGGCAGTTCGTAACACATCCTTGTCTTATTGACACTTCCTTTGGATCATACCACATTTCCTTCCCACAAACCACACAAACACGCGCGCACACACACACACGCACGCACATGCACACACAGGATACAACAAACAGCTTCACTATAATTACAGGAGTTAAGTTTTCCTTCATTAAGTCGTGTTAATTTATTATTAGGCCCCTCAAGACCACATTACCTATCCTTCCTGTCTTAAGAGAGAATACAACACACATACACAAATGCAGGACCATGAGGTGAGCGTGTGTGTGCTTGAGAGAGGGAGGGAGAAAAACACAGATGGGGAGAGAGTATTGACACTTATCTAAGTGTGTGAGTGTGCATCTTCAAAACATCTCAGAGCTGCTGTGAAACTCTATGCCTCCCAGTGGTCACAGAGGCAGGTGGCAAAACAGCCCAACCCTGAAACACACCCTGCCAGAGTCGTTGAGAAAGAACAAGGTGTCTTTTTCCTTGAAATGCACCAGCACAATACTCTTGAACCCATGTAATTTAAAGTCAACAACACCGTTAACATTTTTGTAAAGATGACAATATTCATCAGTTTGACTTTTTTATGACACATTTGAAGCTGGTCAGTCAATATTTTCCCTCACTAACTTTATCATTATCATTTTTATAAGAGCGTTTTATTAATTTGGGTTTGACTTATGAGCCTCAAGGTTATCTATGTTCCTGAAGGACTGACGTTATGTTTGAGTTACTGCAGTTTCCTCACGTAACCATTTTCTGTATTTGCCCCAAAGATGTGCTGGTATTTGTATTTCTACGTCCCTCAAACAAATCATATTTGGACACTAGTATGGGAACGTGCATTGACTTGTTTCCCACCTACAGAATACGCCAAGTACAAACTGAAACTGCACGAGATCAGATTTACCTGGAGCCTCAGACTGTTTGTTCTCGTATTGTTCACTTAGATTAGTTAGATCGTTCTTCCACTGATTTCAAAACTTCGGTAATACTTGTTCAGCCAAGGCTTTGTTTTGTTACTATATTTATAGGTCATAAATTTAATTAGGCTTATCCCCGTGTTAGCCATGGGTGTATTGACGCACACACATTCAAACACACACGCACACCTGCATCTTCACGCAGTTACGCATGACTGGGAGTAAGGTAGCATGACGGTACAATGTGAACATGTAAACAACCTCTCACAGACATAATGGAAAGTCAAGTAACAAGGCAGCAAAGTGTTAACTTTCCATGTGTTTGCACCCTCCCAGGGCACACGCACACACACGCACACACACACACACACACAAGGTCAGCTGATACTTGTGTACATCTAAGAGCACGGTCATGTTTCCCTCTCTGACTCACCTTTCAGTCTCTCTCTGTCTCTCATCGTATTTCTCTTGCTCAGTGTTTGAGTCACTCTGCCTTTCAAAGCTCATTTTCAACCACGCAGTTTCACTCACAGTTGACAGACTATAATCTGTTTTTGTGTGTGTATGTGTGTGAGAGAGAGTGTGTGTGTGTGTGTTCGAGTGTCACCATGTTTTTGACTTCACCATTGTGCAACTGTTATTCTAGTTTAACAGCTGGAGTAGCCTGGACATGGTGCGTCATGTAGGCGGGGCAGAGTGGGGTTTTTACCTGTGGCTGCGTGTGACCTTACCCCCACCTGACAGTTTTGGCCGAGGACCTCCCACTCCTGACAAATTTGCATCCCTCCTGCTGGCTACAGTGTCAGTGTTTTTCCACATTGATAACCCGTTTCACTGTGTGCATATTCAGTTTTGCCAAGTGATGATGCAGGGTTTGGAAGCATTGGTTATATTAACTAGTACTGAATTAATTAACTAGATTGTTGTGGGGACACTGTGGGCATGCTGCGGCAGATGTGTCGTGCCACGTCCATGCCCCATGCATTTCAGCCGTTCAGTTGATTGTGCCACTTCTGCGTTTGTATGTATTTCCTGTACACTGTTGTCTACATACCATTTCATCTAATCTGCTCTCACAGTATGTGTCCGTCAGTTTTTATATAAAGTTATGTCAGATCTGTGCAAACATTTACTGCGCTATCTTAAAACACTATTTAGAGTTCAATGTCACATCCAATCATATACAAGAAAGAGTCAGAAAAGAACTATAACTTGTGTGATTTTGTGTGGCAAAGGTCAGATTTTCTCACGTCTTGTTTGTGAGATATTGAAAAATAGACATTTCCCTTATTGGCAATATCTTCTTCTGTATATGTCAGTTTATGTTTGCCATTTTAAAATGACTGCCCTTTAGACTATCAACATCCTTCTCATGTAACTCATTTTACTGGAGGAATCACACATTAAAGGGACACTAATTGATTTTCCCTGACAGGTTCTTCCTCATTCTCAAGAAAAGCTCATATGATGCTGCTCTTGGGCTCTAATGACTATCAGCTTAATGATTCATAAAATGATTAGTTAGTTAAAAATGATTTGTCAGTTAATTACCTGTCTAACAGAAAACAACTTCAGAAACCAGAGAAGAGAAGAATTCAGAGGTGCCATTTCTGAATAACAGTGTTCTGCTACTGCTATTAAAATGGAATGCCTTTGATTTAATTGTCTAAATATGTCATTGAGGTAGATTGAGATGTTGTCTCTGCATAACTACGATTACCCTTAACTGACTTGCTAGATAACCTGCAAGCAGATATAGCCTCCTTATCAGTTGGAGAGCTTCAGCACGTAAACCTAAAGCTTCTCTTCTTCTGTTGCGAGAAGCCTGAACACAGCAGTGAACAAACTCAACTACTGTTTTCACTATCTGGAATATTTGGCCTAACAATTCCCTTAGTGGTCCTTTTAACTTCCATTAGTCCGTATTGATAGAGGGGCAGTTCTTCTCACTTTGAAAATGTCACTTTTACTTACTGATCTTTTTAGCATTTTAGAACATCCACTTGTATCTTTGTACAAAAAGAGAAGATGGACGTGTGCAGTGACCCGTTTCAGCAAGTTATGTCATTAACAATAATTCTAGCTTGCTGTAGGTGAGCACCTTGATAGAGAGAGAGCAGTAAAAAGGCCCACACTTAAAGCGAGCCCACCGCTCATTTGATTCAGGTGAGGCTTTTATGTCCTGCATTTATCTGCTGCTTTGATGTTATCCAAATCTGTATTCTTGGATTAAATTGAAATAAAGTGCTAAAGCAGAGTCCATTTAACGCCTGGCTAGACATTCTCGAGTGTCATGCCTTTGCACTGCACTCCTATATGTGTGTGTGTGTGTGTGTGTGTATGATGTATGTGTGTGTGTGTGTGTGTGTGTGTGCGTGCGCGCGCGCATGTGAGAGAGAGTGAGTGAATGGATTTGTGGTGTCTGTGCGCTCTTATTGCCCCTCCCTCAGACCAATGAAATGTGTATGTGTGTGTTCTCATTACCCTTCTCCAAGGCTAATGAAGTATGTGTGTGCCTGTACGTGTAAGTGTGTGTGTGTTAAATTGAACTGCAGTTCTGCTGTGCTGTGTTCAGGCTGTTTCATTAAATGATAAAGTTTACTGATGACTCCAGTGGGATCATTATTTACTTGGCTCTCCATTCATTCCACCGCAGCCACCTCGATCTTTACAAATGACCCGCTCCATGGAAAGACAGAGGTTATTTTGCACTGCAGGTTTAGAGACAAATGACTTGGTATTCACTTAGTGGACCAGCAGCATATCCAATGTGTTTGCACACCCTGTTTGGACTTTTATCCAATATCAGTTGTTTACCTATTAGAGAAAAAGATAGACTTTGCCTAAATAAACAGTTTTAAAAAAAAAAAAAAAACCTAAGAGGATAATCATTACCCACAGCCCAAACATACACAACACAAATTCTTAATGGCTTTTCCCCCAATATTCAAAACTGAATTCCATCTATCCCCATTACTGATAAATAACAGCTAACGAGAACCGAATGATTAAGGGAGAAAAATGTTAGAAGAGGTGTGAGGCAGAGAAGGAGACTATTAACTTAAGAATACTGTGACGGCTCAGTGCATTTAATATAGCACCGCCTGCTCATGCATGTGTATAAGTAAAACAAAAATCATTCCACACTCCGCTCTCTAAACCCGCAAGATGGACTGAGACCAAGCAAGGATTTACGGAAAGAATGAGCCAGAAACGCAGATTGAGAAAGTCTCTGACAGTTTGACAGCTCCTCTCAGGCCAGCTGAAGCCATCACCTGTCTCATTCTGTCTCTTAACCAATCATTTGTCTGTCACCTCTCCACTCTCAAGCACATTACAGTCAGCGTTTGCTTTTTTTTTTTTTTTTTTGCTTTTTTCTTTTTCATCCTTCATCGTTGAATCACTTTACAGCAGACGGCCAGAATGCAACTGCCAACTTGTCTCACATACTCACTGCATTACTGTGTGCTTTTTAGCTGTTATTTCATCCATCACCCGTCCCAGCTGCACAGGAAGCTCCGAACTCTTCACTATATTTAGAACACCCGTGTTTATGAACGTTAACCTTCATAACCTCCATCAATGCTCATGGTTCTAGGAATGAGATTGGATGTGTAATTCCTGGTTTGATCACATTTTCCACAAAATTCTTGAAAGCATCCTGCACACAAACAAACAGATTGAATTAGGCGACAGCATTACCTCCATTCAACTCTATTGTCAAATCAGATTTTTTTTTAGATTCATTTAGTATCTAAAGTCATTTTACAGTCACTTATTAGAGCCACAGTGAGGACCATTGTTTGACTGTTCAACTTCAATCCATCTCCTGTCATCTGTCCAGGCACCTGACACCTCCTAAACCATTTCTTACTGTCCCTTCCTTCATCGCTGATGGCGGAAGTGGTTGAGGAAAGTGAGTGATAACCAAGCAGACCTCTTCCCCTCTCTCTCTGTCCCTGTAAATTGAGCTGCTACATGACAGTGCCATTACCTCCAGCTGCCACAGCTAAATCAAACACTTAAGTGTCTGAGCGATTACTCACACTCCTCACAAGTGTCCTTATTCTTCCCCCTTTCTTAGGTTCCTTCAGTCTCCCCATTAGGAAGGAATCGTTTTCTTGTATAAATATATATGATGCAACGGGCACGATGTTTCTCATTTAGTTGGTTTAGATAATGAGAACTCAAACACATACACAAAAGTATAACAATCTCACAGCAACCATGAAGCAAACATGAAATAGAAGAAATAAACATGTAGTTGAAGGTAGAAAACCTGTGAAAAGAGAAAAACAAGCAGCACAAATCAAGATGACAAAAAAAAGAAAGAGCTGACCTGGATAACACATCGCAAATGACAACTGCTTATTGAACTTCACTGACAATTTTCCATTAAATGTGTTTCAGGCAGCAGCAATGATAAGCCCTCCACGTATGACATGTGATGTCTGTGTGTGCACGTTCTTCAGGTTTTGATCACATCTTCAAAAGAAGTTTAATCTGAGTGAATCGCTGCAAGCGAAGATATGGATGACCTTTAAAACTGTGTAGATTGTGTGTTGGATTTGATGAGGTAAACGAGTCGTCTTAATGGCAGATGTTTTTCGATTTAAGAATATTTCACAGGCTCTTCGGGGTAAGGTTCATTTTGCAAGACATCTGTTGTTTAGATAACTTCTGATTTTTAAAGCCAAGTATTTTAAGTGTGATCTGTTAACGGAGGATGACCCCTGACTCATTGGCAGTATTTTGAAGAAATGTTCTGTAACGATTGCAGAAACCACTTTGTGCTACTGCGTAACAGAGGGATTGGTTTCAATCATTAATAAGGTGCTTGGTGTTCAACAGTGTGTGTGGTAATACAGATTAATACACTGGAGGTAGGACTGTACTTCAGTTTGTAAGGTCAAAGTGATGATATAACTTGTTCCAGCCTTGTGTGATATCAGGATATGACCACGCATTTGAAAGCATATTGGAGTGGACAGATGGCTCCTATGAGAACTTAATATCCATGGTGAAAACCCCACTGCTCATCCTCACAGAAGCATTGATTATGTCTGACTTGAACATAATTTTCACACAATATGTTGTGGTTGTGTAGTCTCCAAACTTCAGTCCTTGTAGAATTAGTTTTCGCTCTCACCCCAGCTGCTGCGGCTCTCTCTCCTGCGCTCGCTCTCACGTTATAGCAAAGCTGTCAGATTACATGTTAATGTGATTTTATTTAGGAGTCGAGTTTTCCTCGAGACGGCAGCTTTCCAAACTTTTTACATTTGACAAAAAAAAAAAATCTCCCCACAGCCATTCCCATCTTCATCTCCCCCTCTCCTCACCACGTCTCTCTCTCTCTCCCTTCACTGTCCGTCTCCGTGCTGCAGCGGCCCCACTGTGCCACACATTATCATTTCAGAGAACACACACACGCAGCACATACACTGCAGCACAGATGGGTACAACGGTCTCTTTCCGACAGATGAATAGGTAAATATTTACCTTCCCAGATTGTCTTTCTCCCACTCTCATCCTTCCATCCCTTCACCCATCTCCTTCCCTCCACACCTCCATGCCACACTCCTCTTTTTTCCTTCCTCTTGTTTTTCGGGGCTCTTCTGTCCCAGCGGTCTCGCCTTCATCTTATCACGGGGGCCGCTCGCAGGCATCTGTTGTGCAAACACGCTCGCGTACTCGTGCACATATTTTGAATATATGATGAGGAGGATGGCTGTATGTATATGGAAACTCATACGCACACGTATGCACGTATGAAGGCCTCGGCAAACAAAGAGTTGATCATAATTGTGCCGGAGACAATGCCGTGTGTTATGAAGCTTAATTCAGCCCATTGAGGCAGATGGGAGACTGACTGTGTGCTTATCTTGAGTTTTAATTAAAAGACTTTAGTCTCCTATGAACACATTCTCCCTGTGCAAATGCTAACTTAGACTAGCACACCATGGCTGTTGGAGGCCACTGTCTGCAGGGATGTGGTCTCTTTGCCTCCGTGGAGCAGGGGGAGAAATGACAGGACTAAAGCACACACACACAATCTCACACCTATTTTCCTGCCCTGTTGTCTCTTTTGATTTAGAGGCTTCAGGGGCTGTAGTGTCTTTGTGCCGTGAAGTAGCTACAGGAAGTGCAGCATTGGCGAGGGACTGCTAGCTGTTGATAAAAATGGGTCCATCTTCCGTTCTCTCATCGTACAGCGTACATAACATATTCACAGTTTGCTTTCCATTAAAGCTGTTCATTCATAGTCTCAGACGCTGTCCAACAGAGGAGTGATTAAATGTATCATCCAAAACCAGGATACATTTAAAGATGCTGTTTAGAGTGGCAATAAGGCTTTTTTTTTATATGCACTTGTTTATCACAGTGTTTTATATTAATTTTGCATGAAAGTAGATAAACTGTGATGTCACTCTCTTTTTCTTTATACTTTATATCCAACATGAATCTATGTATTAATCACTACTCATATTGTTTTTCTTCGTCTCTGCTCCATCATGTCACACCACTTTTTTTTTCTTTTTGTTTTTTTGGCCTCCTCTGATATCGTTCTCCAATCAATACCAATCGTTGTTACCTCTTTCTCTGGGCCTGACATCCCAGATAATGTCTCATTTGTCTGTTTATCTCCTTTCCACACACCAAACACACTCATCTTGCTCTGTCAGTTACTCTGCATCTCTCAGTTTATTTGTGAGATAACTCATTTCCCTTTTTTTAAGAACATCAGTGTATTATCAGATATGTCCTGGTTTTATGTGACACATGCAGTTAATCCGCTGTGACTACATATATATGCAGGAATACATATATATCTTTCTGTTTTTTTCAGTTGCAGTCAAAACTGTTTCAGCTCTACTTAACATTGGATAGAAACCATGAGTTTGCCATAGAACTTTTTTGACATTTGAAATAGAAATGTGATGCAAAATAGGATGGATGCAAATAGATCTGATGGGCTTTCTGGAGTAAAAGATCAATTTCACCCAAATCTCATCCACTGTTAAAATGATGTCCAGCACTTGTGACAAAAGTTCATTCCAGGTGAGACAAACAAACCCGTTTTTCAGTTTTGAAGTTTTAAAAATAGCCCTCTTCCTGCATGGGTTTAATTGAAAGCAAGTCAAGCTGACACCTAATCTGTGTTCTTTCTTGATTTTCTCCTGCTCAGTCTCGGTCTTTGCCTCTCTCTGTTACTAACACACTGTTTTTGAAAGGTGAACCATAACAAGATACATTTCTCCTCTCTCATTTTAACAAGGAGAGTATCAGTGTTGTTCTTGTTCATTAGTATCACACATCACACCTCCATCACCCTTAGATCTGGGAGAGACAGAGGTGTCAAAATGACTGTGTGTGTCTGTGTGTGTGTGTGTGTGTGCGCGCGCATGTTTTTGTTCCCTCTCAGCCTCCACCTTAGGAAAATCCACAAAAGCCAATTCACACCAGTCTCTCTCCCTGCTCTTTCTCTCAGGATCTTATCTCCATGTGTTACTTTGCACCACTGGCCTTAATTGTACATTTTTTTCCAACATTGGTGTAAATGTTCTTAGTACTGCTGCTAAAATGAAAAGGACACACTACAGGCTACCTCCAGTATATACCTCCTTACCACCATTACCTCCAAAGGGCCATAACAAATTGGATCTAGAAGCCTTGGGGAGATGCAAAAGACGGTTATCTATTGAGGCCAGAAAGAAAACGTGCTTGTTTGTTAGCATTTCTAATTTTATTTACCTTCCCTCCCACTGCTATTAATGAAATAGCTCCAGGGAGTTTATTATAGATATTTTATACTCTGGTGACGAGAGCATTAAATAGCAATAAATAATGCGAGTTCATTCAGACTTTTTATCCCTGTAGGAGAAGGATGTTTTTTTGTGATTAGATCCCAGAGGCTGCACAAAATTTCTGAAATGTGGCTTCTGGACTAAACCTGCACACAAAGCCGTTACTTCCTGATGACTATAATGTGGGTACACAGCAACACAGTGGGGAAGCTTGGCTCCAAAAAACGAACTATATCTTCTAATTTTCAGGACGCTTTACTTGATTAATTATAGTCGAAAGCCTACAGGCTGCAAATAGTCCTTTGTTTACCTAACAAAGTGAAGGATTAAAACTATGTATTTTGTGTTAAATACTCAGGAGGTTTATAAGCGCTGCTTGAGGGGATTCAAGGAAATTTTAATCATAAATGGAGAATTATTCATTTATTCATCCATTTCTTCTGTGCTCAGATTTTTTGTTTTTAATTTATTTAGTTTTACTTTTCCATAGGGGAGTTGTCAGGCAGATCTGAGAGGTCAAGGATGCCTGTGCCTCCAGGCCATTGGTTAATATTAATGACCACCAGCCAATTGGAACTCATCAATAGGTCAGAGGTTATCATGGGGTTGCAGATGCAGGAAGTTAATGTAATTAAAGATGCATCATGTTGTCGATTGCAGAGAAAATGTCTTTTCCACTCTTTTCTCAACGTCTCTTTTGAGCTGCCTTTGTTGGTCCGTCGCCCTCGTTTATGTGGGTGTTTGTTTCTTGTCTTAATGTCTTACAAGGATTGTTCAAGAGATAAAATATTCTTCGCTTTTTATTCCATCGCTGTCTTTGTTTTTGTGTAAACACTTGTGCAGCCAGGAGCTTATCTGTAAGAACATACACTGTACAGTCAAGGAATTACAGCATCAGGGGTAAGATGCTTGTTTAAAAATGAGTGAGGAAAGGAGGAGGCAAGAATAAAGATAAAATAAGGAAGTGAGCAAAGCCTTATTAGTGGTAATTGAGGTTTCATTCCACCCAAAGATTTGAACTGTCCAGTGTCACTAACGACATGTCGGGTTCTTATTGCAGACTGCTTGTCATATAACACATTACATTAAGAGGCTTCAGTGTCCCACCGATACCGCTGCATCTGGATGTGTGTGAATCTCTTATTCAATGCCATGGCTTGCTTCTATTGAAAATTATTTCCAATTATTTCTATCTTGGATTCTAGTTTTTCTTAAACTATAACACATAAGGTCACTCAGGCAAATTACTGCATCCTCCAAAAACAGGCAATTGAAAAACCAGCTTGTTGCCAATAATTTGGACTTTGCTGCTGAGAATAGTGTTATGAATTAAATAATGTTTCCAGCAGAATTCTCACATTGCTAATTTAGCCCTTTATGGTAATTTGCAGCTCATACAGCTATCAGAGATGATGATATAATACTTTTGGGATCAAGCTTAATCATTGAAACTGTATGCTAACATGTCAAAGCAGCATACATTTCAATGGGAATGTCAATGATGTACTCTGGAGATACATGGTTTTCTGACAGACAACCATGACTTAGCCTTGGAGTTCTTTTACAAGCCGTCCAACTGCCATCAATACAAACAAAATATATAGAACTAATCGATGCCTCTATTCCCACACCCTACTCACTGCAATTAATCCAATGAGCCAACGATCAATAATCAATAGCTATTGAGCTATTGATTGGCACCAGAGGTTGCTAATCAGGATTTGATTGGCTGAATGAGTCCATGGGGAAAGACTTGAGCCTTCTCTCATGCGATAGTGCTTCACATAGTTTTTCAAAGGCATGTATCAACAGTGGGAAAATGTCTGTGAATGACAAACTTCAGAGTAATTTAAAATAATTAATCAAGCAGGATTTGGAGGTTAATTAATGTTAAACTGAAATCCGTTGTGCATGTTTATTTTTCATTTTTATGGTTTGTTGTTCCAAAGAGATTCCTCTAGAATAAAGGCTGTTGCTCTCCATGATGCTCCCTGATTGAAAAATGAATAACCAAAGTGAAAATATGTTAAATGAGGTTACATAACAATATCACAAGACATGACACGAAGAGATCAAACTGGTGCGGAACCAAATGCTGAAGAGTGGCTTCAGGATTTTGTTTGAATGTTGTTAAAGAAATGCTATTTTTCTGCAACACCAGAAGTTGGGCACAAGTGCCTTTCTCAAGGGAACCTCAACACCAGTTGTTTTTAAAAATGATTGTACAACGAGGAAAGGACTTTGATATATGACCTAAAAGTCTCTCTCTGCCTCTGTTGCAGGGTCCCGGGTGTAACCATTGCTACAGATATAATCTGCGGTTTTCCTGGTGAGACAGACGAAGACTTCCATGAGACAGTAGAGTTGGTGAAGCAGTACCGATTCCCAAGTCTCTTCATCAACCAGTTCTACCCCAGGCCCGGTACACCCGCCGCCAAGATGGAGCAAGTGCCAGCACATGTGGTGAGTGTGGACAAGGAGACTAAGACTCTTTTACTACCAGTCATCACCATATTGGATTTGGGCTAAATTCACTTTACCTTTACACACAAGTTGTATTATGAGCAGTAATACATATCTTATAGGTAAATATATTTGTACTGATGCTGTGTGCGTGTGTGTGTATGTGCATATCCTGTACTGTAAATGCACACACAAATTTGCGTGTGTGTGTTGAGGAAACACGGGCCGGCCTCCTGTCATCTGAAAATGTAAAAGCCTGTTCCAGTTCTGTCATGACTCCTGTATGAATTTTAATATTACTAATCCTGAAAGACGTGCGCACGTGTGTGTGTGTGTGTGTGGGAGGGGGGGGAGTGCATGAGAGTTACTACTGTATGTCTCCTTGTCCCTTTCAAACACACAGACACATACAGTACACATACTTTATGATGTCAAACATTGTTAATGTGTAAATGTTTAAATGGTAAAGAATGGATTTAAGTTAAACATTTGCTGCTGGCAGTTATCTGGGACCAGAAAATCCTAAATTCTTTAAAGTGGAGAGCACCTAGGTGGGACTAAGTTGAGCAAAAGGCCGTGATAGAAGAAGACATCTGTCAGTAAAGCCCCAGTCAGTCTAAAAGCTGCAGTATCTCTTGTACCGAACAAGTATTATCAGCATTGACACAGAGAGGTGACATTTTGTCCTTGTAAGGTTTTGTTGAAAAAATCTATTATGGTATTTCAAGAAAGAATTTTATAGTATTTTTCCCTCGACGTCGACACAAGTCAGACGTTTCTTGGAGCGTAGATGTAAAGGCCATTAGCAGAGTAAAATAACATTGTCTCGTGGTGGCTGCTGCTTCATTTGAACATCTTATTGTTCTCTGTATAAGCACACAACTCCTGACATGTACTCTCTGTCTTCCTCTCTCTCTCAATCTGCTGCCAAATGAAACAATTAGCGGCTAATGAAGCCGTAATTGTTTTGGAAAGGTGTGCGTAAGAGAGAGAGTAAGTGAGAGAGAAACAACGATTGAACGCCATCAGCAGCTCCGGCGTTTTCTTGACCTTTTGCCTCGTGGGTTTTCTCAGAGCTGCAGTCATCCGCAGTGTAATATTGTAAAATGTAAATTAACAGCAGTGTTGCTTATGACCAATGATACTCTCTATAGCCCCTGCAGTGTTTACATGTACTATGCTCATCTTTTACCCTGGATTCATGCACAATGTTATACACACATATTTTGGTTAAATTCACTTCTATTCCTTGTTTATTTAATGATAAAGAAATACTGCTTATTTAGCACTTAGCTTGTTACTTTTCCCAATTACAGTTGCTTGCTTGTATCATTACTTCCATCCACATTTAATCATGTTATCTAAATATGAGCCTCCCATTCCCAAAGATGCTGTAAGACATTTGTATGCAACAGTTCTCGCATTATTGAATCTTAACCACGGCACGCATGCTACATGTGCTCGCGCCTGATATGGTTTTCGGTGACCTTTTTGCTTTAGTTTGACCTCCTACATAATGCTATGCCCTATACTGTTCCATCCCTTCTTGCATTTTGCACTCTCTCACTCTTTACCATCAAAGTGTTGACACATCTCTTTCAAGTGGAGCGTCTTCATAAGTCATTCTCTTTTTCCCTCCTCTCTCCTATCTCCCTTCATTCTCTGAGGAGAAGCTGAGTGTGTCTTAGAGGGATCAATCCCCAGACAACCACATCACTGCTTCTCCTCTTCTTATCTTTTTTCCCCTCTCCTTTCCTTCTCCTCCATCTGTCTCATCCGACTTTTATTGTCAGCGGTTGGATGTCAGCACGCATCTATCCAGACTTCATTCCACAGGCAGCTCTTTGATTGTCAGACTGTGGCATGTTGCTGGTTCCTGTGGAAACCTTTTAGTGCCAAATCAGCCTTTTTTTAAAGATATTTTTGATAGCTAGTGTTATTGTTTATTTAATGACAATGAGGTTTGTACTAAATCACAGATTAAGCATTAAAAAGTGCACATTGTCTGAAATGCACAGGCAACAAAGGGGACAGCTTTTTTTTTTTTTTAAACTGCTTTGAGTAAGATCTCTGTGTTCACACTGTCATCCTGCATTTCTAATTGCCTTTGTCAGTGGTCACCTAAATGTTAAAATTGAAGTTAATTGAGAGTGTATTTGGGCTTGACAGAGAAGAGTAAAAGGTGAGAGAGAGTCAAAGTAATATGTCCCTGTAACAAGTACACCTGCTTCAGTGGTTAAAGCTGCACACAACATCGCATCATCAGTCACCATGCACCTGTTCTTACACTAACACACACACACACAAACAGACAAACACGTGTGCACACACACACACACACACAGCGAGTGGTGGCAGCTAGGCGACGTCTAGGCCATGTAGGGTCAGTCATTAATAAAGTGCACCAGATGGTTTGTCTGGAACACAACTGTGTTGAATAGCCACAGGAGGGATGGATGGAGAACGAGATGGAGTAGGAAGCAGAGACAGAAGGAGGCCTGAGAGAGAGGGAGAGAAGGTATGGCAGGAGGGACGAGAGGGAGAAAAGCTGTGGCGGATGGAGGAAATTAAGTGAGACAGTTAGACCTGAAGGGGCAACACCCCCCCTTAGAAATTCAATGAGTGCTCACCTACTAAATGTGGCAGCTGAGGATGAGGAAGTCAGTGTCACCATTTGGCTTTGGTGAAGCTGGTGGTCGATGTTTAGGGTTTACATTAACCTCACAAATGCAACACAGTTTGCCTTTTAAAAGCAAGCGCAGATATTTACCTTTTCTTATCAGTATGGGAGGCAGACGTGACCTTTTCCAGCACCGCTATCAACAGGAGGCAGGCAGATCTCACTCAGTGTGATTGTGGGACCCACACACCGATTCAGTGTCCCTCAATTTGCTGTACCTTGCATGACAGATGATGCTCAGGTGTCTTTGGACTTGTAGGTCATTGGAACACATTGAGAGGTGGGCATTTGGTAGGAAGTGGTGAGGCATGTCCACAAGATCAAGTGTTTTGACAGCAGTGGACATTCGGTGTGATGAGCTGGTTAATTGAACTGTCAATACACCCCATTCTCCAGAATACAAGCAGTCACACTCAGACACTTGTGTAAGAGCGTGTGCATTTAGGGTAATGGGCAGGAATAGACGATGAGGATTCAAGGTTGTTTGTTTGAGAAACTTTCCCACATGCCTTGGCTATCCTGGAAATTTGTACACTAGTTTTCTGGTCCTGGAAAATGCATTGAAGAGGAGAGAATAAGTAAAATGATCTTGTCTTTGTTTTGCTGGGAGAGGACTCTTTTCCTACCCGGCACTATTTCTCATTAGCCAGTCAGTACTAAAGCCAAAGGACATTACAAATATACATATAAATATACACATTACATAGAATATGGAGACTGAGATTGGATGAAATAGAAATTATCATTATGCAAAAGTGACAAAAAAGAGCAGACTCTTCCCATAAGTTAGTGTTTCCACGTTGTTTTTTCACATGTGGTCCTTTGTTATTTGAGTACCTAGTTGGCTGTTAGCTCTTCCTGAAAGTGTGTGAAAGTGAGACATGAAAACCTGCTATATCCGTACTAATGTTTGATCATATCTATTATTGGTAATACAGATGTTGTTATTTTGCTGTTACATTAAGAAGTATGGTTTTGCTTCAGCAGTCTCATTTCCAGCCCACTAGAAAACCACATATTTGAATAGAAAAAACACACAGACAGATTTTTCTCGGTCAGTCAGTGAGTGAAGCAGAGAAAACACATTGAGCTGGAGAGGATCCAGCTGTGATGTGGTCCACGTGTTCTGAGATATGTGTAGGTCTAACTTATTACCTATTGTAATGGATGATATATGAGAGAATGCCGGGTGGAGCGGAGAGCGGAGGCAGATGGAAAGAATAGGAGACCACAGGGATGGAGGGAGCATGTTGAGAATAAAGGGATGTGAATGCTATTAGCTTGGATCTCCATAATCATTCCCAGGTGACTAGAACTTAGCCTTGATAAATGGACTTGGTGAATGGAGGGTGTGTGTTGGGACTTCTATTGGTATGCAAGGAAGAGTTGAGAATGAGCAGCTGCTGGAGACAAAGAGAGGGGAAAAAAGTGATAGAGAAGGAGATTAGCTATTCTAGTGGGACAGTGTTTTTAATTTCCCCAGGTTGTAATTGGTTAAGAACTCCATTACCCACAAGGCACCAGTGCGGCAGCTGTCAAAGTGAAACAGCTGGCCAGCCACTAGTAGCTCCATCTCCTAGCTTCACCATCATTTATCTATGCCTGGACGTACACACAAGC
The DNA here is from genome assembly GCA_025331565.1 of Holacanthus passer. NCBI lineage: Eukaryota > Metazoa > Chordata > Actinopteri > Pomacanthidae > Holacanthus > Holacanthus passer. The sequence continues at coordinate 6,724,943 of JAFREQ010000012.1, read as the reverse complement.
ACGCAGATACACACAAGCACGCAGATACACACATGCCTGCTTTTTCCCTCTCCGTCTCAAACACAGACACTCGCTCCCTCTCACACATATCAGGGGAGATAATAACACTTGACTAAAGGCAGTCTAACAGGTATTAAGGTTGAGCTAATGGTTAAGTTGCTGTCTCGGGCCAGGTAGGCCTGAACTTGATTAATGAGGACCTAGTTCACTAATAATGGAATGGATAACACATTGAATTTTAATGATCACAGTTTTTGCTTGCCACATTCAATTGCCTTTATTTATTTATTTATTTATTCCTGAACAGGTCATCAGTATGCTAGTCATCCTAGAGTTTGAACTAGCCGGAAGGACTGAGAGTGAAAATGTCCTGCAGAGTGTAAGAAATAAAGATCTCTGTATAAAAAACACATACAAAACACACATAAAAGAGGAACTACTAATCCCTAAAGGGGGCAATTATTTGATGCTGCAGAAAGGTAATAGTGGTGAACCAAGAATTAATGAAAGATAGAAAATCCTTTTTAAATAGTTTTAAAATTTAAAAACACACACTTGTGCCCAGAATTTGAACACCTTCCTGCATGATTCCAACATTGACATGAAAATAAAAAATAATAAATGTTTAAAAATAATATTACATTTCCTCCTATAATATGATTTTTTTCTCAGATATCAGTTTTTGATTGTCTTATGAGCACTCATCTGAAACATAAGTCCAAAGTTGTTGAGGCTTATAATGATTGTAGCCATAACTGGTTCACTGACCTGAATATGTGTCTTAATGACATGATGACACACACACACACTCTTATGTCACTTTTGAGGAATTTACATAGACTTACATTCATTTCCTGGAGACTAACCTGAAGGACTACCTAACCCCCTAACCCCTAACCCTAACCCCTTAACCTAACCTGACCCTAACCCCTAACCCCTAACCTAACAATAGCCTTAACCTAACAATAACTGTTGACCTAAAAATCACAGTTTTCCATATTGGGGACACCACTTTTTGTCCCCAATTACACCGCTGTCCCGAATCAACTGGTCTTGAGTCTAGTGTATACTCCCAATTTGGACATAAGCGAACCCACACACACACACACACACACACACACACACACACACACACACACACATCACATCACCAAGAGCAGGAGCATCACCATTGTGACCACTCTCCCTTTGATGCTTTAGGACGTGTTAATCCTTTGCACACAGACACAACCACACACCGATTATGCCTAAGGTTTTTCCTGGAGGGCTATAACACACACACACACACGCCGTGGGTGTGGGCTCTATAGCACTAACATCTGCCTGTCATTAGGGAAAGACAAACAGGCACATTCTGGTGAGCCAGAGGCTGTTACAGTACTGGCTGAGGCAAGATCACTGTTACCTTGCCCCACAACACACTCACACTCAGGCACACTGACACACTGTACATGCACTTCCTAAGAAAGGCACACACACATTTCTACTGCCTCGTGTCAGAGAGTCACACATTGAGCATGTTCTGTGAAATGCACATCAAACCAAGAGCAGGACCTTCCTGGTTGTGTTGGCATCCACACATAACCACCATCTTCAGTCACTTGATGAATGTGTGTGTAGTTTTATATTTCTTTTTAGTCTTTTTCACTTAAGTATTACTTTTAAGAAGCTGCCAGTCTAAAGACAATTATGTCCTTGTCTTAATATTGTGTTATTCAGGTAGGCAGTTTCATTAACTATCAAGAATAGCTCAGTCAGGATTATTGCACTCAAGAACTGCGTATCTTTCCTCAGAGCTTCGCAGCATTGTGCAGATATTCCTCCTTCACATGAAATAAAGTAGTTGTAGAATAGCAGTGTTTTTATGAAGTTTTTGTGTGTTATTGGAGGCAGAGTGTGTGTTCCCCATCTCCAGCGCTCCTGCATGAGTTTGGAGTCTGCGTATGAGTACAAGTGTATGCATCCATGTAATGTCACTTCCCGTTAGACGCAGCATCCGTCTCTGGCGGCACCAACAGATGGACGTAATGGTAACAACCATCGTTCATCATCACCTCACTGACAGGTCCACAACACACACACACACACACACACACACACACACACACACACACACAGTGGCTTTGCATTGCTGGATTGCCACTAACACAACCTGGATGGCATGCTAGATTAACTTCTCTGGTTGATGGACCACACATGCATGCACGCGCACAAACACATGCATACCTGTATACAAACACATTAGTATGCAGCACATTAATAAAGCTCTTAGAATTAGAGGTACAATGAAATAAGAAAGGTAACACTGACTTTCTGAGAGTCTGACATTTAACAAGCTGGTCTTACATTATAATAAATGCTGCACTATTTTTGATATGGATTTCAGGTCTGTAGTAGAAGCAGGTCCAATTTTTGTGTTTTAATCAAGTAGGACTTTGAATGGAACTGTAGTATGGAAAGATGATGTTTTGTTAGAGGAGTGTTAAAGAAAGGGCATCATAGTAATTATTTGTATCATTTAAACAACTGTAAATAACTATAATCCTACCTAAATCCTACCTGGCTCTCAAAATATATATGGTACACTTTTACAGAGCATGCACGGCTGATTTCAACCTCATCTTGCTTCACATTAGCAAAGCTTACACATCTCTACCTCCTCAGTGCAGCCTTCTGCTATTGGCTACTGATTAGTTCCACAGGTGCAACTCGGGCTGTAGTTTTTGCTTAAGGGCAACTCGACAACAGCTGTTGTGGGAGAGCATTTCTTGTTCACTCTCCGTCAGACAGCTTTTTCCACACTCGTCTAGAGATTTAAACTGAGGATCTCACAGGTGTCAACCTCCTAACCTTCGTGTGAGTTGCAACATCACTTTGGAAAACTACAAAACTCTAGGATTACAAGTGATGAGATGAGCTTCCCCTGTCATTCATTGCTGTTGTGGTAGGAGATAAGAAATGGATCTATATCTCTCACTGTTTTCATTTTTTATTTAATCTGTTTTGTCTCTTTTTTGCTTTTCTCTTTCAGTTGCCCCCTTTCCTCTGTTTTCATTTTGGCCTTTGAATTACCTTGTGTTTGGCATCTTTTCACACCTTTGTCCATTTGACTATACAGTGTTTGTGTGTGGTGTGTTTTTGTAGTGTTTGTGTATGTATGTGTGTGTGCTATTGAACTGGATAAATTCAGCTGGGAGCTCATTGGTGGTTGAGAAATCCTTACCTGCGGTTACATCTGTCTTACAGTTACACACACACACACCAGCACACACACAGTTGAGCATGACCGAATGCAGAGTGATGGTGAGAGTGATGAAGGGGTAGAAGGAGGAGAGAGAATGGTGTTGAGGAGAAATGATGAGAGAATTGCTCTCACCTAAGATGCTCCAGGCAGAGAGAGAGAGAGAGAGATTGCGGAGGGAGAGACTTATAAAGGGGAGGATGGGGGAGAGAGTGGAGAGAAAATGATTAGTATGAGTATTCCTTCACTGGAGAAAAACACAGGGAGCGAGGGAGAGGTAGAGCATAGAGGGATACGTGGAAAGGCAAAGAAAACGAGAGAAAAGAGGATTTGGAGATTCTGGAGAGCCCTTTGGCTGAGAAAGCGAGAGGGAATCAGGTGAAAACAAGAATGAGAGGATGGTAGAAGGACAGGGCCAATGATTACAGGCTTGTATGGATCACAAGAGCCTTGGGTGAACAGAGAATGTGGGAGAGATGGGTAGAATTGGAGCGCGGGGAAGAAGAGGAAGTGAAGGTATACACAGATGGAAGGAATAGAGAGTGGGGCAAGGTGATGAGAGGTGGAGTGATGAAAGGATGAGCCTCACTTGAGACGACAGTTGAAACAGTAGTTGGCCGAGGGTGTGGAGTACCATCGCCACCTTTAAACACTTCTACACTAATACCTTTATTTCACCTTCCTTCCCTTGTTTCTGCTGTGCTTACTTTTCTTGCCCCGCCATCTCTTCTCCACTACTCTGTTCACTTTGTCTGACGCTCTTACCTCGGCCTTTCCACTCCCACTGTCTAAGAGCGTTAGCGCAGCCTGTCCTCTAATGTCTAACAGTTGAAACTCTCATTTTGTCAACACGATCACACATATTGTACATATTAATACATCTTTCTTCCTTCTCTGCATCCTCAAGCTGTCTTTGCGTATCCTGATGCTGAATGAATGTCATGCTGTAATGATGCCTGTGTGTGATCAGATCAGATCAGGCCTAAGGACATTGAATCCAGCCCTTTACATACACGGGGAGCATGGCAGTGAACATATACTCCCTTTAGCTACAATAGCATATACATATATCCTTCCCCCTTAGCCAGACGTGGCCTAATCAGCGCGCTAATTAGCACTCTTTGTAACTGCGTCGGCCTCATGTAACTGATTGCATTAACAACTGAGACACATCAAACAGTTATGTCTCACGCTTGTGCATCTCATTACACATTAAGGACGTGCAAGGTTAAGGCCAGACTTTGAGCGGGAATTAAATGAGAAAAGGAGAAATATTTTCTGCTACAGCTGGTGGGCAAATAAATGTATTCTTTTCCCCTCTGTTCATTCCGTATTTTATACATTTAATGAATTACTGTAGGCGTTGTTCTCAGCCATGGGGGATTTTTTTTTCTCCTTCTGCTTAAGTGACCCGATAAGTTAACATGAAACTATACTGTATGTCCACATTTATTACCATATGCCATTTTTCTCTATCTGCAAGATGAGCGGAAAAGCATGCCGTTATTGTAGCTAATGAGTGTTGTAGGAAAATGTATATATAGAAAAAAAGATATGTATAGTATTAGTATTATAGTATGAATCCTGATCACTGTTATTGACAGGTGAGGAATTTGTCACATTTACAGTACGTAAATACATTGAAGGGATGCTTATATAATATGATTAACTTTTCAGGGAGTTTCCGGAAACATTTCATTGTGTTTTATAACCTTTGATAACAGCAATAATTATGCACAGTGGCCGAGTCGTGTGCACACGGGGGACCTCACCTGTGAATGGCCCTTTATTCAATTCTTAATACAAAGTGGTACAAGTGTTAGACAGTTTTCCCTACCTACATGAATGGGTTTTACTCTAAATATATACTCCACTATCGACAATTCAATCTAAAAGAATTTTCACTGCTCTTTTGGCTTTGTTTTACATGAATTATAAGAGTGGCTTTTAAACTTCAAATCTTCTTTTATTGTCTACAGAAGAAGCAGAGGACTAAAGAGCTGTCGCAACTCTTTCACTCTTACAACCCCTACGACCATAAGGTAAGACATCCTCCACCATCTGTGCTCCTGGATCAGTTTTCCTCTTAATATCCTTGTTTAATATTTACTGTGCAACACGGTGAGCTGTTTTTTTCTGCCTCTTTCTTAATGGTGAGAGCTGTGGATATTAAGCCTCATTCAACTCTAGACCAAAGCCTTCACTTGACATCAGAAGTAGCTGTAGGTCACCATCAGCATATTGTCTTTATGGCTGTGATGAGTTAGTTGTCTCCTCAAGATGGACACCTCTTGTCAGCAATCTAGTGGATGAGGACAGCTCAAGTGTTTGTTCCTGATTACATTGGTAGAGTGCGAGTGTGTGTGTGTGTGTGCGTGTGTGTGTGAGAGAGAGAGATTGAATTCTAAAGTCAAAGATAAATCTCCTTGACCGTGTGTGTATGTATATATTCCTGTATTTGTGTGTGTATGGGCTCATACACTATGAGGTTAACAGCTGACAGCAGACTGAACATGCCTCTCTTCAGGCGTGCTTATGATGATGAGACCCTTGTGTGAGTAATAATGTGTGTGTGTGTGCTGAGTTCTTATTTGACGATGTCCTTCTGATAGTGACAACCCAATGACAACAGCTGTCATCACATTTTTCTCCTGTCACGAAAAAGAAAAATTGCATTTTGACATATTAGAATGTGATTGGTCCTCGTGTTTGGCTCCACCCAGCCAGATATATTTCCCACTTTGCTCTTATGCTGTGATCATATAAATATCACTGGTCAATCAGATATTTAAAAAGCAGTGTACAAGGAGGGCGGCAGCCTGCTACTGCAGAGTGAATGATGTGAACATTTGGTGATTGAAGGCTTCTGTGCAGGTGTCACACTGTATCATTTAACAAGCCTTTAGCTCGTCAAGTTTGGTTTTTGCAGAGTTTATACCTCTAGAGGAGTTTGTGCCTGTGGTGCTGCTGTTATATGTTACACACTAATTAAAAGGATATAAGAGAGATCACGTTCTCACTGTGGTAGGCATGGATCTTTACCTCCCACACACTGAAGCGTGCGCACACACACACACACTAATAAAAGTGCTCGTGGAACACACATGCACATAGATGGGTGTGTAAACACACACTGAACACAAGCAGGGAATGTGATTTGAGGGAAATTAGAGAATATCATCATAATACATTAACAGGTTTAAATCTAAATTAGATATTTAGCATTTGTGAACATGCTCTCTCCCTGAGTATGACTTAGAGACCAACTCTGTGACAGTGTACCATATTGAGCCTGCTGAGCTTCTCCATCTCACATATATTACTGAACACTTTGTTCTTTCATACCTTTTCGTGCTCACTGGTTTGTTTTTGTGAACATGCTGATTCATGAAGGTTTAGATTGTTCAAGGAGCTAAATTATTCTATTGCAAACGTCCTGGAATATCCCAAATAATCCCGGTTTTTAGATAAAGCCAAAAAAAGACTTAATGTGTTGCACGTTATCAACTCCTCCAGCAAAATCCAGTTTCTTCAGTTTTCATCTGCATGCATGTGTATTATTTGTGAAAATGCAGAGCACACAGGGGATGAGTGTTTCATTCTCAAAAGACCGGCTCTGTGTGAAGCACCACTTTAAGGACAGCATATTGTTTCACCACATCTGAGACTCTCTTAATTCACTCCGAGCCAGTTTGCAGCTGGAGATCCTCTGGGACGAAGCCTCTGTCCGTTCCAAAGTTAAGGCTAAAGATAAAACACGGCCGCAGTCGGAGCCCCAGACCTTCTGAAATGCCCTTTTCTCGAAGACAGTATCAGACATCCAGTCATAAAAAACAGTGGATCCATTTTGTCCTTCAATTTTTCGACCTTAATAGTATTTTTTCCATTTGAATTTGGTGCATTACATTCAGCTTTTTTCATGCTGTGAAACACATTATTGTCAACTCTGTGGCAATATAAATTACATATTAAGTGGATAGTAAAACCACATTGATAAAAATGATTACTCTGCTCTGATGTGCCACATTTATTACTGCAACATGTGTTTTTAATCTCCAGCAGAGTCAAAACTTCCTGATAACCTTGCCTATTTCACTATGTATTGTAAATAAAATGTGTCAAACGTAATCCCATCCTATTATATGCTATCAGATAGCCCTCATACATAAATATTTTTTAACATGTCAAGCAAGTTTCTTGTAAATCTTCCACGCAGCTCAACTCACAGCCATTTTCCTGTAGGTCTTATTCCTTCTCCATAGATTGTGTAGATGTGCACATAAATCCGCTTGCATTACCAACCCAGATAGCCTTTAGATATGATTTAATGATAATAAATCTAATGTCAAGCATGCCTACTCCCAGATCAACCACGGCTCTGCCTGTCCTTGCCCATGTCCATACACCGCGGAAATGTTCAGGCAAATCAGCGTGTATTAAGCCCATACAGCCGTTAGATAGGAATAAATGAAGTCTGATAATGTCCCCCATTTTACATGAAATTCCCCTGGGTGTCTGGCCTTTCAGCTTAACAGTTTATGTAAGGATATTATGTGTTTACCAACACGTCTACATCTGTGTGTGTGTGTGTGTGGTAGAGAGAGAGAGAGAGACAAAGACAAAGAGAGGAGGAGAGAGAGAGCACACATTTAGAAGGAAGGGAGAAATTGGTGTCTTAACAACCATTATTGTTAATACGCATCCTCCTATACGTATGAAAAGGTCATTAATAAAGACTGAGTCAGGCTGGGGGGGGGCACTGGGTTAGAGAGGCTTTATTGCTCCATAGCTCCAGGCTACCAACCAAATGAAACAATGTTTTTAAATGAACTAATTGGGTTTTTTTGTACCAAGCTTGTTTCTTAATCTCCCATGGCTAGCTCTGAATCACAAATGTGGAAAATAGCGAGCTGAAAAACACAAACAAAAATGGGCTGTCAGTGAGAATAAATATTGTTTTTTTTTCTTTCTTAGTTTTCCTATTGTCTTTCTTTCTTTCTTTCTTTCTTGCCTCTGTATGTTGAACAGCGTCGTAGATGTTTCCCTGTGTCCATTTACATGTAGACAATTGTACTCATCCAGTGTGTGTATGTTTAAGAGACAGAAGTGTGTGTATGTGTGTGTGTGTGTCCATGTTTGTGATGATTAATGTGAAATATCCTATAGCCAGATGGTGCTGAACAAGACCCATCCATCAGCAATGAAAAGACCAGTGGGCAGAAAGCTGGCGGAGCACTTTGTCTAGGGCCAATGCCCCGCACCGGACACATACACACACACACACACACACACACACACACACACACACACACACACTCAAGTCACTGCACACACACAAGCTCTCTGAGGCCTCCATGGTGTAACCCACTGAGCCACGTTAGAGCCTTGTGTTTTGTTTCGGAGTACAGGTTCTTTTCTTGCTTGTGTTTTTTTTTTTTTTTGCTGCCCAGGTCCCACATGATTGGTGGTGCCTCACCTTTAAAACATGTCTGGTGTAGTTTTGACATGTCCAGGTCTGCAGCCTATTTGGGTCCCAAGACAGAGTTTAAGGGTCAAATAGTTGCATTTCCTACCATCCTAGTGCCTGATTCATGTTCATATGAGTATCGCCATGAACTTATTGGTAACCAGTATCAACCATCAACTAGTAACTAAATCTTGATTAACGATTAACCAAGGTGACACTGACTTTGTGACCATTCCTGCTGTTTACCAGTTCTGCCTTTGTTCACATGCACTCACTCACATTCGTATATGGGCTCATGCAGCACAGCCAAAATTTTCAACCTTTGATCACAGCTGAGTTTGAAGTTGTTACTGGAGGGCTGTTTGCTGTTCAGTTGGGAGATTTGAAGCTGGCAACTCTCCGGTCTAAAGTCATTTTTTGCCTCTCTGCTGTGCCTGTTTTCACAGTCCACATTACAAGTAATTATTCCTGGTTTTAATCATCAGTTAGACTCAATGAGAGTCAGGGGTGATGCACAGTGCTACCTGCATGCTCGTCACGCTATTGTTTGTCTACAGTGACCACAGTTTATTCCCCTGTGCAAATGTGTGCAAGAGTGTGTGAACACACTACATGCACACAGACCTCTCTCCCGTTGCTGCATCACCGTGTCATCTGGTGTAAAGTTTTGCTCCCTGAAGGCTTTGCCCTTCCAGGTTGAGGTTGCGAAACTCCCATCATGCTTTAGTCATTCTCAGCAAACTTAATGCGTGTGTGCGCGTGTGTCCGTGCGTTCAGCTGTTTCTGGCAGAGCTAATAAAGCCCCTCTCCCTTCTCCCCTCTCCCCTCTCACCCTCCCACACTGTCACAGTCTCCTGAGAACACACACACAGACACATACATACATTCTCCATGCTGTGTTCATAGGCCTGAATGACAGAGGTGACAGTTTTCCCTGCGGCAAGAGAGGAGGGACAAGCTGTCAGCATGGCCCGCTGCACCTGCCCAGCCACACAAGACACACACTCACAGAGATGGAAAACTGGAAGTTGGAAGTAGAGAGGGAGGTGGAGTTGGTTAAATGAAAGGCTGATAATGAAAGACTAACAAGAGAAAGACAGCATTTGCAGAAAATAAAACACTTAATTACACTCAATAAACTTTCCCCCTTCAGCTATTCTGAAATCCCAGTTTGCCTCATAGAAGTTGACATAATTATTTATCATTTGAAGAAAAAGGGAAAAAAAATGTTAATTAACAATTCTCTCTCTCTCTCTCTCTCTCTCTCTCTCTCTCTCTCCCCCAGCAGATCCCTTTTTTCATATTTTCCCACACGTTGCTAAACTAAACAAGCAGCATTCTGCTCTTTTCCCTTTTGGCGATTTTAATTACTTTTATATTGTAGAATGAGTTCTTTAAGCCGCTGTTGTTTCGCATTGTTGTGAGAAGCTAACCTCCATCTTTGTCGAACTTGACATTTGCTTGCCACACTTTTCTTTTCTCCTTTTCTGTTAATTAACTGACTGTTCAGGGCAAGAGGAGGAGGGAGTGGAACAGGGGAAAAAAATATTGGTTATTTCTCTTGACTTGTCTCTCCATCCATCTATTTGTGTTTCTGTGAAAGACATTTCTCCAGGTTCAACGGGGCTTTTATAACATCTGCAAATGTGTCAAATTATGTAAAATGAAGCTATCTAAAGATTAGTTAGTTGAGCTCTTCTGTTGATGCCATACAAAGGAAGTTCATTATGTTGCCATTATTTTTATTCAACTACTTTGCCATATCTAATTTGGTAATTAAGATGGAGCCAGTAAATGAAAATGTTGTATTCCTGGTAGTTTTGGATGTTCATTTAAGATGCATTCAAGAAAAGCATGTCGCTGTTGTATGAGATGTGTTCTTGAAAGCATTTCTCTCCCTGTCATCATCTCGCCACATGGCTTAATCTCTTTCACTGCCTTCAGCTCCTACGAGTCTGGTGTGGTGTTTGTGTGCTTGTGTCACATCCATGAAAGGAAATCTAAACACACATATTTTATAAGATGCAATATCTCCCAGCTGAAGTCTATATTGTAACTCTCAGTGGCTGCTGATGCACTCACTTATTTAGTAAGGAGCGCACAGAGAGAAAGAGCAGATATAAACACCCTCACTCACCCAAACACACACATCCAGGGGCGCCACACACACTTACATCTCCCTTGTTCCTGCACATCTCCATCAGCCCCAGACAGACGCTAATGATTCCCCATAACCCGTACGCTCGACAGACACACTATACATACCATATGTCTGCCCTTGATAATTGTGGCCTCTCTCTTCAGTTATCTATTGGGTGCTGCATACATAGGCGGCAGGTGGTGTTCAGGGACCCAATCGATTTTCCCTTTAAGCCTGCACAGCCAACACGTACCTGCTTCTGTCAGTCGTCATTTCTCATGCCACACTGCAGCCGCACTGCGTGTTGCTTCTGAACACAGCCGCAGCCATGTACAGGCCATCGCAAAGTGAATGCAGAGCGGCAGGTTACATTTTTGATATCAGGAGTTTGAGGTATTGTGGTCAATGTAAATTTGCGTTTCATCCAATATGGGACTGTAGCAAAGTCGTAGCAAAGGAGATTTGGTTCGATATATAAAGTTGGTAAACAGAGATACTGTGGGTGAAATTTAGTTTTAATCCATCAATTAGTATATTTCCAAGATAAATTACAGGACACGCATACTTAATTACTTTGATATCCTCATGTGCTGGGCAATATTGCACTTCCTGTGTGATCAAAGGCTGCAGAAATGGAACAAATGGAATGAGACCCCTGTTTGTGTCTACATGTATGTGTGTACACTGATATTCCACCCACATTGCCATGCTGCTTGCCAAAGACATGATGTTCTTCTTGCTACTCTATAGTAGAGCGCTATAGCCATGTATACATGCTCTCAATCTGTCAAGGTTACACAACAGGGACTTGCACAACACATACACATGTATGGTCCTACAAAAGTACACACACACACACACACACACACACACACACACACACACACACACACACGTGAGCCTCCATAATTACTTAGTCAATTTGGTGCCAAACAAACATTTGCCTTTGAAATATTCCCAGGTTCTTTCTTTTTCTAATTTATGCAACTCTATATTATAGCTACAGTGTATTTATTGTAGAGACATACAATACACACAAACAGTATACAAGTCTGCCAAGCTTTCACTGAGCCGGTGTGTTGCTTTACGGTTTTATGTTTTTCAATTCAGACACGTTAAAGGCGGGTTACCATCATCTGCTTTACTCTATACAGATTCTGTCTGCACACATTTAGCACAGTTACAGATATCAGTGATATGTGTCAAGGGCTTGTGTAATGCATAGCAAATAAGATGAAACCGTTATATCCACCCAGGTAATCTGACTGCCACTGTGAATTGTGGATGCTGGTGCAGAACCCAGGACACATTTTGCAGCAGCATAATGCTTTAGACCTTAAAAAGAAGGTTGCATTGGGTAAGAACATGCATAACCACCTCTGTATATGACACAACATTGTTAAATCTTCTTAGCTATCGATGGTGACATTGGCTGAATTGTAGACCGTGATATGATTTGGATTACAGTGTTGCCTGTTCATTATATAGAGTCGCATCCCTCTCTGCACCCACAGAAGGGAAAGTGTGGAACCAACAGTTTCTGAGGTGTTGGCAAGTTTTCCTAAATTAATGAGCTACTATTTGTGATGCAATTATGACACAAGAAATGCTGAACCACGAGAAAATAAAACCACCTGAGCAGAGCTGCTGTTCTGGCCAGAGCCAGACACTCCCGACTAAACCCAAGGAACTTCTAACTGTGTGTGTGTGTGTTTTCTAACTGGTGGAAACTTAAGTGTTACTTTACACTTTACACTCCTGCTGAAAATATTAGAGAGCATTGAAACTAATCTTTTGTGTTTGTGTTGCCAAAAATGAAAAATAAAAATGAGATTGTTGTTGTATATAGAAAATTTCACTTACTAAACTGGGAAAAAAAGAGATTGAAAAAAAAAATCTTAATGCCTCAGTTGGCCCACATTGTTGGAATAATTTTTCTCCTTTTATAATAAAATCCCGAGAAAATATCTGCTCTTTCACTCCCTCTCTCTCACTCACACTCCGTCTTTCCCAAAGTGACACAATGTGTGCTGTAATAGCTTGTTGATTGCTATCATTTGTTGGGCCAAAGGCGTCAGTCTGTGTGTTATTCACACACGTCAACAAAGACAGGTTCACACACTCACACTCATATACACACTTACACACACACGCAGCAGTAGGCCGCAAGAAACCATGGGTTTGCAGCTCCCTCTTTTTAACAGCATGCTATGTGACTGACATCTGAATGGAGGGGTGGTGGGAGGGAGTGTGTGTGTGGAGGGAGAGAGAAAGGGACAGAGAAATGAATGAGGAAGGGGTATTAGGGCTTGTGTGGCTAAATGGTTTCCTAGACAGGAGTGTGAATGCTTCCTGATTTAGTCAATAGGCCTCCCGTTCAGCCGGGCTCATTGGGAAAGGTATGCGTGTTTGTGTTTATGTGTGCGTATTACCGTCTATATTCTGCAGCTGCTTGGCGGGCTAAGTGAATCCTCTCCCATCTTTAGAATAAATCAACGACATATAGGGGATGATAAAGTCTATCATCTTATGCTTTCTTCCTAATGGGAGGAGCAGGAACAACCGGTAATGACTGAGGTGTGAAAAAGGCTGCGATTACTTTTCTTGACCGAAAGGCTCTTTTGATCAAACATATATCAAACGTTAGGCAATGTTAAACATTAAAGCAGAAGTGATTTAGACTTTTTTTTTTCCTATTGTTTTGGCATTTTAGTGCAAAGAGCTTTTCAGAAATGACCAGATTATGTAGTTTTATCAAGCTGACAAGAATTTATCAGTAAGACCGATAAAAGTGGAGACTTTTCTATTTGTTTAGGGCTTTTCTCACTTCACTACTTGTTACATTTACAGAAAGCTGGTGTGTCACTTATTACAACCTTCTTTGTCTTTTGCTGATGATGTTTTTTTATGGTAATACATTTGTTGAATTGATGAAAAGGGTGTTGTATTATTTGTTTTCTTTTGGGTTTATGAATGCATACCTAAGCTGAGTAGAGGTTTCACAACCTTATCAACACTGATTATAGCTTAAGAGTACAGTTCCTGCTCTTTCCTGATTGGCTCGGCTCTTAACGGGCGGTGTCATTAATGTAGGGATGATGGATGTGTCTTATTTCACCATCACAGCTCAGCATCATCGCAGCTGATTTTACAGAATGTGTGTGCTGTGTGTCTCTATACATTTGCCTTTTTGTATTTGTCTGTGCATGTACAGTATGTATGTGTTTGCCATGATTTTGTGAATTATTTCAGTGTTTCAAATATGAGTGAGACTGACTGTGTGCGAGGATGCAAATGTTGAAATGTATGTGTTTTTATGTATGCATGTATGCAGCCTTATCAGCCTTAGTAATTGTTTGTCTGTGCCTGATTGTTTAATGTAGCCTGTCATTAGGAATATTAGAAGCCTGATTCAAAGAAACTCACTACAATCTATATGGAAATTCAGATGCATGGTTTCAGGCTGAAATCATGGTTGGACATTTCTTTCTTCCCTCCTGCCTTTCTGTCTCCTTTCCTTGTTCCCTTGCTGTTCAGGGATCTCGACTTCATCTCGGTTTCGTTCCATGTTCAGTCCAGACATCCCAACACAGCTAACTAAAACAGCCTTTATGTAGACCCAGACAAACACATGAGGGAGAGATCTAGGAACAGGAAAGAGTTATTTAGCGTGTGAACGTTATTTGTCTTTCAAGATTGGCCATTGCATTCACCCCTCCCATTTAAATCTCTGCTTATCACAGTATCCCACATTCACAGTCGCACACACTTTGTCAAGACGGAGGACCAGCTCAGCCAATCTCTGTGAGATTAATTCACTTTGCCTTGATAGATGTAAACTACAGCAATTCCTTTGTTAGCTGCTTTAGCTTCTCATTGAACAATCTGCGCAGAGCTTATCATCCATTGTAAATTACATGTTAACACTGTCTGAAATCTTGCATTTACTTATTGATTTTACTTGGTAGTTGCAGAGCTCTTATCTTGAGCAATGAATGTTTACAGGTTATCCACTTGTCCGAAGGAACTTAAAGGAAAAAAAAATCTTCTATTGTTTCCTCAATTACTCAGATGTTTTTCCATATAGTTCTACTTGAAACACTTGAAGCATGTCTGCATGTCTAGGAGTAGTTAATTCATATAGTTTAAAAAAAATCATCATTATCCACTTTATTTTAGTCATATTTGGGATTTTTTTCACTGGCACAGCAGGTGAGCTGTGTGTGGAGGGGGCTCGTTTGAATGACATCAGTACCAACTAGGTGCATCATGTGTATTTGCGATTGTTAGTAGATGGTAGCGAGGGGAGATTTTCCACTAGTTAATCGATCGTGGATGGCGTCGTTCTCTGTGACGGACAAGCAATATTGATATTGGAGGGGCCTCCACAAGGGTCCCATTTATTACTTATTGACTTACTTTTCAAAATAAAATGAGTAAGGCCTTGTGTCCATATAATGTTTGTTTTCGAGTGTCTTTTTTCACTTGTTCCCCATGTGGCAAGAGCGTATGTGGCAGCATGCGGCCGCCTAGAGAAAAAGTCAGCTTCTTTTTTCAGAGAGCTTTACCTTGTTCTCTGAACTTTTCGGAGAGCCACTGGTGTTGTCACTGCAGCTCCGTTTCAGGCTACCAATCAATATTAGCCACCAATCCCCCTAGTGCGGGACTCATGGCCCTGGTAATAAAATGAAGAGAAGCTTCTTCTGGCCATGACCGTCTGTCCTGAGCTTTATGATATGTCAGAGGGAAACCGTCATAACAGACAGAAAAATACAAATGAAAAGAAAAAAAAAACTATGCTGAGTTTTATTGTTGCATTTCATCAGTCCCAGTTAGCATAAAAAACTGAAACTAGATTATCTTTCTGACTAACTTGTTGTGTTTGTCAGTGGGGATATAATAAATATATAGTTCTCTTTATAGAGACGATCTTTCTTCAGTGACGAGTTGTTAAACCCTGCACTCTGTCGTTCTTCCCAAGATAAAGAGGTTGTAGTGTCAGTGTTTGGTCGAGCCATCTATCTCTTCATCTGTGTGGAAACCACCAGAGGCTAATAACATCAGTCTGACGTTTCACTCCTCATCTGCCTTCTATCTGTTAAGTCAGCAATCACTTACTAACCACACCTGCTCTCACACACGCACACACAGGAGTTCAGACAGAATCACATGTGCACATAGTGTTTTTACATTAGGATTAGCTTTTCAAGAACCAGTTGCAGATGTATTAGAGCTGGGGATCGATTTAGAAATGCATTTTTTGTGTCTGCCTATTGATTCCTGAAAAAAATAGAATTGCACTTTATTTTTCATTTTAACCAAACAGAATGATCATTTCTGACAGATTAGTGCTAATGGAGGAGTACATTGTTTTTGGTTTACTACTTTAATAAGATGCCAAATGCAGGACACAGGTTTCAATAACACCAATAAGCAGAATCAGAATCACAATCGCTAAAATCTAAATTTTATCCTAGTTTCTGTGTATTTAAGAAACCATTATTCTATGTGCATCACAAACACAAACAAACAAAAAAAATAACACTGTGCCGATGGCCAGGCAAAAGAAAACTAAAAAATTACTGACCACCTGAATAAGTTTTACTGTAACATTTAATGTAAACACGTTTAATTTCCTGCCTTAAGGTGCCAACGTCTGGTTTCTTGTGTGCATGTAAACATAGTGAATTGGAGAATAGTGACTTCAGACTCAGGATTTACACATGTTTTAAGAGAGGCAAACACACACACACGCAGACATGCACACTGCACACATGGGCCTGTAAATGAGCTGTGTGTATAGGACCAAATGTGGGCTCACTACTGTAAAGGCTTTATTCTCATTATAGCTGAGTTACAAAAACTGGGGCACAGCAGGGGGGGGGGGACAGTGATACATTAGCTGACTGCAGGCATTGTGTGTGTGTGTCTGTGTGCAAGGAAGAAAGAAGTCAGAACAGCATGTTTATTGTGCTTTTTAGCCTTGTTATGTTCTTTGTATGTGTTTGTGTGACAAGGATTATTCCCAAGTTGTCACATCCTGACATCTCTGAGAAAAAGTTTCTCTTTTAATCCATAAATAGTTAGTAGAAATGTCTCTTCTGATCATCTTGCGTCATTGTTTTCTGCCCTTTGCTGGATGTTTTGTGGGACAGGATTGATCCATACACTGTAGGCTAATTTGTGGTTCAACATAATGTCACTGTACTGCAGGAGTTTGCAGGTTCTGCAGTTCTCCCCTCTCTCCTCACTAGTCTCACAGACCATTTTCTGTTCTGAAATGTTCTGTTTATCACTAATTATTGATCATTATATTTTAAATTGTTTTTTAAAAGAAACTTTTTTTAAAAAGCTAACATCAGTTTCAAGTTCCAAAGGATTTGCCATAAGGATGTTATCATTCTAAAACAGAGAACATAAGCTGCTCTTCAAAAACAAAAACACCATTACTGTGAAATGTTTGAGTGGTCTGGATGCACCACCAATAACACCACTGCAGAACTATAAATCTGCTGTTGACATCTAATCAATAATCCAGTTTTATGTGTACACAACAACATTTAGGTGCAAACACAAAACCGCAGTCAACCATGCTGGAGCTTAAAATGACAAAATGGCATATCTGCTGGAAATCAATCAGGTGTTTATTGTTTAGTGAGAGAGAAAGTCGCGGGTTTAAGGGCGTGATTGTAATTGTTCTATCTGTATTAACTACATATTATTAATGACTTTTAGTAGTGACTTTCATTGTGAGATTTCTTTTTTTCCAACAAAACAAGACATTTTCCATGATTAGAATTTAAACCAGTGCCGGCCCTATTAACTAAACCTGCGGAATCAGTAACTTCTGAAATACTTACTCATCTGCCCTTTAATTGTTGATTGATTTTTTTTTTCTCCTTTAGGTAAAATGTTTTGATTGAAATAACTTGTTTTCTGCACAAGAACGTCTGCTTTTTTTTTTTTGTTAATTTCATTTAGCTCCCGTAGCACTGCTGGAAGAGTGATATGAACAGACCCACATCATTACTCACCGCTCTCTCAAAACACCCTGGACAGATTTGGAGAATAAAGAGAATCGCTGAAAGATAAAGTGGGGAAAACAGCTCAAGCTTCCACATAATGGGAGGAGAAAGTGAGACAAAAGAACAAAAACAAACACCTCAGGAAAAAAGAATGAACTGAATATTTATGGAATCGAACAGGAGAAAAGAAAACAAAGACCCTTTTCAGATTTGACACCTATTCACATCTGCGGCCCTCGTTTTCATTTTTCTTCATAATCTTTGCTAGAGTCATCTCTCAATGTGTTGCCTATAGATTAGTATGTTTACTTGTTATGCTGAAGGCCTGTTAATTGGCTGTTTGGGGCTAATAAATAGCTGTAATTAACAGGCGTCGTCAGGTGAGGAAGGGATGGAAAAGCTCTGGCAAAGCAGCTGTGGGAAAACAATGAACTACAATGTGGAAACAATCACCTGGAACTTGTTCACGTGGACGTTTAGATTAGCAAGGTGAGTCTTATTGAGACTAACACGGGTTTTCTGTTGAAGGTAAATTCCCTACCTGCTTGTAAGACACAACACCAATGAAAGGCCTTCAATCTGAATTCTTCGGGCTTATACTACTGGATTTATACATTGACTTTTTGCATCCCATTCTCATGAACGCAGTATCTCATGAATGCTGTAGGGGAATTTTTTCAAATTTAGCACAACTTCAGCTCAAGGACAAACTGATTTGAATTTGGTGGTCAAAGGTCACCACGATCTCACAAAACTCGTTTTTGGCTATAAGTCAAGATTTCATATGCAGATTGTGGCAACATTTCAAACAAAGGTCTTATAGGGTTTATGACTTGTTTATATCCCTTCTAGTTAGTGCATAATCACCACACAGTTACAGTGTAGAATTGCATAAGTGTCTAGTGTTAAAACACTCAATATAGCCTGTGTTGAAGACACAGCGTATTGCAATAACATATGCCGCGGTGAAAAGAGACACAGGATATATGTTGTGTGAGGCAGATGGGCCTATAAATCTAAAGGGTATTTGAATGTTTTCCCCACTGAAGTTTTCCAGGATGTTGAACTTTTCTCTAACTCAGCGAGTGCAGCTTGTGGTCCATGCTTTTTTTCCCCCCTTCTTTTTCACTTCTTCAGCGATGTCTCAGGTCCCCATCAGCTGACATCTCTTCTCCTCTCGCCTTCAGAAGTCTGTACATTTCCGCTGATTAGATGAAAAGTCTGTGTCTGCTGTCTGGACCGAGTGAAAACCTAGACTCGCCCTCTCTGCGCCTGTCTCCCTTCTTGCAGTTGCGTTTTGTCCTCGCTTTGCTCACCTCTTTCTTCTCCCTTCTTTTCTTTTCTTTCTTTGCCCTTCGCTGCCGCTCATCTCTCTTTGAGTGTTAATAGATGAGAGCCCGGACTTGTTAGAGCGAGTTACAGTTGTTTGAAGTCCTGCCAGTGAAAAAGTTGACTTTAAGCCCATTAAAAAGCAAAAATGAATAAGGGATTTTCTCTTTCTTTTAACTGCAGCAGCTTGCTTTTTCATCCATAGTTGTATTTCATGCCGGTAAAACAGCAAATAAAAAAGGTGAATGAGTGCAGGTGAGGCTCACACATTCACCTCGTTTGGTAGGTTCTCGTGTACATTAATAGTACTATCATAAACAGAGTAACCAGTATCTAATTCTTGTCATTTTATTGTAGTAAATGACTGTGGCAAAAGAGAAAAACAGTGGCTTGGTTCGTGGTGGTGGAGGGTTGAAATTTAGCACATTTATGTGTGGCATTAATAAAGTTATTGTTGTAGGTTCTAATTTATTGAACAAATCTTATAAACACAGGTTATTGGATAGATCAGTCACTGCAAATCATATGGATACTATCATCTAATTATTATTATTATCATTTAGTGATTCACTACACTCTGGTTACAGTGTACGCCTGAAGGTTTTAACACTTTCACTCTTTCTAGCTTGATCTCTTTGCTCTCTGATCTTGTGATTTAACCGTCCAACTGTGTGTATCTGTGCAGTGTGTGTGTGTGTTTGGCTGTACCTGTGCTCCTTGTCAGGAAAAGGAGTTTACTCTTCAAATTAGTATTTTTCAGTACTAAACAGAGCATCAACTCAGGGGCTGGAACGAAGTGCTGTCAGCTTGACCAATGGGAATAATTGTCAGGAGCCTTGTTCCTCACATTAAAAAAAAACTAGAGAATCTGCATTTTAACTAAATTTCAACTAAATTTCCCCAAACTTCACTACATGGGGGAGAAGTGGCCTGTCCCACTTTTTAAATGAATGAATGTACTGGTCATTCAGAACTGGACTGTAGTTTCTTTACTCAACACTTTCCTCCCTCAGGTTACTCTCTCTTTACCTAATTAGCATAGTCATTTAACATACATTTACATAATTTACATAAATCAACTCTCAGAAGCGTAGCAGAGCCACACACCCATTTTAAATTAAAATGACCTGTACTTATGATTTTCTCTGTGTCTCTTTCTCTCTCACTCTCTTTGATCTCTTCCTGTATCATCTATCTCTATCAGTCACATGTATTTCTGTCATATTGTTAAAATAAGTCCGGCTTTGAAAGAAGGAACAGTACCCCGAGGGCTTGTCAGACAACTTGATGACATGACGCTTCTGTTGAAAGAAAGCAGGGAGGATAAAATACTTAATGGCCACCTGTGTGTGTGTGTGTCTGCGCGTGTGTGGGTTTCTTAAACTTACTCTGTTATTTGAAGCCTTTCCAACTGATGGTATCAATGTTGTAATATTTCCATGATGTATAAACACTTATTGTAAATTCACAGTGTGCATCGAAGGTCGAATAGAAATGAGAAATCAAATTTGAAGTAAGTAAAGAGCCTAAGTGTTGTTGTTTTTTTACTGGTAAGCAGAGAACTCACCATTTAAACCAGTGTAACCGCTGCATTTATATTTGACAATAGTGAGTGTGGCCAACTTTGTAATTCAGAGCAAAATTAATACGTATCTGCTTTTGTAAACCCATTTTGCCATTATGTCAATAATATATGAATTTCATCCCCATTAAATGTCTTGCATGCAGCAAAGTTAGAGTCTAGTTTGATCAATAAGTTGGTTTTTATCCATATTTTAACCCAGAAGAGAAAAGGAGTAGAGGAAGAGGCAGAAAATGACTCTGCTCTAATTGGATAAATAATTAGTCAACTACAAAAAGAAAGAAAAAACAAGTCAGATGAAGACTTTCCTTTCAGAAGACTCAAGCGTTTATTAGAACACACACATACATGCAGAATATTATATGCACTCTTGCTTTAACAGGTTTTCTCAAACCCACAGTCCCTCGGGTCATGGTGGCTCCTTGTAGTGCTCAAGTGACCTCCTCTTGACCCAACCTGTGAGTGTTGTAGCTGAAACACTGCTGAACCTGTCTGCATGCCGATGATTCCCATGGCATTTGGCCTCAATTCCCATACATAATTTGCTTTTATTTCTACATACAGTATCTGTGTAGCTCAAGACATCTCTGTGTGTGCGGGATTGTCCTCCCTGTCTCCCTCATAGACCTTGCACCTCCTCGGAGATTTAACGACTCGTTTATCAAGAGGGCCAGAAAGATGGAAAATTAAAGGGGGGAAGATAAACAGAGGCTGCAGTTCATGTTGGAAGCAGGCTTGCGTGAAAGATTGTCATAGGTGGAGAATGACAAAAGATAAAAAACAAAAGAGAGAAGAGAAGGAAAAGAAGAGCGAGGCAGACCAGTTCCAGTCATCTCTTCTCATGCAAAAGTGATGTGCTGCCTTGAGCACAATCTTTTCCAGGAACTCCAGCATAAACAAATTAAGTCATAGTGTCCCTGCAGCTTTTTGTGTGTGTGCGTATGAGGAGATGTATGTGCGTCTTTTTGTGTATATTCTTGAGTCTGTGTCTTTTCAGCCCCTCTGTGTTTTGGGTTTTGTGTGTGTATATGCGGTGTCCGTATCACTGCGCGTGTGGCTGATATGCCTTTGACAGAAAGGCACGTGTGTGTGTGAGTATTTAGTGCGTTTTGACTGCCTTACTCCGAGGCAGTGTGTGTACAAGTCACTGCAAGGCCACGTTGTAATCATATTGTTTGGAGAGTGTTTTTTCATCAGGACAACACATGTAGCGACAACAAGTCCTCGAGCTCAAGCTGAGCTAAGACACAACCAGTGCATTAAATTCCCCATCGGCAACAACAATATAGGCTATAGGATAACTCTGTGTCCTCTGCTAAGTGTGTAACCTTTTACCCATCTGACACTAACTGTATGACAATTCAGAACAGTGTTACGGGTGCAGGATAGTTTTGTAACTGTGGGGTGAATTGTCAGTTGTGTTTGGCTTATGTTATGTAGTAGATAATGTAACTGGAGTTTGTTATTTGTGGAGGCGATAACTGTGCTTTTGGGCTTCTATTGAGTTTGTGTATCCAATGTAGCACGAATAAAATGTGAATAACCTTAGTTTGCTGGGAGTGCATTGACAACCAGCGCTTAAGGCTTTTGTTGAGGATGTGTGGCTCTTTGCTTTAATGTATCATATATGAAGGCGTAGCAGCGTTACTGGATTGTTGCTGAACTGCTGTTGCACTTTTGGCCCACTTTTGTTTACTGTTTGTATATTGTTGCATTTTACAATGCACATAGCTGGTTCCCCTGTGTAGCATTAAAGATCTATGAATATACTAATTACAGCAATTATACCTGGCTGTGTATCTGTACAGCTTACATATAAATTGTTTACTGCATTCTTATGGTGAAATTGTTACAATAGTATTGGTATTAAGTATTTTTTTAATTAGTATTTTTCGTAACCGACTGCTGTACTGAAATGGGAAACTTTCAGTGTGTCTTTTTGTTGTTTTCACTGTTTCTTAACAAACCCTGGAAAGTGTTTTAGTGTTTGCAAGTAATTGTAATTGTATTACATAACAGGCATATGTATCTTGTACCAGAACATTGCCTACATTAATACTGTACCTAATACAGCTCTTCTATAGTCTCTTACAGAGCACATAGTATGTTCTGTTACATGTTTTTTTCTATTATTTGTTTTCAGGCCTTAGAAAAAGTCAAAAGTCATTCAGGGGCTGCACTGGCTTGCTTGAAAATTATGTGATACGATAGCTTATTTCATGAGTAAATAACACTTAGCAGAGTGGTGCATGGGATCCCTCAGGCCCTTATTGAGGACGCAGGTTGTTTATGTGTCTAATTTACCATATAGGAGTGAATAACCTTTGCTGGCAAGTATGGATTGAATTGATAACTGCGTGGAGGACTTGTGGAGGACAAAGTCTGGTTAATTAATTTAATGTACTATGGAGTCATTTTCACTTGCTCTGACCTGTTTATGGGTAAATGCCTGTTGACATTAGAGCTTGACAGCGTGTGCCCATTAGCAGACTTGTATATGGAGTTGGCAAAACTGCCATAGGCTTTTATTGGGTACATACAGTAGGCTTGTTTATGTATCAAGTTCACCACAGGCCATTATGCAAGTTGATATGTTTGTATCCAGTGCCCATTAACAGATGTGAGCAGAGGCGAACATGGATTTGTTCAGACAAACAAGGTCACGACGACAGCGTCTCAGTGCATTAAAAGGTCATTTATATTTTTTTAAACTACATTATATGCAGTGAAAGTCACTCATGCGCAAAGGATTTCATATATATTTTGTAGAGAAATTTGATTACAAGTTTTGTCAGGCATTAACTTCCCCTGCATGTCTTGCTAACCACTGCTCTTGTACAACTCTTGCCCAGCAGGGATATTCCCTGCAATTCCTCATGTCCTGGTATGTGTCTACAGCCCTCATGGTGTATTTTTTTTTCTATTGCTTTTCCCATCATTCTAGGGTTTTTGTTACCTCACAATATATTCTGCATTCCGTTTGATCCCTAGAGAAAAAGACTGAAACGTATTATGATCTAGTCTTGTGTATTATGGGGTTGGTTCACTCTCAGCTGTGGCTGGCTCAGGTACGAGTCTGTATCATTAACTGTGCTCGCATACATTCAGTGGCTGTTCACTCTCCGAGCTCAGCCTTTTGAAAGGAGTAATGAGCAATAAATGTGTGATGTAAAGTGTCACATCATCTCTCCTTTCTTTAGTATCTGCAAAACGTTTTCCTAAACGGTTTTATAAATGGACTGGACCAACACATTGTTGACAACTGTTCCTGTGGATCAGGGGAATGCAAAACGTATTGCGAGGTAATGGAAAAGTAGTTTTAAAGTAACTGTGACCCTTTGGGGACTTGATATATCCACATCACCTTGACCTCGGCTACATGTTCTTAAAGGTTCATGTTTTGTCACCATACTGAATTGTAACCTCTACTTAGCACAGTTTTTTACTCTCTATTGCAGTGTGATTTTTCACTCTGGAAATAAAAGAGCTTACAACTAAACTACATATAAGGATGATGATGAAGTGCATGCATTCAAGACATTATATAAAAGCAGTAATGAGGCTTAAAAAATATATTTTTATTCACAATTTGTTCCCAGGTGAATAGAATTTGGTGCAGCTGTTTTACAAATAATGTCCTTTTGCAGCATAAGGGATAAAATTACATCTAATAACACTTTAACATATTTTTAGCACATGTTGCAGCACATGCCATTCCAAACATCAAACATTTTATGGTTCACTTATCTGATATATGAAATTAAGCCACATTTTACTGCCCCTTTCCATGCAACTTCAGCTATCTCAGTGCAGACCCTGACCCTCCCCTCAAAACAGCACAAACAGCCATCTCTTTCCCATTGATGATTGTGTGCATTCTCACTCATACGCAGCCTTACTTTAAACTATGTAAAATGATAGTGATGGTCATGGAACAGTGAAAGAGCTGCGACTCTTTACCTCGCTACCTGCAGAAACTACACTTAGTACATTTGTGTATGTTTGTATGTGTACAAAAGGGCAATAATTAGCTAATTTTATGTTGAGGAAAGTGTTTTTTGTTTTTCATATGCTTGCTCGTGCATCTGTGTATATGTGTGTGAGTGTGTGTTTGGATTTGTGTTAATGAGTACAGTAGCTCCAAGCGTCTGCTCTGTGTACAAATTAGCAGAGTCCTCTGTGCCAAACATAGAGGTGTGTGTGTGTGTGTGTGTGTGTGTGTGTGTGTGTGTTTGTCAGAGGTGATGAATACAGAGGGCCTAATTTTGGATGAACGTTCAGATCCTACTTAAACCCCAGCCGTGTGGCTTGTCACACACACACGTACACACACAGCACCGGCCGTTTGATAGCCCTTCCACTCAGCCATATGCCACCCAAGGGCCTGGCATCTGCTGCAACACAAACACACAGTAACAAGAGACACACACAGTGAAGTAATCACTTTTCTGTGTTGCACACAAATTCATTTGCATACACGCACACACTCATGTAAAAAACACACACTCGGTGAAGCCGTCTCTCTTTACTTGCCATTAGAAAAGCTCATTCACAGTATTTAAATGGCAGATTTGGAACACCACATGTATAGGCCTGGCATACAGGTCCCTGTATCCCTGTTTACTTAGACAGCAGATAAGAGCTATATGCAAAATGAGCTTCAAAAACTCAGGCAATGCACATAATGTCAAACATCACAGACACACACACATTTGTGAACACATGCACAGTCACATTCATAATTGTGAACACACAAAGACACACAAAGACTGGTATAATGCATATTCAAATGAAGTTAAAGCCGTTTAGATCGGCCCCACATTTGCATTTGTGCCATTAGCCCACAATCAGAGCTGGCTCGGACTGCCAACGTGCCCCCTGCATCATCTCCACACACCACTTGCAGTTAGATGTGCCTTTGGTTTACTGTAGCCGTGCTTTAAATTCACACTCATTCATTGACTTCTTTCCTCCCATTCGCATATTTGTGTCATTGTCATAAATACTGTAAGATATTGATAGTGAAGAATAACATACCCCAGCCACTTTACCTACTTTATACTGCTGTCACTCTACACGTCTCAGCGACTATTAAAAGATCGAGCTCACAGTGAAGCTTTCACTATAACCATTAACAGACACATATTGCAACATACTAAGCGTGCTTGTTTGAAGTGGTTTAACAGTAAACAAGATTGCTCTTGTGAGTGTATCCTGGGTTTTAGCTGCACGCGAGCCTGACTGGTCTTGAGCGAGTGCTGAGGGATTCTGCTTTTTGTCTATCTGTCTGCATCTGATGACTGTTGGTTTGAATGGAACAGCTGTGCGCTAGCAGGCTAGCCTCTTAAAGCTCTGTCTGATTACTACCTGCTCCCTTTGATTAATGTTCATTATGTCTGGGTGTGTATGTATGTCTGGGTGTGTATGTATGTCTGTGTGTGTGTGTGTGTGTGTGTGTGTGCGCGCTCTCAGAGTCAATTCAACCTGATCCCCCTCCCGCTATAAATCAATCAACACCATTGAAGTGCTAATATTGCCCCCTTTGTGAACCATTTGCTCATTCAAGTCTCATCTTGCTGAAGCCAATCTGACTTTTACTGATGAGGATTTTGACTTGTCTGTTTAGATTTTTTTCTTTGACTTTTTTTTTTTTTTTTTTTTTTTTTTTTTACATATTTAAATGATTCTCTCTCTCATGTTCCATCTATGTTGGGGAAGATGGATAAGCTGAAAGGAAAGGATGAAAAAAAAATGATTCAGTGAGATAATGCAGTTGATTTCTTTCTGCTGGTTGATTGGCTATCATGGAGATTTCATGTTTGAATTGGGTGACTTAGATGCAAGCCAGAGTGAGTTATGTTACATACAGAGTTTTGCTTGATATTTGGAGTAAAGGAAATTATTATAAATATTTCCTTACATTCTTGTTCCCCCATTCATACTTTTTCACCTTCTGCCTGAGATCTCACTTTTATTTATGAACCTATTATATCTAAACGAGATTTATTAAGAGAAGCTCAAAGGCCTTCTCAGATCTTTTCAATGTATCTATGCTAACAATAATAACATTAAGGCCAGCTGCTAGATGATATTAAAGGAAAAGCCATTTAAAAAATCACGAGTGTCTGGTCTGAGCATGTTGAAAACTGAAGTTGATTAAGTTAGAATCTGCCAAGCGGCCTTGTGTGTGTGCATGTCAGCTCTGTTTGATCCTTATAGACTCTCCTTGTCTTCCTATCTATGTGGATTAGCCCAATAGGAGGCTTAATATATTTATTTATTCTAGCCCACTGTCCAGACTCTGTCCCTTTGAGACACACAGACATTCATACAAAAACATATCATGCTATAGTCGGCACTTCGGCCTTACATCGGCCACTACGCATGCATACATCAGTGTGGGTTTATGTCAGCTCTCATTGAGCCTGTGGCCACCAAACAGCCGTGATTCATTAATCTCCTCTCAACCTCAAAAGCGTGGGATATTTTAGTAAATTGAAAGTAGGTTTTCTTTATGCGATGCGATTGGAATCCATTTGAAACCCTCCTTTTGCTATCTGCACATGGGTTATTATGTGCATACATGTTTTTGTGCCGCCCCGTCACATTCTTTGTTGCTTTGACACGTACATGGAGTCATACCACAGCCTTTGCCTTTTCTATTGCTCTGACGTTGTCCATACAATGGGTGTTAAGAACATGCATCAGTTTTGGTTTGTCAACTCTTTCCAACCCTGTGGCCAATAAACAGGCATGCTACATTCATCTCTGCTTTTTATCCGTCCACTCACAGTCTATATCACTCACATAAACACATTAGTGGCATGCCATATTCATTCAACAACCTCCACAATGCCCGTCCTATTTCACTTACGGAGCGTGCTCAATCTGTGATGCACTTACTTTGCTGTGAGAGTATGTAAAGGTTTAAGTAAAGATGCATGGCTCATAACCTTGACATGGCACTACTTACACACTGCATTTACAGTACATATTATGCTATATATACTGACACCTGTATGCTTGATGGTTCTGATTCACTTCACAACACTTTCAATGAAGTGAGATGCGGCTGGAGTGTGTTGTTAGCTCATAAGGATTAATAACCAAATATACACTTCAAGACAAAGCTCAAAGCTTTTAACTAGTTTTGTGTTTGTAGTAATGTCTTTACATAATTATGATGAAATGTGCATTCTGGCTGGTAACAGCAAGATTATTTTTGAGTTGGTTTTATTTTTAAGGTAGAGTTGGGAAATCACTTATGAAGCACATCTAGTGTGCTTCATAGGTGAAATAACACCTCAACTTAACTCTCAGGTTTTTTCATATAGCGCTTGATTTACAGTGCAAAAAGACACAGAAAAAAACGAAATGAGACAAACCCAAGAAAAGTTAGACAGACTAAAGGAAAAAAACTGTCACAGAAGAAATTGAAGTAGGTCTCTAATAAAGATATATATATCATGGGGTTAGCTCAGAGCACTCATGGGAGATGGTTGAGATGTGAAAGTGAATGAAGCAGCCTCTTCAGTGGCCCTACCTGTCCATTTGGTCTATGTTACTGTGGCTGTCGCCTTCTTTTCTTGCTGAACTTGCCAGAATGGCCAAAATGCCTTTTGGGTGAGTGGCCTTTCAGCGTACAGTATTTTTGTCATCTCAAGCTTGCCCTCTCCCTATAGGGAACTATATTCTGTGGATTTCATGCTTCCCTTGCTGTGTGACCTTTTAGATATACATATGATCTGTACTGTCAGCTCTTTCCATGCTGTACTGTGTCCATGCCAGTAATAGCCCAAGGCTTTGTAAAGTTAACTCTGCTAGTTTCCCTCCGCTCACTTCTCCCTATAGGAACATTTCATTGGTGTCCCTTTTCTGTGCACCAAAATCTCCTGTCAGCATTTTCTCATTCGGTCTTTTTGCTCCATATAACCAGACCAACCACAGCATGAACATGGTCCCATAGTAGCTAGACTGAGTTCCTACTAGTTACTCATAACAATAAAGTCTGACGCTGCCTTTGTTACACCAAGTAGATTTTTTTTCTCAAGTGTCAGATCATCAGATAGTAGTAGTTTGCCAGTGTGTTTTATTAACACCCATGTTCAAATGCAAAAAAAAAAAAAAAAAAAAAAATCTAATTTAGTATTGAAGAAAGCAACTTATTCAGCAAATTATTAAGCAAATTATTCACACATTAAAAGTGAGGTTTCAGATGTACTTAAGGCAATTCACAATATTACAAATGGCGTCCACTGAAAGGCCTTGTATGTCAGCCATTTTCTTGTTTTGTTCGGTCTTTGAATGCTGAGTACAACCTTTTCCTCATGTCTGACCCCTCCTTCACTACAGTCGTTGTTGCTGTCACTCACATGTGGTTACTGTCTAATAAAGCAAAAAATACAAAAGAACGATTATAATGAGACTGCAAGAAGAAATCAAATGCACAAAGAAAAACCAAATCTTCCCTCTTATTTTTCTTCCTGTCTATATGCCCTTGGTTCATCTGTTGTTTTCTTGTCCTTGGGTACCTGAGTGAGTCGGGGAGAGAGAAAAAAAACAGCAGAGTACTTGACAGTCCATCATTGCACCACTTCAGAATGTACCATCAGTGGGACAGATGAAGAGGACGCTGAGCCGTGCACGCGCGCCAACCAACCAACACACACCGACAGAGAATCGTTAGCCCATGAAGAGATTCAAAATGTTGAGTGTCCAAGAGCAAACACTCTGCAGCACAGAACACTTCAACCCCCCTGTCAGCGCTCCGTATGCACACGAGAGAGAAAAGAGAGGAGTACATCATAATTGTAGACAAAACCTACCATGTGGTACGCGATGATAGTTATTAAGGGCTTCCTTGACATTGGTTGACATGTTCTGAACTCGTTTTATTTCTTGTTCAGCTGAGACGAATGCTTCAGTGATGTGAAAGAAAATGCAACCAACAAATGCGCTTCAGAAAAAATATTTACAGTGCTTGTTAAGACTGTGCGTGTGTGTATTTTGTATGATAGTAATGAATTTAGAAACTTAGTTGCCAGTTTATTAATGACACATGGCTAAAAATAATGCAGCCTACCCTCAATATATATGAGGTGGATGAAATATAAGAAGCACTTCTCATTATAACAATTCAGTACCACAAACTACAGCCTTCAAAATAACCATTGGATTTAACAAACAACTGAACTCTATATCTATCATGAAGGTAGGATTTATTGCAGAGTTCATGTTTTCTATTTATGTCGTGTCCTCACAAACCAAACAGAGTGTTGATACTGGAAGACTTTGCAACACCTTGAATTTTGTTACCAAAGTTTTTCTAATGTTCACTGACAGTATTCACATAGTCACTTTATTACATTATGATCACAACTACAGAATGGTATTTAGTATAGACATTTTAATAGACATGTCCTGATCCATTCTGAAGGATTGGTATCCAGGCAGATATTTTAATATATCAGTGTCAGCCAAAATAAAGCTGATCAAAACCCAGTCCGTTCTTTGTTTTAGTGTGAAAAAAATATTTGAGAACAAAGGGCAGCGCACAAGACGCTCAGCTTCTCATTTTTAGCACTGACCATTGCTTTTGCCCGTGGCAGAGCATATCAGCCACCGCTAATTATGTTAAATCCTTGAGTACCTTGATAACAGGCCAGAATTAAACTTGGGTTCTGATTGGAATTGGGGCCCAAAAACTCAGGACTTCCCTAAATCTTAAGGACAACTTAACTGGTTAAGTTTCCAGTTGTTGTATGTCTTGTGTGTTCAATGTCCAACGTCCACGCTACTTTTTGCCATGCTACGCAAACAGCACAGTAAGACATGTATTCTCACTGACAACAACAACTGAACACATGTGAAGCGTAGAGGGATTTTTGCATTTGAATGAGGGCACCTATATATTTACACCCACTTCCTTCTTTACATTTGTTTGAAAATCTACCAGCTTTTACACTTGAAATGACAGTTGCAGTCTGCTTTTTGACTGCTGCTTTTTTTTTCCCCCTCTTCTCCTCTCCACAGCACACGCCATTCTTATCAGTTTCCAACCAAATTTCCAATCACATTTTTTATTTGGATTTGCACAGTTGCTAAAAGTGAGGGGAAAAAAGGAAGCATGGAGACAGAGATAGAACACGCATCAAAGGTCATGAGCCGGCTTTTAACCCAATCAGGCATTGGGAGTACATGATCCTCGTCTTATTCCGCAGAGCCACCGGGATGGCCTTGTAGCTCATGTTTTTTTCTCCCTTATCAAAACACATACATACATTTCTCTCATTCTAATAGGATGACTGGAGGGCTAGCCTTGAACAGCAATCAGACGTGTTCGCCAGATAGGCCTTCCTATGCATGTGTGATTTGTTGTGTCTTTGGGTGTGGCCTCCAGTGATAATCATAATCATACTGCTATTGCCAAGGCATTAGTTTCTGCTGCAATTATAGATTAATGTGGATGTATAGATGTGAGCATTACACTCTTTCTTCCTCTCTCTCTATCTCTGTCTTTCACACACATACACACATGAATTACACACACCAAGGCCTCCAGGCCCACAGGGACGTAACGGACAATCAGCCTGACAATCACAGCTGAGCTCTGATTGATGCTGCAGTTGCCAACACACACAATTTGAGACACATACGTGCTGTAAGGGCTCGGGCCCCCACACCCACCTCAGACACACACACACACACAGACTCTGTCAAACAAGCCCCTAATGCCTGGTGCACACTAGAGGATCTTAACTAGTCTTAACTGATTTTAAAAACATACAGAATTTAAAAAAGACGGAATTAACATTTTTTATATATATATTTTAATCATAATAACCCACACACCAGACTGTTCAGTCAAGATGCAGGACCACACATGGTGTAGTGACAAACTCAACTAAAAATCCAACCTTTGCCACTTCTGCAGGATGTAAAGCTTCTGACTCGTTCAGATTGAAGGTTCAAGGTCCCTTACTCCACTTGCAATAGTCTACGAACTGAACTCACTCCACGTGGAATAAAGGAAGCAAGGAGTAAAATACGAAAATCGATGAAATGTATTTTTACATCACCAGAATACAAAACAAACGTCTTCACATGGAGTACTGTATCTTACTTTTTCAGTTTCTAACCTATAACTATGTTACCGTATCATACAAATTCATGCGGTCAGAAAACTGCTCCGCATCCTGCTCTATTGATGACCTTGAGCGTACTGGCTCATACTAATTAACTCTGAATTGTCTAGCAGCACAATGGGCCAATGGGGCATCAAATAACCTTACATTTAAACTAAATGCCATTTCTTTTACTAATAATACAAAATTTGAACTGACTGTAGGAAAACTAGAATATTCACAAAATGTTTGGGCTAATCACTGCAAATACAACATTCACATAAAATTCAATCAGCAAAAAACACCAAGATATAATATAGCTTTAACAATTGGCATTCATACTCAACGATTTCTGGTGATTCGGAGGACTTGCGATCTCACAGAAACTCGCATGATCAGAAAAAAAGGTGGATTCTGAAAATTCTCAAAACTCTGTTCCACAAGGCGGTAATTCTTATTACTTATTATAGTAACTGATGTAGGAGAACTTACTTTTACTCTGTCCGAATACTTCGTCCATTTGACCTAGTATATGTGTTCTTTGTGTTTCTGGCATCGTGTTTCGTGTGTGTATGAGTGTGTGTGTGTAATATCATGTATTTTATTAAGTGATGCTTCTGAGGCTTTCATTCTGTGTTTTCTGCCATGTCTCTGTTTTGATGTGATTCATTCCAGCATCTGAGACACTAAACAGCCCACAGGCTACTGTCACAGGCCCATGTGTCTGTGTGTGTGAGGGAGACATCTATCTGTCTCCTCTGACAAACTAGATCTGTCACCCTGGTGGCACACTAGACTGTCTTTTCTCTTGGTTGGCTGAAATTGATGAGGCAATCACGTGTGTATATGTCCGATGGTGTGTGTGGGTTTTTTTTTTGTGTAACCATGTCAACATACAGTATGTTTTGTGTACATGGATGCAGCAGGTGTGTGTTGTCAAGAACACATTGTCACATAGCATTATGTTCTTCAGGTCCGTGGTTGGTTTTATATAACAACTCATCATTCTGTGCTGCAACTTCTTTGCTTTACTCTCCTTCTGTCCTCCTTCTTGGTATTCTTCTTTCTCCTACATGGACCGACTAACAAACACAAAAGCATTAAGGGACACCGAGAGGTAACAGTTGATAGCGCGTGAAGAAAAGAAAAAAAACAACCATAAAAACAACATAATGAAAAGATATAAAAATAAATAAGAGGAGGGTGTGATCTGTTTGGGTTTGGATGCATTTCAGGTTTGCAAGATTGGCTTAGTGTTCTTAGTTCCGTGTGTTCAAACATACAGATTCCCATCTACATAGTTTTTTTTCCTTCTCTGCTGTTCTTTTTTTTTTTTACACTTCCACAGTTAAAAGCTGACATTTACATTTACATTTGTGTTGTGGGATTCACACTTAGCTAATTAGTAAAGCTATTAGCTTTGCATCCTTATTGTTAAACTTAGTCTTTTCATTGCAGGTGTAATGTATCAACAATCTTATGTATTTGTAAAGCGACACAGTTGTGCTATTATCCATCTTCATGCAGTGCAGAATGTGTTTGGTGACACATTTCTGGTTGCTTTGGCCCTGCACTCCTGCTCTTTGGATCTGAAATTAAAGAATCAGTATGAGCATGAAGTGTTGACCTCCCTACTTCTTAACTTCAGAGTCTCAACATCTACGTTGGATTAAGAGAGGGGGAATTGCAACCTTGATATTAGGACTTTTCTAAATACTTCAAGACTGTAGTTCACTGATGTTCATTGGGATTTGCCAAGGTTTTAGAGATAGTTGCTGTATATACATAGTTTGGGTAGAAAATCTCTGAAGTTGTTCACTGACAGGTCTGTGGATTACACTGAAGGTATTTCATTATTGTATATTAAATTATTAAAAAGCCACAAATGCAGCCAAATCTAATGTACCAAGTTGGCCAGCAGAAGAATAATACACACACCAAAAAAAATAGATAACACGCTGTAGAAAAATGCATTTCATTTTCCATTTCTATTTGAGGTTTTGTCCACATATTCAGAAGAGAATGTTTTAGAATTGGTTATCAGAACTGGCACTGAAGACCTAACCTCCACCAACATTGAAAATAGAGCTTGTGCAAACAAAAGTTGAGACGTCTCTAGTTGCCAATTGCTGCTGCAGTGCGTCTTCATATGTTTGCCAGTCTTTCTCCCACTTTCTATGGAACTTCTTAAAAGTTCTTGTTTGACCTAGTAAATTTTTGTGACCTCAGCATTCATGAAAACCAAACACAGCGCTCTGTTTATTTTAAGAATAGTGAGAGAACCATTCTTCATTCTCGGAAAGCCTGCCTTGTAGGTAGGTACAAGCTTTACCAGCATTTCAGAGTGCTTTTAAGGCTAAGACTTGTTTTTTGTAGTCTATGTTTACTGTCTTACATATTTTTCTTCTCGTTCTTCACGTCCTGTACTGCAGGTCTTTTGTGGACTTGCTTTTTTTCTCTCCTTGCTAAACTGTTCTTTCTCTTTCCTTTACTTGCATTTCTCCTGCGTGACTTTTTACTCTTGTTTTCTTTAGAATCAGAATCAGCAGCAGCCCTTATTTAAGTCTAACCATTTATGTTTTTATTTTGCTCTGTGTGTGTGTGTGTGTGAGTGTGAGGCTTGGTCTGGTGAGCTTCGGGAAGGCTACACAGGGCCTGGAGGGGGGTTGCTGATTTGATGCAGGTGCACAGCGTTCTGTTCTGGCAAAAACCTCTCACATTTCACCAGCCCTGTTCGGAGAGAGGGAGAGGGAGAGAGGGTGGGGGTGGCTACGAGAGCCAAGGAAGTATTAGAGGTCTGGTGGATAGCCTCAAGACACACACACTCTCACACATAAGCACACACACACACGGAGCGAGCTAGTGAGGCTTCAGCCCAGTGTGTATTCAGGGATGTATATCAGGGTAATTGCTATTAAACTAGCCTAAAGAGATGCTTGGTGTATTGGTGTGTTGGGGTCTTTGTCTGTAGGTGTGGAGCTTCATCTCTGTTTTCATGTTGCTCTGTTTATCAGAGATTGTGTGTGTGTGTGTGATTTGGTTAGTTTTGTTGCGTCCATGTGTACGAGTGTCCTTTTATCATGCTAATGAAGTTTGAATTTTGGCTGCCTTGCCTGATATCTTTCCTTCCTCTGTACTTCCTTCTCGTTCTCCGTTCTCTCTCTTGCTTGCTCTCTCTCTCTCTCACACACACACACACACACACACCAGGAACAGTGTTGAATTAAAGCCAAGGCACTCATTGTACCTCATTCATCTTCTTCTGCCACTCCACCAGCATGCATCTCCTCTTTATTTGTCATTCATCTACTCTAAATCTCCCACACACAAACTTTATTTCCATGGCATATCAGATGTCTGAAAGAGTCAGAATTCTGCTATATTCCACAGCTTCCCTCTCTTCACAACTTCTTATAACTGTCAAGGGTTTAATATTTCACACACATTTTAGCTGGGTCATTGATTTATTGCTTTTCACTGAGTGCTTCGAAGTTCTATGAAGTAGAAAACTAGAAAGAAATGTGGTTTCCCTTAAACTTTGACTCCATGGCAGTTGCTCTGTAAGGTTTTTTGGTTTTTTTTTAAATTTTCAAAAATTGTGGAGAAATGTTGAGATACAAAGTTGTGCTTTCAAGGTTCTGTACAATATATGTTTAATTCAAGTATCGTATTGATCTCTTGTCCTATTGTGTGCAATAATAATCTTGACTGCTGATAAATTCTTCTACCATTGAAAGTGGTAGTTTTTATGATAATACACCACCTGGGTATATTTGATCACCAAAATATTAAAAGCCTTGAAAATTAAACCAGTAAACCACTAAACCACTAAATTGTTAATTGTGTTACTTGTATATGTTTTCATACATACAATATGTACATGGATGCACTTGTATTCCAGGTAGGTGGATGGATTCCCATTTGATTATGGTTAGGGTCATTTATACAATCACGTCAACCCTGACGTGATTGTATAAAGGATATTACTAAATGGGTTCATGAACGCTTTTTGAAAACTGTTGCTGGTAAACACACTTTGTTGCTGCAAATACAAGTTTACAAAGTGAAACCATATATCAACCAGTGTATTCAACTGAATATTGGTTGAAAAGGATTTTCAAATCATTGCATTCTTTTTTATTTACATTTTATACATCACACCTTTTTTTTGGGAATCAGGGTTGTATGTTCTCTCTCTTCGTCTCTATCAAACACACAGACCCCTGCACACACCTGCTGCACTATCTGAGGTGTTTGGATAAAGATGCCATGTGCCTTTCAAAGAGTACTTCATGAATCTGTAGTCCACTTGTCTGACTTGCACGAGTGTTTGTGTCTGGGTCTGGTCAAAGCCGAAGGACTTGTAAGCTTCCTTTTTTTCCCTGTTTACTTTCTGTCACCACTGAAATCTCTAATCCATTGTTTCTCAAAGTGTAGCTCATTTTTCAAAGCTTAAAGCCATTAATTTCAGTATTTCCTCTTCTTTGCACTCTTTCATTTACCCTTGTGTAATCAACATTTCAAACACTTGATATGTACCAGAGCTCATGACGTGTTCTTAATCATAGTCATTTTATCAAACTTTCAAGTGGCCACCAATAATTCAAACATCATTACTAATTTGACATCGTAGATCCGTGGAGCCAGTCATATCAGATTGTAAACTGAGCGGCGGTAGTTAACGTGGCTTTCCTTTCTTTCGCGCAGCCAGATAGACGGTGAGCCAGTCTGCTGGCTGCCAAAGTACCTATTTCCACTAACATTAGAGTGTAAACCTGATGATATTACACTTCTGAAAGTATTGGACAGAAAGATATTTGAACGTATTGTAGCAGACAGGTGAGTGCAGTGCATGAACAGGCAGATAAGCAGCCAGTTTATCAGCAGAGGAAAGTACCTTCAGCTGCTGCTGGTGTGTGTGAACATGAAATGATCAGCCTAGAGCACTTTGGAGAGCACTAAAATTTGAAAGCTACTCAGAGACAGTTGTAGCATTTAAGGGGTTTATAGAGTTGTTCACGTTTTTTTTATTTGCTTCAGTGTCTTCTTCCATACAATTGCTTCTATCCATCCTGCTCTGTCTTTTCCCTCATGTTGTTCGTCTTTTACTTTGTGTAATGTATTTGTGTTCAGGTCTCGCTCCAAACCGTTCATTTGTATAACTTTGATCTGTGCTGATTTTGCATTTGTCCCCACGAACGTTTAACCAAAGCCACCCTTAATCCTCTCTGTCATTGTGGCAAACATTGAAAAGCTGTGTCTGTTTTTTTACTTTGGTTTTGACTCGGGCTGCACCCACTAAAGATTTTTTTTAGTCCACTAGTTAGTTCAAGCCATTAGTCGACTAGTTATTGCACCTTTATGATATTAATTCTGACTATCCAACCAATGAAAACTCACACTTTTGAGGGTAAAACAAAATACCCAAACCAACAGGGGTGTTTTTCATTCTCTTTCAAGCAGCTTATTCAAAGAGAACCCTCCAAAAGATCAGAGCATCTCTCTTTAGTCCTGTTCAATCACTCCCTGCAACGATTGTTTAGAGGGCAACAAAACAAAATCTCTTTCTACCAGGGGCTACAGAAGGCTGCGTGTGTGTGCGCAGGCGTTTGTGTAACAGTCGATCTGTGTGTGCGTTTGAGATCATTTGTGTGCAAGAAGGTATATCATATTCCACCATCCTTCTGTGTTGCATAAGCCTGCAACACCACGTCTGTGTACTGGTCAAAAGAATAGAAGTACTTTGATGAAGATTGGAAAAAATAGTCCCAAAACAGAGGATGCAATGTGAAAATTAAATTGCAAAGTGTCTTTGGCAGTCATGGATAGAAC
Source organism: Holacanthus passer (assembly GCA_025331565.1). Taxonomy (NCBI): domain Eukaryota; kingdom Metazoa; phylum Chordata; class Actinopteri; family Pomacanthidae; genus Holacanthus; species Holacanthus passer. The sequence goes on along the minus strand of JAFREQ010000012.1, from coordinate 6,687,204 downwards.
AGGACAGCTTGGACAGTTTGTAACACTTTATAAACCAGTTACTAATGTTTATAGGCTATAACACAGGATATGTAAGCGTGTGGTGGCTACATCTTTATTGCAAGATGTGAGAATAGCCAGCAAGAGCTAGGTTTAATTCAGGTGAGGCAGAAGTAGACAAGATGCGTCTGGCTGTTTGCCCTCAGTGCTGCTTTAATTGAAAATAGCTGAAGGGAATCTATTGTGTCCTTATTGTTGGCGCATGCTGTGTGTTTGGCAGGAAGTGGGTTTAAATGTGACTGCCCTTGTTTTAAGACCACAGACGCTCTAAAAGACAGTGAAAGCAACTGTGACTTTTCTGTAAATTATATACCGTTACTGCCTTTCTTGTTCAGTATTGTTACATTGGCAATGCTACAATACAACCTATTTGTTGTTTCCTTTGACGCCGACTATTCATTTTCTTCATATGATCAATCCCATGAAACAGTCTGGATGCTTTTCAGTCTGGTTAGAAATATAATCCAGCTGCACGGTAAAAAGATTTTGGATGATGTTCGAGTGAATTGCTCCTTTATTTGTGACACAGATGAAAATGTTGATTACAATTCAAAGCCACGGTTCTCTCATTATCCATGTTATGATGTGGATTAATTATCAATTAAACTCATGATCCCACAAATCTGTAGTGGATCTGCTGTGTATCATGGGATGTTATTCTCGGGATGGTGAAGTAAATACGCATCTCGTTGTATAAAGACATGCACATACACGCCTCGTTTGGCATTCAGTGACGTTTTTCGACAGATGGAGTAAATACAAATCTAAATGCAGACTCTCACATAGGCAGATATGCAAACCAACACATATACTGCATATAAATACGTGCCCACTTGTGGTTCACAGAGGTGTGTGCAGCTCATCAACTTTTCATTACTGAATTCACTATATTCTCATATGTGTCGTTGTTTGTGCTGGGATGTGTTCATGCATGATCATCTTCTTATCTGCTGTGCATTCAACATATTAGGATATACCTTCACCCCAGATCATTGCTCCTTGCGGTTTGTTAATTAGGTATTAAGGTATGCAGATTCATACAAATTCACATTGTGCACATCTAGTATTTCCAGTACGTCTGTCCTCTGGTCCACAGTGTAAGACTGAAAACTAACTAACTAAACTTCGGTCTTGCACAGAGCTAAATGACCCAACTGTTCCCCAATTGTTAAAGGTGTCCAGCTCTGTGTTTTTGCTGTAGAATTGAATTCGACAATCTGTGATGAAATGTTTTTTTGTCTCTAAATTGATGCATCTGTCACCGGGAAAATGAGAGCAACTTATCATAGCATGTAGATAAAACTAATTATGTTCATCAGTCAGTGCATGGTTAATGATAAACAGAATGATAAAATGTTAATGGACAGGTTCTTTATATTTTAAGTGTTTTTAGAATATCAACATTTCTTCCATAAATATACCAACACTGTGAGAATAGTATTTTATTTCATGTGCTCACAACAGAGACATCTGTCTTCAGTCTGAAGGAGCAAACACAAGGCCCAAATCAAATGTTCGCCATCCAGTAATAATGTTCAAAGGATATTTTTTCCACCCTCTTTTTCTGAAAATTGCTCTGTTTGCAGGAAACAGTGATTTATTTGGTCTCTTTTTAAGTCTGTCAGCATGCCTGTGCAGGTGCTGTCTGTGTGTTGGAACACACACACGTACACACACATGGTAAAATCAGTGAAAAAAAAAAATGAAAGGAGAAAAGGATGAGAGGGAGTTATAGTGGAAGGAAGAGAGGTATGAACAACAAAGCAAATGCCCAGAGATAGGGGAGAGGGATGGTAGCTAAAGGATAAGGGCGGGACGGAGGGAAGAAAAGAGCACAGAAGATGAGTGTCTGCAAAAAAATGGAAACACCCTGAGCAATGTGTGAGAGCCACGACTTCTAAGGCTCTGACACATTGCTAAGGAAATGATCAGTCAGCACAGTTTTACAGCACAGGCCTCATCACTGACAGAGTTGAAATGCAAATACTGCCCGCTGAGCCTACAGGACACTCTGTTCCCAACATTTTCAAAGATATGTTGCTGATTTTGAAAGCCCAGGTGGTTTATGCTCTGCAGCTTGGCTGGGATCTGAACTTTCTGTGCTGCCTCCTTACATGACCGTGTTTTTATAAGCCAGGAAGCCACGGTAAAATAGGTGTTGTATAGTTCTGTGTCTCATCAAGGGCACTGTTTTCAGCTGACATAAATGTACTAAATGCACCGAAGATGAACTGTGCATAAGTCAGGATACTTCAGAGATGTGTTAGGCGGCCGCACTTACAATAAAGCATTGACTTTGCTGAACCACATCAGTGTAAAATGAATTGAGTGTGGATCAACCATGAAGCAGAATCAAATATTTGTCAGAAATGGATTGTTAAAATACTCATCCATGGAGGACAAGATACCTCGGTTCCTGTCAAAGTCAATCATGAGGTGGTTTTATTCATGGCTGCAGTACTTTCAACAAAGTTGTAATTCTCTTCTCATCTTTCTCCTTCTTTGAGTCAACAACATTTTTCAACAAAAATATGTATTTTCTGTCATTATGTCCCATACTACATTTCTGTATTGGAAGGCCTTGTTGTGGTATTTGATTTTCTGATGTCCTGAATAGACTGTTTTCTGTAAGCATTTGATTGTATCCTGTATAGCCTTGTGTTTTTTTTTCCCCTTTTATTCAGTTTTCTTTTTTTGTAAGGACCTGAGTTTAATAGTCCTTACTATCCTCTCAGCCAAAGCGCTAAAACTGAAGTGGCTCAGGAACCTTGAGATTGTAATTAAATGGAGAACTGCACTAACAGAAACCATGAAAGCCCAAAACTTTGATTGAATTGGGATCTTGATGAATAGAAGCCTATTGTATGAGCGAGGCAGTGTTTGTCAGTGCTTGTGTTGAATTTAAACTGATGAAAGATACGCAACCCTTATGCACAGCCCGTGTAACAGAAGCAGAAAACCTATAGCCAATGCCTATAGCCAAGCACAGTGGATATTCATGAATATCTACTGTACATAAACTGAAATAATTTCTAACAGTTTTTTAGCAAAGTACTAGAAGAATCCATGAAATACATTGACAGAGCATGTTGAATATCTTACACAAACATTCAGCAAAGGACATGAAGATACTAGTTACTCACGACTCTATCAGTTGTTTCTAAGTGAATATGGACCCTGCCTGACGCAAAAGTACATCAATGGCAAGAAAAACAAAAGCTCGAAGTCACTTTTGAGTGGTGTCATCAGACAGATCCAACAAGAAAGAGATGCAGACATAGATATGAAAGTAGAGAAGAGGTGGAGACATTAAAGCTGTTGTTTCTTTTTATGGTTTCTTGTGATGGTCAGCATATGGCAGAGGACATGCACAGATGGCCACGTCTGCATATGAAAACTCATTTGCAGGAATGCCTCATGAAAGGCTGATGTTTCATTAGTTCATAAACTTGTTGATATTTGTTGTCTGGGCTCATAATTGTCTTTTCTATCTCTCTCACTCTGTGCAGGTTGGAGAGAGGCAACATGTGTTGGTGACAGAGGAGTCATTTGATGCTCAGTACTATGTGGCTCACAACAAGTTCTATGAACAGGTAAGATATGGGCACATATGGCTCTCAACACTGCATTTTTACTTTTTGGCTTAAAAGCACATTCACAGATGACCACAATTTTTGACCACAGCAGTTTAAAATACACTTAAAATGTATTCAGTATGTTTAAACTCCCTAAAAAGAAACTTATGGTGCCACGGTGAAAAATAAACTTAGTACTGGTAGTCTGTCAGTTATATTTACTTTGCACATTTATCTTAAAGAGATGTTTATTATGTGTTTTCCTACATTTGGTGATCAACCTTACAATCAAGATGGCTCATATAGACATCAGTGTCAGCTGAAGGACGATTCGGCAGCTGGATGTTCGTTGACACTGTTACATTGAATGGATCCTAGAATAGTTTAGTTGGCCTACACGCTCCATCCACCTTCAAAACACACAGCGAAAAATCAGTAAATTAATCTGCATTTGATGAAAATGTTTCCGTATGTGAAGCTAATCCAACCCTTCCTCATTTTCACACTTTGTAAATCAGATCAGAAGCTTTGCTTTGCATGTCACATGAGTACTCACAGCAGGTGTCAGAAGCTTAAGCTTGTATTGACTAAAGTAGGTTAGCTATAATATCACACATACTCCCAAATACACACACACATGCCCTGCAGTGGTCATGAGAGCATTTGGCGGCTGATAGCGGCAGTACTTTTTGCTTTTTTTTACTGTACTAACATTAAGGTCAGCCCTAAAGACATGAAAATTCCATCCTACACACACACAGCTGTTCCCACACACACACACACACACACACACACACACACACACACACACATCCGCATGGCTTCAAAGAGCCGCTCTCAACCTGTGAAAAATTCACTTTAAAACATCTTCAAATAAATCAATTTCTTCCTGCTTTAACCATCATCAGAAACATGTTTGAAGTTATGCTTTTTATTAGCGGGGAGGGCACGGGATGGTAATAATTTTTCCTCCCTTCCACTTTCCTCTCCTCTCCTCCCCTCCTCTCCTCCTTCTTTGCACCTCCTTCTGCAGGCTATAAACTTAAGTTACAAGTGTCACTCGGTTCATGGGTGTGCTGCACCAGTGCACGCTCCTTCATGTGTCTGTGCATATGCAGGCATGTGTGTCAGTTCACTGTGCTGGAGAGGAGAGCATGTTGAGATGTTTGATGCCCCCCCCCCTCCCCTTTTTTAAGACATTAAATATTTGGCATGTGCTCCTAAATCACTCTCTGACTAAAAAATAACATGAAAACACTATGTGCCAATATGTTCTCAATCTGTTCCCCCAAGGGATACATCCCTGTATCATGTATACTGCATGTCTGCAGTACATCCACAAAGACACATCCAATACACACGCATGAGGTTGTAAACAAATCACAGAGGTCTGACACAGTGAAAGTTACATCCTTCCTCACTTGCTTGTATGTATATGATTTTTCCAAGAACTCACTATTTATTTTTGCTGCTATAATATAATTTGAAACTTAAAGGTTAAACTTCACAGCTAATCACACACAACACTCCAAAGATTAAAAAAAGGAGGAATTTAGAGGAAATAGAAAAAGAGAAGCAAAACATAGAACGGCTCAGTTGGGGTTTTGGTGGTTGAGGGAGAAAAAACTGGTGAAATCAAGGGTCGGGAAAGAAAGTAGTGCGAGCAAAGAAGAGGACAGGAGGAGGTGGAGAGGGAGGTTTGTGCGTGGGTGGGTGAAGGTAAGTGGGGAATAAGGTAGAGAGAGGTGTGAGTGTGAACAAATGGCCTAGTTTCACTTTTACACCATCAGATGGATATCTATCCTGACGGGTATAATAGGCACCCAACCCACCTCTGTCTGTGTGTGTGTGAGTGAGTGTGTGCACGTATGTGTGTGCGTATGTGTATCTGTTAGTGGCTGAGTGAGGAAGTAGGAGGGTGCGGTTTCCAATGAAATCGGACAAGCTCTTTCATCATTTAATCACCCTGTAATGGGCCTCGAATGACCCTCACCTACACACACCCTCACCTACCTCCCCCACAGCCCTGCTGTTTTACCTCTCTGCTTCCAGCCTGCTTCGCTGGCTACTCACACACACACACACACACATCCTCACAGTGGTCAGAGTGTCGAGCAGCAGGTGCGTTGATTAGGCAGGTGTGGCGCTGGCTGTGTGTGTGTCTGGCCCGTTTTCCATCTCCTATCATATTCCACCAGCTGGATAAAGACTGACAGATTAACACTGAGCCAGGCGTACTCCTGCCATCACAGCGGTAACACTCCCTCCACCAGTTCACGTGTGATTCTCTGCCCGGTCAGTAGCTCGGCCCTGCAGAGCCGTGTAATGGTTAGACAGACCACCAGATGATCTGAGTCAGCACGCAGCGCTGCGGAAGTGTACTTGGGCAAGACATTGAATCCCCAGCAGGTCCAAGGGTGCTGTTCTTCTCCTGATCCAACCTCCGATCTGCCCGGAAAGAGACGAGCAGAACGACTTTCCAACAGGGATCAATGAATTATCACATTATCATTATTATTATTATCAATTTTATACATGTCTTTAAAAGTGGGTATTGTAATATCTGTTTCCTGTCAGTGCAGTGTCAGATAGATAATGTTTATATCTGTTTATTCAGGAAGGATAACATCACTCATATACTGGAAGCTTTTTTCTTTCGCTTGAGAAATACAACATATCACAGGATGTTTACAAAGAAATCTCTTGTTGAAGTTATGATTATTTACACAAGCTCTTACGGCCACAGTTTTAAATCTATCCAATAATCACAACACCAATCTTTCTGTTAGTGCTTAGCGGAGACATTCAATCTGAAAGCAAGAGCTGAAGAATAGAAGTAAATCAGGACTCTAACCGAGCGGCATACATCACTGTCAATCTGTCAACTTTGTGATTAGTTTGAAAATAGTTCTGAAAGGAAATGCATTTGCATATGATCTTTATTTACAGTGGGTAAGTCATTAAGAAAGAATTCCATTTCACACTAAGCCGTAATTATAACTCTTTGTTTTCTCTTCCTTCCTGCTGTGATCAGCCGAGATTTATAGTTGCCATGGTGAAATAATAAGACAAACCGGCAAATCACACTGGTTTATCTCACAGCTGTTGCCGTAGTTTTTGACCTTGAGGGCTTCCATAAATGGAACTGAAAACACTCAGCCCTGTGTTTTTTTTTTTTCTAAGCAGCCAGGGACTAGCTGAATAACAATATGGGGGGAGCATTGGGGACAACAGTTTTGAGCAGCACTTAATTGAGAATGTAATGGACAGATGTGGAGAAACATGCAGAGAGTTGGTTATAATGGTTATACAGGTCTGCATTTCAAGGTGAATGACAACAGGTTAGTGGATTTATCTCGCTGGTCACTAAATGACACATTATTTTAGTCTCTCATAAACCTCATTACTTTCACTCAGTAGTCTTATTATTTTTTGTGCTTTACTTTTTGACAGTGTGATGTGATTAATTTGAGATCATTTTCAGTGTAGGTGCATTTCCATCTTTCTTGTAGCTAAAATAAATGATGTTATAAAAATAATTCTTCACTGTGCTCCGTTTCAGGGATTTAGAAATTTGCAGTGACATCAGCAGTGATGTGTCGCTCCTGGTTTGCAGGTGCTGGTACCAAAGAGAGCTGAGTTCAAAGGGAAGATGATTGAGGTGGACATCTACGAGGCAGGAAAGCACTTCCTGAAAGGCCAACCAGTAGAGGACAGTAAGCCGTTCACTCCCTCCATTGCTGCGCCGTTTCAGAAAGGAGAGGTTTCTGGTCTGATGCAGGTAAACACACACAAGCACACTCACACCCTTATACAGATATAGTTACATACACAGATAGTATTCCCCAGTTCACTGCTACAGCACTGTAAATCAATGCGACATCAAGACAAATGCACAGCGAGTCAAACAGATGCACGTGTGTAAACACAGTCATCACTTCATGGCTGTACTGTGAAAGAGAATACAACAGAAGTCGTATTAATTATAGAAAACTGCGGCATACACCTTTAAATAGAGATTACTAGGATGACACAAAACAAAATGAATTGCACAACATATGAAACTAATAAATTAAACAGGACTTGGAGATAAACTGAATGTTACAAATAAATGAAGCTACTTGTTCTGTAAATGATGACTTAAATGTAAGTGTGCGGAATGGAAACGAGAAAGGAAAAGGGATCTGAGTAATTCAGGTGCACATGGTAAACTATAGGTTTAAACCATACCACACATTTATTCAGCAGAGATCAGTATTTATCCCTCTCAGACTATTCAAAAGCTATCTGGATACATGGTCCATGATCCAATCCAAAGGATTTTTTTTTTCAAGATATGACACACTGTGGTTTACAGACATTTGATGGTTTTAGAAACTTAGCATTCATTGTGCATGGATTCGTTTTTTTTTTTTCTTAAGTCAGTGTCGTCCATCTGAATTAGGTATTTCCACCAATACTTTTGGTGTATTTAGTTGTAACAGTGTATAACTTCAGGTCTTCAGTCAGAGGGATTTCGGGGCCAAAGTGCTTTGGAAGTAGTTTTAAGTGCTGGTGATAGTGTTAGTCACCTTTGGTTGGTTGTCAGTTTCTTTTTTTTGTTTGTTTATTTTTTGCATCCGTGATTGTTATCAATGTACCTATATGACTCGTGTATAACCTCTAAAACGAAGTCATTTTGTCTTAATACATTTAATGCAGAGTTCAGTGCGGGTATGTATGTGTACATCTGTCTACCAGATGTTACACGTCTTATTCAGGTAATGAGAGGACTGATCCTACATCTGTCAAGCTCTCACTGTGTGTTCTTTCCTTATCAAAACTATAAAAGTTGTGTTTACAACAGGCTATTCAAATTTTGTTCAGTCAGCAAATGAATAAGGTGTGTGTGTGTGTGTGTGTGTGTGTGTGTGTGTGTGTTTCCACATTTTTAATCCATGCTCACTTCTGCAGCTTGTGGAAAAGCACCAGTGTACCAGCCGTGAGATAAGTAATTTAAGATAAGCTGTGGCTGGCTAAACTGTCCTCTGTCTTCCTTTGCACCACGCACACACACACACACACACACACACACACACACACACACACAAACACCATGTTAATGTATCTGTTTCACTGCATGTTATTTTTCACTCTGACTAGCTGTAGCTTATAGCTCAGGACATGGAGCCACAGAGCAGAATATGATACACTTTCTAATTTCACACTCCATCAGCCTTTACTGCCAGACAGAGAGGGAGGGGACGGACGGAACAGACAGAGACGTGAGAGAGAGAGGGGGGGAACACTGATGAAGAGAAAAGCAAGCAGAGAGAGAGAGAGAGAGAGAGAGAGAGAAATGGATGGCAGAGAATGAGATAAAAGGAAAGAAAAGAGAGAGGTTTCACAGCAAGCCAAGCGACACGTCACTTAGCAATGAAAAGTTCAGCAGTGGGGACTAGACCTTGTAAAAGTAGTTGCCTCATAAAGTCTGCAGGCCATCCAACACACACGCTTGCATTCGTTTCCCCCCCACTTACTTTTCCCCTGTACTGTTTCAGCATTCTTACACAACACACAAAGGCCTTTCTTGGATTGATGTAACAACACATGCACATACATGAGTTAATACACACACATGTCACACTCTGAATACAGTTTCTCACACACACTTCTGGTAAATACTTTTGTTTGGACATTTCCTGATGCCAGTTTTTACCAGTCCTAAGCTCAACTGTAAATGTGTCTCAAGAGGAAAATGGAGGTAAAGTCATCATCTTCACCCCCAGCTTGCTGGAGAAGAGAATTTATGTAGAGGTCTAGAGGTTGAGAAAGAGGGAGAAAACAGAAAGTCCCTTTTTTTAGAGGCACGTTTTCAGTTTGTGTCCGTTTTACACCCTGTGAGAACATGTGGTGCTTTGAGGTTTTGGTGGTTTATAAAATTTGCTATGGCTATTTGTGTGAATAGACAGTGATGTGCTGCCACAAGATTGGCGACCTTGCAAAAAGGAAGTCACTGTAAGAAAGAATAGTGAAATTAAATGTGCACTTTTTAAGGCACGGTTTGAAGTACATTACAAGACACAGTAAACAAATGGAGTGATAAACAAATTCAAGCCAACAGATAGAAAGACATGGAGATTGAGTGCCAGTGTATGTTGTAACACAGTGACGTATCTGGATTTGCAAGCATTCGTTAATGCTTGTCTCTGCTGTCCACAGCATATTGGCAATTAACATATTGTTATATTAAGTGATCTCCAGTGATGCTGCTGATGATCTGCAATCCATAGTCCTTATGACCGGCATCGTCAGCTCTTAATGACAGCAGAGCGGCATTGGAGCACAGTGCTAATAGATAAGTGACCTAATGGCTCGGAAACACAGTGGTATCTGCAGGCGACACATGCAGACATACTTGGAGTACAGTCCTCTGATATATATGATGTCCTCGACAGCCGTGTGTCCACTATCTGTGTTCGCTATTATTACTGTAAGTGGACGGGTCTGATTGAACATACGCATGCCTTCAGTACAATCTGACACTAGCGTAGCCATGCATATACACACATATCTAAGGATATGTACTTGTGCACCCACACACTGGTGGCTGCCCTACGCATATTTGAAGACCACCTTTTTTTTTTCCTCTGAGTCTCCGCATGAGTCCACCACACACTGAGCCGAATGCGTGTGTGTGAGATGAATGAGCGATTAGGGAAAGGCAGATAGATGCTCACCCCCATGTCTTGCAGCGGAGTCTATAATTACAGGCTTTTGGCAGAGAGCGAGAGAAAAACAGAAGAATAAAAGAGCGGGAGGAGAGAGATTGTGTGATGAGGTCCATGATAGCTGGGTCGCTGATAGACGGATGGAGTCTGAGCTTTGTTGTTTCATCTAAGATGCAGAGGAGCGTTGTGAGAGAAAGTGAGAAAAAGAAAGAGCGGTAGATAAGTGGGTGATTGAATAGGCAGAGGAACCCACTAAGGTCTGTAATGTCCATTTGTGGAAAGAGGAACAAAGTGAGAGACCTATCATTTCAGCGATGGAGGGAGAACGCTGATTGCACACCAGCACCACATCCATACTGATGTGTGCGGGAATGAAGGAGTATGGCCGGATGGATAGATGGATGGATTTATAGAGGAGCGCCGTGTGAAAGCTCGTGTGGATGGATGGACCTGAAAGTGGACAGATAGATATGGATGCACGGACGTGATACATGATGGCTTAGATGCACATAACTGATGGATGAGCAGATGAATAGATGCATGGACGTGTGAATATATAGACAGGTATAGGAATTATGGATGGATGGATGAGTAGGGATCTAATGGCATGCCGCTCTTTGTCCGTGTGCAGCTCGAGATTGCTGTGCTGAGTTCTTCAGTTTTCAGAGAACATGTGTCCTTAAAGGAAGATTTATGAAGCAGAAGAGTCAAACCCAATGTGGTTTTGTCTAAACTAATGTCCAACTGCTGTACCAACATTTTTCACTTACATTTTCACTCACACATTTTCTTGCTATTGATGAGAGTAACTGCCAACGCTGCTTTTGAATAGTCAATATGACACACTTGACTGGATTATGTTCCTTGTTTTTCACAAAGACAAATCTTTTCTGTTTGTCCTGTGTTCACATAGTTTGGGTTTTAGGTGCCTCATATCCTCCGAAACCCCCAAAACATGTTGGTCAGATGACCTAAGAACTATAATCCTCCACTAGGTGTGAATGTGTTTGTGTCTGTGGTTTCTCTGTAATGAACTGGCAGCCTGTCTGTGGTGTTTCCCTGCCGTTCTGCTGCACGGGGATCCTTGCCGCTTCATAGTGACCCTGAATAGGGATTAGGAGGTGTGGACGATTCATCCTTACGACCAGGAGCGTACTGTTTGTGTCTTCTCTTTCATTCTCAGTCACTTTTTATGTCCTGCCTCTCCCCTCCTATTTGTTTTGCTTCTCATTTTATTTCCTGTTTGTTTTGTCCTGTCTCCATCATTTTCTCCTTCCCTTCTCCCTCATTCCTTTGTGGGATGTGACACGTTCATTAAGAATCCTTGGTGTTTTTTGCCATTTCATTCCATGAAACAAGACCAAGGTTTTAGAGGGAGAGAGAAATTTGCTTTTATTGACATGGATGAAATCTCTTCCTCTGTTCTGTCTTACTCTCTCTCTCACTCACTGTCTCTCTCTGTCTGTCAGCCCCTTCATTCACAGAAACAGCACTTTCCTCAGAAAATGAAGGACAGTAATGAGTCTTTTAGTGGGACACAATAACAGAGAAAGCACTCAACAGCATGGTGGAGGAAAGAAAAGGAGAAAGTATCTTCACCAGTCCTCATCCTCAGATGAAATTAAATGATAGAAGAGGAGGGGGTGGGGTGCGTGAGAGAGAGGCCAAAAAAATGAAGCAAGAATGAAAGAGAGAGAGTGAGGTAGACTGAGAGATCAGGAGACAGAAAAGCAGCTCGAGTGCCATCCAATAATCAGCTCTTTTCACAGCATACTTTCTCAAGGAGACCAAGAGAATGGGAGAGAGAGGAGAAAACGGCTCTGCTCCTTCCTCAAGACAGCAAATTGACTGTTCGTATGAAAGACAGAATAGAAAAAGGAGGGAGCTGGGAGAGATATAGAAATGGAGGAATACGAGTAGCGAACAATGTCCCTCCATGACCACAAATTGACAGAATAACAAAAAAAAAGGAGGTGAATGGACGAAGCTCTGCTGCAGCTTGCTGGCCTCTCTCTTTCCTTTTCTCTGGGGCTGGTGTTCCTAGTTTTCCCAGGCTTCCTTGTATCGCTCGGTCTTTTTCTTTATATCTCTATTTGTCAGGGTGCTCCTTTCTATCATTTTGTTTTTTCTTTTGATTTGTGTCCTGTTTCATCATTTCTCCGAATACCTCTCTTTTACCTCCTGCTCTTCTCTTCTCCCCAGTTTTAATCAGTTTATCCATCCTGTTTGTGCGTGTGTGTGTTTTACTTGTTTGGCATGAGTGGGTGGCAAGAGACAAATATAAAAACACGCACTGTGTGGATGTGGTCAATTTATAATTGTATCTTTATATACAGTATTCTAGTACATGCTGAGTGGATGTGATTGCTGGTACTTTGCATCATGATGCTTACAGTACATGAATGCAGACACACAAGTTTGTCGTTAACACAAAGCTTGGACACACACACACGTACATTTATATACACATCGCGTATACACTGATGCACAGTCCCCCCTGGTGTGACTGGCAGACTCCTACTAGCTGCAGGCTATATCAGACACTGGCTGCACACACACAATCATCACACAGACAAAACACACACTCGCCCGACACACACACAGGCATAACACTCAAACAGAAATCTGTATTTCACCCCAAACAATCGAACCACTCCATGTTGACATGCACCGTCGTGGACTGTTGCTTTGATGTTGCGTTATGCGCACGTGTTGTCATCGGCATTGTCAGGAAAATAATAAGAATCAAAGATTAGGCTGTCTTTTATGGCCCGGGATACAGTTAATCCTCTCAAATCTATTTTTAAACTTTTTATTTAAAATGTCAAAAGGTTTTGCTTGGCCTTCGCATGACTTTGTTTACTCTAGCAGCAAATAATTTGTTTTGCCGTCAAAACAGCAGGCGCAGCTATTTCAGGCATTTCATTTAGCATGTCAAATTGTATTACACGGCCCGCGCTTTGTGTATACTTGAAGAACCAAAGTCACGGTAACAAAGGAATAAATGTTAAGCCACCAAAGTATCAGCCACGTCTATTTTCAGTATTCTTACCTAATATGTCAAATGGCATTACACAGCCTCATTCTGTGTTGTTTATTTGAAATGTCAGAGGGTTTGAGTTTTGCTTGTCAACCACAGATGGAAGATGTAAATAACAAAGCACTTAACCAACGACCATTAGTGGGAATAAGTTTGGTGATTGAGTAATCATGTTTTTCGTCTTCTTCTCCCATGTTATAATAATAAACTTTCCTCAGTATGGGCCTCGTAAACAAACTACTCTGAGCAAAGTTCTTCAGCAGATGACTCACCCATGGCTTTGGATTTTATTCCAGGATTTTACCATCCTCTCAAGCTCAACATGCTGCCTCTGAAGTTTGTCTCGCTGATTAATTCTTGGTAGTGGAATTGTATTTGCCAGAGAGAGAACATGGTCTTTATTCATCACCCATCCCCAAAAAACATGTTCTCTCAGAATTCACGAAAAAGAAAAAAAAAAAAACAGAAAACACTCCCACTCAGTTTGAGGTGGCTTTTCTTAACCTGTACTTGAGAAGATTGAGTTGCCTTAAGCCAAGGGGTTTAGTGCCCTGTCCCTTCTGCTCTTTGGGTAAGCAACTATGTAGAAATGTGCTTGATGTTTAAAGACTTAGATGACAATAACAATGTAACATAGAGTTACCTCTTCAGCATCTAATCTGCACTAATCTGTGACTGAACGAGGTCCACAACTCCTCTAGAAGATTCACTGGAAGTTCTGCTCTCCACATCCAGTCATTAGTTTAATGACTCCAGGTAGTCAGTAGTTTAATGTGGGCTTTCACTCTCACATTTTCCACCATTCTTTAATCTTGCTAATGGTATCCACAATGGGCCACAGGGATAATTGTCTTTTCTCGCTTAAACTTGTTCCATTCTTTGGATCCACCTGAGAAATATAATCTGCTCTCTCTAATCCCAGGCTCAACAAAACACCTTGCTACTTTATCACCACAGACACATCACCTGGAATCACTCCCAGCACACAGGTAGTTGGTAAAGAGCTTTAACCAGCAAGCCACTTAATGTAATGGCATATTGTTTCTTGTCATATGAAATGTAAAATACGTTCTTGGTTATCTAACAACCACCTCTGGCCTCTTCCATTCTATGCTTGCAGACAAAGGTAGAATACGACAGAGGTAACAGGACTCGTGTCATCTGTCGTGCTGGAAACACACGTATGCACCTAACACCTCACGGTACACACATGTAGTGTTGTTTTGTATTTAGTTACTGTAACTGTAAACCTGTTTGCGCAGAAACAACTCGATGCATCTTCGTATTAATTAATACTTAGAATACATGTTAGTCAGGTGTATAGGTGTATAGGTAATCACAGTATACAGTTTAATATACACAATTATTGCATCAAGTCCAAGATCTTGTGTGTGTGTGTGTGTGTGTGTGTGTGTGTGTGTGTGTGAGAGAGAGAGAGAGAGAGAGAGAGAGAGAGTTCTGCTGTTAATCAGGCTGATGCCTATAGAAAGCAACTGTCTGTCAACTGGGTGGTGCTGCTGGATTGGTGATGCTCTGGCGCGTTTCCCAGATGGCAGCAGAGGAAGCTGTGAGTGAGCAGGATGACTGGTGTCTTTAATGATGTTTTCAGCTTGTCTTATGCAGCAGGTAACCTTCAGTAGCTTTTGTTAAACTGTTTTCAAAAGGTGCGTCTGTCTCCATGATTGTAGATGCCACTATCATGGCCTTTTTATGATCCCGCCAGGACGTTCTCAACAATACGGTGACAGACCTTGGCGAGGGTTTTAATGTCCACACCAAGCAGAGACAGAATACTAACATAGTTTTAGTTATTTTCAATGTCGACATCAGTTTCCACTAGTTGTGATAACTGATTGAATTTTGTTGCATAACTACTCAGCTGACTTCTGACTGGAGGCACCAGTTCAAACCAAAATCCAACCAAAAAGCGGTTAAAAGCGCTGAAATACTCCAGTAACCACATTAAATAAGTGTAAGCAAACAGCTGTCACCACAGACGATATTTCTCGCTTTCTGATTGTTTCATGGCAGATAGAACTGGTGATATCGATTTCCATTTCCGTGGCCTGCAGACAGGAGTGGATGCGCTGTTATGTTTATGGCTTCTGTTCACTTGGCTGTAATTTTGCACTTTCTATCTTTACCGGACAGACCTCAAATAATCGACTGATAATTTCTCAGTTTATTAAATATTCAAGTCATTTTGAGAAAAAAAACACAAGATGAAATGATGGTTAACATTTTCATCTGTTATTTACTGTGATGTATAATGATGTGTACATGTGTAAACTGGTGTGCATCTGTGTCGGCTTACACATGTGTGTACAGTCAGTCTGCATGCATACACACGTGGCAGGAAGAAACAAGTCGTGTCAAAGGGGAACTTGACAGTGTGTTTGGATTAAGATGCTGTTTGCTTTGATTATGTGTAAAGTGAGAGGAGGTATACCTCCACACCCATGCATCACAGTGTCAGAGGGTTTTTCGGCTGCAGCGAGGAGGAGGAAATTTCAGATGACAGATGAGACAGAGGAAGACAAGAAGTTCCCCACTGAGCCTCTTCTTTTTTTGTTGTGTTTGTTAAAGCTTTAACTTCTGTCTTCTAACCAATCAAACAAATGTCACGATTTAAACTGTGTCAGTGACAGAGTTCCAACAAAGACACTTATTTGTATGAGAAATATAACTTGTATTCTTCATTTCTCTCCCGTCCCTCTATCCATTTGTAAGCTGCTGCTCATTGTGATTGTCACCGTGGCTTTGTCAAATCACCCGTGACTAAGGAGCCTGTTACAGTATCTGTTTCCTCACACACACACACACACACACACACACACACACACAAAACCACTTCCATGGTCTCTGTGTGTCTAGAGTGACACTGACAGCTGGTGTGGATCATGTGAGAAATGTGACCACTGTGTATTGTGCTTTCTGGCTCTCGTGATGCGGTGTGCGTGTCACCGTGTGTGTCTTTGTGCGAATATGCTGGTGTGTCTGCACCAGACACCCCGGCAGATTTATTTTTCATAAAAGGTGCATGCGTGGATTTAGAGTATTTAAGACTTAGAGTGATATTTGAGAGTCCTAGAGAAAACCTTGAAAACCTTGAGGGAAAAGTATCTAGCTGTGCTAGCTGGTCTGGTACCCCTGATGCAGTGCAGTATTTTAAAGTCGGGATTATTTTGCTCTGTTCTACTGCTGTGAGTAGAGAGACCGACATTACCCACCACAGGCCTACATGTGCACACACACTCACGGATGCCGACGCTCTCGCTCTCTCTTTCTCACACACATATGCACGAGCTCAGCATGCCAGCTAGCAGGTGGTGAGCTATCATTGAACACCACATCTCTCATCTTTTCCTGCCTTCTTTCTTCCTCTCCTTCCTTTCCTCATTTCTTCTCAGTCTTTCGCTTCTTTGCACTCCTTTCCCCCTCCTCTCTCTCTCCCACTGTGCTGACACGCACCTACTGGCACTTGGATTTTCACTTATCCTCCCTACTAGTAATAGATTTTAGACTGCACTATTCAGCCTCTCTCTCCCGGCACCCTGTTGTTAAAAGACACCTGCAGAGAGACAGATAAATAGATGGATAGAGAAGAAGGCAGAATACTTGGCCTGTCAGCGAAGAGAAAGATAATGGTTTTGGTTTCATTGGTCCTTTGCTCTCAGTTTGCTTCTCCTTTTGTCTCAGATTCCATTAAATATTAATCTCGTCCTTTTTCCTCCTCAAGTAAGCAGGAAATGAAATTTGCAATTAAGTGACTTTCATTCTTTCAGTCTTTCTGTTTACAGGCAGCATTTCCCATTCAGTCGTTCATGTTAATAAAAAGTTTTGAATGATGGAAAACCAAATTTTTCCTTTTTTCTCTCTGACTCCTCATTCGTCCTTTAATGAATGAGCCAATGTTAAAACCCCACTAAAAGGCATACAGTGTAACCTCGCTGAAGAGTACTTCTCTAATATATTATTGCTGATTAGATTGGATTAGTGATTTGAACCCCTCACAGGAGTAGCTGTAGTCATCATGATCATATTTTTACAGTCGAGAGGCTCACGGACAAGTAGCACATGCACTATGACTGGGACCCAAGCAAAAAGCGCTCTTATTGTTTTTCAAGCATCAAAACAGCAACAAGTGTATCAGTTTCACCATTAGGGAACCCGACGATGATCCTAGCATCAAGCAAACGTGGACACGTCAGCCAGACCTCTGTTGTTGACTCTCCCTCCGCCCATTGTCTGAAGTTACTGTAAGTGACTTATGGATGCGTCACGTAGGCGTTGTCAGTCATAGTATCCATCCTCCATTGTGTGCGGTAACAGAGGAAACCATTCAGCGAAATACCGGCGAGGAGGAGAGTGGGTGGCAAGGTAGCGTTCATACCCATCTGAGAGGACAGGGGAGCAGGAGTAATGTGGATGAGAGAGAGGCAGAGGACAGACGCTGTGCAGCTGCTCGTACACAACAGCCATGTGCATGTAACATGTGTAGGCGTGCACCGACTCTCGCTTACATGCAAATACATAGCGTCCATGCAGGCAGGTGTTTGTACTCCACAAAACCTGTCAGTCTTTTTCTTTTAATTCAGAGGTCAAAAGTGCAACATGTACAGTATGCATGCAAATTCTCTACAGAGTTTTTCTGAGTTTTCTACTCATACCGGAACTTTTTCACTAAATCAGAGAGCAAACCAATAGATAGCACACATTATTTATTGGTAATAAAGAATTCCTTAAGTTGAGCAAGCATCCTGCTGATGGAGGATGAAAGAAAAGAGGAAAGACTTCTCACTGGGAATCCACAGGGGGGCGGGATAAAGGCAGGTGATTGTCGAACAAGACCTGATGGAGATACTTCAGTGTGAGAGCGAAGGAAGGGAGAGAGAGAAAGAGAGAGAGGAGTCAATCTATTCATTGCAAATATCAAATCCAAACTTCTTACAGTTATCCCTCAGTGAACTTCATTAAAGGTTATTCTGGAAAGCAGCTGATCAATCGCTCAATATCACCCCAGCGTAATCTACCTTCTTGGTGATAAGGCGTTTTACCAACTGTCATGCAGGAGGAGACTTATAGATACAACCACAAGGTCATTCAGATTGATTTCCACTCCACACCAGAGATGTTGACAAGTGTTGGTGCTCTCATCCAATTTGTTTAATGCTCAGATTTAAAGAGCCACATTTCGAAGTTGCTTGAAATCCCACCTCAGGTCTCTGTGCTCAGACATTAAGATAAAACTAAATAAATGTATAATCAAATGGACTGATGATCGATGGGGGAGGCTGGAGGCCAGGGAGAAATGAGGCTGGTTATCAGTATTCACTGTATATTAACAGCATCAACAAGCTGGTTTTGGATGATGTTGCTTTCATCTCAGCTACTTTTAGTGTTGTTTCAGGAAACAACAGCATGCACTCATGAGCGTTGCTTGAATTTGCACGTTTGGCTTTTGGTTACTTGTCAAACAAACCCCTCAAATTCAGCGCACTTAAAATGTGATTTTCTATGTTGCTATAGGAAGCAGTTGTGTGTGAAGTTACACTCGATAAAGAATCAGTGTAACAAAGAAAGTTGATTAAAATTATGTGCCACCGAGAGATTAACTGAAACACAATCACCATCACAGTCTTGCGTTGGCTGTGCTAACATTATAAGCTAACTCTCATGTCTTCCCAAGCTTCCCTACATAACCGCATCACAGTGCACCTTCATCAACATCAGCTTGATTCAATAGACAGCACTCTGTAATAATTGGATCACTACAAAACTGCATTAACTGCTTTGCACAGAGATAATGGCATCATAATTGAAATGCACTCATTTGCATAAGAAAATGGCTGGTTTTTATGAACGCTTTCATCCACAAAATATCGAACGGCAGATTTAAATTTCTGTTTATTATTTAGTCTGTCATTTCCAAATGAAGCCGAGGAGAGCGACAGAAGGTGAGAGGACAGGAGGGGAGAGACAGGAAAGTGGAGGAAACGAGAAAACCCTTTAATTCCACTTTGCTCTCCTAAATGAAAGAATCTATGGATCCTAATATCAAGGGGCATCAATAGATGTATTTTTAAATGTACATAATGATCAGCAGCAATGATCCATGAAGGGTAGTAATATACCTCCTCACATTAATGACTGTATTATGAAGAACCAAGGGCTGAGTACATTCTGATTTGACTCCACATATTTTGTTAAAAACACACAATCAGAATCTGCTCTTCCTCTTCTTCCTGCCCTCCTGATGGTTTATCTTCTCTCTCCTGCTCCACTCTTCTCATTGCTCTCTCCCATCTTTCACTGTCACACCTCTTCGGCGGTGGATGTCTTTTTAATGGTCCAACACATTAAGACTAAACACAACTCTCAGATTACAGACATTTGATGCGTTGGATCACTGGCCACTGCGCCGTCAGGCATCTCCGTTTGATTTGCGACTGTGGTCGGTTGCTTTAATCTAAAGATGATCTCCTAATTATGAATTATGGACAGGACCTGCGCTGTGAGCTACAATGATCTGTGTGTCCACGAGTCCACTGTGTGTGTGTGGCTTATTCACATATCACAAGAGATATTAAAATTCTCATTTTAAACTGTTTAGTCCCCAGTTGACTCCTTGTGTGAGAGAGAGAGTCTGGCAGGGAGGCTCAGCTTCAGTGCAGCAGCGTCAGCAGGTTCAGTCAGTGCAAAGTTCCTCTTCCTCTCCACCCTGCTGACCAGGTGGTGTCCTGCAGTGGCCTCCATGACAAGAGAATCTGTGCTGCATTAGCCAAAAGATTTGCACTCATGATCTACTGTAAGTGCACATCATTTGAATGCATTTAATAAACTTTTTTTTTTTAATATCTTTTCCACTGAGCAGGGAGACAAGACTGAGACCCTCATATCAGTCTGCCATGCAGTGTGATTGAATAACTGGAAGCTCAGTATCTGTAGCTGATCCAGTGATCTGTATTTCTCTGCAGAGGAGAGCAGCATTAGGACGATACTAAATAAAAGACTTTAAAAATGTGTACCTCTCTTGATCTCAGTCGAATGCGGTTGCCTTTCTGTATGTTTCCCCCCAACAGGAACAGATGGCCAACGGCGTCCAGCATCCTGCGTCTGCGCCTTCTTCGTCCGTTTTCATCGGCTCTTACAGTCTGGACAGAGAAGGACTGAAGAGGCTGGGGATCGGGCTCGCTCTGGCAGCAGCCATCTTGGCCTTCGTCATAGAGAAACTGTATTGATGGAGCACCTGAAAGTGAGAGGAAGAAAGGAGAGGACGGTGATATCACAGGAGCGTGAACAGTGTGTTGGAAGCAGGTGAATACAGAGATGAAACTGTCTCCTTAGATCCCCTGTAACTGACTCCACGTGCTCTCATTCAATGTTAAATTAACCCAAAGAAAAAAATGACAAAGTCAGTGACCCCCACACAGTCGAGGATTATTCGTTTTTGGTACAATTGGATTTTTACTTTTTAATTAAAGGGCTTAGTTTTCCACTGAGCAGCCATTTTACTTTAAGTGATGTCACTGTCTTTCAGTGAAGTAGGAACAACCACACGGGCAATGACAGGTCAGCAGTCTTCACAGACCTGAGCAAACTCTTTTTATACAAGCCCTTTTATTATAAATCACACCCTTGTTATACTCAATTGTAATTAGAATCTATTTCAAATACACACTCTGTCTCATATCTTTGATTCATTATGAGGGTTGACCATTTTCTAAAGTGAAGGCAGTTTCAGGAAAATGCTCTGCTCTGTCTGTTGCTCACAGGCTGTGAACATTTACCATCATCTCAGCCATGTCTGAGAATGATGAAGCTGTTAGTCACTTTTCAGTTTTCTAAGTTGCAGAGTGATATGAATATTCCAAATATTGTCTGTTATACAGTTGACCATCCTTCTTTTCGATTGATTGAATTGTGCTGTATGTGTTATTTTATTCTGTGGGAAGGAGTAATGATGTCTATATGATTAAAGTTCATTGTAACCTTCATTACAAAGTATTTATTTTTGAATAAGAGACAAGGACAGTATATTTTCAGATTTCCATAAGGAACATCTTAAAGTTATTTTAACATTTTTTGAAAAAAGTTTTTGTTCATTTCATTTTATGGGTTTTGCCTCATACATCAGAGTCAAGTGGGATTCATTTGTAATGTGCTGCGACATACAGCACATGATGTCCACCTCTTTCTGCTGATGCCCCAAAACAGTGAAGGTGAATGATGTTTAGCTCACAGCTTTGAAACAATGTCCCTGTTATTCTCAATAAGCTATAGAGCTGACTTCAGTAGAAATGTTCCACTAAAAACTGTTTGCAGGGAAATCTGTGGATTATCCAAACCACCACAAAATATATGTAAGTACTTTATGTTGGTTGTACTTTATGTCGCAGCAGATATCTCATAACCAAACTGTCAGACATCATTAGAGGTAAGTGAGACATGTTTTTCTTTTCCTGTAATTCAGAAACAAACTGTCCCAGCAGACTGCTTGTGGTGCCATTACTGACTATATATTGTTTTTGTTCTCTTCATTTGCATTGTCCCAACCTTCCTCACCAGTTTAATAAAGGACAAAATCAATGTCATGTCAGGGTCTTGTTTGTCACGAGTGAAATGACTGGATTCGTTGAATTATTAACTGCTAAAGTTTTCACTATTAAATAATTGCCATAGAATTACTGTGGAAGAGTCCCATGTCTCTTTCCAGCGCTCTGCATCGCTCAGTTGTTGCAGAGTCTCGCTGTGTTTCTCTCTAATGTCTTTCTGTTTTGAGGTACGACAGTCCCAACATGTGCTCTGAAATTTCTGACAGTTAATAATACATGCCCCAATTTATGTATCGCATTGCACCGGCACATGTGTCTCTGTCAGTATGTCTGCATTTTTATCTTTGTGTGTGTGTGTGTGTGTGTGTGTGTGTGTGTAGACATACCCTGCATATATTCCCAGTCACAAGTGTCTCTTTCAGCTTGTTTGTGAGCTTGTTTCTGTGTCAGAAGGTGTGTGTGTGTGTCTGTCTGTACATGCCCGTGCTGTCTGATGTAGTGTCTGTAGTTTCCTCCAATGCTTAATTTAGCAGAAAGCCAGCATGCGTGCGTGTGTGTGTGTGTGTGTATGTGCGGTTCAGGAGTGACAGGACTCATCGCTCTCTCATTCAGAAAGGCCTGTTATTAGATATACTACTGTTTGTCGCCTACACACACACACTAGCTTTGTATTATCTAAGTATATGATGCGTGTCACCCATTCTTGTTGACACACAGATACATGCATGTACCCTGATTTTTTTTTTTAACCTAGCTGGTGCATGTCTCTCTCTCACACACACACACACACACACTGTGATTGTGTAGTATATGGGCAAATGATGCACGTCAAGCAAACTTGCACACAAACACAGGCACCAAAGCTTTATATTACCCGATCAAATGATGCGTGTCTCACACATAGACACACACACACTTGCTTTGTATTATGTGATCAAATGATGCGTGTAGCTATGAAGCTTGTTACATCCATCCAGCAGTGCCCTATATTATTCTGCAGCCATCCATACTGTGTGACAGTTCTTTTGATGCTTTGTAAGCACATTTCCTCACTGTGTATGTCAGTTACACTGCATTGTTCTCCAATGAAATATGGATGCAACGACACCCTTTATGTTTGGGAGATCATCACTTACTATGAAATATTGAAGCGGGAACCATGGGAAGGAGATCATTATTCACTTTGCATCATTCACTTCAGTTGTTTCTAATAAAGGAGAGAGTTTCCAAATTCTTGCCTTAGTTACAGCTGTTGTCGATTTGTCATCCGCACTGTGACGTCCTTTTGATGTGAAACGGAGCAACTTTGGACGCGAGACAATGCAAGGGAGGTTGAACATTAATGCGCCTGCCTGTGTCATCTTTCATCCGTCACGTCGTCTAATTTCATTCATTTAAGCGTTTTAAATTCTGAGTGGTTTGACTTGCATAAGAACGAACATGTTTATGTTTTGAGACTATGTATTTTTAATAGGCTGAGATGCCGCATTACTACAAGTGCAGCATAGTAAAGTATTTCAGGATAAGTCGTGATTTTGTTTTTGAAAATTATGTTTCTTTGAACTGATGTCAGTGGCAGATCAAACTAAGGCCTTGCAGAACTGGATTATAGTGAATTTTCCTGATTATAACAATAGTTGTCAAACATGGATGAACATAAACAGTAGCACAGATACTGAAACAAAAGGATTACAAATATACTATGTCATAATGAGCGTATTGGTGCGACATATTAGAAAAGGAGGAGGAGTTTGTGGATCATGCTTTTAAATATGATTTTATAGAAAGATGCACGAAGCAGTGATGAATAAACAAAAGGTCAACACAAGCTTCCATAATATGTCTAAAGCTGCTTATTGATACAATATGAGAGTTTCATGTATGTGACAGTTTTATTACCATGTGGCACAAATGTGGAAATGTCATTAAGATGAGTAAGAGCAGGAGTTCTCCAGAGAGAAAAGCCTGACATAATTACAATGTTGATGTTTGGCAGGTTAAGCTCAATTTAGCTCAGTTAATTTACCATGCTGTCATCCAACCTGCTTTAAAACTCTTCCTTTATAAATATCATTTTTTTCCTAAATTTTTAGCTCAAAATTTCACCAACTTCTCTCTACGTGTCCATCAAAGCGGCAGCGGCTTCTTGTGAGATGACAGAGACGATGATGTCGAAGGTGCAATTAAAATATTTACAGGATCAAAGCATTTACATCGCGTTTATTTTAACAGTGACGTTCATTGACATTGGATGCAGCCGCTGACAGTCACTGACAAAGATGAAAATACTGTGTGTGTGTGTGTGTGTGTGTGTGTGTGTGTGTGTGCGTGTGCGTGTGCTTGCTTGAGGGAAGGAGGTCTACTTAGCCCCAGGGCAGGCACACAGGAGCAGCAGTGACTGACACTACCTTACAACTAAGGCCTGGCTGAAACAACGTCTGCTAATATAGTGTGTGTGTGTGTGTGTGTGTGTGTGTGTGTGTGTGTGACTGCCCTAATTACCACCCTGACTCCGCTTTGGTTTGAAGAAACAGAGAAACAAGGACAGAAATTCCTTCTTTTCCTCATCTTTTATTAGCAGTTGCCGTTCGCCCTTGACTATGTTCAATATCTCGTATATCGAACAGTTCATTTTGTCTGTATACAGCGCCGTTTGTATGTACCTCGCTCCACATGCTGCCTCGACCTTATACAGCGAACACACGGTGAAAGGAAGAATGTTGAAGGGATTATGAATCAATGTTTTTGGTGAATGACATTCCTCTCCACTATCATATTGCATTTTTCATTTTCTCATCCATTTTCTGCTCCATTCTTTTTTTAACCGTATCTACTGACAGACATTTACCACCATTTTGTTAACTGGAGTCAAAGTCCCTTATCAGAAACACATTTGCCTTATGTTTAGCCCGATTTTGTGCACCTCATAAATTCAAGTTTTTTCTTACTGTGGCAGCTAAAATATTGTTTATGTAATGGCCTGTCATTGTAACCAAACATCAAATTGAACTCATGCAGTACCACAAACGAGAGCATATCCATGCTGTAAATTGACAAGGCAGCAGGATAGATTGTGATTATGAATTGAAATATTTGCACTTAAGCACGTAACCGAAAATTTGTGACAAACAACGGCTTCTAATTTCCTGCTACTGGGCTCAGTACAATTGGTGGATGTAAATGAAAGCCCACATGGGCGTGACCAATTAATTTTTGCAATTTTGGTGACCAGCATGCTTTGTTGCTTTCTGTCTCCACCTCCCACCTTCCCCTCTTTTTTTTTTCTGTTTCACTCTGCCTTTTCCATTTCTATAGGCTGAGGTCTGTTCACTGTGCGCTAAGCACTTCAGTGCCTTCTGGAACAGAGGGGAAAATGACTTGGCAAGCATATCCATTCCTAATCGTGTGTGTGTGTGTGTGTATGTCTGCGTCTGTGTGTGTGTGTGTGCGTGAGTCTTCATGCCAGCTTCGTCCAAGCATTTGGTGGCCCTTGTGCCCGCATTCAGTGATTGCTGTGTTTTATCTACACACACACACAAACACAGACGCACATACACCCCGTTGTCACTGCAAAGCAAACTGGGAATTCACAGCCTGCCGTGTGAGCGAGAGATTGGCTCTATTGAGTGTCTTGGTGTCTTGCCAGTTCAGTTTTAGTGTGTATGTCTTTGTGTGTCTGTGGTTTTGTATTTTGTGTGTATGTGTGTGTTTGATGGGCTTATACATCTTTGACTTTGAGCGGTTAAGGCTGTTTGTATTCACCAGTGGGACGGGGGACCAAAGTCAATATTTAGCTCGACAGCAGCATTGTTCTTGAAAGCTGTTTAATAATCACACAGAGACATGGCAGCGCTGCATTATTCCTTGGTGTTAAAAGTTGTTATTAGTTATAAGGCAGTTTAGTTTTAAAGACATTACTATCTGTTTAGCTTTGGGAAAATGCTTGTCCCTTGACAGACCATTTATCTCTGTGGTGTTTTATTTGTGTAACAGAGAGTGAATGAAATGGTTAAATTCATGTGTCTGAAAAATAAAAAAAACATGGTGTGTTTGTTAATTCATTCTGAAACTGCAAAATCTTGTGCCTCAATGATCTTTCTTCCACAGTCCAACCAAAAAGCACTTAAACTTTGCTGCAAAACTCCCAAAGGGTGTCTTGAAATCCCGTATGTCAGAAGTTCATGGAGGAACTGTCAGGATTCACGGACACTTAATGAAGAGCTTTTGATGAAACTCTTGAATTACTCAAAGTTCCTTTTCTTCCTTTTCAGAGAGTAGTTCACTCAGACAGCAGATACCGATGTTGGCAGACCTACAAGTCCCATTTAACAAGGGCCAGAAAAGTGAAAGGGAGCTTTGATCATTCCCATAATGAAAGACATTTAACAGGATTTACAGCTCCGTTTCTGAGAAAGTTGGGACTCTGTGTAGAACATAAATGAAAAATGTGATCATTTGCTTCCTTTTTGACACATATTCCACTGAAAACAGTACAAATACAATATTTAATATTTGACCTCATCATCAGTTTGTGAATTTCCCCACTGTGGGACGAATAAAGGTTTATCTTAACTGATTTTTGTAAATATCTGCTTATTCTGAATTTGATGGCAGCAACACGTTTCAAACAAGTTGCGACAGGAGCAACAAAAGACTGTGAAAGTTGTGGACTGATCCAAAAACACCTGTTTGGATCATTCCACAGGTAAACAGGTTCATTGGTAACAGGTCATAGTATCATGATTGGGTATGAAAGGTTCATCCTGGAAAGACTCACAAGCGAGGATGGAACGAGGTTCAACACTTTGTCCAACACATGATTGTATGAAGGAGATTACTCCATGGGCTCAGGAAGATTTTGTAAAACTGTTGTAAGTGAACACAATTTGTTTACAACTGATTGCACTTCATCCCAACTTTTTTGGAATCAGGCCTGTAGCTTTATGAGCCATCTGACAATTCTATCTCGTTATATTTCATCGAGCAGCAGAATGTACACCGCATCAAATGAGAACTACAAAAAGTGAGAAGCCACCTCGAGATCTTCTGGCTGTTTTCCTCTTCCTCATGTTTAAGTACTTCAGATGGCAACTCTGAAACTTGTAATGATGTTGTCATGGAAATAACTGTACATTGCATGAGAGTCTGGCTGGTTTGTTACCATGGTGAGTTGCTCCTGTAGCGTTGTCCTCACATGAAACAATGCTCATTTACATAACGACATTGTTCATATTTAATGGCAACCTTTTCAGATGTATGAAAGGAGAGTGTTATTATCTAAGACTGGGTCAAGTCCTTGTGTTTCAAGAGTGTTCTGAACAGATGTATATATATATATATTTTCCTCTGGACAGAAATAATGTACAAATACTGTGCACAGACATGTGTAAGAGTAAAAAGAGCTCGACCTCGCTCTCATGTGGGACCAGAGCAAAGGCTGCTTCCTGGAGACCCTGGTTTCTGGGCTCCTGAGAGGCCTCGTAAAGTTTGGTAACAGTCTATCCATCATGATTAAGTTATTAAGTAGTAAGTTGATTATAATTATTAAAGCAAATGATTCCTCTCTCTCTTAATAAAAGATCAGTCATTTCACACACAAGTCAAACTTTTTAGACTAAAAATGGCAATGGCTGAACTGTGAGATAGATTCATACAAACATTCATAGTCCCCATAAGACGGATCATACTGACTTTGTCGCTTTTCTGACTTTTTCTTTTGTGCCACCATGAGGTTGACTTTGTTTTTTTGTGAAACATCTTGACAACTATTGGATGGATTGTCATAAAATGTGATATACATGTCCATGGTGGGCAGAAGCTGATTTTCGTAGTTCCCAGAGGATGTATCTCTGTATCATTCCATGTTTCTTGTAGCACCACCATGAGGCTGACATTTGTGGTTTTAACTATATATACCGTTTTTGTTTTGGTTCACACATTCATCCCCCCCTCAGAATTCATTGTCATAATTTTAGTAATCCATGTTCCTACTTTAAGTACATTTCACCCCTCAACATGTTTAAATGTGTCCTGATACATAATGTGCTTACAATTACAGGCGCCATTCATTCACTGTGTTGCCCAATGGTCAATTGAACCCCCCCTCTGCCCTCTGATATTGTGAAATGACCTTGTCATAAAATCTTTAGACTGAAGGCAGAAATCAATGGAAAGTCATGTTTGGACTTCGTAAGAAGGCTGTCAACTGATGTGTGATGGAACTGTAACAACAGACACACTCAGGGTAAGCAGATCCTGTAAATGATGGTGGAACTAATCTATTGCTGCTAATTAGAAATGAGCGATAGGGAAGGAAGAGCAGGGGATGTGTATGTGGGGGGGGGAGGGAAATATTGTGTGAGAAAGACACATGAAAGAGCCATGAAAGTACATGCAAGAGAGAGAACAAGATTCACAAGGGCTGTGACTTGTGGCAGTTTCTTGCCAAGACCGACAAATGACAAGTGGCACTAATTGAGGACATGTCACTGGTTGAACCACGTCACAGTCAGACATTGTGGACTGAATGGGCTTTTTGAGGGTTAGATGAGTCAAATGTTAATAACTTGCATCATGTCCCAGATTTTGACATCAAAAGCATCATGTGAACATGTTGTAGTAAAGCTTGTCTGATGATTGTCTTCACATGAACTCCCCAACAGAAAGTAATTGCATCATTTCCCTCCCAAGACCCACTTTAAATCCTAAACTGCACGAACAGTCTGTGCTTATGAGACCTTACGAGAGGAAAGCTGGATGTTGTAGCTCATCTAATCAGTGCTGACCTGGAGCACTCTTCTGCTAGTGCATGCCTTAGTTTGTATTTTAGTTTTTAGTTGAGGAAAACCTCAACACCGACCATGCCTTTCCCAGTGTGGGTGTGTTTGTCCGGTCAGGTGTGGGAAAGCTTCATGTTGTGTCCCAGTGTAAAAGAGTCACTTACAACATTGTGCAGCCGACCCAAAATGAGGTCTCCCTCAAGCAAATTCATCTGCGAGGCTGCCAGACCACAGTGAGTGAAATTAAGTAGTGAGCCAGCTCTGCCAGACTAAGTGTAAATATCAAATAGCTTTTTAAGGTCTTTTCCAAGCTGTTATTTTCCACTAGCATAATCATTACATTTTTACGACGTGTTAGAGCGAGTATTGGAGACATGACTTGGCTCAGTCTGACCACTGAAATGAACAGTACATGAAAAACCTCACCATAGCAAAACTGGAAAATAAATAATTAGGTGCAAACCTCTAAAGACAATACAGCAAGACACATATCAACACATGTCCAATACAAATGTGTTTGCTTTTGCTGGGATAAACCAACACCAATAAATTGACTGATATCTCCATCCAGGTCTGAACGTTTCCACCGGACGGCTGTCAAGCAGTGAGCCTTCACTTTCACTGACAGGTCAAATGAACTCAACATCTCCTCACTGTGTTTCATCAATTTGACAAAGCTCTGCTTCTCTGTGTAAAAGACGACTGAAGAACATCGCGCTCGCTCACACTTTCCAATCCGCCCTGATGATCGTCTCTTGTTCATCATATGTGAGAGTGTTTGTCCTGTGACAGCAACATGACAAAAGCTCATTGGCTGATACATCGAGGCGCCTGTATGTTATATAGCAGCTCTGCAGCATCATTTCTTTCTTTCCCTCTCTACCTCTGCTCGTACATCATCCATCCTCCTCTTCCTGTTTGCACCCTTTCCCATCTGTCTTCCTCCTTCCTCTCATCTGTCTCTTCCTCTCTTTCAGCTCTTCATTCTTCAGTTTATGCTTTAAGACTACGTCTACATGAAGTCATCTATATTTTAAAACATGTGAAAACAATTTGCTCCACATTAGTGTTTCTAGGTTGAGACATCTGTCCACAGTTAAACACCTGAACCTCACGTGGTTAATGACAGACACTGTATCTGGTTATATTGGCACTTAAAATGAGCAACCATGGAGAAAGTTAGAGGCAAATAAAGGTTGTCTTGGCTCATAGCTCCTGACCCTCAGTGGGTTGGATTAGGTCATTACTTTGCAAAGGATCTGTTAACCCTGTACACACTGAAACAGTAGGCCGAAATTTTAGCATTCACACACTCATTTACAAATGTAACCGCTTAATGCGGACGTACTTTAAGGAATGGGGGAGTTTACCTGCCGCTGTTTTCTCCTGTGAAAAGGCAGCCAGCACACAGTTTTCACACACACAAATGCACACACATATTTATATAGCTAAAGTACTTTTACTGTAAATCCCTGATAAGAGCGAGCTGTTATTTAATAGGCACCTCTTCACCTCATAGTGTGTGTGTGTGTGTGTGAGAGAGAGAGAGCTGTGACAGGTTAGAAATGACTTAATATCACAACTAATTACACACACATGCGAGCCTTTCATGCCTGTTTCGCCTTCTGCTTTGAATTTATTTTTTTTTTTTTTGTTTGTTTCGGAGAATGTAGTTTGCGTTTCTCGAACGTAGCGTTTGCTGACAGTTTGCATGGCAGGCGGTCTCTCCGACACATTACAGAACAACAATCACACGTACAGAGTGGAGAAGTCATTCACGGGGCAGGCTCGCAGCGAGAGGAGTTGGAAATAAGAAAATGAACAAAAGAAGAAACATAATAATAGCGTCCAAATGCCCTTAAGGCATTTTCATCACATTCTTATGTCATGGGGGTTTTCACCCCGTGGTATGCTTTTCTCTATTGTAACACTCTCTCTCTGCCTCTCTTCCTTGTTCATTTCCTCTTTGCTTTCTTCCTCTTTCCCCTGCTCTTTCTTTTCTCCCTTCCTCTCCTGGCCGCCCTTCTTCTGTCTTGACAGCTCCAGTTAATTTAATGTCAGCTCCGCCAGCTCGCCTCATCACTGTGAGACAAACAGATCTGAGCACGGGAGAGTGTGTGAGAGCGAAGGAAGAGGAGAGGAAAGGCAGGAAAGAAAGAGAGAGGTAAGAATGAAAAAGAAGTAAAAAAAAAAAAATCAATAAATGGATAACAAAGGTAAAAAAAAAATAAATAAAAAAAAACCTGACTGGCAGAACTGATACACAAGACTTTGCACTCAGCTTTCCCACAATCCTTTGCCTCTTACAGAACAGGCAATTACAATTTCACAGGTTGAAATTAAAATCCCCCGTGGTATGTGTGTGTGTGTGTGTGTACGTATTTGTGTGTGCGTGCATGTGTGACTCCATGAGATAGAGCAGGCTGTCAAAGTGATTTCAAGCTGTTTATAGCCTAAGCTCACAAAATGGATCCTCGAGCAGCAAAAAGGGGAAAAGAATCTAAATCTCACCCCCCTTTTTTTTTTTTTTTTAAAGAAAACTAATTCCTTGAATATTAATTGCCCGGCTTGACGATCGGCTTATTTGTTTCTGATGAAGCTGCAAAAGAAAAGTACCCATAATCCCTGTCTCTTTCTCATTCTCTCTCTCTCTCTCTCTCTCTCTCTCTCTCTCTCTCTCATGCTGTCTACAGTCTGCATTAATCTCTCTTTCGGCCTCTTTCCTTTGCTCTCTATAAATCTTTTTCTCTCTATCTTTCTCTTTCTTGGAGCATGTTAGCCAGATTTTTTTGTGAGGTAAAAAAAAAAAGAGGAGCATCTTTGAGTCGCTGTAGCTGTGTCATCTAATATCGAAGTGCTAATATCTAATTTCTGGTCCTGCTTTATTTACGTGCATCCCTGAAGATTTATGGCCCACGTCAGGTTTCATTTTCAAGCCCCAGAGTGCGACTTGATTTATTCCCATTATAAGAGTATCTCCGCTTTCCAGTTCCTCTCTCAGATTCCTTACGGCCTACTGTGCAGGCTGTATGTATCCTCTCTGAGTGTTTGTATCAGTCATCAGCGTTTATAGGGTATCAGCCTTTGTTCATCCAGGGAAGGTCAACACACTTGCCTGAGTCTGACCACTGAGCTGCTAAAGGCCGGACACCTTGCTCAAAGGCACTTAAACTGTGGCTGGCGAAGGAGGCAAAGCGCAGAGATGAGGCAGATTTAACTGCTGACTTTGGTTGTGGTGACTTGAAAGAGACTCTGCTACCTGTGGATGTGCTTCTGCATCAGAGAGAAACTATGTCATGGCACCGGATTAGATCTGATGAAAGTAAGCATGCTTGTGTGTAAGTGCATCTCGATATCAATGTGACCTTTAGTTTATTAGCACAGCAGCACCTCATGTTGTGTTTCTTGCTTGTAAAGATTTGAAAATTCAAAACACAGCGACTTATACACACCAGTGTTGGTCGTGCTTTCCTTTCCCCGTCTGATCTGATCATTTTAGATCTGGGCACCTTTGTTCTGACTTTACTTGAATTGCAGCGCTCATAGTTAAGGCCTGAACTTGCCTTGGATTTCTGTCTGCAATTAATGAACTTGGTTCAAAGCTTTTTGGCTCAAGACCAAATTTTACATAAAGTCACAGTTACATTACTAACATGATTTTTTTGCCCCCTTCATTTGTGTGACTGGACCCTCGCTTTGCTTTTGCAGCCTGTGTCTTAAACACGTCCATAGCCATGAACAGCCCATGGATGTGTCCTCCAACTGACAGTGCTGTAACAACATGTCCTCCTCCATGCATATGGAGTGTGTGTGTGTGCATATGTGTGACAGATCAGACTTCCCAGGAACTCAAACCGATTCACTTATTTTCCTCCTGGCTCCTGCTGTCTCTCCACATTAAGAAAGTGGAAGTGTGTAACAGCTGAAGCTTCAAACATTAACAACTTGAGCGCACGTGTCTTCGCTGCCTGAGGTGAATCCACGTTTCCACTTGACTTTGTATACATTCATACCACCTCTAAACCACCTCACGTCATATTGCATCTGAATGCAACGAACACATCCTAACAGCCCGTAGTGCCACTGCAGGGCAGCGTTCGCACTTTGTTACCGTTCTGTTGATAAGAAAGTGAACCTGTTTCAGGCCCTGCTACAGAGTGAACAGGTTTTTTCTCTGCATGGGCAGAAAAAAAAAAAAAAAAACAGATTGGGGAACAGTGGTTAGAAATCCTTCAGCACCTGGGAGCAGAGTGATTACAGAATGCTTTGGGCAGGGAGCGGAAATTGCTGCCACCCTCCCCTCTCCACTCACTTACTCTCTGTGCTTTACACTGACTTGGGACTTGAGCAAGGTTGATTAGGTCACACCTCTGGCAGGGCTCCGCTCATTCACTTTCATCTACATTTTTTTAAGCTCTCCTCAGGAAGCAGTTTAAGCCCTCTTCTCTAACCTGTAGGGCTCTTTAGCAGAGTGGATGTCACACCGCTGAAGTCGGCCGTGTCCTGTTGAAGGACATCCTCTCTCTCCGGCTCTCGACTGTGCCACTATGTGCATTGATGGCTATTTTCAAAAGCCGCTTTTCCATAAAGTCCAGAGGCGGCCACGGAACGTGTGGAGAAAACTTTTACATTTTGGAAAATTGGCGACTTATGTCACTCTTCCAATTGTAGTCATTTAGATAAACTCTTACCTCCTGTTGCCTGCCAGTCGCAGTGTGCCTTCGCTGACAGTCCTGATGTACTGTAAGTGAGCAGCACTTCAGCAAACACTCTCCTGTCTGGCCATTTATTTTGATTTTCACCATCTGCTACAACGCTCTCACCCAGGGGACTTGTAATGTAGCAATTACTCCTAAATGCATTGGTAAGCAAATATGATTATTTTTTTTGCACTTCTTGGTGCAAAATCTCACAGTTGCAACAGTTTTCAGAGCCTACAATCCCTGCAGAAAACTAATCTAAACACTCCCAGAAGATTTGGGAGCTTCCAGAGCACAGCCGGGCCGTATCAAGTATTATAACATCTCCAAATGTTGTGTTAAGTGAGACTGCAGTGCTTGTGGTAAATGAGTTTTTGCGGGGTGTTAATGTATAAACCCAGCTGAGCAGGGCTCACACTTTGCAGAGGACAGGCTTATGGAAAACATATTTTACCCAGCGTGGGATGGTGTAAAAAACACACTTTATCTCTCTCTCTCTCTCTCTCTCTCCCCCCATAGTTGAGTAACATTGTTAAATATTAATCTAATATTAGATGCTGTACGATTAGTAACAGAACATCTTGCTGACCTGTGCTTTTATGCTCCCGACTCTGTGTGTATCTGTGTGTCTGCGTATGCTCAGTAGTGTTGAGGGCATTAAAGTGTGAAAGCGTTTCTAAATTGCTCTTAAATTGCTCTAGGGAGGGGTTAGGTGGATACATGCCCTGCAGGGCTAATGGAAGGAGCATCACTCTTCCACGTAGAAAACTGCAGTCATAGATACAAAACACATTCTGCATGTATACATATGCACAAATGAAAATTCAAACACACATGCGCTGCTCTCCCCATCGTCTCCGCCAGACTGATCATCCCCCTCTGATCATCTTTTTGCCCTCCTCCTCCGCCTCTTGCCCACCTCTTTCTGATCCTCATAACTTCATTCTTCTCCTTCTCTCTTCCTCTCATCAGTATGAAAGAGGAGAACTCACATTTCTCCCACTCGCTCGCTCTCTCTCTCATTGCCCCCCCTCCTCTTTTTTTATCTGTCTCCCAACCCAGTCAGGTTTAATCCTGTTAGTCACGGTAGATATATGGGGTCCTGCTCACTCTGTTTGACTCTCTTCCAGAGAGACATTCCCCAGAGAGACCCTATGGATTCAGTTGCACACACACACACACACAGTGCACACACAGTGCACACACTTCTGCAGGGAAACATGCATTTACACACAAATACACGTATGCATACATTGGATATAGCCACTTTCACCACTGTGAAGGTCTGGATCAAAATAAGTTTAAA